>OX375875.1:67389267-68603747 GCA_947359465.1 Metellina segmentata | reverse complement strand
TTTCCGGGTGAGGTACAAGCGAAACTAATAAGACTGAAGATAAAGTTTGTTATTGTGAAGCGTTTTCGTGCATTATTTTAACACACATGCATACATTTACCAATCCAGGTGAAACTTTCGCTCCAGTAAGTGTTTACTCATTCGCTGTTCCTGAAGAACAACTATGCAAATGCAAAATTGGAGGGGATTTTAAAGGTGTACCCATATGAGAAGCATTTTTTTATAAAGTGACAAAATATGACATTACTGGCCGCACTTCCATTACCTACAAAGTGGTTTTCCCGACTAGGTATTTTTAGTCACTAGTAAAATTGACCAAATCTTGATGGACGAGACCGAATGGTTGCGAGTTTAAAACTAGGGTCGGCCAAAGACCTTCGGGTTGATGCACGTTAGATGTGGCCTCAAATGTTCTCACGTTGGCGCTATGTAGAAGTTTGGAGAGTGGGGTGCCAGATCAGGTGTTGTTTTTGTCATCTGATCTTGGTTCAAAGCTACGAGGCGTTGCCTTTGGATCCTTCCTTTTGGGATTGATCCCGGATTGTCGCTAATAGCCAATTGTATTGCTTCAGTGCGACTTTAATTAGCTACCTTCCTTCCTTTATGGACGATATATCACTCGTTATTAAAAATACTAATCACACCTTGATGGATTAGATACTTTCTCATTGTGGAAAAAACTTGACCAGAACTTGATCTCATCATCATAAAAAGATAGGTAATACCTTTATAATGAGATATTTCGTCATTATCAAAATTGTCTCAATTTTTATGGACGATATACGTCTTTGAAACCGCTGGGAGGGTCTAAGTTCCCTACTTGTTGTAATTAGTGTAAATCATGAATGGTATTATTATTTTCTTCTTTGAATAAACTGACCAATTACACTTGCGTCAGTGTACTTTCGGAACACTGACATGAAATCAGGGTTGCCAGATTTAAAACGATAGTACACGTCAATTCTTGATTTCAAAAACGCCCAAATTTGTCCAAACAAGTTTTCAGTACTTTGTCAGTCATTTTGTGAGAGAAGTTCATCGTAAACTCGAACAAAACCACGAAAGACGCGCGAATAAAATATTTCCTATAAAGAACAAATTTGATTTTTAGCCGTTTTGATTTTGGTTGACACAAATTTCATTAGACTAGATTATTTGAGAGAATAAATTAGGGTCTGTTTCGAGTATTGCTGCAGATATGTTAGCCATGTTTTCAGCTAGAAAAGTAAACAAAACGTAAATTTATGAACGATTCTATGAGGCGATGTTCTGAAAAATTGCACAAAAAAGAAAGCACAGTAACGACAAAAATGGAAGTACGAGCTACCCATGAAAACTCTACCGAACCATATGTACAGCTTTACAGGAAAACCCCTCTCACAGATGAGTTATGAAAATAGAGAATTGATAACAATTGTAAAATAATGTATTTATAAGGAATACTTATTTCAAAGGCGATATTTTTTATTCAGTTCACTTTAACGTAGTTCATTCTACTGATATAAAAATAAAGTTCCTTAGAATGTCACTTTAGCCCCCAAATGCAGCTAAGCTTTCAATGCAAAATTTCAGCACCCAACAAGCTAAAAAGGGGCAACTGTGTGAGCATAATATGTCAACTCTGCTTAGGATGTGATCTTTCTCGCCTATCTTATTTCTTAAGTACATGAGAAGGAAGTGTACTTGAAAATAAATACACACACTGAGGGGAGATTAAACGAGCTTCATAGTGGCGAGCCAAAATATTTTTACACATGCGTAGATTTAGGGTCGAGCATTCTTTTTGACGTACGAGTCACATTGACGTAAGTAAATTTATACAAGCACGGTTCGAACTGCTCACCAGTAAAATCTTACTAATGGTATGTGAAGTTTCTAGGGTAGTCTTATGTTTTAAGCATAAGTGGGAAGTGCCAATTTTGTTAATAACGAGAGATTGCTCGTCAACAAGATATTGCCGATTTTTCTTGATGTCGATATGATTTGGGCGGTTTTCTTCTAATGACGAGATATCTCGTGCATCAAGATCTGCTATTAGTTTTGATAATGACGAGATACCTCGACGAGACAACCACTAGGGGTTAAATTCTACAGGAAATCTATCTAATGCGGGTAAAAAACGTTTGCACATACATAGATTTAGTGTCGGGAATTCTTATTGTCGTAGAATTAGGTAGACCAATGTAGTTGTGAATTAAGGGGAGATTTTATTACAAGATTTTTTTTTCATGCAATTGAGGCATTGTTAGAATTTCAGTGTTAAACAAAAAAAATGATTTACATTGTGTACAACATGCAGGTCACAATATAGAATAACACAACCAACAAATTTGCATGTTTGCTTGTCCTAACCTTCATGTATCCATCGATGCTAACAAATTAGGGCGTTTCTGTTTATTTTCTTTATACGTGCATTTTATTCTGCTGGCATACCTGTAAGTATTGACGATAGTAATACTCTTTGTAGGCCCGTTTTTTTCTGTAAAATATTTTTTTCTTATAATTTCTTTTGACCTTTCGTTTACTACAAGGGTTCAACTGATGACAATTTTCGAAGGTGAGGTACTGTAAATGTAGGTTACTCAAGGGTAAGCTACATTTACAGTAAAACTTCGATTAACCGTCACTCTTTTAACTAGCAGTTTCTGTTAACCATTAGTCCGTTATTACGGAACATTGCCGCTCAGAAAGCACAATCCTCGAAGAAACAAAAGAAAATGGCAGACTATTTTAAAATTTGAATATGTATGTACGTCTAGAGCGCACATCCGTAAAACAATATGTACTTATGCACTATACTGTACTTAATCTAAATTGCATATTGCTTGTTTCTGTAAAATAAAATACATGTATATACATAGTATTTCCAGTTCGTAAACGAACATTTCTTTATCATTCGTTCATATGCAATGCATAAGGTAGGGTGGTTGTTTAAGGTTTTTCTGTTAACAGCCTATTTGATTAACCGTTATAGTCCCGGTCCCGACCCTGATGGTTAATCGAAGTTTCACTGTACTTCCAAACAGGTGCAATTATAAATGTACATGCGATTACAAACATACATTCGAACACGGGATCTACTAGGAGGCAGGAAAACGTTATAACCAATGTGAGATATATTTTTTTTTATCTTGGCGGTAGTGTTTTAGCGATGTGACATTTTCTGTCCGTTTTCGGAACGTGATGTTTCTTGGCTTGGTTTTGAATATACAATTTAAATATGTCACCAATAGAAATTACAAAGACGAATTCCGAATCCTATATGATAGTTGATTAGTAAAATCCAATTATATTAAAACCAACTGGGTAAAGGATATTTTTTATAAATGGTATTTTATCCAAACTTATACCCTTCTTGTCTTTACTTTTTACAGTCTTGAAAATCTATTAAATGACGTATTAATGGAAACCGAAACTTTAATTTCTTCTCAGTCATTCGCAAACCTTTACTTTCCTTTTATGGGTTCTTGAATGTACTGGCTCGTAAGCCAAAATATTAACACAATATTTACCAACATTAAGGGAACAGATAGAAAGATATATGAATGCTTTTAGCAGAATGCGCAAAGTTAATAGTACACTTCACTAAACAATTGCAGAAACAAATTCGCATAAACTAAGTTGGACTTACCATCAACTCTATGAATACTGTAGAGTAGGATCACTGTCACAAATGCTGAAAAGGAAAAACAAACAAAATTAACTTTTCAATTTCGTAATATTTAGTATCTAATGTCAACAAAAACAATCAAAGCCAACTGATAGTACATAAATTTATGCATTCGTTTTATCACACACAGCACATTTAAAAAACTCCAGATTATCTTTCTAATAAAATACATACTTAAGATATCTTCCCGAATAAGCACTGACTGCTTACCAAGTCCAAAAGGGATTACAAGTTAAACACATCAAATCAAAATTTTAGAGATATGAGGTTTTTAGTTTTCTAGACCTCAAAAATAGTGTTATTTGACAAGTGAAAGAGCATTAAGACTTTTTTTTTCTTTGTATGAATGTTATATTTTTCTTTGAGAAAAACACACCTAGGGAATTCAGATTAGGAGGTTGAATCCCCCTTATGTCTTCTCAGAAATACATTTTTGAACAGTTTTCATTTGTAAGACCACCATCAAATCTACAATATCTACAAAATAAAATTTTATGATCACGCATGGTGTTTGAGCAGGTAGTTTATGATTCATATACTCAAACTATGCGAGTTAAAACACTAAGTGTGACTATAAAGCTTTAGTTTGTAGATTTGATGAATTTATTTAAGTGGGATCGGAAATTACGAAGATACCAAAATTATTATGAACTACGTAGGGTATGGTTTATCCATAAAAATTCGATTAGACTCTTCGTGGGTATATTACTCACTGCCACAAGTAAATACTTCAAAATCCACCACAGGAAACACCATAAGAGAATATAATGTTAGTTAGTAGATTTGATGTATACACACATATCATTGGGAACAGAATTTGCAGAATGTGTTAACAAAATATTTTTCAAAACTCGTACGCAAGGAATGGTTTATCCTGAAAATTTCGAACACATTTTTCGTAGTTACAATACTTACTGCACCAGAAGAAAGCTCAAAGTCCACCAACTAAAACACCGTTATCAAATTCATATTCCTCAACCATTTTAGATTTAGTTTGTAAATTTGAGATGTATCTACTTCATTGGGAACAAAAGGTACGGAAGACGTTAACAAAACGTTTTTCGAAGCTGCTACGCACGGAATGGTTTTTCCTAAAAGCTTCGAATAAACTCTGCGTGGGTACATTACTCACTGCACAAGTAAATATCTCAAAAACTACCACCTAAAACACCATAAGAGAATACGTTAATTAGTAGGAATGGTTGATCGTAAAAGTTTCGAACAAATTTCTTCGTGGTTTCAGTACTCACTGCACAAGAAGCTAGTTCTAAGTCCATCAACTGAAACACCGTATTCAAACTCAAATTACTCAACCATTTTAGTTTTAGCTTGTAAATTCGAGATACATTTACATCATTGGAACAAAAGGTATGGAAGATGTTAACAAAACGTTTTTCGAAGCTGCTACGGGCGGAATGGTTTATCCTAAAAGCTTCGAATAAACTCTTCGTGGGTACATTACTCACTTCACAAGTAAATATCTCAAAACCTACTACCTAAAACACCATAAGAGAAATAATGTTAGTTAGTAGGAATTGTGAATCGTAAAAGTTTCGAACAAATTTCTCCGTCGTTACAGTACTCACTGCACAAGAAGCTAGCTCGAAGTCCACCAACTAAAACACCGTATTCAAACTCAAATTACTCAACCATTTTAGTTTGTAAATTTGAGATGTATTTACTTCATTGATAACAAAAGGTACGGAACATGTTAACAAAACGTTTTTCGAAGCTGCTACGAGCGGAATGGTTTAGCCTAAAAGGCTTCGAATAAACTCTTCGTGGGTATATTACTCACTCCACAAGTAAAATATCTCAAAACCTTCCACTTAAAACACCATAAGAGAATATAATGTTAGGTAATAGAAATAGTGCATCGTAAAAGTTTCGAACAAATTTCTTCGTCGTAACAGTACTCACTGCACAAGAAGCTAGCTCGAAGTCCACCAACTAAAACACCGTATTCAAACTCAAATTACTCAACCATTTTAGTTTGTAAATTTGAGATGTATTTACTTCATTGATAACAAAAGGTGCGGAACATGTTAACAAAACGTTTTTCGAAGCAGGTACATGAAGAATGGTTTGTAATAAAAAATTCAAAATATCGCTCCTATGTTAATTAATTGCCATTATCTAAAAATTTCTTTGTGGTTACAGTACTCACTGCACAAGTATAGACCTCAAAATGCACCAACTAAAACAATGAACTCAGACGCAAATCCCACAGCCATTATTCCAATAATCCAATAATATCGAGAGCATTTGATCAAAGCTAAAGTTATCAATTATAAGTTGTGCACCGCCTTTATCAATTGAGCGCCTAAACAGACATCATAATAGGAGTGTAGTCGAATTAGGGCCAGAGCGGAGGGGTGTCCCGGTTGTCTTAGAACGTGACGGCAATTAGTCAGCAAATTACCGTAACTGCATTTTCTCCTCTAATTAGACAGGGAGGAAGGAGGGTATCAATTTTAAATTCCGCTCCGATAGCTGCCTTCTGAAACAGCCGTCCGATTGAAGATTCGCTCGAGATAAAACTTTGTTGTTCCTTGCCGCTGGCACGGAGATTAGCTTCTCAGAAGACGCCGATGGCGTAGTGCTTTGCGGGGAAAATCAAATGGTTATGGAAGAGGCAAAGGTATGACATTGCGGAGAGTATGGAGGGAGAGCTTGGTGACTTGGGAGAGAAGTCCTCGTGGAACGATGGGGTACAGTGAGCCTGGTACATGTTGGGAGACACACAAAACTTTTCTTCGTTGCTAGGCAACTGCGCTTGATTTTTTAAAATTCCTTGGCACCAGGCTAAATAAATTTTTCTGTGGAATGTTTTTAGAAAAATATAATATGTGTTCGATACATCTTTAAGTACACTACCAAGCAAGTTTGAGTATTTTATTGATTTTACAATGTTGCTATTCTATAAGATTTATGTTCTGAAGTACTTTACATTGATGATACAACGTCGGCATCAAGATCTTGATGATGGACAGTAGTTAGCACAGATGATTGAGGAGAATGAAGTATCACATTCGTCGTAGTAATTTTGCTTCCTTTCAATTTTACTTTGTGTGTCCCATAACTACTGTCATGAGACAGACAAAACACACATAGTTGAAAAAATGATTTGAAAGAATGAAAACAAGGAGGTGAAATTCCAATGAGATGAAAAGCAGGTTCAAATAGTACATGATATAGGTAAGGACGTTTAACAAGAAACACCATAAGTTATTGTTGAATTTTTATACATGTATATTTACAAATAGTGACATGTACATAGTTTGTAAATTTTGTATTTATGCGCTATGTATATGCACATTGTAGACATTCTCTGCACAAGGTGAATAGTATAATAACATACACTATTTATAATTTTATTGGATACGTTGTAAATTTGAAAGAATATAAGGATCAAACAACTGTAATAAACAAATATTTAATCAGTAATCAAGTACTAACTTCTTGATAATTCAGGCATAGGTAGTTGGTAAGTGAATTTATATCGCACTGGAGCAACACAAAGGGCAATTGGTGACGGCCCGAGATCAATCCTGAAGGGAAAAGATTCGAAAACAGAAACTTGTAATTTTGAAAAAAGGTAAGATGATGAGGTCAACACTTTAGCTGACACCCCACTCACTAAATCGTCACACCACAAACATGTGAGAACCTTTGAGGCCACGACATATTTAACGTGCACCAGCTCCTCACGTACGACGGTTTTTGCGTTGGATTGATTTTCAGGCTCGCAACTCTGTGATTATCAATCCGCTGCTCTTACAACAAAGCTACTTTTACCCTCAAAAACGATAGAAATGCATACTATTCAAATAAACATATCCTTGATTTTAAAAAATTCGAATTCCTCACTAAAAAACTAAAAGGTACTGGGTAATGGAGACAATTTTTTTTATAAACTTTGAAACATTAGTTAACTTTTATGGGATTTAGCAAATTATTAAATAATCCTTTTTTATGTATTGTGGTAAACTTTATTTTTACCAACTACCACTTTATTTATTAATATGTGTTATGCATATACTACTAATAAAACTTTCACCATAAATAATTAAAAATCCAGATTCTATCTCTCTGTATAAATCTGGCATAATATTTTAGACTAACAATGCGCGTAACAAATAATAAATTAAATACGTGGATAATTAAACTGACACAAAAAGTACTGCTAATAAATTTAAATAACTTTTTGTACCTGACAAAGAGAATAAAGCACTAAGAAAACGTAACTTTTTTGTAGCATATACGTTATGATGCACTGCACTCAAAGAACACCAGTATTTTTAAAGGTCAAAATCTTAAAATTAAACAAAATAACCAGTGGTCATTTGCATAGCTGAAAATATTCAGTAAATAGCTGGTGTAAATTCAAATTTGGATTCGTGATGTTAGAAGTTCTGAGGGAGGAATGGGTGTTGTTAGTGCAGAATCTCTTCCGTAATCTTATTCTCAGATGTAAACGCGGTACTAAGTCATCATCAGTGTTCACAATATTCATACAGCCTACTAAGGACCACCTCCTCGCTTAATTGAAGCTTTAACAGTTACCCATCACTCGCACGACACCCAGTGAAATTTTCGTCAGTTCAAATAACATTTTTCTGTCCACTTCTGCTCCTGTAGTTTTGTTTTTACGCACCTGTTCGGTAATTTCCAAAGTATCTTTTGGGCCATTTATCCTCACACAGGTAATTTCCTTGAAAAATAGCAGTTCAAAACCTTTCTGGTCCTTAAATTTTTCACTACAGTGTGAACTAGTAAATTATATATTTTAATTTGAGGGGGCTCGGCCCCCTATGATTGCTACGCAATCATATTTAGTTCGCTTCGCGAGCTGTACTTTTCAACAATGAGGGGTAGGGGATTGCTTCACAATACATTCACATTTGGATCGCTGCTGGATTGATTCTGGACCTCTAGTACGATTTTAATTGAAAGTTCACTTACCTTACCATTGCAATATCTAGCGCATGCGCCCGAGTAACGGAAAATTACCTACTTTTTATGCGAGATTAGTGAATCCGTATATAAGCCAACTCCCGTACTTTAGCTTTAGAAAACGTTCCAAAAATGCTCGGCTTATACACGGAAAATACGGTAAATAAAAACACAGTTCTTTTAAAAATGTCAAGAACAAAACACCTAATTTCCACATAAAAAAGGAAATTGTTAAAGAAATAACATATTGTTAAAATTCAGAGGAAATCTCATCATAATTTTAAATGCTTTAGTTGATCCGTGTTGTAATAGTACTTTTTAAGATTTTCATATTCGACTGTTGCTATGGAAACGGCGACCAAATTTTCTGGTTCTTCTGAAAACATTGCAAACTTTTTAGCACGTACTCTCAAATTTTATGAATGAATTAATTAAAAAATATAACTGTGTTTGTCGTATGATCGTGCTCTAAATTCATTAGCCCGTTGAACCACAAGACTCGCTACCACATGACTCGCTATCTACCAATCACAAAACGAATAAAACTGAAAAAGACCGCAAAATTTTATTTATACTAGAAAGATATAATTGATTAAATAGTAAATTATATACTTGATAACGTCAGTATCGAAAAACGTTTAAACCATTTCATTTTTAATTCAATCGGCATTCTTGATGACGAGTTGTCTTATCATTAACGAAATAGATCAGATGGACGAGGTACCTTATCGAAATCACTTGGACGGTTGAAGCGAATTAATGAAATATATGCTCACATGCACGAAGAAAACGTAAATCAATTTATAAATCCATTCGTAATTTTATTCTATCATTAGTTTAGTTTATGATCGATACTTTGAATGCTTGAGAAATTATTCACTCAGTAGTTAGAAACCTGTAGATGAACGCAATCCATAAATTCCATTGTTTAGTCTTTTTCTATGAGAAAACCAGCGAGTTTCTGGAAGAAATTTTCTTCAACAGCACGACCTAGAGAATGCTGTTTAATCTACTTTTTTCTTTCTCGCATAAAATAGTTCTAATTAATTAACTTCCGCTTCAACGACGCATAATGGGAGATTTATCGTTTGCTAAATCAGGTAAGAGGTGAAAATTTTAGCACCGAAGTTAAAATTGATTGCCAATTTGGGCTTTCTACCGTTAATCTCAATGAGTAAATAGACGAGGGAAAAACTGATCAGAGGCACATTAATCCAAAATTATCATTACAATTTTTTTAGTGTAGGTCATTTACTTTTTTAGTTTGCCTCTCAATTGCACATTCTAAAATCATTGTTTCTTCTGTTTCTAAATGTGAAGGAAATTATTAATATTCTTAATGATGAGAGAGAGAGAGAGAGAGAGAGAGAGAGAAAGAGAGATGTATCGATTAAATTATTACGTTCCATTTTCATTTTTCTATTTCTTAACATAATTCTATTTTTAAGTTCTAAAAATGTATTTATCTTATTTTGGATTTATCTAAGACAAAAGAACTGGGAACCAACTGTGTTTGAAACTAAAACAATTATTTTAGAAAATGTAGGTAGGCAGTTAATTGACCATGCACTGAAGGAAAACGATGGGCTATTGGCGATGGTTCGGGATCAATCCCTAAGTTAAAGATCCAACAACAGTGTATCGTAATGTCTCATAATTTTGAACTACGGTCACTTTTAGAAAAGGAGAGTCATGTCCTTAAAATACAATAATAATGATATTAATAGTATTTTTCTCAATGATAAATATATATACAGAGGGTCATAAAACCAGTTGACCATCTCATGGTTTCTTTATTTTATACGATACCGTAAGACGATACCGAAAATAAGAATTAAACATTTTTCACATAGAAGCTCGGTTTTTCTATTTGAGTCTCCAAACCGTAAAATAGAATAATTATTAAAGGACTTGCTAAAAATATTTCAAATGAAACGTATACTCACGAAACAAGGAACACAAAATTATATGACAATCATATGTAAAATATCACCATCTGTAAATAGATCTTACACCTTAGTTTGATTTAAGTCTGAATATTGTTGTTTGTTCGAAGTATTTGTTAAAACTAGAATCAATTTAATTTCATTTTGCTTGATGGCAAATTTTAATGGATATACTTTTCTAGATAGGATTTAGAACTTTGAATCTGAAGCCACATTGCTACAACAGCATCAAGTCATTTTGATGTTTTATATACTAACCAGACCTCTGTAAGCGTAGCCCAATGTTTTGGACAATTGTCATATAACCGCAAAATATGCACTTTAATTCAAATTTCCAAAAACCTTTGAAATATCTTTTAAAAGATCAATTCTATGCACATCGAACTTTACTACTGGTAATAAATACAAATTTATTTGATTCAATCACCAAAACACACTGCATTGTAAGATCGCATGAAAAGAGAGAGTACTATTAATGAAGAAAGTGTTTGTTGGCCATTAAATTAATTGAAAATCTACCACACACACAATAACATATCATAAAATTAAAAAGAGATTATTTTATAATTCTTGTTAACAATGTAAACACAATGTAGGAATCTAATAAAATCTAGTGTACTATTAAATCTAATAAAATCAGTGATACTATTACATCTTAATTGAAAAGGTTATACACTAGTTCAACGGCTGATTTGAAAATTAAAGGATAATTTTGCGGTTTTGTATACTTTAAATGTTTATATTTTAATGATATTTCACAACTAAGAGTACTTAAAAATTGTTATTAAAATCGACGATTATTTCGAATTTTATATTTTGTTCAATTGATTCTAATTAACAGAATAGAAAATATATGTAGCAAATTTTGTAGACATTTTACGAATTAGTTTTTAACCTTCTTTGCATGATTTTTTCTTTATTGGTGAAATAAATCAAGGTGATATAATTCATGTTCAAAATTAAAGGAAAAAGGGTTTAAAAAAATCTTAGTATATATTTATAGTATAAATTTAGCAAAAAACAATATGATGGTATCATGTGGTATTTTTTAAATTAACCGCAAACTTTTTCAGAAATTGCTCTAAAAATAACAGAAACACATGTTGCAAACCTTTCTTTCTCTCATTTTCACTTTTTTAGCACAATAGAAACTCAAATATAATAAAACAAAATTAAAAACGAAATCATACGTTTATTGCAACTACAACAAACAGCGGAAGGACAACTTCAAGCTCGTTTTACTGATAGTGACTCTTGCTTATTTTTGACAGCTATGTTTTTTTATGCAATGGACATTAAAAAGGTATCCAGACACGATCAACTTAAAGTGAACTTGTTCTTTTCTATATTTTTTGGGCATTCAATGTTATGATGGAAATTTCCACCATTATGCAAAGAAGGGTTAAGTTAATGTCTGAATTTAGAAGTATTATCACAGTATGTAAACGTTTATTCATCTATTAGAGAAAAAGAAAATTACAAACTGTTTTTTCGAAATAAAATTTACTATGCTCAGCAAGTATATTGCTAATCGCTCTATAATTATTTAAAAATGACTGTTTTGTGAGCACAGAGAATAAACTGCTTTGCCTTCAGAGGAAACCGATACATAACTTTAGTAAAACAAACTGAGAAGTAAATTTGTTGAGTGGTGTTTTTGTTACTAAGTTAATATCCTGGTAGCATAATATCGAGGTGACCAAGTTGGTAGAATCACGGATTAGAAACTGGAGGGTTGAGAATTCGAAACTAGGTCCAACCAAAGACCGACTTGTGCGTGGGTTGTGGTGCACGTTTAATCTTCGGTGGCCTCAAATATCCACATTAGCGTGATGTAGAAATTTGCTGGTGCTAGTTAGGTGAGTGGGGTGCCAGCTCAGGTGTTGACCTCATTATCTGACCATGGTTCAAAATTACAATATCAACTTCAGTTGTGTCGTTCCAGTGCGACTTAAAGTCAAGTATCTACCTACTCTGGAAACATTCTTAATGAATAGACATAAATATTGGAAATCAAATTGCATATTACACTATACATAAAGCAAATCTAAATACCTCAAAGCCATTATTCGATTGGAATGAAACTCAGCGTGTATTTAGTAATTAGATTGATCACATCCTTAAAATCTATAGGCCCTTTTATTAAACTTTAGGACACCGCTGTAAGTCCTAGCGCAATGGTACGGGAGGTCATCACTTACGAAAGCCGATTCCCTTTAGTAACGGTACGAGGTAGTTGGATAGCTTAGAGATAGGTCATGCCGATCCTGAAACCTGTTGTTTTGCCTTTCATGTCACTTGTCCAAGAGGCTATATATCAGTACGATAATGTCCTCCACACACGGCTTGCTTTTCTCACGGTACCCGTGTTCCGAAGTATCACAATATCCCATGCCTGTTGTCCAAGTTAAAAATTGTACTATAGAAACCGTTAGTAGTGCAAGACTACTCGCTGTAGAATCGCATTATTTACGAATTGAGTTGCAGCAATTTTGCGGGAAACGCACTTAAAAACAACGGCCATTTGTTACAACTCCCCTCCTTTTTTTAAGTAAAACTTCGTCCTCTTTAATATGGGAAAGTATAACTTGTAAATTGAGCGTCAACAAAAAATGCAAACCATTCGTGTCGCCATTGCTTGCAAATCAGAAGACACAGATAGTGATCATTTCCGTTGAAGAGAAGTAGAGACAACGCATCAAAATGGTGTAAACAGTTATGATGCAACTGATTACAGATATGAAGTATAGTAAAGCTATGCACCCTCCCCTACTAGGTTTTTATGTTAGTCTCCTAAATATTACCTTTTGTAGTTTTTCGTGTATTAATGGTACGATTATAAATAAGGATGAATACACATCACATATTAATTCTGTATTCACTATACTCCCACACTGTACGATTTAATAATATTTTGAATACACCAAAATTAAAATGCATTTTTCTATAAATTAATGTACATTTTTATCTATTTTTCAATTTACAGTTACCCAATTGAGGCGTTAAGGATACGAAGGGCGAACTCAACAAATGCTGATTTCCAGAAAAATGTATTTAAAAGAGAAACTTTGCCGATCTGAAAAGATGGGAGAGCTACTGTCAGCTCTTCTTTTATACGGTTAGAAAGGGTGAACTGAGAAAAAACGTTGGTATTATTATTAACTAATGTCTGAAAAAAAATATGATAAAACATTTTTTTCGTCCATCGTTGAGTACGACCTTTGTATACTCAACACCTCAATTCAAGTGGTAGGCATGTATTGTAATCAACGTCACACTAGAGCAACATAACAGGCTACGGGTCAAACCCAAAGGGAAATAATCGAGGACATCGCGGAATTTTTAACCACTGTTAGATGACGAGATCACATCTTA
This sequence comes from Metellina segmentata, assembly GCA_947359465.1. Classification (NCBI taxonomy): domain Eukaryota; kingdom Metazoa; phylum Arthropoda; class Arachnida; order Araneae; family Tetragnathidae; genus Metellina; species Metellina segmentata. The sequence continues at coordinate 68,589,800 of OX375875.1, read as the reverse complement.
GCTGGTTCCCACTCTCTAAGCTTCCACACCCTGCCAAAGTGAAGATATTTGAAGCCACTACAGATTTAACATTCAAGAGCCCCCTTGCACACAATATTAGGTTGTATTCGAACTAGCAACCCTCTGGTTGCTAATCCGTTACTCTTCCAACCGGAATACAGCGGCCCAGAATTCTACTGGATAATGTAATACGTAATATGTAATCATGTAATATGAAGTATATATGGTAATCTTCATTTAAGCGCTGACTTCGTACGGGTAACATGTATAATTTCACTAATGGTAAGATTGCTAACATACACCTAGAATATACACTGACGAGCCAAAACATTATGACCATCCCCACATTTTTCAATGAACTCGTCTGGATGATGTGGAGGGCAAGTGATTAAGTGAGAATGGTATTTAACTGCTGCTGGAGGAGGTAAGTAATCATTCTTGCACTTATTTTTGCGAGTGATGGGAGAGGCTGCTGATCTAAGCGAATTTGATAGAGGGCAGATCTCAAGGGCCCTAAGACTCGAAACGAGTATCACCGAAACTGCAAGACTGGTAGGTTGTTCACGATCTACCGTTGTTAGTATTCATGCAAAGTGGATAAATGACTGTGACACGGTGTTGGTCGTCCAAGCGTCATCAAAGAAAAAGGACTTAGGAGACGGTCCCGTTTGGTAAAGAAAAATCGTCGCGAGACAGTTGTTCAACTGACAGCCCAATACAATGCAGGTCCAAGCGTAAGTGTTTCCTAACACACAGTTCAGTGGACACTGTTGGATATGGCACTGTACAGCAGACGTCCCACTCGTGTGACTCTGTTGACCAAGCGTTATCGTCAACAACACCTACAGTGGACCCGGGAATATCGAGACTTGTCCATGGATGAGTGGAAAAGAGTTGCCTGGTCAGATGAATCCAGATTTCTCATTTATCACGTCAATGGTCATACACAGCTGATGTTGGCGATATTATGCTTTGGGGGACGTTCTCATGGGCAACTCTGGTACCCTTAGTTGTGGTAGAACAGATCATGATTGCTGCGAACTATCTGAACATAGTTGCGGATCAGTTGCACCCTTACGTGGCGTCTGTCTTCCCAACTGGAAATGGAATCTTCCAGCAGGACAACGCCCCATGTCATAAGGCTCGGATTGTGTTGGAGTGGTTTGAGGACAAAACTGATGAATTCCACTTAATGTCCTAGCCACCTAACTAGCTGGATCTTAATCCGATAGAGCACATTTAAGGTGTCATGTATCGACAGCTCAGAGCTCAAACACCACCATGTCCGAATATCTCGAGTTTGCGTGACCGATGCTTAGACATTTGGTACAACCTGTCCCCATTCATGTACCAAGAACTTGTGGCATCTATGCACCGGCGAGTTGCAGCTGTTTTGCAGGCCAAAGGAGGCGCAACGCATTATTGAGTAGGCCGTCATAATGTTTTGTCTCTTCAGTGTATAGCAGTTAACATAAACGGGATGATTGTGATAGGTACCGCAATAAAAGTGTACAGAATCACTAGAATTCACAGTGTTTGCACCCGGCATTCCACGGAAACAGGGATGATACTGGTTCGGCAGCAATCTACATGTGCAGAAACACTAGACGTTATTATGTGGTGTCGTCGCCACAAAACAGTAGCGATAAAACAGTACGAGTCCTTCACAAGGAGAAGACAACCAACATCTATGATATTTATACGTTCTTATTATTGAAAAAAATTTTAGAATAATGTGAGCGTTGTGTTGAAATTGTTTTATATTGACCATGCACAAATTATGTTATTAGTGAATATATTTTTAATTACGCACGTGAAAATGGTGGTGTAAAAAAGAGAATTGATCCCCTTTCTCTGTATTTTGGTGTTGTCTTTGGTCTAATGTGTCCAACTAAAAAGCTAATCTACAACTTTTTAACGCAATCTTACTGTTACCTAACCTCTCTAAAAATGATAAGAGAATCTTCAACACCAGGTGAATTAGGAGCCGATTCGGTTTACCACGTTATCTCCCAACATTAAATGGAGAAAGCTGTGGTGTATCAATCCACGACATGCAAGTCCATTTCAACTGAAAGAAAGAAGCATTGATTGCTCATATCAGGTTCCCTACCCCTACCCCATGAGAAAATTTTCAACCTTCCATTCATCGTGCATTACTGTTGGTTGTCATAGAATCGAACATCTACAGTTAAACTGTAAATGTACAACCACTACCGTAAAATCGGGCGAATAGAAGGAGTTTTGCGTAAAAGTTGTTTGGGCTTATACCCCCCCATAACCCCCCCCCATTATTGAATTTAAAAACAAATACTACTTAAACTCTCTCCTACGAAGATCAAAATCAATCCACCATTGGACTGAAAATGACGCAAACTGTGATATCAGAGGTAGTTCATATGCACAGTTGATAAAGTGTCTTCCCACCATCACTGATTAGAGGACCTCAACTACAACCTGTGGTTGAAATATACGTTTCTGGAACCTTGGCTCGACCTCACCTAACCGCATACCTCTTAGAATCGGCAACTATATAATTTTTTTAAAAATCATTTTTCGTTAATTATTATGAGATTTTTTAATAATATTTAGTTATTATTGAAGTAAATAGAAGAATTGCATCTCATTACCCTTCGATTTCGCCATCAATCATACTCTCTTATTCCAACACTGTTTTCGTCTAGTTACTTAAGAACAGATTCTGTGGAAGCTCCCTACACCCATAGAACTTTGTCGAGGTAAAAAAATGTTTTCCATCAACACAGAAATTTTGTAAAATCTTTTATGTTTTTATTTCGTTGTTTGAACAAATTGTACAACCGTGACTTGTCAGTAGGTATTTTTATTGTAACTATCTTTATAATATTTTGTAGGGACATACTCTTCTTATTTTCCTTTTTTTTATAATCAGAAAGAACTGTAAACTCCTTTTTCGTTTCTAGAATTTGTGCAAACGTGACTTAAAACTTTTCTAGGGATTTCATTCTGGCAATTTGACAAAGCCAACTATTATTTTTTCAAGACTGATTGTCGTTGTGTTGCTTCATTGTGACGTTAATTAAAAAATACGAAAATACTAAGTAGGATTGATTTTTTAGTTTATTTATAATTAACGGTTTACCATTTTAATTAGTAAGTCCTACTTAAGAATGTAATTCTTTGTGAAGTTGAAATAAAACGAAAAAAAAAAAAAAAAAAAAAAAAAACAGTGTTGCTGCTAATTTTTTTTTCTTCTAAATAATGCTTTTGTTGATGGTGTTTTAAGGTTTTCTTTAGAAACCTACAAAAGGTATTTTAAAAAGACAATAACTGGTTTTGACCACCTAGTCTTAGATCAGAATTTAAATAAAAAAAACTTGTCAGTGTTTCTATTGAAGTGGGGTGGGTAAATATAAACAGTGCTTAAAAATATTTTTAACCCTCACAGTCAAAAGTTAAAATTTTTTGACCAGAAGGGCTTATTATATAGACCACCATTGGATTTTTAAGGTACTAAACATAATTTTAAGGTTACAAAAAAAAAGGCTAAATATTGCTGTAAAATTCAATCATACTTCTATTAATAACTAAAATTAGTATTCTTAAAAAAGTGGTGTGTTCTCATACTTGCTGTCTTAATTCTGAATCTTAGTGTACCAATTAGCACCCCCGGGTTTTTTTGCGGACATAATATCTCGGTTTAGTTATGTATACCGTTTAGTTTAAAATATGGTTCAGTATTGTATTAACTATTTTTCAGTTTGTGCTGAAGTTTTGAAACTCCCTGCTTATGCACGAAACATTTTAAACTTTATCACTGCTATTTCCTGTTACTTTCATTAATTTAGAAATAAATTTTGAAGTTCCGAATCACATTTAATTTTTAATTTCTCAGATTTCACAGGAAGTTACTTATCGTAAGTGGCGAGAAAGCGTAAACATTTATCGAAAATTAATACTGGATTTAACCTTTAAAACATTAATAAGTATTCTATGTGACCCAGTTTTATCAGCATTTATTCTCAATAAATTCGATTTCGGCATTTAATCGAGATGTTTTAAAACGAAATTCGAGGGTGCGACAAATACACTTTATTTCCCCACTATCTCCATTTAATACTTGTTTGTGCATCCTAATTTAGAGTAAATAAATTCTCCATGTTACCCTTATCACCAATACTTGGGATATCAACTCCGGCCCTGGAAACCAAAACAAACTGCCAGAAGTGCAATTTATTCTCCGAAGCTTAGTCTTTCGAATAATAAAAAAGAAACACTTCCCCTTTTAGAAGGACTGAAAAAGTAAACAAATAAAATACATGGTTGAACTTTACTGTAGCGTCCATAACGCGAAATCGATTTCGAGTTTTAATTTTTTGTTCTTCCTTTTGGGGTGCTTTTTGCGTTGTTTTTATTCAATCCTGCTTGAACTTCGACGGCTGTTTTAGAAGCATATTATCTACAGTGTTTGAAATTAACGTCTCTTACTTAAATATAAATTGCCGCCACTCTATAAGCAATGACTGTCGTTACAAAAGATACAGTATTCTCTGTAAAGTTTAAACAGCTGCACTTTTTATGCCATGTTTTTCTTTCGGGCAGATTTCTTGTTGAATAACATAAAATAAGATAAATACTTTTGGTACAGCTACACTCTACGTTTATGAGTGATGGCAACGGCTTTGGCGATTTTTTTGGCGCACTTCTAAAGTCGCCAAGGAAAGAATTATTTTCTAACTCTTTTAATGTCACAATTTTTTTTTCTTTTTACAACACACTTTTTAAGCATATTTCAAAACGTTTTAAAAAGTATATTTAAAAAATAATTTCACAAAAATTAGTAAGCTTAAGCACATATCAAAACACATTTGTGAACCAGCAGAGAAACTAAGCTACGAATGGTAAGAATACCCTGAAACTTATCAATTACACTAAATAAAGTGAGCATATTGATAAAGGAAAAATATTTACAAAAGAAAAAAAGCAAGAAATAATACCTGATAAAGTCAGAATTATCTCGTAAAAAAATAATGAAAACGAAAATGGTCAAAAAAAGAAAACTCTTAATCCTGTCGTTAAAACTATTATAACAAAATAAAAATTTCACAACTGTCAAAATACAAATAAAAGGACCAATGGTATCACAGAAAACGATTTAAAAGGACTAATGCAATCAAAGGATATTTTAAAAACTAAATAACCAATGGGAGGAAAGAAAAAATTTCAAACGAATCAATGAAATCAAACGACTTTAACGGATTTTGGAAGAACTTTCTAGAATATTCAAAATGAAAATTGAAAGTTTCCGTTTGCCGAGGTTGCCATGAAAACCACAACAACAGCAACGAAAGATGGGTTGCCTTAATTTATCGTAACTCGCTACTAGAAGTGCGCCAAAAAAAAAATCGCCAAGCCGTTGCCATCACTCATAAACGTAGAGTGTAGCTGTACCATACTTTTATATATATGTGGTGCTATTGTTAACTGTCAGAGCAGCGGTAAAAATTCTTTAAAGACTACATTTAATGTATTTGTAAAAGAATATTTACATTACATATTAGGAGCTAATAAAATTTAAGATGGTATCTCAACATTTTTATTTGCATATACAATTCACAGTTGATTGACTGTAAATGAATAAAATAGGATTTAAGAGATATTATATTAGAAATTTAGCCGAGTTAATTAGGTATTTGCAAGAGTTTTAAACATACAAACTATGCCTTAAAACACTTTATTAAAACGCATACATTTACTTTCACGGCTTTCATTTACTAAAAAGTCACATGTGTATACAGTTTCACGATTATGTAAACTTTAAAATTGAAAATTGTTGATACAATGAGATCAGCACAATTTTACGGGAATGAATACTTTGTTTCAAATACTGAGTTCAATTACATCGTTTAGTAATAAAAAGTTGTTCAGTTGGTAGAAATTTTATTATAAATCTATAATTATCTTTAATTTATTGTACTATGAGCAATTAAATGGTAGTTAATTTAAAAAACCCAACACTTATCAAAATTGTATTTTTAAATAAACAATTAAAAATGAAGTAATATTTGTTTAATACTCATAATAACACAAAGTACGTTATAATTAATTTGCATTTGGATAGATTTATAAGAATGAAGAAACTTTGAGACGGATTTATACTTCTTTGACTGTCCTCATCAGATATCATTAACATAAAAACTGAGCATTGCAAAGTCTGTAAATGAACAAAATATAAAGATATGACTATTACATGAATAGTTATAAATAAATTGAGTTCATGCATTTATGAAATGCATAGATTACAAATTCAATTGATCAATGTGTTTAAACATAGATGAAAAACATTTTTATTTCGTTGTTCGATATAGGTACGTAGTCAATTAGCGTTGTACTGAAGCAACTAAACTGTATATTGGCGTCTGTTCGGGATCAATTCTGTAGGAAAATATCCTAGGACAAAACCTCGAAGTTTTGAGTCATGGTCAGATGACGAGGCCAGCACCTTAGCTGGAACTCCACTCCAAACTTTCATACCACACCAAGGTGAGAATATTTGTGACCACGACAGATATAACGTGCACCAGCCCCCACATACAAGACGGTATTTGGTTTGATCGAGCTTCGAGCTGGTAAACCTGAGGTTACTAACCCGCTTCTCTTCCAACTGGACTAATATGGCCAAAAATGTTCGAAAATAACCATTTTACTCAAAAGGAACACCTAGTGTGCGATGAAATGAAAAGTCCAAATTAAAGGGGAACTAAACTATTCTAACTTTATTTTGTGACTATTATTTATTTTTTATTCAGACTCGTAAATTGTTTGAAAGTGACATCCTTACAAGAATCGTTAGGAACTCATCTGTAAGGTTGAAAGGAAGGAATTGAAAAAGTTTTTACCATTAGTCTTCTAAAATACGAAAACTGTCGCCATTGCCGAAGAGCTTAAATACATTGAAAAAACAAAAGTGAATGAAATTCCAAATGATGTCGTCCTATTTCGAAGTGGAAAATTGAACACTTTACGTGAAATTTATTTCCCTATGACAAGTCCTGATAAAAGAAGCTCTAAGATTATATTGCTTTGAAAGTGATTTATAAAAGAACAACGAACGGAACTACTAGACCATAGAGCAGCATCAATGCTTTTCCTGCTAAAGTTTATGTCCTTATTTTACGAGTTTAACTGAAATTTGGTTCGAAATCGCACATCGAATCTTGCTGGATTTTCCTTACTTGCAAGAGATCGTTTCTAGTAAAAAAATCCCTGCTTGTCCTCAAAAGCGTTTCTTTAGTTTCTGAAATTTTCTCTTTGTAAACTCAATGGGCTTAATTCTGTTAAGGGATGGGATGCCCAGATCATAACATTTTAATAATTTCCCCATTCCCTTATAAATTAATGCGAATAAACGAATTAAAAAAAAATCTGAAGAAGCATTTTAAGAACGGTCTGAAAGTTTTTTAATGAATTCAAGAATATTATATTCTTTTACAAGCAAATTAGGGCCTTTGTTAACAAGAGTTTTCTGAAAGAACGATTTTAAATCAGAGTTGAAGATAAAATTGAATAGTAAGCCTTGCGAGATTAAGAGGGATTTTGAATCCGTATAAGAACTATAAAAATGTTTTGACTTGGGAACTACTTTAAAACTGTTAATTATTTCTTGTTACTTATTCACTCTTTCGGCATTTTATTTTAAACAACAAATAAATATTTAACAGACGATTTAATTAAAAAAAATAGTTAACAAAAGTTTTGCTTGAAAATAAAATAGAAATATTGAAATATGATAAAACTGAATAACTTTATATGAGTATTGGAATATTCTAAAATGTGTTTACGAAACGCATACAATGACAAACTAACCCTTCCGTAAACCAACTGCCAACGTCAAAGATACTATTGTATTAATTCTTTTAAGGATCGGTCGAGGTAGGTAGGAATTTTAGTTGACGTAGCAATGGAGCAACACAACGGGATATTGGCGACGGTCCGGGATTAAACCCCGACAGATCTGAGGACACCACGTAATTTTAAACCATGATCATATGACGAGGTCACACCTGACCCGAAACACCATTCACCACACCAAGCCAACATTACTTTTTAGTCTGCGACAGATTTAACGTGCATCGTCTCCCCTTTTTACACAACGATCTTTGTATGGATTCGAACTCGCAACCCTGCGGTTGCATTACTCTACCCATATCGTCAAGGTATCTCGTAGTCAGCAAAACTGACCAAGATCTTGATGCATGAGGTATCACACGTCATTAGTAAAAACCTGACCAGGTCTTGATCTCGTAATCGTAAGAAAAATCGTAATATTTTGATGACTAGATATCGGCTATATTCCCAAATAGACACTGCGTGGCTAACCCAATACTGTGATGTAAGGTATTAATCTGGTGTGAAATATTCCGAATATTTCAAATCCGTTGATGATATATTCAATTTAAAAATGATTTATTTAAAGAAAATCATATTTTTAGGTGCCAATCTAAACTGAAATTTTCCGCAGATTTCGAATTCGTTGAAATTTTTATTCTATCTTTAACGGTCTAGGAGATAGAAAAAAGAACTGTGACTGTAAGTCATTCCTCGGACAAAATCAAAGAGGAAACGAAAAAAATAATTTCCTCCGCGTTCTGTCGGAGGAACGGCCAACGGCTGAAGTGGCAAGTTCATTTCCGGCGTTTCTTCTCTCTCTGGTAGTAACGCATTGAAAAACCGATGGAGAATAAAATGATTAAATTGATTTAAAAATCTTCTAGATTGAATTTTAAAATTTCGCAACGACCCAAAAATTGCAAAAGATTTGGACTAACTGTGTGTCAAATCTCATTGCTGTTATTGCCATAGATCGTCAGGATTTTGTGGCCGCGAAACAAACAAACAAACACTTCCTTTTATAATAGTAGAGAAGGGACTGATCCCGGACCGTCGTCCATATCCCGTTGTGTTGCTCTAGTACGACGTAAACTAAAATTACCATTGCCATTACCATAATAGTAGAGATAAATAACTGCTCAAACTTCCTATGACTGCTTCATTCATTCTACAATACAATATCAGGCCCCGAGTATTAAAGGTAAAACTACGGTTTGGTACATCCCTATGGGAACTCAGTATGATTTCCCCCCTTTAACTTCCTTTAAAATTTGTACGGGATACTTTCAAACATTGTATCAAACAGTATCAAAAGTAGCTATTCTACGTCAGTAAATATTATCATCTGAAATATAATTTTTATGAATCTTGAATGACTGTAAACCCCTTGGATAAAAATAACATAAACAATGAATAAAAAAATATAAAGTTAAGTATGAGTGTTGTTGGGAAAATACTGAAATAAGACACGAAGTTATATTTCCCCATCTCTAAAGCTATCTTGTTTTCCTTTTTTTACACATCTTTTATATTGTTTAAAGAAAGAATTTATCAATTATTGTTAAAATCTCTATTCTTTTTATCATAAAAGTCATCATCGAAACTCAGTCAGAGCAAGTGTAAATCATAAGATGAAGTGAAATAATGTCAAGAAAATAAAATACAAAAACCTCAAATAGGAGAATCAGAATTTAATCCAAAAATTCCAAAAATAGGCAGCATATTTTAGAGGAAATGATGTATCAGGATTATATTGCTCATTGGCTGCAACAGCAGGACTGAAAATCTCATATTTTGAGATAAAATGGGATTAAAAAGTTTTCAGTTCTATGAAAATACATTGCATACTATAAAACAATTTCATCAACTAGCGGTTCAGTATCGAAGTAAGAATTTACCAGTTTGCTGCTGAAAATAATGTAGTTTTCTTCACAGAGAGACGTACCAATTCTAAGAATCCTTTTCAGTTATACCACTATTGCTGTACATTTGTGATGTATATAGTTTTTTGCATGCAAAATTAAAGTTCTATCCGATATACATCACGCATTTTTACTTAAACCATCAAATTGGTCTCTTACTAAATTTTCTTTGAATTCGAATGACAAAAACAGAAAAAAAAAATATTTCAAAAGAACTATCTGAAAAAACGAAACTTACTTGAGGAAGAGAAGAAATTATGATTTTTCTTCAACCTCGTAATTCTTTTTAGGCTGCCAATAAACTCACAAGTGTATCATATGGCCTCGAAGTGTAATTTTTTCATCCTTTGACTGAAGCAAAAAAATACAATTTCCAATACAAAGTGAAAAGTATTTTACCATAAAAAAATTCCCTCCTCAATAGAATTTCACGCCCAGAATTTAACCGGATCTTTTTCTTCTTCGTCCCAAGCTATTTGATTCTTTATTTCTTCGCGTCGATTCACTGAGATACCCACCTTCACCATTCTTTCACCCCATTCGGAAGCCCAAAAGCGCAAATCACCAGCGCGATCTTTCACACTTCTCCTTCCCCTAAAACTTTTCCCACCCCTTCCAGACGCAGCAGCACCCACCCACGCACAAGGATGGGGTTTTCTCTACTTTCTTCACTTCTTTCTTCCTTATTCTCGGGCTTCTGTGTTGATTGTCAGCGATCGCTTGATACAGATCGGGGGCGGGGGGGTTCTGGGTTATTTGCGAGATCCGATGATTCCGAGCTGATTGGGTGATCAGTCTCGTCCTCGGCTTCAGTTCGGAAGTTTGCAAAAACTCTATTGAGTGGATTCGAGGGGTGAGCATCCGTTTTGTAGGCGGCTCAACCACCGAGAAAGAATCATATTCCTCATGTTGAAGATGCATTTGAATAGGAATTGGGTGTTCCCTATTTGATTTTGTGTGCTGCTGTTCTAGCGAATGAGGCTCTTTAAGACCCTAGGCTCGAGCTGGGGAGAACCTCGAACTGTTAACGGTAACTGTTGGAGAAGCAGTTCACAATAGATGATTCTAGTCGACTTGGTTCTTGGTTTGAATTGGAATTGGGTGCTCCCTATTTGATTTTGCGTGCTGCTGTCCTAGCGAATGAGGCTCTTTAAGACCCTAGACTCGGGCTGGGGAGAACCTTGCACTGTCAACGGTAAGAGTTGGAGAAGCAGTTCACAATAGATGATTCTAGTTGACTTAGTTCCTGGTTTGAATTTGGATTAGGTGTCTATTTGATTTTGATAGATTTGATAGATTTGATTTCATTTCTAGTTGCTGTCCGTCAATGATGTTTAGCGAAATACGTAACTTGGGATGAGGAGGACACTGCACTGCTAAATGAAATAGTTGGACAAGCAGGACCTTTTCTAGTCAATAGGAGTTCAGTATTATATTTGACTTAGTTCCTGGTTCGAATTAGGTGTTCACTACTTGAATTTGCTTGTAGATGTCCGTGGCATTGAGGTTTAATGAAATACAAGACTAGGACTGGAGAGGACTCTGTACTGCAAACTGAAGGAGTTGGACAAGCAGTAACTTTTCCTATCAGAGTTCACCATACAATATTCTAGTTGACTTAGTTCCTAGTTCGAATTGGAATTAGGTGTTCGTTATTGGATTTTGGTCGTTGCTATACACGCTCTATGAGACACGAGATATTTGGTGCGGAGGAAGACTCCTCACTGTCAACGGAAGGAGTTGGAAAAATATTAACTTTATCATTTAATTGGAGTTACCATGCATGGTCTTCGTTGTGTTGTTTCCTGTTTTTAATGGCAATTAGGTGTTAGCTATTTGATTCTGCTTGTTGCTGCTTTTAGAAATGGTAAATTGCAAGACACAGGATGGGCTTCAGAGAGCAAGCTCAACAGGCAATACGATGGAGTTCTAGTTCACTTAGTTCCTGGGCGAATAATCCCGTCACCAAGACTGCCTTGTGGAAGTACTGCCATGTTCATGTGTTATACATAAAAGAAGGTTGATATGCCCATACTAACATATTTTTGCGTACAATATTCTGTTCTTATTTATCAATGATAAATTTATTAATGGCGCTGTTTTATGATTAAGAATCAGCAATTACAAGAAACTATAAAAAGAATAGAATCATTTTATTTCGAGAGCATAATTATCATTATTATTCTGGATTGATATTCTGCATGACCGAATTAAAGAGTTTGCTATATAGGATTCTAGTTGACCTTAGTTCCTGAATTTGGTCTCCCCTTACCGATCCCAACAACCAACTCAATAATACTCTTCAAATTCAGATATTATACAGAATAACATTATTGATAGTTTAAATTATTCATTCAAACAACTATTTTTGTTAATAACATTTGATTGTTTTCTGTTTCAATTACATCAAATTTCAAATTAATAATTTGTCGTGATATTTGGGTACTATACACCAAAACGGCAATAATTTAGTCATTAATGCAATATATATCCTAAATAGTAACGCATATATATTTTCATCAGATATTAACGAAGGGATACCACCAGAAATCGATTTAATATAATACAGAAACATACTCAAATACTGTTGCAAAAAACGGTGCCAGATTTATGCCACATAATTAAATTAAGGACTGTTTGCTAACCCTATTCCAAGTCTTATATAACATGCATTTATCATAATTGACCGCTAGCTATCCCGCAAAACCATGAAAGAAGCATCCAATATACTTGAAATTTGCACGTTGTGTACATAGGTCATCGGAGGATATGCAGATGATTAGCATTGCATATTGTATGCAAATCATGTGTGCCAGTAACGTTTACAGTAAGCAGTATTACAATTGCGGTTTTCTCGCTGTTCCTGTGTATATGAAGCTTAATTATGCCTCGTCTAAACTTTGGTAGTCATACGAGCACGTTTTTTAGGTTGACAGATTAAGAATTGTGGCTATATATATATATATATATATATATATATATAAGCGTACGGTGGGTACAGAAGATATGAACTGACTCATGTGAACGATTGCAACAGACTCGTCATTCCCGCGAACGCAAGGGCATAAATCTGCTACACATGGATTTTTTGGACCGTGTTAAATATAAGGAATATTAATTTAAAGAGTAGGGTGTGTTGAACAACGAACTGCGTCAGCACGAACATTCAACATCGTCTGCAGCAGCAAAGAATATTTAGAAGATGTTCATGACTGCTATTACTTTCGACTTTATATCTCAAGCGTCTACAGAATGGTGGGTAAAAGCCGTACAGGAAAAACCAATGACATGACATCATATTTTTAGTTGAATCTTCATTCCGTGCAAGCATGGACGGAACAGACTGAATGACGCGCATTATGCATCGCTATTCTGTTTAGTCACCTGAAGTTATGGAAAGGAACGCCATTTAATTTAACTCCCAAACCCGCCTATTATGCGTTGGCGGTACGCTCAACAATCTCTACTACAACTCTGCAATTTTGGAGCTCGCTTTCCTCTCCCTTATTTTGCCTGCTGTAGGTTTTCAACAGGGCAAACTGGACCTGGCATACAGCGTACAACAATTCTCAATGCTCACCATGTTTCACATTTATTCCCTGCCCGTTCAACAGGTCCCGAACGTGTCTGATAAGGCCAACGAATGGGACACCAAAGATCACCCACGGCTGCACCAGATGAACTTGGAAAATCTGTGAGAGCAGCTTGGATGGATGTACCTCAACTACACATCCAAAGCATCTTTCTTTCAATGCCAAGATGTAGCAACAGTTATTGCTGCTCATGGCTAAATACTGATTTCATCACGTTCCGCAAACAAGTCGAACAGAGCTGTATTTGAATCATTTGACACTTTTGCCTATTGTTATTTGTTTAATAATTATTGCGATGATATCTCTTATCCTTCACGGTGTTTCATTTTCGATGACCAGCAGTTTAATACACATCCATCTATCATCATTAATCCACCTGTGGTTAACTTGATGAGGTATCTAGTCAATACCTGATGATGACGAGCAAAACTGTGAAATCTTGATGGACGAGATATTCCGTTATTAGAAAACCTGACCAGATCTTGATGGACGAGATATCTCGTTAATAGAAAAATTCTGACCAGATCTTGACGGATAAGAGAGATGTCTCGTCATTAGAAAACACTGATTAGATCTTGATATTGTAATCATAAAAAAAACTGGCAATATACGGATGACAAGATATCTCGTCATTAGCAGAATTGAACACATCTTGATTGACGAGATATCTCGTTGAAAGTACTTAGAGTTTGAAGTATTTATGATAATCCGTTCCATCACACAACGCTTTACCAGAACTGTGAATCTGCTATGGCAACACAGAAAATAGGGCGAAATATTTTAACGCATAAAAACCTACAAGCAAGGGGCAGGATACACGTAACTTATTTACCTATCTAATAATCCAGAGAGAGGAAAGGAGAGGGATAGAGGGAGAGAGAAGAGGTAGAATATTTCTTAATTTCCTTTCCGGTTCTACTCCCTAACTAAACTGCCCATTTAAGCACGCTTAGAAATGGGCCTCCAGCGAGCAGGCAAATTGCCCTGATGGGCGGCTTATACTTCAGCCTCCCCAGGCACCATTAAAACGACATATCTAAGTGCTTGGCATTGTGTATTATTATATTGTACACATAACTACGCAATTGTTGGATGTACTACTGACCGTCGCGTCGACTGGCAGAGTGGCCGGATCGATAAAGCGGCCGGATCAGTTTGGTTCCGGATTATATGGCTGCTACACTGAATTAGTTGCTAATGCTTGATGTTCCCTCAATTCCTCGAGAGTTTGAAGCACCTGCATAACAAATACGAGTGAAATGCTACGGAAGCCGAAAAAATAATGTTTGGCTGAGGTCCAGAATTAAATCAATAGTCGTCATCTAGGTTTTGATTTTCAATTCACTGTTTTGACCACTCTTGACTCTCCGATGCTTAACCCTCTTGGGTTTTGTCTCGACGAAGTATCTCGTTGTTAGTAAAACTGACCAGATCTTGACGACTGAGACATCTAGTCACTTGAAGAAATCTGACCAAATATTGATCTTGTCATCATAAAAAATTGGCAGTATCTTGTTGACGCGAAATCTCGTCATTAGCAAAATTGACTGGATCTTGATGGGCGAAGTATCTCGTCGAAAACACTTGGAGGGTTAAATCAATCGCAGTAAATATGAAGCAGAGCTATATTTGTTCATTCATGGTTACTTTTGATTGATGACTACATCTAAAATACCTAAATATTTTTTAAATATCTGGCCAATCTGAACATTATTCATCATGGCACTATAAGGTTAAAGAACCATTTTGTGTTGCATTGAGGGGGTTCAATTTATGCCTAAAATACATGCCACCGTTTATTCTAGACACAACCCGTTTATAGAGATCACACATTAATTACAGGCGGACAAACATTCATGCCGTAACCGGATTAAAACCAGTAACATTCCCATTCAGAAGTCAGATCCCTGAACACTAGATCAATTGTTTGGCATACTTACCTACATTCCAAACAAATTGGAAAATATATTATTGGAAAACAACAGTTTTTATAAGGGAAGGTAATTTTTACATAAGTTAGTATTTTAATTTTATAAATGTCGGTCCATTGATACAGTATTCCAATGAAACAACACAACCTCCATTCAAACTTTGATTGATAATGCATAATATTGATAAAACTACACGGAGGAGATAGCAGCTGTGATGAAATTCCTTAATAGTCTGATTTCTGAAGGAAGTGAGAAATCTATGAAGTAGAAATCAAAGAACAAATGAATGCTTGAACGAAAATGAAATAGACTGAGGCATCAAAAATATCGAATTGCCTTTGAACAAGTGAATGATAAGAAATTGAAGAGGACGTTTCGAATATAATCGTGGTGTGACTGAGGTACAAACATTTTGCTGTGCATGTCTGAACTGAATTAGAATTAAAAATTGATACCAAAAGTAAGCAAATGCTACTTTAATTTTGACTGATTTGATTTCGTTTGGTGATAAAAGTAAATATCATTGACTATATTCATCTTAAATGGTAGGTATTTTTAATTACCCTCAAACTGAAGCAGCACAACGGGCTATTGGCGATGGTCCAGGATCAATCCCGACGGGAAATATTCGAGGGCAACACCAAATAATATTTTACCACGGTCAGATGACGAGGTCATACCTGCACTGGCTTCAAACATCCACACCACGTCAACATACGAACATTTGAGTTCATGACAGATTTAATGTCCATCAATAAGCTTCCTTTGTACACGACGGCTTTGTTGGATTTGAACTAGGAACCCTTTGTTTGCTAATCTGCTGCTTTTCCAACCGAGCTACATTTACCCTCATCATAAATGGATTCGTATAAGATGGTAAATGTGAGTAACGACCATACAATCAGTTAACATAAAGGATTAAAAAAATAGGAACACAAATGACGTGATCATATCTTTTAGTAATTTATAAAATATATGGAGACAGATAAGGTTATTCAAACTGAATTTCATAAGGGTATGGCAATATATAATAAGCAGATTCATGAGTCAAAGAATGGGAACAATTAAATGAATTGAAAACCCCTTTTGAAATAGAGAATCCAAACCTCAAATAAATAAGAACTTTTTATATTTTTGTATATTAATTCTCCTGAGTAGGTTTTTGTTAAGGAAAAATTCCCCAAGCTCAAAAAATTCTTTGTTTGTCCCAAGATGCAATCTGTGGGGTTATAAATGTGGTATCAAATATCCAATTTCTCAATTTTAAAGTCGACAGTTTTTTTCCTTGTAATTTCGAAACCTTTTCAATATCATGTGTACCACAAACTATAACACAAGTCTTACATGCGTAAGTTAAAAACAATTGTATATTATAGTAGAAAAATATCCAAAATTACCATCAAAAAGCAATTTACAAAGACAAAATTATTTTAGGTTATGTTTGGTGAAGTTTGTACTGAAATATAAAATATATTGAAGCTAATTCTAGGAATTATTTATATATTACTTAATGAAAGATGTAACATTATCTTACTAGAGGAGGCCGAAGTTAGTTAATTATATGTATTTAGATGACCAAAGGTATTTAAGGGATTGAATTTAATGTAATAAATAAAAAACCCGGCAATGTGCTCATAGTAAATGATGGAGAGGATATACAACTCACACACACAGCATATCGTATTTTGATTCCATGGTGTCCTTAAATTTCATTGACCACCATGACTATATGGGTGTATCTACTGCGTTTGTAGTTTGCGATGTGTTGGTTACTAAAATTTGATTCCTGTAACTACCCAGGATGTATTACTCTCTTCTGTGTCCCGTAGTATATACAAGGAAATACATTTGCTTGTGGAATCATGGGAAGAAATACTTGAAAAACTATGAAAAATATCAACCTTTGAACTAGAATCAATATAGAAATTTATATTTTGCCTACATTTAACATTTACTATTTAAAATAAACTATTTAAAATAAACTATTTAAAATAAACTATTTAAAATTTCCTATTTAAAATAAACTATTGAAAATTTATATTCAGATAGCATGAAGTGCCATCTAATGTAAGAAAATCTACTAAAAATGAGACAATCTTCTCAAAAGGAGACACACTTTATTTCTATATGAACATCGTATCATTGTTTCGTAATTCGTATGGCAACACGTCATTAGTTTCAGCAATTTAAAAGGAGGAATGCGACTTCTGTTCATTACAACAATCATCATTTGAAGGGTGATGAAACTCATCCTAAGTTCAACATCTATTTGAAGATTTATAAACTGCTGGGTAAAGTTCACTCGCTTGTCCAAGTTTCATGGCAATCATTGTTAAGTTTAAAATTAGTTGTAATAAAGGTCAATGCCGTAAACATATTTCTTAGAGGATAATTATTTAGGCTTAACGTCGATTTGTTTTGTTTAAAAAGTCTGCTGTATTCCGATCCGGGTGGTTTTTTATTCCCTTATAAGAAGTATGAATTCCACTGTAAGAAGTAAGCCATATAACACTTCAACTATTTCACGTCTTTTTGGCTTATTTGTAATAGATGCATATTAGTACTTAATATTTAGAACGTACATAGTCATTTTTTTCAAAAATGAAAACGAGTAGCACAAAGTGTCTAAAGCAAAAATCAAACCAAACTCGAAAATGAATGCAACTAATTTGTTCCTAACATTGAGCCAAACAAACTTGTTACCATTTTATTACTTTATTCTAATAATTTTGTTGTTTTAAATCCGATAATTTCACAGAATGGATTAAATACTATATTCGATACCCATTTATTTTCATACCATTGAAATTACATTACACGTTTGAACGCATGTTTTACTGGCATTTCCTTGAATAAAAAACGCGTAACTTTGCCTTTGATTAACTGTTTTATTCCATTATCCAACAACTTACATCATAATAATAAGTTTTTGAAAAGCGCAGATAAGTGAATAATTGGGCACAATGCCACCGAAGATATTCTATAGCGCAGTATTTCAGCTCTACCATATAATCTAACTTTACATAAATAGTTTGAGATACTGTAAAACTAATGACTGATATTTATGGCTTTAAGAGATATCATAGATCATTTCAATAAAATTCACATACATTTTGCAATCATTATAAAAATTTAAAAGCAAATTTTTAAGGATCATAAAAACAAATTGAGAGGTAAGCATGGTACGTAAATACATAAATATGATGTTAATTTTTGAATTATTTAAAATCAAAGACCGCATAGAAACACAATGGGAAAAATACATATGTTATTCTCGAGAAAATGGATAAGTTACCACCTCCATATTAGTGCCATGAGTTAGACTATACCGATGTTATTACGTGCTATCTATACGTATATATTGTCAGGCAATCCTTTAGTGACTCAACAGTTCATTTTTCGCCATTGCTACTAAACATAGATTTGCCACCTTTTCCTTAAGATCCCAAAAGTACTTTAGTGCAATAAAATGCATATCGAGGAACTTAAAGAAACCATTGAGAATCAATTATTTTCTAACAGAAGATACCGATTTTGCTTCATAAGGTTAATCCAGTTTAGAACCCGAAAAACGAGGCGTTTTATTCTAAGAGATTTCGCCTTCCTTTTGATGTAACACCATTAGACAGGATGTGAGATTATTTGTGGTTTATTCGATACCACGTAGATTGAGTTATCTGTCAGCCCTGACAGTCAACGCTATCGTCCGTCCAGAAAGTTTACTCTGATGAAGCGAAATGGTCATATTGATTAGGGAATTCTGCCATTAGCCGAGAAAGAAGAGAGCCGAGGGCATCTTTTTCTGTGCTTTTATTTGTGGTTAGAATGGCGATGGATCTTCTGGTGATTATCAGATGTCGAGAAGCGCCTGACTGAATGAGTGCCTGAATTTGTAATCCGTGAATTACTGGTAGAAATCTGCTAGAAGCCATTTGGAAAGCTAGTGGGTGGATTGATGAATTGTTTCAAAATTTGGAACGAAAGGAACCTTGGCTATTGAATTGATTGCTTTACTTACAGTATTAATAAAACGACGATCAAAACGAGTAAAAGAAAATTTTAGTAAAGGAGTGGAATAAAATTTATAGGGTTATTACTTTTGAAAATAATTTATAATTTTCACTCTATTTTTAAGAGTCTGCAAGGAGGTCAAGTTATTCTAATTTGTGAAATGGTTCACCTTCCTTATGGTTGTATCAACGAGATATCTTGCCATTAACACAAATTGGCCAGTTCTGGATTGTTGATATATGTCGTTATTGGAAGAAACTGATCAAATACCAACCATGCAAACAGCGGCAATATCTCGATGCTGAGATTTATTAGTATTAACATAGTTAGTCAGGTCCAGATGGACGAGATATCTCGTCATAACCACTTGAGAGTTAAACTATAGCTTACAACTTTATCGACCTTTTAAGCTCCATCAATCTCGATGTATCTGACAAAGAGGTATGAACAGTCCGCTCCCAGAGATTAGTTTCACATGGTGTTGCAGTTTCATCTAGGCACATGTCAAGAGTATTATTTTATAGAAGGTCCTTATATATGAAACATAATTATTCACTAAATATTTTTGATAGATTGTTTCGCAATAAAATTAAATACAAAGGCGATGTACATATGGTTAACAGCTGAGCGATCGATACATACACAATATTCTGCACAGGTCTTCTGGCCTTGAGTCCACTCTTCATGTGACCATGTCCACTCTTGTGATATACACAGAAACGCTATATGGACGAAGAGAAATGATGACTCTTTGCTTAGGCAAAGACGTCGCCATCCACTTAAGAAAGGCAACAAACCTGTATAAAATGTGTTGTAAATAATTATCTATCTATCTATCCTCCACTTATTGCTTAACCCTCCAAATGGTTTAAACCAGATATCTCTTCCATCAATGTCTAACCAATTTCGATAATAGCGAGATCTGTCTTCTATCAAGGTCTAATCAATTTCTATAATAGTGAGACATCTCTTCCGTCAATGACTAACCAATTTCGATAGTGATGAGACATCTCTTCCATCAAGGTCTAACCAATTTCGATAATGGCGAGATATTTCTTCCATCAAGGTCTAACCTATTTCGATCATGGCTAGATATTTCTTCCATCAAGGTCTAACCAATTTCGATCATGGTGATATATCTCTTCTATCAAGGTCTAACCAATTTCGATCATGGTGAGATATCTCTTCCATCAAGGTCTAACCAATTTCGATCATGGCGAGATATCTCTTCCATCAAGGTCTTATCAATGTCGATCATGGCGAGATATTTCTTCCACCAAGATCTAACCAATTTCGATCATGGCAAGATATTTCTTCCTTCAAGGTCTAACCAATTTCGATCATGGTGAGATATCTCTTCCATAAAGGTCTAACCAATTTCGATCATGGTGAGATATCTCTTCCATCAAGGTCCAACCAATTTCGATCATGGCGAGATATCTCTTCCATCAAGGTCTTATCAATGTCGATCATGGCGAGATATTTCTTCCACCAAGATCTAACCAATTTCGATCATGGCAAGATATTTCTTCCTTCAAGGTCTAACCAATTTCGATCATGGCGAGATATTTCTTCCACCAAGGTCTAACCAATTTCGATCATGGCAAGATATTTCTTCCATCAAGGTCTAAACAATTTTGATAATGGCGAGATATATCTTCCATCAAAGTCTAACCAATTTCGATCATGGCGAGATATCTCTTCCATCAAGGTCTAATCAATTTCAATCATGGCGAGATATTTCTTCCAACAAGGTCTAACCAATTTCGATCATGGCGAGATATCTCTTCCATCAAGGTCGAACCAATTTAGATAATGGCTAGATATCTAGTAGTCAAATATTGGCATTTTTTATGATGAAGAGAACACGATTTGGTCAGTTTTCTTCAAATGACGAGATACCTCGAAGAGACAACCACCAGGAGGGTTAAATCATTTAAATAGAGTTGATATATACTAGTCTGTTTCCCTGTACAATTCATCCCCATAAGAATTGTTCTTTTAAAAATATATTTTCACAGAATCTCAGCAAGAGGATTAGTATGTTTTGAATCTAGACTATATTTACTTTCCTCTGCCTTTGTTTAATGACATTTCCTCTGATAAATACAATAATTGGGTATATTTCCCTTACGATTTCACCCCTATTAAGTTTTTGTCTCTAAAAGGAAGGGACAGTTATTTTACTCAACACGATTATTGGGGGCTTTTCATTATGTGTTCAGCAAATCAGAATATTCAGTGTAATCGGCTTAAAAGTCCCTTGAGCCTGGGATATCTCAAAATGATTCGATACGCTATTGTGGTGGTGTACTTCCTCATGTAGGTGAGTTATTTAACCAATTGTGCGTTTCCATATAGTTTTAAATTAAAAATTTTGGAACTCCTCTAAACGGCCGATTAATGTCCGTTTTTGAGATTTCTTGCGAGAGTTGCAGCTGAGCAACCTTATATTTGTTAAAATATAAACTTTCGAGATGGGAAGTTTTGATTATTAAAAATTGTAGAAATTTACAATTATTTTTAACAGTTAGAGCAAACTGCTCAAAAAGTAATTTGCGTATTATTTAACTTGAAGAAATGGTAAAGAATATCACAGATTATGATAACAAAACATTTTTGGTCACTAGAAAAGTAGATAGAAAACGCATAGAAGTTAAAAAAATCTCGAAATTTAAGCTTATTGCTTATTTTAAGTATTCCGTTTAAATAAGGTATGTTCTAAGTATGTTTCTCCTTTTCGGGTAAGTCAATTTTCTAAAAATGTTCATAGACGGTTTAAATAGAATAAGACATACTCTAAACACTTTAGTTTAAGACTAAATATATTATTCAAAATATTTTAAAGAAGCGTAAGAATTTTTGCGTAAATCCCATAAAACAAGAGTGTATGATTGTTAAACTTCGTATAAAACTTATTTGTAAACTCTAGGTACCTCAAATTATATTTAATGTATAAATTTAAGATATTAAAGCATTTTGTACTTACTTTATAGTTTCAAATTTCTACCCCATAACTTAATGTTTAATAGCTAATTTTATAGATTAATGAAATAAAAATTTATTACGTAATTTAGCACAAATATTACTTTTTTACGAATTAACCATGTCACTGAAAATATTACAGAAGAACGCTTTCCTTAGTTACATAATGAAAAATCACCAGAACCGAAACCTTATATAAAACACTAACGCATGTGGACCCGAAATCGACGTTATGTGTGTACTGTCGAATGACAACAATCAGCGTAGATAAAATAACCCAGATATTTTGAATTTTTGTTGTTTTCAAATAGCCGAGGTCAATTTCTATGCAAAATAAGGAATTAAATTGTAATATTTATGTTTGAACTTACTTTCTATTTCTTCCTTTGATGTAAAAGTAATTTACACGTAATTTTGCTACCCGGGATCTGGCCACGTCAAAATTAATGTTTACTTTTTAAATTTGATTTGGGTATTTGAGTTGACTGCGAGATGTTGTGGACATATTTGAGGATTCGCAAGTATTATAAATATGTGTTCTTTTTGTTAATAAATCATTATTGTCATTGTCAATATAGTTGAAAAGTCTTTTGTTGCATTATTCTATTTCACAATATATTCAGGAAGTCGAAATTCAACACGTTTGAATAGATACGGACGTGTTTTTTTTCTTCAGAATTCTGCATTTTTTCAGGGATTGGAATTTTATTTTTGTTTGCATTATTTGTTCCGGTATATTACCTATTGCAGAAATATTATTTAGGAGTTATATTTTAATGATATGTCTATTTCTTGCAAAATATTATTAGACATGGGTAATTTTGTAGCGCTATATGTATATTTCGACGAACTTTCCTTAAATATTTGATTGAATAAGCAATGATTCAAAGAATTGTGTTATAAAAATAAATACAATATACAAATCAAAACATGTTTAATTACGGTGTGTAAAAAAGTTTAAAAAAGCACAACTACACACTGCCGAACGCTAGCCGGCGCAGCCCGGCTAGTTACTATAATTTGAAGGTCTCCACACCCCAAATGTCATGTTAAAATGAATATTTTCATTGTCTTCAGTCCTTGGTAAACTCTAGTTTAAATTTATTCCTCTTAAGTGATTCTTTCAGCTAACTTTCTTTGTTTTCAACTATGACACAACAATGGGAGATACTATCCGTTTTAATGATTTACAGAGCCAGCCTCAGGCTACAATTAGATGAAGGGGATTAGGAATATTCTTTAATTTATAATTTAATAAGCATTGCTATATTGAACAACAGTATGGCAATCTGTTTTGTGACGAAAGTATCTCACGAAGCACGATAAAAGTTATTCACAGACAAGCGGTATTGAAACGTCAATGACAAAGAATTCGCATTCTCATGTTTACAGTAATATGAATTGAGCTAAAGAAAGCATAATTTTCATTTTTATAAAGTTTTGTTACGTTCTCTAGTTTGAGGAACTGACTGTCAAGACAAATGTAGGCGACGATAGTGTTTTCGTTATCTATTCCAACATGACGTTACTGCTTGTTTTTTGAACATGATTTTAACACTTCGCCCTATAATGAATTACGAATTGATGTATGGTTGAATGTATATCAAAACTCCACCAAAAGGGTGCTTAACTAAATTTTAATATATACAGACAAGAGTCAGGAACCGTTTGGTTTGTCGTGCTACGGTCATTTGCTTGTGAAGTCATGGGACAAATTTAACTGTACATAATTTTCGAAAAATGTTATGAAAGAATGATTGAATATCTTTAGAAATATACATAAGAAATTCCTAAAGCTGCGTATAAGGTAACGTGTATAAAGTAAATGTGATAAGAAAATGGGACCTTGAACAATAAATAAACACAGGTTCCAAATTTTATACTAAAAATATCCGAAATTCTCAAATATTTTGAATTTGTGAATTTTGTATAAATGCGCTTGTAGAATACTTCATATATTTAAAGGTTGACAAGATTAGGTAAATAACTTATTTTCACACATCCGACTCCAAGGCACAGTAAAATCATTCAGAATTCGTATGTGAGGAGTGAATTTATCAACTATTGAAAACTTTCAAATGACAGTAAAAAACCCAGAAAATGTCGATATGAGAAAACAGAATCTAAATTATAATACCTATCAAATTTATCACATACATGCAAAAAACTATTTTTCCCCCCAAACATAAATACCGAGCCCTGAAACTTTCCATCTGACTGTATTTAGTTTAGATAAGTTAATCGGAAACGCATCCACCAAAGGAAGCATTTTGATTATCTTCTAATAGGCTTGTATAATAAGCTGCCGAAAAATTTATGTATCCCGTCTTACTTGTATTCACCCCACAAGCCATGACAATGTGCATTAGCAATTTCCTCAACAAATGCCGGCACATCATGCGCAGTCATAAATGAAAACACTCACACATGATGACTGGGGGAAACTATTTTTTCATATAATGTTTTGACTAAAGAAACTTTTATTCCGAGAGTATTCAGTTTAGAAAACTTTATTTCGAATGCATTCAGTGTCCTCTACCTAAAGTGAGACATTTGGAAACGATCCCGATAGATTTTGATAGTTATATGCCTAGAAATTTCGATATTACATGCATGTACCCCATATCCAATGCCAATATGCAGTTGCAATTTCATCAACGAATGCCAGCGCATCATGAGCAGTTATAAAAGCAAACGCAGATGATGGCGGGGGGAAAGTTCTTCCGTCTTCTTTTCCGATCCCAGAACCTTTTCATTTGAGTGTGTATTCAGTTTTAAAAATTTATTCCAAATACATCCATTACCCTCTATCTACAGAGAAACATTTTGAAATGATCCCAATATATATTTTTTGATAATTATGTGCCTAGGAACTTCGATATTACACGCATTTACCCCATATGCAATGCCAATGTGCAGTCGCAATTTCATCAGCGAATGCGGGTGCATCATGCGCAGTCATAAATGCAAACACAGATGGTGGTGGAAAAGTTCTCCCATCTTTTTTGACAATCCCAGAACCTTTTCATTTGAGTGTATCCAGTTTAGGTAATTTATTCCAAATGCGTCCATTACTCTCTTTCTACAGAGAAACATTTTGAAATGATCCCGATAGATTTTTTTTTGATAATTACATGCCTAGAAACTTTGATATTACACGCATTTACCCCATATACAGTGCCAATGTGCATTCGCAATTTCTTCAGCGAATCTTGGTGCATCATGCACAGTCATAAATGCAAACACAGATGGTGGTGAAAAAGTTCTACCATCTTCTTTGCCAATCCCAGAACCTTTTCATTTGAGTGTCTATTCAGTTTAGAGAATTTATTCCAAATGCATCCATTGCCCTCTACCTACAAAGAGACATTTTGAAATGATCCAGGTAGATTTTTTTTGATAATTATATGCCTAGAAAATTTGATATTACACGCATTTACCCCATATGCAATGCAATGTGCATTCGCAATTTCTTCAGCGAATCTTGGTGCATCATGCACAGTCATAAATGCAAACACAGATGGTGGTGAAAAAGTTCTACCATCTTCTTTGCCAATCCCAGAACCTTTTCATTTGAGTGTCTATTCAGTTTAGAGAATTTATTCCAAATGCATCCATTGCCCTCTACCTACAAAGAGACATTTTGAAATGATCCAGGTAGATTTTTTTTGATAATTATATGCCTAGAAACTTTGATATTACACGCATTTACCCCATATGCAATGCAATGTGCATTCGCAATTTCTTCAGCGAATCTTGGTGCATCATGCACAGTCATAAATGCAAACACAGATGGTGGTAAAAAAGTTCTACCATCTTCTTTGCCAATCCCAGAACCTTTTCATTTGAGTGTCTATTCAGTTTAGAGAATTTATTCCAAATGCATCCATTGCCCTCTACCTACAAAGAAACATTTTGAAATGATCCAGGTAGATTTTTTTTGATAATTATATGCCTAGAAACTTTGATATTACACGCATTTACCCCATATGCAATGCAATGTGCATTCGCAATTTCTTCAGCGAATCTTGGTGCATCATGCACAGTCATAAATGCAAACACAGATGGTGGTGAAAAAGTTCTACCATCTTCTTTGCCAATCCCAGAACCTTTTCATTTGAGTGTCTATTCAGTTTAGAGAATTTATTCCAAATGCATCCATTGCCCTCTACCTACAAAGAAACATTTTGAAATGATCCAGGTAGATTTTTTTGATAATTATATGCCTAGAAACTTCGATATTAAACGCATTTA
This sequence comes from Metellina segmentata, assembly GCA_947359465.1. Lineage (NCBI taxonomy): Eukaryota > Metazoa > Arthropoda > Arachnida > Araneae > Tetragnathidae > Metellina > Metellina segmentata. The sequence continues at coordinate 68,563,235 of OX375875.1, read as the reverse complement.
CCCCATATGCAATGCCGATGTGCATTCGTAATTTCATCAGCAAATGCCGGCGCATCATGCGCAGTCATAAATGCTAACACACATGATGGTGGGGGAAAAGTTCTTTCACATTCTTTTCCGAACCCAGAAACTTTTCATCCGAGTGTATTTAGTTTAGATAATTTATTCCAAATGCATCCAGTGATATGGATCTGCCAGTTTAAATATCGCTGAAATCGCACATATTTGTATTTCGGCTGGAAGTTTTTCGGAGGTATAAATTTAAATAGAATAGCGTTTTCCCTTATCTTACCGAAACGGCCTGTACCATCGCCGGCGTGTCTGTTTCTTATTTATTTTAAACTCGGGCTCGGCGCACGTCAAACATTCGCGAGGAATTCTCTGGGTGCAACAAAGTGTGGTGAGAAGTACAAAGAGGTGGCGGAGTAGGAAGGGGGAAATTGTTGCTAGGCGTTCCTATTTCTTTTCCCTGCAGCGGAAAAACAGGAGAATAAGTAAAAGCGAATGATTTCTTTCGCGCTGCTGAAGAATATTGTTATTCAAGAAACATATCACATTAAAATAGTTTCGGTCAAGCAGAAAAGTTACCTGGCGGTTTTCTAATAACGTCAGACGAAATTACGTTTTGAAGTTCGTTGATAAGTCGATAATTTTCATTTGTGACTAAACGTTAAGTAATACAACTCGTATTCTAAATGGAACGATCATTGACTACATAAAAGGTGAAATTTTTTATTAGTCGCGAATTAGAAAAATTAAAAATAAATAAATTAAAATCAAAAATTCGATTTGTGTTTATGAATATCCCTCCTGGCATTGTCTCGATGATGGTATCTCGTCATTAGCAAAATTAACCAGATATTGATAGACGAGATATCTGGTCATTATGAAAATAACTGATCAGATCTTGGTCTCATGATCATAAGAAAGATCGGCACTATCTTAATAACGAGATATCGTGTCATTAGCCAAATTGGAAGAATCTTCATTAACGAGATATCTAGTTGAAATAACTTAAAGGATTATGGTAAGAAGATAGGTAATTATACTTGCGTCTCATTGGAGCTACACAGCGAACCAGCCCCGAAGGAAAAGTACATCACCTCGTAATTTTGAACCACGGTCAAATTACGAGGTCAACACCTGATCTGGCACACCACCCACCGAACTAGTACCAGCCTCATCGTAAACAAATGTAGTTGGTTAAATCGAGTTTCGAACTCGCTACCCTCCGTTAGTAAATCTGAGATTCTACCAACTGGGCTACCTTGGTCCCGTTTCTAGTTTGACTAATATTCCAAATGGAATGAAAATTGTATAAATAAAGGGTAAGAATATTTAAGGACAAATTAAAAAAATATATGAAATCTCACTGAAATTGGGAGAGATTTGGATAAATAAATTCGATAATCTGCTTAAAAAACGGATTTAAATTCCCTTTAATTATAAGAGGGGTTTTTAGTTTGAACTTACAAACCAAGACTGTGATTTCACTTCTTGATACAGAAATGTTCTTCCATGATATATATCGGGTTACCCTAAAATATAATTTATGGCCGTTTTGATTACATATGGCATTTTATTTTTACTGACGACGGACTGACATAGTGTTTGGAAAAATAAAACAAGCCTTGTAGCCGGAATAAATACAGAAGGGGCCGTTGTGGTTTTGTCTATCTCGCTAGCAACCTAATAATTGGTAGAGTTGTAGACGGAGCAGGTTCTATTCCAGTCAGGTTTCTCCTAGGGTGTACACCTCCCTTTTCTGTAATAACAAAAGCTTTCATTGTGTGTGTCCACTGCTTGATAAGTGGATTTATTAGTGGATTCTTGAGATTGAGCACACGTCGGTTTATATCTGAACTAAATAAATACAAAAATCGCCTTTCTACCACAAACACTCTACCGTTGCATATGTTAAGTCTATCAGAAAAAGCTTGATATTAATAACTGTATTACTGGAAACACTGCCAGGACAGTAATTAATCTATAGATTAGTAAAGTATGGCAGGCAGGAACATATTGATACGAAAACAGTTACATGAAATATAAAACAAATTGCAAACCATATTTTTCAAACCATTATGATAGATAAAAATAATTATTGAAAATAATTGTTAGAAAAGTGTTTTAGATTGTTTTATGATTAATATTTTCATGAAAAGAGTAATTCTTAGAATTGAAATTTTGTCATCGGATGTGTTCCATCATAATAGTATTACTGAATCCGTGTAAAGAATAAAATAAGATTATTATTGATCATATTGCTAATATTTCGTTGCTTTAACACAACATATGTTTAATTTTTACAATCATTAATTGAAATATACGTAATTGTTTTTAAACAATTATAAACTTATGAAGATGTATATGAATCATATGATGAATAATATTTATTAGGTTTGAGTGAGAATTGTCTTCTGAATATGCAGAAACAGCCAGTAGCGTGCCAGACTGTATGCTGCATTTGGCAATATTCCTCAAACAATATTTTTATTTTCACTAATATTTATGTCATTTTGAAGCTGCTCATATAATAAATATTATTTTAAAAGCAAAGCCAACAAAACCAGCTTTTCGAGCAGTAATTAATGAGTGTGCATATTTCTTTTTTGGGCGTTGAAAAGAAATGCCTTTCGCCACATAAGAAGTGACAATGATAAATTACTGAATATTGACCAATGATTTAAGTAGTGTTTTTTTTTTAGAAAAAAAGGAGATTACGTTTTGAGCTGAAAATCGGATTTAATTACTTATTAGAGTAAACAGCGCTAATGATATGGTACTGCAAAAGAACAAATTTTAAGAGCGAATTATTAAATTCTCGTGTCATTTCGTGTTTCCAAGTTTCATTAGGTTCCCGAAATGAGGGATTTCTTAACAGCTCAGAAGCTTTTGGGCATGTTCCAGCTAAAATAGCGCGTTATATCACTTAGAAAATCCATTAAATTAACATTCATATCATAACTGCTTTTTAAAGTAACCAATATTATCAGTTAATATCATCCTTCTATGTTACGAATAAACCTAAAAGAAATATACAAACATAGGGGACGGTAATAGTGAGTTATGCTTACAACAATAGTTAATTAATGGAGATATGAATTAAATATAATGATTCTGATATAGTTTGAAAATAATACCAATATGCTATTTATACTGCATACCACTTTAATTAATATTGTATCTTTTGATTGACCAAAAGATGACAATCCTTTCCCTATTGCAAAAAATTAATTCGTGAAATAAATTCTATGTCGTCCCACAGTGCAAGCGTACACATTTCACAATACTTAGCCTTCCAGGTGGCTTTGGCGATACGAGATATCTCGTCCATCGAGGTCTAAACAATTCCGCTTAGAACAAGATGTCATCAAGATAATGCCAAATTTTAATGATGACAAGATCAAGATGTGGTCAGTTTTACTAATATGACGAGATTGTTCGTCAAGAATATGACCAGTAGGTTTTACAGAAAAAAAAAAGAAAATTTTTCGTAGAAATAAAAGAAAAATATAGTGGGTCATTCCAGGCTGAAAGGAAAAACCTGAAAAAATAAAATAATAATAATACATATAGTTTGGGTTTTATTTTGGTATTATTTTGGGTTTAAAAGTCTGAAGTTCTTTGGTAGGTACTAATTTTATTTTAGAATTTAGTTAGATTTTCGATTATTTAGAATTTTGACTTAGAATTGGAAAAATAAAGAAGTGTTACTTAAGTTACTTAAATTATAATGACATTACACAGTTATGAAAGGCTCTAGAAATGAATGTATATACTTTTCAAACTATATTGTGTTGAACAGAACAGAATTTTATTCATATGTTCATGAACCTTTTCTGTTACTCCTCTTTACTGTAACGTAAGTTACTACTTTAAATTTAATTCTACGAACTTAAAAATATCATATATTAATAACATTCCCTGCAAAGTTTAGCTTTTTCATTAGTTTGTTGAACAAATTCAAGTGAATGTTTTGTTTCAATTATATTGCTAGTATATTTACACTTCAAGATCAGTATATTTGTCTAAATGTAATGTTACTGTGGAATTGCCCTAATGCATTTCACTATGAGTGACGGAACGAATTATTGTAGTTAAAAATGCACAAGTGCATAAACCTGTAGAGAAGCGTGGGGATTTATATCATTCAGGAATATTTTTATAAGGTAGGAACTAATAGAAATACCTTATGTGATTTTTTTTTGGATTTCGAGCAATCCCTCACTCACAGGCTTGATAAATATAATTTTTATCACTTGAAATTTTGTGCTAATACCACTCCAAAGCCCTCTTTAAAACACGATGTTCACAGGCTCTGTCGTGACTCAGTGGGTATGCTCACTGCGCTAGTAACTGAGTTGTAGGTGGTGCAGGTATGATTCCTGCAATGTGCCATCTTCCCTGGGTGTACTTCTCTCTTCTTTGTGAGTAAAACTTTTATTTTGTGTGTATGTCTATTAATCGATATTGTATGTCTTGTGTGTGGTGCAGAATGGATAAATATGGCTGATGCGCCATAAAAACCTTCAAACCAACCATCGACCTAGGTGGTACATATAAGGCTCGGTGCACACATCCGGTTTTTCAACGTGCGGCGCCGCTGCCGCAACGCAAGTGCGAGCTGAGATACATTAGATCCAATGGAGGAGTGCACACATGCCTCCAGCACCACAGGGGCGACGCACGTCCGTTGGTTCGATTTGTGCACACGAGTCTACGTTCTGAAGTACCTTGTTTTCATAAACAAATCGAATATAAATAATAATTAATAAATGTTGTATTCAGTAACGTCTATTTTGTTTCAAAATATACTTTTGTTTACAACAAGTAAGCGAAATAAACACGTTTTCTTCGATAGAATATTTATCGCAAATAGCGCGAAATGAGTTCGTGCGCATTGGCGCCGCACGTTGAAAAACCGGATGTGTACACCGGGTCTTAAGAGCAATAAATCGTTATCACGTTCTACAACTCAATTCAATTAAGGAAGACTAAAAGAAATATTAACAGCGCGGTCTATCATAGGACAAAGTAAAATCAGCTGAAAATTCTAATTCCTCTCAAATGATTCTACAACCATCTGTTAGTGCAAATATTCCCGAGAATGGTTGCATATCTCCTAAGGAATACTTCAGAAAAACTTTTGAACAATATAAAATGCATCGAAAGTAATACATAAAACTTCTTTTTAAAAACACATTTTAGCATAATGTATGCTTCAAGTGCATGTATGCAAATTAATAAACTTGAAAGAATTCAAGTAAGATTGTATATAATCATATGTTAAACCTGCTAAAAAAAAGTGCGTTTAGGTACAATTCACTAAAGTGGAATATTTAAAAATACTTATTAGTAGTTATTTTTTAGTAATTTATATTAAGCTAACAAAATAACAACTACTACAGATCCATACAATGAATAATGAAAAACATAAGTAGCCTAAAAATGACCTTTTAACTGAATGACTTTTTTTTATTCCCCTTTGAAACAGATTTATTCAGTAGCACTTATCCTGCTTGCACTGGAGTGAAATATTTAATAACATTGGTAAGTAATATTCTTTAGTAATTTATATTAAGATAATAAAATAACAACTTTTAAACATGCATACAATAAATAATGAAACACAAGTATCCTCAAAAAATTCCCTTTCAACTGTGTGTGTGAATGACTATTTTTTATTCCATTTTGAAAATGATTTATTCAGTAGCCTTTATCATGTTAAAGTGAAATCATTAGTGTTTGGACAGGTTCATTTTAATTTCGTTCAACTTTTGTATGTTAGGTAATGCTTGTCAGTATCAGTAGTTTTATACTTTTACAGGCTTCATTAAATATTAGAATATCTTTCCATAAGTCTGCTCTTATGTGTCTTAATGTTGTGGTTTATTTATGTATGTTGACTAAATATAGTTACACGAAAATATATTCCGGCGAAGATATCGAGGGTTGGAAAGGGGCATGGAATTCATAAGTAAAATGTTCTTTTGTTTGAACAAGCATAGTAAAATAATGCCTTCTATTTTGGATCAAAGTGATTTCAAAACACGTCTTTTGTTCTACGAATAAGGAACAGCGCTTTTCTTAAAAATATTATATTTATAGCAGTTGATTTTCTTTTTTCTTTTCTAAACTTGTGTGATGAATAATTCGTGAATAATAATATTTTATAACAGGAAATAATCTTAGAAAATAAACTTATGTATCTTAGAAAATATCTTATACGTCTTAGAAAATATCTTATACGTCCTAGAAACAGACACTTATATACCTTAAAAATACACTTATTTCAAATACAAAGGTAAATAATGAAATTATTTTCTATGCACAGATAAAAGGAACATAGTGATAGTGACTGATAAATTGGAATTTAATATAGCCTATTCAAAACTTTTTGGTCAACAGAACCCTTTTCCTAAATGTAAATCTAAATGACACCTTTATAAAAGGTATATTAAGAGTACATACATATGGGAATGAATTGAATAGATTTAATTTCCTGCTGAAAATTATAATTGAAACACCAAAAAATACAAGATAACTAAAATTCATATTTATGGAACACATGTATTACGGCATAACGATAAAGCAATCAAAAGCACAAATTGATTATATAATGTAAACACTATATAGTCAGCATTTTCTGCTCTCTAAATGGACTGCTATAAACGTTTCTGCATAGTTCGAGACTGAAAGGATGAGATGTCAGAAGCATATTTGGAGAATATTAACCCGTCTGATTTCGATATGTTGCCAAAAGTCATTTGTGGAAACTGTTTGTGATTAAGATGAGCTAATCGTCATGTAATCATGAATTAAACGTTTTCCATAGAGGACGAATCTGGTGAACGAGCGGACCAGGAATGTTGTGGAACATGGTGGTATACATGAATTATTGGACACTGCTTGCTACTTGTGGTTACCCGCTGTTGTACAGATGGCACTAGAGTAGCTTTGAAGATAATGTGCTGCAGATGGCTCCAACAACTCGTAGTTATTTAGCACTATTTGGTCACTTAGTTCTGCAACACTATTTGGTACCAGTAATGATTACAAGATGGAAGCGGTAATGGAATCCCAAGCTACAACAAGTTTCGGACCTGTATGACTCAGTATTATGCAGGACTCATCAAGGCTTTCTCCACGGTACCACCAGAGATGTTTTCGTCCACCATAGTACTTTATATAGTGACATAATGAAGCAATATTCGACTGAAATGGTGATGCAGTTCAACTCACTCGTATAAGTGCAGCAATTTGCCTAAGATTACCGAAGCAATGGACGCCTTGCAAACATAAAGCGACACTATAGACGAAGGCTAACCGTACGTGAACTGGATGATGTGCAACACACCTGCAGCCCTAAGTTGCTTGATGTGAATGTGGCTCAGAGTTAAGTGCTCGTCTTTACCTTTCTGTATTAGGTCGTTAAAGAGTGTCACGGCGGTGAGAGGGGTTCTCCACCGTCGACCGTCTGATATTAGGATAACAATGACCCCACTTCACTCAATACGTCCCCGATACATCAATAAGAAAATCTGCTTTTCCTTGAATCTCACAATCCAAACATGAATTTACTCACTCGTATGTCAAGTGCTTTAGTAGGGTAATTTTGATCATTTGGGGAGAAAAAAATTTGAACGAAGAAAAATTCCCGTGCTTTAACGTTAGTTATTTTTACTCAACATGTTTGCTACTTTAAAGTCACATAGTATTTGGACGATATCTGCTCTTTTGATCCTTTCCATCTTCTCACACGTGTTCTTCATATCCTAAAAAATGACCAAATATGGCCCTTGTGTATAGTTTGCGTCAATATGATACGTCCTCCTTGGGATTGTAGTTCCTATGGCCAGCAGTGAATATAAAATTTACACCATTATGTATTCCTTAAAATTTGCTGTTAACTTTTTTGATTTTTATTTCATTATTTTACGATTTTCGTTAAATTAAAATTTAAATATTATTTTCCCATTCTCAGGGCATTCGTCGGTATAATAAAATTGGAGCCTTAATCGTTATACACCTCGGAATATTCCGACAATGACCTACAAACTACTCTACATAGTTGAGGAAAAATGATTTATCTTGGTTTTATACCATGGAACATCCATTATTACGCTGCGGAACAGAGGCTATTAGATACTAATCTAATTTTTGCGGCTTCTCAAGACAATGGCTCTGTATCCTTTGGAAAACACTATGCGCAGTATGCAAACCTTGGAAAACATAATCCAATTTTATGATAATAGTATACACGTGTACAAGTGTACAAACATTGTAGAAAATATAGAAAATTCGCATCAAGCATGGTCACCTGATCTCGATTCAATGAAACATACTAGACATCTGTTGGAGGTCGTATTGCAGTCTACATGATACTACCAAGTACCGCACAAAAGGCGTGCTGTAGTGCTAGAATAGGACTTCGTGGCATAGGAAATCTTGAACAGGCTTTTGCAATGCATGTTTGCACTATTTAAGGCATGTATTAGGGTCAGATGTCAGCATATTCCCTGTCAGATCACTTTTAACACAACGAAAAGGTTACTTTTTATAATTACTAAAACCTACAATGTGTTTTGCTGAGTAAGTTTTTTAAATTTATTTTATTCCCATTACGCTACGAGGCATTGTCCTTATTTTTTGGACATGCATGTAAGAAATAGTCCCCAACGCACAACGCATATAAAGAGAGCATAAAAAAGTGCTACCTTTCTACTCCTTTAAACATCATAGATTGGAACAAAATCGCCCCCTTTACTCAGCAACTAACTCTGATCCATTTTATGCGAGGTTGGCAACGAAAGTATTATTCAGAAATTTTTGTTGATAATAGTTTAAATACTTAGATGTGAGGCTCAAGATACTTTTGCCTTTTTCACGTTTAAGTAACACAGCTCTGAGTTTGCAAAATAAATCGACCACCAGAAAAACCACTTAAAGTTTTAATCTTGCGAAATTGGTAATACCCTTGATCTGTTTTTTGCAAGATGCACTGGCAATTAAAGTATTTTTGGGTATGTGTGTAGTGGTGCCATTCTACGTTAATACAGCTCGGAACATAATCACCCCATGTACACATCAATAAAACAAAACAAATTGATCAGCAGTAAAGTTTGTAGTTTTAATCTTGTGATATTAGTTAATCCTTTGATCCGTTTTATGAGAAAATGTACTGGCAATGAAAGTATTCTTGATCAATATTTTTCTAATAATCGACACATATCAGAATCCGATCTCCTTTAGTCAATAAACTCAATATTCCTTCCTTACATAAACTCTAGGAGGGAAGCACATATCTCCCTTAATTTACTAATACATTTGATCGAAAATAAGCCGATTAAAATAATAAAAGTAAATAATGGTTATAACGCATATGAAGATAGCTTAAAACATGGTTGCCATTCTACACAGTGAGATAGCACACCTCGTGACAAAATCACATTTTTTACAGAAATAAACAAAACAAATTAACCATCAGCCATTAATCTTGCGATAATAGTATTAAACCCTTCTATCCGTTTTATTCGAAATGTGTTGGCAATAAAGCATTATTGTTTGATGGCTCTTCTAAAACCCAACACATGTCAATTAATTCTTTTATTTGGATGTCAGTAAACTCAATACATTCTTTCCTTAAGTAAGCTTCAGGTTTTCCTACGAATGTATCCCATATTTTAACAATACTTCTGGTTTAACGTAAACAGAATATAATGGATGAATAAAACGAATACCACAGACACATGACTTAATGTAATTCGCCATTACAATGATAAAAGTAGATAATGATTCCAACACAATGAAAGTGGCTTATAACATGTTGCCATTCTACACTGCATTAACAATAAAAATGGTTTGTAATGTGAGTTCCAACACTTATAAACATAGCTTAAGACATGTGTGCCCTTCTACATCATTAGCTACACAGATCGGAACAAAATAATAGCTTTTACGCGTCAACTAAACAAATTAAATTTAATAGCAGTAAAACAACCTTGTAGTTCTAATATTGCGATATTAGTAAAACCTTTGATCCGTTTTAAACGAAATGTGTTGGCAATAAAAGTATTCTTGTTCAATGTTCTTCTAAAACCCGAAACATGTCAGAATCATTCCTCCTTTGGATGTCAGTAAACTCAATACATTCCTTCCTTAAATAAGCTCCAGGAGTAAAACAAATATCTCCCTTATTTTACCAATACCAGAAAAGGCAAACGCGATAAGCGCGGCAGCAGTCAAACAAAGGGATCAGCTCCTTTTTTATGAGAAAGCGCACCTGTCTGCACGAGAGTACGAATCGATTTCCCATACGCTTGAAACAATAACATCTAAAACTTAAAAAAAAAGTTTTTGAAAAGTATCGGAGGAACAAGATCTGGTATAGGTTTCAGAATTCTTGTATTATTCAACGTGAGGGATAGGGGGGATTTTAACAAAATACTAATACCCAGGGGAAGAATTAAATATGGGACAAATGTAAGAAATACCGGATTTCATTGAATTCGGTTGCTTATGATAGGTTCATGCTTATTTTTCTGCAACCGTTTAGATAATTTAATTATCGTATTATTCAACTTGAGAGGTAAGGAAGATTTTGATAAAATACAATACTCCAAGAATTGAATACAGAACATGTGTGCGAAAGAAATACCAGATTTCATTGAACTTGGTTACCTAATTAAAGTTCAACTCATATTTACTTTTCTGTAAAAAATTCCTTTAATTAGTTTAGTAGGTAGAGTATTTTTAATGTAAAATCCTTTCAAATAATGCTCCAGAAGAGAATTAAAAAAACATTAAATTTCAATGTAATATTCTATAACTATAGAATATATATTAAATTATAAAATTACGTTATTACAATGTAATATTCTTTTATTCTCATAGTTTGTAATTTGTACTTAACGTACAATCATACTTGTTCATTGATCAACAATCATACTTGATACAATCATACTTGAGTGCATTGAGCAATCTATTCATTATAGTGCTCAAAACTTCAACTTAAAGCTTCAATAAAATTTTAAATGCTTGTAAACTTTAACGAGGTTTTGAGTATTTGCTACGTGTAGAAATTGGCAAAGGTAATTTTTAAATTGCATTCGCACTTCCAATTTCATAAAGCCCAAGCTTGTCTAGTCTCATATTACCAGTTATTATCCTATCAATCTCAAAATACACATTGTAGCACCTAATAAATTATTTAAAATTAATGTTTTCTCTTATTACAGTTAAATTGTATACAAATGAGAGCATTAACACATCTGTTCAAATTTGTAGTGAAAAATGTTAAAACTTGTCAAAAAATTTATCATAACTCATCTTTCATTGAAAATTCTTAGAATTAACTGAAATACATAGTTAAAGATCTTAGATTAACTACTATTTTCGTAATGACAGTTAAATGTAATTTTTTGTAAAGGTAATTAACTGGTAATAATCTATCAATAAAAGATTCCATACATTGATAATACATCCAATGATTTGGTTTGTGACTACTGTGATTTTTAGCCAGGATGGTATAAATGAAAATTACGCTGCCGACAAATGACGATATAAAAGCACTCAAAAGTATTTTTATTAAATAGGATAACATCACCATCAATAACTTAATCTATAACTATAACATTCTTAAATTATCTTGGTAATTGTTAAGAGTCCCTATGTGGTTTTCAGGGGAAACACACAAAGCTTTAAAATTAAAACAAAGAACATACAGGGTATATAAAAGCACTGGTAACGACAGGGACATGGAGGCATATCAGAAAGCCAGAAAGGAGTTTAAAACTATTAGTCGGAAGCAAAAGGTGTCCTTGGAGGAAAAATTAGCAAGGGAAATAAATATAAAACCAAAAGAATTTTTTGCATATGCAAGTGGTAAAAATAAATTTAGCACTACACTGGGACCGTTAGAGGGGAATGGAGGTGAATTAATTCAAGACGAGGAGGGAATGGCAAACGTGTTAAATGACTTTTTTCTGGGGGTTTTCAATGGTAACTATAGTTTAAAAAAGGACCCCAAGGATGGAGCCTTTGCTGGGGGTATAATTAAAGAATGCAAATTCAACAGGGAAGAAATAGTACATCAGTTGAAAAGAATTAAGCCATCTAAAGCACCAGGGCCAGACGATATTTATCCGAGAGTACTAGTGGAATGCGCGGAAGAACTGGGGGAAGTAATTCACACGATATTTAATTCAACATATAGCACAGGTTGGGTGCCAATGGATTGGAAGTTGGCCAACATAACTCCAATTTTCAAAAAGGGAATACAAAGTGATCCGGGCAACTATAGACCAGTAAGTCTAACATCAGTAATTTGCAAAATATTTGAATCTCTGTTAAAAAAGCATATAATGTTATACTTGGAGGAGGGGGGACTGTTATCAGAGAATCAGTATGGGTTTAGGAAGGGCAGATCCTGCTCTACAAACCTTTTGAAGTTCTACGAAAAAATTACTGAGGAGCTGGATAATAAGAGCAGTGTGGATATCATGTACATAGATTTTCAAAAGGCTTTTGATAAAGTACCTCATGAGGCATTACTGTTTAAATTGGAAAGGCTGGGGATTCAGGGAAAAACATTAATATGGATAAAGAATTGGTTATTGGGTAGAAAGCAGAGAGTGCAGGTAAAAGGAAATTATTCACAGTGGACAGAAGTTATAAGTGGGGTGCCTCAGGGATCAGTTTTGGGACCAATTTTATTTATAATTTTCATAGATGATATAGGTCAGAGGATCAAGAATAGAATTAGTATATTTGCAGATGACTTAAAAATATGGGGGACAGTGGATACCAAGTTACAGATAGAAAATTTACAAGGGGATTTTGATAAGATATCCGAATGGGCTGTAAAATGGGGTATGTCATTTAATGTAGGGAAATGTCAAGTTCTGCATATGGGTCACAGGAATAGTGGAGCCGAGTACTGTCTGCAGGGAGTAAAGGTAAAGGAGGGAGAAACAGTCAAGGATCTTGGGGTGATAATTCACAGGGATTTTAAAATGGGTCACCAATGTTCAGCTGCGGGTAAAAAGGCTAATAGGTTATTGGGGTATATTAAAAAGACTGTAACTTCAAGGGATAAGAATATAATCTTGCCGTTATATAAGGGTTTAGTAAGACCACATCTAGAATATGCTGTACAATTCTGGGCTCCATATATGAGAAAGGACATAGAATCAATAAAAAAAGGGTTCAGCACAGAGCTACAAAAATAATAAAGGGGCTAGCAAATTTCGACTATAATGAACGTTTAAGTAAGCTAAACATGTATACACTGGAAAGAAGAAGAAGGAGGGGGGATTTGATTCAGCTTTTCAAGTTTGTAAAACAAGGGGACACAGAGGGCTTAAATTTCAATAGGGATAACAGAACAAGGGGCCATGGGTATAAATTGAATAAGACACATTTTAATCGGGATTTAAGGAAAAACTACTACTTTAATAGGGTAATAGACAGTTGGAACGCGCTGCCAGAAAATATAGTTAATTCAAAGGGAGTGTACGAATTTAAGACACAATTGGATAGTCAGTGGGAATTGGAGAATTCATAAACAAAGGACCAGCCTTGTTGGGCTTGAGCCTGTAGCTGGTCGTCAATATTTGTATTTGTATTTGTATTTGTATTTTATAACAACTATCGATTTGAATGAAAATAAAAAATGTTAACTATTATTTCTTTCTAATGTGAAGCAAATCACATTCTAGCGTTTGATTCAGAAATATCTGGAGGAAAGTAAGGAAGATATAAACCCCTAGTTCCCTATCGAAGGATAATAATTGACATCCATTGCATTAGTTAACGTTTTTTCATTCAGTGCTATATGAAAGTGTTTAGTGAATTTAATGGATGTAAAAAAAAAAAAACCTAATTTTTATTTAAAACTAAGCGCTATTTGGTTCTTGAGAAACAGAACTTCGCGTAACAAATACTTATTTTTTGCTATTAGCAGTTTAACCTTGGGCAAAATTACTGTCTTGTTATTTCTTAAACTGTGAACTGACTTTTTTTGGTATGGTCTTTTTATTTTTAACAATTGGCTTATTCTTTGACCAGGTTTTTTGAGAAAAGGAGTCGAAGACTTTGATTCATAAAAATTACTATACATATTTAAACACGAAATGACTTTTTTTTCTTTTATTGCAAAATAAACACATTAGATTAAAAGCTGATTAGAAAATATGTTTCGCATTTTTTGTACTTAGAAAGTCACAATCTCAAAGTAGAATTAACGAAAGAATTTTTTAATTGTACGAAAGAATACATTTAATGAAAATATTAGATAATTGACAGTCTTGTAAGTTAATTTTTAAGTTATCAATGAGCATATACGTTCTTAAATGGTGGACAACATTCTGAGGAACATTCTTTTATCAAGAATTGTTGAGAGAAGGAATAGGATTTCAGAAACATTCCGATTAAAAGAATATTTGCATTATCGTAAACCCGTGAGCTGTTTTTAATTAAATATTAACCACTGGTGGGGGAAATGGTGATAAATTAACATTAAAAAAAAGAACACGATGAATATGCAAAAAATTCCATTCCGTCACATTTACGGACGGAGAAAAAAAAAAAGAAGCGCCTTCAAAAAAACATACAAAACAGAACCCCCACAATACATCTGGGGCAATGGAAAACATAAGAATAAGATTTCATCAAACAACTTTTTTTGGTGCTTACATTTTGTTTTAACGTCGAGGTTCTTTTTATTTATCCTTCTTAAATTCTATACTGGATAGAAATGTTTTGCTGGAATTTTTAACTCTGGAAAAAAATAATACCCAAAACTCTAATTGTATCAGTTGAGCTACATTCCATTGAAAAAAAAAAAGAAAGTGCGAAACTATTTAAAAATACAAGTGAAACATTTTGACATTTCTGTTAGATTAACTGAGATTTGTTTCGGATTTGTATGTACGTGTTTTGCATTCATAATTATACATCCCTTAATTGCATTCGTTTCTATTAGTTATTTTTCTTTCAATTTGGTTATTAAAGTAATTTTTTAGAGTAACTAAATATTTAGGAATTCCAATTGAATGTTTCAAAACTTATTGAGCAAGTGATGTAATGGCGTTACCAATAAAAGGAGTTGGAAAGAAAGTTTTAACATTTTGAGAAACAATTTATTATGATGTAAGGATTGTATAGAATCTAAATAATCTTAAAATTCTTTATTTACAAAACATTCTACTTAAAGTGCATTATATATTTATACAATAGAACGCAATTTAATAAAAGTACTAAACAAGGAAGGTATTTGCATCCTTTTTAAAACCAATCTTTAAAAATGTTATTATTAAATACTTTCAACTTCTGAATAAAATAGATAGTATGGTTAACTATGAAAATAAAACATAATATATTGGATTTCGTAAATTATTATTAAAATTTCCATAGTTTTCAACAATATAGAATACACTTTTTAGATATATAAAGTAGATTGTACCAGTTTAGTTTGTAAATAATAATGTTCAATTGAGAACGATTTTCTGTAAGCAAAGTACGCTTCTTATGGGAGTGTGATAGTTGAATTTTTTTATTTTACTGAAATTTGCATCAAATATGCTCCCATGTATTCTGATTTCTCATCAGAAAAAAAATGTTAATTTTTTTTTGCCAAGTTACGGTTGTTTTTATAGGGGGGAGGGGTAAATGTAGTTTTCTTACACTTTTGCTGAAATATGGCAAAATGTAATTTCAATTTCTGGAAAACTTTAGATAGGTGCCAAGGATTTTGTTCATCATCTATTTATATAATACCAGTACTAAGTTTTAGAAATGAAAATTTCTTGGTAACTTGTTAAAGTTTGCAGAATGGGGACCCCCCCCAAAATTCTGTGGGTGGGGTCTGTCAAAAAAGGGTTCTGTGAGCGGAAATGTCCAATTTACAGAAATTTAAAGCTTAAATTCCGTAAACTTCAGACAGGTGACAAACTTTTTGATATGAATTATGTTTTAGCATCCTGTATAAGCTATTGCTGCTTGAAAATAATTTTGGCAACTATTTGGAGTTTTCCAGAAACTTATTTTAAAACCGATTATTCCAAATTCCACCATTTTTTAACATTACATATCTCAAAACTTCAGATTCTAATAAACATGCTATTAGTGCTAGAAGATAGCATAATTGTTATATAATAAGATCCCATTGTCTGTTCCTAGGCACTATTCCCAGTATTTTTTATAAATAAAATTATATTATTATCAAAATGTTCAAAAACTGGCAATTCCGTGTTGCATTTAAACTTTTTTAATTTATCAAACTTAACTTTAAAAATAAATCATTATTAACTTTAATATTGATTATAGCTTTAAATTATATGTGATAAAAATTTAATTATATATATATATAGGAGTGGCAATGCTGGATGCTATTCAACATTCAATGTTATAGCAAGAAAAGCAGCAATCACATTGGAAATGGATTTAAAATTATACAGAGTGAATTTAATAAGCCACAGCGTGGCAAGAACCAATGAGATCGAGATTCAGCAGTCATCAAGAAACACAGAAAAATCTACCTCCACAATTGTCATGATGCTTCTTAATTACAAGATACCTTTACAGAACTTCTATCTCTAGGTGGAGTAAGGAATGTAAAGCCATCTGTTGTTGAAATTCTGCATGCTGTAGGTTCAATAGACAAAAAAAAATGTGAAAGGTATATCAGCGTATCACTCAGAAAATCTTCAGAATAACCAAGAAATACGTTTTTGGAACCATCATGGCATCGGTTCAGGAAAACAAACAGCCATTCGAATTCAGGATGTAAATCACGACTTGAAATTCAATACCATTCAGCCATTTCCCTTAAACTTCTAAACTGGTAACACTCACCAGAAGAAGAAAACCAAACACAAGTACCAACTCTGTCCTGAAATGGAATGCATGTCATTATTTAAAACTGTTGAATAATTCGACATTAATGTACTTGATGGGCAGCATACTATTTCAGAAGGCACTGGTGTAACAAAATATAATGTATATCAAGAAAATGAAGATGGAAGATAAAAATTTAACGTTATACCATCAACAACCCTTCAAGGAGATTTCACACCATATATATTGCATACGAAGGACAGAATCTATGATTCCATGGGATGGGCTTTAAAAAAAGGAAAAATCATCATAAACTATCCCTGAAACAAAAGAAGTTTATATTTGATGCTTTTATGAATGGAGAACAAGTTGTAAGAAAAATTAGTCCTTATGCTCTAGTGAAGAAAATTAAGAGTTTAATCAAGAAATATGGCGATAAAATTTTCCAAGTTGGCATTACACTAAAGGAAGCAGACCCTACATGCTTACTTGAACACAAACACAATCAAAGTAGATGTTGATATGGATATAAGCCGTGAAGAGAGGATGAGGAAGATGTGTTTAGGATATGTAATACGCGAATGTTATTACAAAGAAACTTGCCAATCCATTGCTCAGATAGAGCATAATTTACTCATGGAAGAAATACCAATTATATACCAGCCGAAAATAGAACAATATAAATACTATGGTGTGTACTATACCAAAAAATGTTATATAGGGAAAATTATGTGCCCGGAAGACGCTATTACTAAGACACATGAAGTTTCTTCTTAAGGCTGGAGTGAATCAGTATGACTGGCCTAGGCGTCCAGATATTGAAAAGATCAATAAGAGCGTTGTTTTCTTTTTACCAGTTGAAATAAGTAGAATGCCTCCTTTTTACTTTTCCAACGAAGAAGAGAAGGATTTAAAGAACTCATATCAGAAATTTAAAAAAGTTTGGGAACCAACGGAAAAGTTAAAACTTTTGCAACTCATATTTCAGCTACCAACTTTAGACAGAAAAATAGATTCCATGTAAATAAGTTAGTAGTTGTTATTTTTTTAAAACATTACAAAACACAGTTGCCCTATGCAAATGTAATTTTTGAATACTATTTATTGGTTTGTGTATGATAATTTTACTTATTATGTTTGTAATGATAGTAAAAGATTTTAGTATTACACAGTTATTTGTCATTGAAGTATTTTCTATTCTGACATATTTTAGTAATTATTCCAAGTGTTCAGTCCATGTCATTCAAAAACATGAAAAATGTCAAATAACTGCAATTTGTCTAGAAATAACATTCATTTCCCTTCTGAAAGTTGAAGACTTTCTTATATATTGGTTTCAAGGAAATTTGGCACAAACACGACTTTTATCAATTTTATCTCGATTTAGTAAAGCTGCAGTGAAGGAATGTTTAAAACCTTTACACCCATATCCAAAACCAGGATTTAATTGACAAAAAATATTGTCAAGATAATAGTTTGAAGTTTTGATATTATAAAATGCAACACAGAATTGACCGGTTTTGAACATTTTGATGTAAACGTAACTTCTATTTATAAAAAAAAAACTCGGAATAGTGCCAAGGAACAGACAATGGGATGCTGTTTATAACAATTATGCTATCTTCTGGCACTAATAGCATGTTTATTAGAATCTGAAGTTTTGAGATATATTACGTTAAAAAATGATGGAATTTGGAAAAAATCGGTTTTTAAGAGGAATTTCTGGAAATTAAAATTGCCAAAATTATTTTCATGCAGTAATAGCCTGGACAGGAATCTAAAACAAAATTCACATACAAACGTTTGTCACCTGTTTGAAGTTTGCCGAATTTTAGATTTAAATTTCTGTAAATTGGACATTTTCGCTCATAGAACCCTAATTATGGGGGTCCCCTTCCTGCAAAATTTAGCAAGATGCCAAGAAATTCTCTTTTCTAAAACTTAGTTCTGGTATTATATAAGTAGATTATGAAAAGAAAATCTTTGGCAGCTATCTAAAGTTTTCCAGAAATTCAAATTACACTTTGTCGTATTTTGCTATAGTACAAGAAAACGACATTTACCTACCCTATAAAAACAACCATAACTTGGTAACAATTTTTTTGTTCTTCCAGAAACGCTGATTCAAATTCACTTCTTAGTAAGACACTATATAGAACATCTGGTGTAAATTTCAGCAAAATCAAAAATGTCAACTATCACAAGCGTAACTCGTTTACAGAAAATCACTCTTAAATGTTAAGTGGAATTTTGAATAATGCAATGCATTGGAAAAGGAATGAATAATGTAATATATTTTATAATAATGAATAAAGTAATATATTGAATAATGTAATGCATTGAATAATGAATGAATAATGTAATGCATTGAATTATGAATGAATAATGTAATATATTTAATAATGTAATAGGTATTGAATAACGAATGATGTAATGCATTGAATAATGCATATTGAATAAGATAATATGCAATATTAAAATAAGTTGTATACATAAAATATTTTCCTGTGTGCTGTGGAAACAGGAAAATTATATTTGCCTTTCAAAATTCAGATAGGGGTGACGTAAGATGAAAAGCTATATACGAACTGCATAATGGAATTGAATATATCAATTTAACAAATAAAAGAAATTATTTTTCTCTTTATATTCATTTACAAAAAGGTGATTTATTCGATTCAAACAATATATATATTTAAAATCCAATTTTTTATTGCCACGTAATAAAAAATGTGCTTAAATCGAGATAAATACATAACACATAATTGTTTGTTAAAAATATTTAAAGCATATTTTAGTATTCATAATGTGTTACCCATTTTTAAAGTCAAAAATATTTAAAGCATATTTTAGTATTCATAATGTGTTACCCATTTTTAAAGTCAAATATATTTAAAGCATATTTTAGTATTCATAATGTGTTACCCATTTTTAAAGTCAAAAATATTTTAAAGCTCTTTGGTAAAAGTGTATATAAGTTCACTTTTTACTATAAAATCTAACTATTTAACAAAGGATTTAATGCCATAATACATAAAGAAATTTAAATATTTAACTCTATTGTATTATTTGAAATAAATGTGCTTACAAAGATTTAACGTTCGTTACTTTAGTTTGGTTGGATTTCATGGCTCAAGGGTAATATTTGACTTAGTTGCGACAAACAACGACACGTAAAATGGATATATACACACATAGAAAGCTTTACTGATACAGTAGATATATACGCCCAGGGAGGAATACCACTTTATTTAAGGAATGTAGAATTTCAAATGAATCCCATGTGCCGTTATTAATCGTACAACGAGATAAGGAATTAAGTTATTTAATTTATCATTTTACATTTACAATTAGTTCAGAGATTTCATTATATATTTTTACTAGGTTGGTACAAGTGCTTATTGGGAAGATTCAACAACTAATCTGGTTAGTAAGGGTTTCGAATTCGGTTAGAACAATACCGTGAATCTTCCAGTTCATTTCATTCTAACACAAACGTGTTTTAAAATATTTGTTTTAAACGCAAGGAGAAAGATTCTGGTAAAACATATCGACGGAAAAATTGTCTTTAGCTTTCAGAACCAACCAAGGCATACTTATAAGGAGTCCTGAGACCGGGCGAACTTGATGCTAAAGTTCTTTTCTTTTACTGACAAGAGAGAAGACCCGTAGTCGTGGGACTCCCACATTGTGGCACTTTAAATCAGAAATCGCAGCTATGCATAAAACCATGACATGGCGTCTTTTTTTATTCCTTTCGACTTATCTCTTCCAGCTGCGAAACATTGTCGAACAAAGGCAGCTGTCGGATAACTTGACAGAATGTGTCAAATAAAATGTAAATATTAAAAAGATTTCAACGCGTCACGTGAGGAAATTTTAAAGCCAGATTGGAATAGAATGAACAATGCAGGATGACTTCTTAAGAAAAGAATGCAAGCCTCTACTTATACTGTTGCCGTGCTAATATATAGATTAAATTAGTTTGGGGATGTATTTGGGCGTATTTCCATTCAGTTTCTCATAAATAACTAAAATGCACACACTGCATTTTGTGCTATTTATGTTGTAAATGTTCATTTGCACTACATAGAAGAAATGTAATTGGCTAAATGGTGAACTCATCTTTCAGGTTAGAAAGTTTATATGTATGTAGCTCGTAAAAATTAAGTTGCAAATTTTTTGATTAGACAGTGCATCTTCTCGGTATAAGCCTGTTCTAAGTTACGATTCAAATAGGACGAACCATTTTATCTCTTACTATTTTAGTACTGCATAAATCTCTTCATTTTATTTGACTATTGATGAACACAAATTAAATGTTTTTTTTTTTTTACAGAGAAAAGTACGGAGAATGTTGATTTGAAAAGAAAGCAAACATTCTCCTTCAGTTTATAATTCGATTGTTCATAAGTCTTAGAAAAAACAATTCACTTTGAATCACACTCGAGATTAAAAACAAATAAAAACTTAATTACAAAGACCTCCAATAGAATAAATACAATTACTTTTTGAAGCATAAATTCCTATGACTATTTTATTAATGTAGTTAATTTAGTATCTCAACTGCCCAAAATTAATGGAATTTAATATGAACCTTCTTTAAAAATAATACGTTACATGCTTCAATAATATAGGAATACTGATTTAGAAAAAAGACGCATTTTCTGATTTACTGGATTGCGGAAAACATAAAAGTAGGGCTTACATTTCTACTGTTATTTAAATTTACAAATAAAATTACTGTCCAGTTTATTTTAAAATATTATTATTCTGATGCTCATAATATCTTTGCTTTTCTCTCATGTTAATAGAAGAAAATAATAACTGTTATTTAACACATAGATGCTCATAATTCATTATGTGTTTAGATATTGTTTTTAAGTAACAAATACTGGTAACTAAAAAATATTTCATGCATAAAATATGAGCTCAAAATGGTGCACGACAGATGAAATATCTGAATATTTTACATCATTCGTTAAAGTTTAACCTATTGAAACCAATTTTACTGTCACATTTCTGTTACAGAAATAAATTTGGCCTTTCTGTCACAAACGGTTTTCATTGCATTACAATTTGGTACAGCAGTTTCATGAATCAGCACTGACAGTGCAATTTTTCTATAAACATGATAGGAAATATACACTACCCTACAATAATGGACCGGATGCCAGCGGATTTGAGTAAAATCTGACTACTTGTTTGGAGGAGTTTTTCGTGATATGGATAGGGACCGTTGCATGGTGTTCCTGGTCATTTGAACACCGACGCATACATGAACGTTTTAGACAATCAGGTTATTCCTACGCTCTGGCACATTTATGGAATGGACGAATGTTACTGCCAGGACGACAACGCGCCATGTCATGTTCCAGCCTCTGTCAAGCAGTGGTATCAAAATATGGATGTAAAAAGTCTTCCATGACCTGCTCAGAGTCCCGACCTAATTCCCTTAGAACGACGCTTACGGACCATGGAACTACGTCCGAAATCTACAGCTGAGCTGGCGACATTCTTGCAGCAGGAATGGACACAAATACCCATATCTGTGTATGCAAACCTTGTTAAAATTATTGCCCAGAAAGGTTGCTAGTGTAATTGCAGAACGTGGGGGACCATCATCCTATTAAACATGTATTATTTCCCTTATACCATCACATCTTGATGTCCGGTCCATTATTGTAGGGTATTGTAAATGTCGGTATACGTCACTTGGTGGTTCTCGGCCTTCAACATCAGTTAAGATGAATATTCCCACAATGTATTAAAAGGATTGATAAAACAAGAAGATTGTGTTGTTGTCCGATCAAATTTCCCTATACTACTCTATCGAGAACAAGGTGTTTGCTAAATTGTATTTGTTAGCTTACTACTGAAAATAAACGCTTTTAGCTTAGATGCGTATGTGTTTTCACTCCGCTTTAATAAAGTTAAATAGTTCAGAGCAGTTCATATGAAAACATTGCCATTTCGAGATCTCTAGAACACACTTCCGGTGACTTCAAAAAGCAATAACGCACTCAACCGAAAACAAGGGGGAGTGAAGTATCGATATTAATTATTACACGTGATCGTTGCACCGGAAACTTAACGGAACGAAACTACTTTTTATGCATGTCGAGGAGAGACATAAAAATACCTCTCCATTGTCTAAAAGAATAAGCCTTATTTTTTTCACCCCGAATCAATTGCTTCAAAAATACACCTCTGATTAAATACACTCTTTAATCCGTGCAGTGAGGAAAGGATTTATTTCTTTAGTACTTCCTCCCCCTTCGAGCTTATTTCCACCCCTTCTCCAAGAAAAGATAGCGCAATGCAACAACAAAAAAAGTCATTCCTCTTCCTCGCGGCTGCAAGTATGATTCCAAAGTATTTTGTATCAATGCGCACATACAAAGCAAAAAAATAAAGAAGGGGAAAAAACCTGGAGGAAACTTTTAAAAATAGAAATTGAAAAGCAAAACCGAGTATGAAAATCGATTTCGGCGTTTCCATTCGATTCACCAGTAAGGGAATTCTAGCGCCATCCACCGAGGCCGAAGGGTGGAAAAGTAAATAACTAAAAAGGGAAAATAAGTCCCCCTACAGCAGAAGGAGGAGGGGAAATAATAATAATAATAATAAGAGGGGAAAAAAGGACATGACTGATCTCGGTGGTGGAGACTAGCATTACTGTTGAGGCTTGGTTTTACTTAAAGGGATCAAGATGGACGTTGTCGGAAGAGATGAGAAAAGATGCGGATGGGGAGAGGACACGGTACTTCATTCCATTTCTAAAGATCGATTGCATTCGAATAAAATTCCGGACTCTGTTTTTTGAACGTGCACTCGATTTTTTAAATGCCTGAGGAAATAAATATATACGGATGGGGTTCGTTTCTTGAGTGCGCTTTTGTTTCAATACGAGAGAAGTCGTCTTGTGTCGCTATTTTTTGTACCAAAAGTTTAACTTGGAAAGAGTAAGTACAGTAATGTTTATGTGTAATGAACCAGCCATTCCCTGGAAATGCGTTTATTAAAATTTATAAGTTATTTGAATATGCCATGAGTTTATCTTATTGGCGCAGACTGTTTTTGCACAAGTCCCAAGGTGTATATAAATGTTAGGCATCCGTAGGGAAAGGTATCTATGAATGTTATTGGAAGATGATAAAATTTCAAGCATGTTTACTCTTGTTGATATTTATTGCTATTTTTCTTTTTCTATGCTCTCACTTCATCTGTTACTATTAGGGATGCGACATCGATGTCAATGTTTTCAAATCATCTTTAAAAAAAAACATCGATGTATTGGAGTTGATGTTTTTGTAACATCGCTGTTTATACTTGTCGATGGTTTTACGTCGCCGATGTTTTATTTTTAAATGAAAAAAGTACCGTTATAAAAATTTGAAATAGAACCAAGTAGCATAATTTTTATAATCAGTAAATTGAACACATTTTTAGACCTAAGTGGCCAAGGGTGAAGGGTCTGAAAAGTAAGGATGCGACATCGATGTCGATGTTTTCAAAACATTGATGTTTTATAAAAAATATCGATGTATTGGAGCCGATGTCGCATCACTAGTTGCTAAACCAGTTTTAAGAAATGGGGGGGGGGAGTTTAAATTCACTGAATTTCGATGTACTATCAACATCGATGTTTTAATTTTGAACATCAATGTTTTGCTGTCGATGTCGCATCACTATTTACTATATGACACACGGGGTTTGACAGATGGATTTGTATGAGTGCCTTTACAATAACAGTAAAATGTATTCCAACTTCTAGGATCTCTAGCTTATTATTGACATAAGACTAATGTTTCCCAGATTTATCTATTCATTAGTGTATATGCAATGTTACTTAAGTTAATTAACTGAGTTATTGCTTCTAATTCTCTTGATACAGGTGACAACTTGACCAAAAAAAAAAGACCATGTTTTACAAGTTGCGACCAACTCCTGCTCCACCAGAAGCTGCTCCATAGCCACCGATACGTTCTCAAATGTGGGGAGTAGGTGCTGAAGTTTTGGAGTTCAAAAAAGTTGGGAAGATCTTAATTCCTCTTAGAAAATTTATTTATCTTTTGTACCTACTTTTCAGCCTTGAAATGGAATTTGACTTTGTACAATTTGCAGTGTGAATGCAAAATATTTTTAATAAAAAGGTCTTTACAACCTGGAACCTGTTTACTCTATTATTTCTAGAGTAATTGTAAGGGACAGTA
This sequence comes from Metellina segmentata, assembly GCA_947359465.1. Classification (NCBI taxonomy): domain Eukaryota; kingdom Metazoa; phylum Arthropoda; class Arachnida; order Araneae; family Tetragnathidae; genus Metellina; species Metellina segmentata. The sequence continues at coordinate 68,538,180 of OX375875.1, read as the reverse complement.
TATTGAACAACATAAATGTTCAACACAAGGAAATGGGAGTTCAAATGTCCTGTTTTATATATATTCGAAACTAATTTGATGGAAAAGGTGCCTAAAATATTTGGATGCGTTGGAATCTATTTCACTATTCCATGTTTAGAATCATTTTAAATCTTGTAGCATATTCATAATTATTATGTAGTTTTACCGAAGTTTAAATAAGAAATATATTTGCTTATGCGTTATTTTTGCTTTTTAATTATTAAAAAGCACTGTTTTTATGGCCATTGCTGGGTAGGATCCCTTGAAAACCTCGATTCCTTTTCTTGTCGGCCAAGCGTGATATATCGATCATTTACTGTATTAATTTTAATTTTCTTAAATGTTCGTGCTGAAGTTTATATCGCATTATGTGGAAGTCAAGTTCTGACTGAAGTTCAAAATTCGAAGCATAGATAGTGCATAGAAATTATGAAATTACATTTTCTTTACATAGGGATCAAATTGTGCTGTAACGGATGAGAAAACTGTCATACAAATAAAAAAAAGAGATTATTAAAGTCGCACTGTGTTAAATATAACATATTAGATATTTTCTTGCTACTTCTAGTTAGACAATCAGTATGGATTGAATTTGGCTGCGTTGATGCTAAAAAAGGATCTTAAAAGAAGGAGACAAAATACATAATTCACACCTATTCGTAGCGTAGCTAATTTTTCTGTCAAACTAAATATAGTCGGTGGTAGTGTTTTCACGTGGAACGTGCTTCTTATACGTATTCTGAAATCAAACTAACTTAGCCTGTTTTTGGAACACACTACTTCAGCACTTAGCCAATAAATATTCCTTAGAATGAATACCTAAAAATTAAATTATGCTATACGTAATTGGTCAACGTCAATTGTACAAATCGCTAAATAATTTCACGGTAGCCAATAAATTTTACTTAGGATGAATACCAAAGAGTTAAAATATACTAGACGTAATTGTTCAACGCCTATTATACCAATCGCTAAACCTCACCCAGACAGTGATAAACTACATTTTAAGCTAACCCCAATATGTATCATTCCAGAACATTAAGTAAAGAGGAAATTAAATCTTTTATTTTCGACTGGATTGTTTGCTTACACTGAAAAATCTCGCATAAAACTTAAACGAGTACAAATTATTCTATTTTGCTTACCTAGTCCTTGTACCCCGCAGTTCGGATTCAGAAAATTTAATCTAATTTCAGACTAAATGTTATAACTCGGCTGGACAGCATAGGCCGACTTTATGTTGAGTCTGTGCTTTACCGAGTAAACCCGGGCAGAGAACAATTTGGTTAAAAATGCATTCGTCACAAGCTATTAATTTTATTTCCTTCACAGACCGCAGTTTAACTGCCTTCCTAGTCCTTGACTGATGAAAAATCCACGCTTCTCGTTTTTAGCAGGAAAAAAACATCCCAAAAGGGAGAGAATTATAAATGAAAAATTGTGTAATTAAACAAAATCCAACCACCTCCGCTTCCTCTATTGGAAAATGAAACAAATTAAAACGAATAAACATAATGATGTTAAGGGGAAGGGTTTTTTACACGGTCAAAAAATACTTCATTGCGTTGCAGGAGATATAATTAATGAAAGAAAAGCTCAAGCAACACTGAAAACCTCCGATGTAGGAAATATTATTAATTTTCTTTTGCCGAGAAGGTTCATTTTATTTCTTGTGAGCGAAATTGAAAAGGTAGCGAAAATTTAACGCCGCGTAATTTAATAAAATAATTTTTGATCGACAGAGAACGCCTTAATTTAACCAAACATTAATTTATTTGATTACTTTAACAAATTTTGTTGGGTGCTTTGAGAATTGAGGCTCGAATGAAGAAAAAATGTTACTGGGGATTGTCCTTTAAGACAAGGTGTTAAGATTATTATAATTATAAAGGTACAAAAGATAACTATGAATAATGCATTGTGTAATTTTGTATAAATATTATAGTCTGAAATCTTATTTGCGTTGTCTTCATGAAATTATTTAACATAAAAGAGTTATTATTTGTAAAATGAATTATTCGCAAAACAATAGCCATGGTGGAGGTGAGGTTGCTATAAAAAGAGTTTTACTAATTTAATTTCGTAAATATCGTCTAAGGAATTTTTCTAGACACTTATTGATCTTGTGACTTCGTGCAAATTTCTTTTCTTTTGTCAACAAGATTGGAAACTGGATGAATCATAACTTGCGTAGTGTAACAATTTTCCTCCAATGGAAAAATGTTTCTTAAAATACAAGTGCATTTATCAATGCTTTAAAAAATTGTGCCTAAATTCCTCGTGTTAAATTATCTAAAAATAGCGTTGTAATTATATCTGCATCAGATTATTCTCATTGTTATTTACTGTAGCCGTTATAGTTCTATTTAATTTGTATTTATGTAAAGTTGTAGCGATTTCCTGTAGTACGATAAACAAACGATATTTAATCTTGCGTTGCTTGCACACAATGTCGTTATTTTTTTAATACCTTTAACGTGAAATGTGAAAAATAGTTTCGATTGTATTCATTTTTCACATACTCGTGGTAAATTGAACTCGATATGGCTTTTGAAAAGAACTTATTAGCCTTATTTACTGAACTTAATTTACTGTGAGCTTTTTTTCGTAGAATTAATCTTGAAGTTAGTGTTCTGCCAGAAAATGCATGGGAAGACGTCTGCTGTGAAGTATATATGGGGGGATATTTCAACAATAGTTTAATTAAAACCCACGATAAAACGTAAGAATTATGCTAAACTTAAAACAATCTTAGAATGGTCAAAAACAGTTTATATCAAAAACAGGAAGATCGCAAAGAGAATTTTTGTGTATATATTATTAAAATTTCGATAAAAATAGTAATAATACTAACTTTAAGATTAAAATATAAATTATACAAAAATATGCTCACATTAAATTAAGTTCAGTAAATAAGTCTTATAAGTTCATTTTCAAAAGACATATCGAGTTCAATAACACAAAAATGTGAAAAATTAAAGAAAATTGAAATTTTTTTTAACATTTCACGATAAAGACATTAAAAAAATAACTTCGAATTCAATGTTTATATTTAGTTTTATTTTAAAAACATTTGCCACTCATGAAAACTTAAACGGACCGATGTTGGTATACGTTATCTCAGAAATAAAAGTATCTACTATTCCCTTTGTTGTAAATTCATCAAAATATCGAATACGATTAAATATTCATCCTATTTTTAGTTGCTATTTAGGTAAATATATTGTCTATAAATCGAGATAAATAGCCCTTTTCGTGTTCCTAATCAATAACTTCGCCAAATGCGGATAAATTCGTATTGCGAAAATATAAAAGTTACAGTTGAAAACTTATTTATTTAAAGAAAATCACATTTAAGGCATCGAACTGGTGTAAAATTTTCCACAGATTTCAAATCCGTTGCAATTCTTACTCTATTTTTAACGATCGAGAAGATAGAAACTTTGAGTAGAGAGTAAAATATACCTTTTTTTTTGTTTCTCGAATAAAATAAACAAGGAAAGTCGTCTATTGTAGTGTCAATAAACGACAGGAAACGGATATCATGTCGTGTCGTGAGTAGATCGAAATATGTGCAAGCACCCATAGGGCGCCTTCACACCAAGGAGACCGATCGCTCAGACCGGTCTGAAGGCGACGGAACTTACATAGAAATCATAGGAGCCACTTCACACGAGAAGACTCGCAGGAGACCGTTATGAGAGACTAAAAAATAGTCACCGAGGAAGTTCAGTCGCCGGCGACTTTTTTTATGTCGTGGATTATTTTATTCGAGAAACAAAACAAAAGAGCTTTTATATTCTCTAGTACAAGTTTATACATTCGCTATCGTTAAAGATAGAGTAAAAATTTCAAAGGATTTGAAATCTGGGGGAAATTTTACACCAGATCGATACCTTAAATGTGATTTTTTTTAAATAAATAATATTTCTATTGTAACTTTTATATTTACGTCAAATGCGGCTAAATTCGTATTGCGAAAATATAAAAGTTGGAATTGAAATTTATTTATTTGAAGAAAATCACATTTAAGGTATCGATCTGTTGTAAAATTTTCCTCAGATTTCAAATCCGTTGTAATTTTCAATCTGTCTTTAACAATGCTGAATATACAATAACGATCTAAACAAATCAGTCAGAGCCGCGGTAGCTCAGTCAGTAGAGCGTCGGGCTCGCATCAGAAGGGTTGTGGGTTCTGTCCTCGGCGGAGCCTGCAATTCTGATGATTGCGAGATCGGCGCTTCGACCTGGCTAAAGACCGTCGTGTTCACTAATGGTGACTGGGGCACGTTAAATTGGTCGTGGTCGCAAAGTCCCCCATGTTTCCTATACCAAATCAATACCTCTGGGGGTATCTGATCAGAGGGTTATCGGCCTCTGATTGGTATCTAAATTACGATATGTGTGAGTGAATGGATGTATGAAAGGGACCTTCCTGTAAAACGGATGTGTCATGTATGCCGAGCAAAGTCGGACTTCCTCCCAATGGGGCTCAATAACATGGAAGGCGCACCCCCTCGCCTCTTGCCGTCTTCTACGGGCCTGGCACTCCTCTGGTCTGCCAGTGTAGGCATTAGAAACAACAAATCAGTCAAAAATTTTGTTTTGCTTCTCTTCGCTCGAATAGTTTATGCGCAGGAAATGAATCTGTAAACATTTCCCGGTGTCAATATGAAGCGACCGGTCTGAGAGATTGATTTATTTCCGTGTGAAGGCACCCATATCCTTCTTCATACCACCAAAAGAATTGATGGCATGCCATTTTATCGCACGACCGAAATAGATGTGTTTGCAAGTAGCCTAACTGCGATCTAACTAACTAATTTTAATAACAGACTATCAAACGTAGAACGATGGATGCGAACTGCAAGTGGTGGTTGTGTATCTTGTCATGGAATTTCTTTAGAGCATAATCGACCGCAATAAATATATGGTAGGCAATTGAATTTATGTTTCACTGGAGCAAAGCGCGGGCTATTAGTCATGATCCTGAATGAATCCCAAAGAGAAAGAACCGAGGACAGCACCTCGTAATTTTGATCCGTGGTCAAATTATGGTGTGAACCCCTGAGGTGGCACCCCATCTCCTAACTCCCACCACGCCCAGCGGATATGCAGAGAAAAGCCTTTAGTTGGATCGAATTTCGAACTCATTCCCCTCCATTTGGTTATCTGCGCGATTCGAACGTCTGGTTTAGCTTGGCCTTCCCATGTAAATGTATATTTCCTCTTAAGTGAAGTGTGTCATTATTGTTGATTGAGCCATAATGCTAACAATAGTGAAGATGGGTCATTTCGTTTCGTAATATAGTTGTTTAGTTTTAAATTTCCAGATTATTCTCTAAAAATATCAGTAAAACTTTATTTTTTTAAACGTGTTACTTTCGATTCTTTAAATAAATAATTATTTAAATTTATACCATAAGGTACATTATTAAAATATACGTTCTCATTCTGTCATTATATCACAGCGAGTCGTTAAATTGAGGGTTGATGTAAAGCGAGAATACTGTGGTTGTACTATATCCTATGACACAGAATCAACTAATTACAATGTTAAAAATGACTTTACTTTATTGGCTTTTAACGTCCTATTGGGAAAATAAAGCCGTGTCCAAAACAGTTTCTAAGAGACAAACCAATGAGGAGTTTAGCAGATTGCAATATTTAAATGTTGCGTTGGTACATAAGGAATGTAATTGAACCATAAACGTAACGAAGTAGCAGAACGGAAACAGTAATTGCTACTAAATCAGTTAAATTAAAATTTAATTTTAAGTACCCTCCCTTTACCAAGAACCCATTCCACAAAATTGCTCGTTGTGTATTCAAACAAAGCTATTCTATGCAATTCTACCATGCCAGTTGTCCTATCCACTTGTATGGCACATCCATAAATTGAAGTTTCAGCAACGTGGACTGTCCTGATTTATTTCTAAGACCTCTCCGTCATTAGAGAGACCTCACCAACACTTAACTCCCATTTAAGATACCATTGATTTCTATCCAGACGTACAGCAACAAGTATCCGAGGACTATCTTGCATTAAATAGGGACTTCCCAATTAAAAGGGGACTTTAGTACTGTTTAGCCGACTAATAGTGCGGATTCTGTTTGGAGCGCTGGAAATTATAACGCCTAGCGGTATATTCGAAGCATTCAGATTTGAGCTACTTTCGAAACTGTAAATTGACTGAAGAGGGTCTGGATCTAATTAATAGTCTGGAGCTGTCGGTATACTGAAAGGGGAATTGAATATCTGTTCTGTGACACATGTGGAGTTGCCACCTCAATGCCTTTCAGCTTCACGGAAGTGATTATCGAGGTGAAAAGGACTACAGGTTTTACAGTGTTCGTTTGTGATCTTTATTTTAAAAAGTGAATTTTAGCGAATAATACATAAATGTGGGGATGCAATGCTAAAAACAAAATGATAAAGCCTCAAGACATTTCCATTTCACGGACGTGATTTTCGAAGGGAAAATACTACAGATTTTACAATGTTCATTTCTGAGCGTCACTTAGAAAAGTGAAGTAGAAACGAATTGTTGAAAATGTGAGAATAAAACGATAAAAGCAAAATTATTCTGAATGTTAAATCAAATTTTCTACTGTATTTCCTAGAAGAGCTATCATCAACCTTGAGAATGGTTAGTCGGGTAATTTGGGTTTTATGGCGGAAGGTCCGGTATTGGACATGATGCGACCTTTAAGAATGGACGAATGGGTTTTCTATGCTGCTCGGCAACCAATATTGACATTAATTAGAACACAAGTAGAATTACAAGATGTTACTCGTGTTCATTTGGTTAGCTGTAGATTGAAAGAGCAACCGGAATAAGCACTTCTGTTTCATAAAAAAAGAAAAATATCTTAAATGTGAGATTTTTTTTTAACGCCCTTTCGGAATTTTGTAGTTTTTAAAACTTACTTTGTGAGCAAACCGTTATACATATACAACCATGTAATCCACGTTGTAAAACACAAATTAAATATATAGGACAAGTAACACGGGATAAACGACAACACACTTTATTCGATCAAATTGACATCAAATGCAGTGACATGGATAAAAGAAAGAACATAACGTAGTACAAGAAAAAGGACCCACATAATCATAATACTAATTAAAGTAGAAGTTAAAGCTATTCGAAAGTCGTTTGCCCCTTTCTGGCGTGCACTCATATCAGTATTGTTCCGCGGAGCAATACTTTTATGGAGTTGGCGCAACGCGTGTTTATAGCTTCATCACTCCGAGGAAGCCAACTTTGTGGAGTGGGCAAAGGTTTCTAATCTGGGGTTGGAACACCTTTCTTGGGGACTTTTCCTCTAAAATTGCCATAAGTTAAATCATAAAAATGATTAATTTACGACGAATAGTCTAGGACTCGCTGGTTTCTTATTAACATATTTGATTAATGGTTCTCTTGCACCAGATTTAAGGTATTTTTGAATTCCATCGTCTCGTGGGAAAGATAATAAAATAATTAAAAAATATTCACGTTTAAATTTTGTAAGAAAATAAATGTTTTTTTTTTTTTAATTAGATTTAGTGACACGGGTAATAACTAGGAACAAATTTTAAAATTGAATGTGTTTAGTACAGATAAAAAAAAGTTAACCAATTTCCAGAGAATTAGTTTAATTTAAAACTATTTGTTTTAATGGTGATGCAACACATTAAATGTATTGAATCTACACTTAATATTTTAAACATAACAAGTCTATTACCACCCGATGTAGGTAACCCTGATGTAAGCAACTAGAACTATCTAATACGGGTCAACTAATCATTGCGTTAAATTCCTTTATTAAGCTGTGCAACAGCTGTTGGAAAATAGTTAAAGGTATAAAAATTTAAGTTCTCAGTCATATTGTCAATTTGCAAAATAGTGTTCCAAAATAAGTAAAAATTTTATTTTTAACTCAAGACAATTATAATAAACTAGGGGGCCCGCCCCCTGCTCGCTAACGCTCGCCAACCCCCAGAGGATTGCGAAGCAATCTTCTGGGGGTTGCGAATCTATGCTCGATTCGCTCGCATCAATGAAGACATGTGTCCTAGCAGAAGGAAATGTTAACAAAATATGATATATTCCAAAAAAATATTTTTCAAATCAAAATTTTATGCTGTTTTTCAGAAAAGATATTTACAGTACCTCTGGAATCAGAATTCAAATGGAAACTTTGAGCAAATTTTGACTCGAAATGTGAGCGTTGATTTGGAAATTGAAAACCCAGCATGTTGGTTGTGTGTACATTTACCCAGCACTCGAGCCACCCACGCTTTTTCATTGAGTTTGTTGTCGAAAGTTGTAATGCAAGCGTCTTGTTGAACTATAATAGTTTGCCCCGAAACGGACCTTTTTTTTTTAAATGACCCTGAAAAGATCCTCCGTTTTCTTTGATTTCTATTATTTACTGCAACAGCTCGACTAAAATTCATTGTTTTTCAATAAAATTTCATCCGATAACGCTATACTTTCAATTGAAGCGCGAGGCTTTGGGATAAACAAAAGAATCGTACAATGTTGCCAAAACGCGAAAACAAATAACGTCTTTTTTGCGTGCCACGTAAGAGAATTATATATATAGATATATGTATAGTCACTAAAACGTGATCTACAATGAACGTCTGATGAAATGCTTAAGTCAAGATCGAAAGAAAAAAATCGCAATTTATGCGCTTAACTTTGGAATTGCATTAGCGATTTTTTAAGAGCACTTTTCCGCCAATTAACCGAAGAAAAATATTTTATATGTAATTACTTTTTGAGACAATAAGAATATACCTGTCATCCCCAAGTAGGCGCAAAAAATGAAGTGATCATTAAATCAAGAAATGTAATTAGAGCGCGCTTCAGTAATTCAATTTAATTATGAAGTGATTAGAAATATCGCAGGAAGTATATTTTCAAAGTATTAGCTTAATACTGATTTGAAAGTGATAGTTTTTGAAAAAAAAGTATCGTTTTTTCTCCTACCTCACTAACTAACGCGCGCGCGCGCGCGCGCGCGCGATAAAAGTTACAAAGGCAATCTCTAAAAAATCTTAGAAAGCACCTAATTAGTTTTTCGATACGCAGATATCTAATTAGTTTTTAATTAGTCTAAGTCATCATATACCATACTAATAAGCTGTAATCATGTTTACCCTCAGCGTATTTAATCGGAATTCGATTGAAATCAAAGTGAAAAAATATGAATCTATACTATCCTTGAAAATTCATTTACATCTGTCTTGAAAGATTCTTAAAATCAGAAAAAAAATAGCTATTCTACATAGAGAGACTACTAAACATAGAGAGACTGATTAACTTCAAAACCTTCTGTTCTGGTTATAAAGGTAAAAAAATCGTAACCAAAGGAGCATTCGAAGCTCTGAAAAAACTGACAGGAAAGGTGAATTGATGATGACAAAAAAAAAGGGTTTACATTTTATTAGGTGACCATCTGTACGGCAACCAATAATAACCTTCAATTTATAAATAAAAATACTTTTAGTCTGGTGAAATTATTTGTAGATCTTTCGGAGTAGGTGTTGATCAATAAAGTAAAGAGCTGTGGTTTATACATTTTTGTTAGTCTTTGAAGACCGAAATGAATGGAATTGGAGGTGGAATATTGCTTAAAATAAGAAATGACTTTCAAATGTTTTATTAAATAGTCAATTTAACAGGTGATAAATTATAGAATAGTATTAGATAATGAATTTAAAAAATACTTTATGGTGGAGTCACAGTGTTTTAACTTTCTCATTTTCCTAATTATGTAATACACAAATATAATACTTAGAATTTAATTTATTCGGATGATTAAATTTAATTACGGTCTCAAGTACTTAAACGCTTTCAATTTGTAGAACAAGAAGTCAAAATGTGCTCTAATGAAGGAAATAATTATAGTACCACAGGCATTAAATATTGACCTGTGAAACTAAATATAAATATTCTACCTCTTCCGAATGTTTTACTCACCAGATATATATTTTGTGTGAAATGTTTTGTTTTATTAACATCCCTTTCTGAAACAATATAATTCGTGATCATTCTGAAAACAATAATTTAAAGCCCTTCATGCTTAGCTTATGCAGTTTTCGAGAGATGCTTCGTTCTTATCAATGACCAAACTTTTCGAACAATTAAACAACTTCCACCCGATATCACTGTAACTAGAATCCGTCCATTTCTCGCACGGATACTCGGATATTTAATTCCACACTTGAGTAACAATACGGAAATAGTTCAAAATTTTTTTGATTTGTTTATAACCTTATGAGGAAATACATTTTCAGTCAATTTGGGATCAGAAGTAAGCCTTTAATGAATAGAACCCATACCAAAAACTCTGAATTTGTAATCTAGATCGTCTGGGTTAGACAATATGTAAGGGGAAATTTCTCAACTGTAAGAATGCAGAAGAAAAGAAAACTGACACATTTGATTTCTGACAGTACATCTGATATCATTCTTATAGATTTGATAGACTCTCAGGCCAATACAAACCAATCTCAATGTTATATATACAGTCTTTAAATTTTTTTTTAAAGAAAAGCTTGCCAGGTAAAAACGTTTACATTGAATGTTAAATAAAATTGACATTTACGTTCTGTAATTAATCAGTCTAAAACACAATGTTAATCTGAATCTATTAATCAATTAGTTTCACAAAAAATAGCGCAGATAACGAAAAAAAAAATCAAACATAATTTTTCTATGAGCCATGTTTTACGATTGGCAGTGGAAAAAGAACTCCAGGAAAGGTGAAGCAGTGGACACCGAATTTCATATCCAAAGAGCAAAGGCAGGTTGTTGGATTGATAGTTCCGCCTTCATCCCGATAAACCTATTTATTTTCCATTTTTGTGCGTATTGAGGACTAGTATGTTGACCATTACTAATAATGTATTCAGCTGTTGAGGTCAATTACTCTACTGCTATGCTAGAGAATAACTCAAGAGAAAAACTATATTACAGAAATGCTTATAAATATATATACTCATGCATGTTTAAAAAATAATAATTATTACTTTCAGGTTCAGGTAGTTAAATGGATACATTGTTCCTAGCCACCACCTACGCTGTCATTGAGCAGTTACAGTGTGCACCAGTGAGAACATGGTATGCATGGAAATGACCAGACAAACATTTTCCATTGAAACCCAGATAGAATAATACAAAAATAACTAGAAGAGCGTAATAAGGATCATGGAAATCATGTTTTTCTTTTATTTGAAAACCTTATAACTACAGTGTACTTGATATTTTGTAGAAACAAAGCAAATGAACTGGTGCAGTCTCTGCTGACACGTTGAAGATAGAGGCATATTAGTGAAAACGGGTATTACGCACTTCTTATGATTTGGATGTTAAACCCTCCTCATCAAAAACTGCCCTGTAGTGCAAAAGCCTTTTCCATACTGTCATCAGTCTGAACAAGGGACAAATTGTTTTTTGAACTGAGATCTTTATTTTCCTTGGAGTAATATAGCAGCTTTGTCTCAAGGAGGTATCTCGAAATAAGCAAAACTGGACAGATCTAAATGGTCGAGATATATCTAGTCATCTCGATATAATTAACAAATCGATTCCGTCAGGGTCACGTTTTCCCATGTTTAATAATATTTCACAATAACAAAATAAACCCTGTAGAGCTGATCTATGGAGGTTGAACCAGCTATTATATAGTACTTATATTTGCGTACAAACAATCAAAAAGTTTTAGCTATTTCCTAAATAGCTGTTGTCCTGGTTGTGGTCAGATAGCATCCATAAACATATACTGGTAGTATAAAATGAATGAACGCATAAGATCAATGAGTTGTTACGAATTGGGTTACCCGGGAAAAAAGGTATAGATACTTCTCTTCGAATAGGCTTGTCAGGTCTTTAATCCAAATACAGCTCTATGAACAGGTTTACCCGTTCGCAGACCAAATTTGACTTTCCGACTAGTTTTATAAGCTCCCGAACCAGATATGGTCTGAAAATACGTTTACTCGGTCTCATTACTTAACACGTCCCATACTCTATTCGTAAACTTTATACGTCCCTACGAAAAGGTTTATCAAGTTCGCAAACCAGATAGGGACCTCCAAATGGTTTAATTGGTTTCCTACTATGTATGGCCCTCCAAAATAGTGTTATCAGATTCGCAGACCAGGTACGGCTCTCCAAATAGATGTATGAGCCACGAAAACGTGTTGACAGAATTTCATGAAGAACTAAATATGTACATATTCAGTGACAGTCAAGCAGCCTTAAAGGCAATAAACTCATTCCAAATAAGCTCCAAACTTGTTTGGGAATGTAGGAACCTTCTACATGCCTTGGGGACCCATAATAGGATCTTTCTTACTTGGGTACCAGGGCATACTGGTGTAGCCCTGAGTAGAAGGAAACGAAAATGCAGATAAGTTAGCCAAACTGGGGACTGCAGACCTACCTTTAAGCCCTGAGCCTTTTTGCGGGATCTCTAAGACTACCGCAAAAAGGGTGATAGGAGAAAGAATGCTTAAAGAAACTACAAAAAAGTGGAAGCAAACCACCGATCAAAAACATGCAAGGCTTATGATTCAAGAACCTTCTATGAAAACATCTTCTCAGATCCTTCGTCTTAGCAGGGGTAAGATGAGGGTGATAGTTGGATTTCTCACAGGCCACTATCACCTAAGAAAACACCTTCATAGGATGGGAATCTTTAAAGAAGAACCTCTATGCAGAAAATGCAATATGGTGGAGGAAACTGCCCACCACATACTTTTTGAATGCGAAGCTCTGCTTCACATAAGGTACTCAAGTCTAGGTCTTGGAACAGAACTTGATACAATTCACGAAGAACCTGTCAAAAGCCTTTTGGCCTTTCTCTGACAGGAATATCGAAAAACAATGGGGTTTGGTGCAATATTCCCTAGTGGAATCAGCACCTAGGGCTTTCCTGACCTCCCCACTCTATATGACTATGACTATGACTATAAATATGTAATTTGGTTTGGAGAGAGAAATATGTCTATGTTAAAGTGGTTTCAATACATTGTAATTTTGGTAATAGCTGTGCGTCTCTCCATATCTCGCATCCCCGGTTTGGAAAGCAAGTTGGCTTAGACGAACATTATGGGACAAATCGTTTTCACCATTGTAATCGTGGAAGAGCCCATTGTTGCATCGAGACAAATGAAGGGGTGTTATTTACCTTGAGTAAAGGCAGCCCTAGGCAGCACCATTGAGGACGAAGTGTAGTCCTTTCTGAACACATACACACACGGACAGACGTACACTCACAGATAGAGTCGGTCACAAGGACGAGCGCCGGTCGTCCTCAGTGAAGTTGTAGCAAAAGTACAGGTGCAGTTGTGAGTGGTGTGCTGGGGAAGGCGGCGGCGGAGAGGGGTGATGGAGCCACATGGGGTGTGCCGGGGCTCAGGTCAGTGACTGGGGCACTTGAGGAGGCGCCGGTCGGCTCCTGAAACCAAAACATAAATATTACATTACAAAGTCATAGTGATGTTCAATAAGTTATATAAGCTTTTACTTGGGATATGAATAAAATTGAATATGGTTTCAAAGTAATCTTGAAACTTTTAGCTAGTTGAGAAATAACAGCTATATGAGAAAAGGTTCTCGGTACAGTCAGTTAGACGTCCGAAAAAAGCGTACGTATATGTAAAATTGGTGATAGGGAATACATTTATCCCAGGCCTACAGATCAGATAGGTTTAATAGGCCGGCAGACAGGTAGGGTCCAGATATCCCTGGATGATACTCATTCATAAATTTGAAGCATTTAAAACAGCATCACAAAGCGTATCATTATTTCCAAATAGCTAAAATGAAATGTAATCAAACAGATTTTTATATGTATTCTGGTTTGTAGGTCTTTTGATTGCTCCTCGTGTCAAAAGGGTTTGCAGAATGAGGTTTCTTTTATCAGTGCGGTTGAAAATATACCTACGACTAGCTATACCAGAGGTTTACAAACTGTGCATCGTGAGTCCATTGGCAGCCATGATCATCAGCCAGAAAATCCGCGGGTTGATGACTGTTATTTCAGAACATTTGTATGTTTCTCAAATCGAGATTAGGTGCACTTTCGTATAAAATCAAGGTAAACACAAATCATTTGCTTCTTAATTTCATACAAAACTCCGTGTTGTTTTATGAAACTAATGACGTAGGCTGATATTATTGTCAAAATAAACCGAGTGAGAGTAATGACTGAAGCTTCATTCATAAGATATCAAGAGCCTTGAGCTGACAGTGGCTACCTTAGTAAACATGAATCACAATTTGAAAACATCTTCTCTATACTATGCAAGAAGCATTTAAACGACCGAGCTGATATTGCCAACTGTAAAGCACACTACTAAAATAAAATAAATTGATGTGTTTATAGTACAATAAGTTCATAATATGTCTTTTGTATTGAGTACTAATGATCTCTAAACACTAAAGACTTTCATAAATAATAACTATAGTAAATAAACAAGTTAATTTGTGTAAATATATAAAAACACGTTAAATTTGGCATTTAGCTTGTGTGTAGTTATTATTTCAAAATAATTTTCTTTCCTACCTTTGTTTTGAGCAAAAAGTATTGAAATTTGTATGTGGATTTCTCGACTTAAGTGGCATAATCGTTTACGTTTTGTAGATATATTCGTTTAGCTTGAATACGTAAACGCAGATCGTTTAAAAAACTTTTCATGCTTCGATTAGTTGAGTGTTCAGGTTTGAACTTCTGTGTCTAAAATAATCATCTAATGTTCAGAATGTGTTAATGTCAAAATACAATACCCTTCGCAAAAACAATAATTTTATCTTAAAATGAAAAATTAAAATAATATTTTTACATCATCACTACTTTTTTGAAGTACCATAAGTGATCTCTCAATTTTTGTCATCGTAATCACTATCCTCTTCTATATTTGTTCAGTATGAAACAAAATAGAAAATTAGAATGCCATTTTACATATATATAATAAACAACAATCTCTTCCATTCCAATTCATTGGTATTTACATAAATTCAAGATCAATTTTTTAATCTTGATGACATATTTTGCAATTGTTTTCTAAGCCTTTAAGTGTAAGCTCCTGCATAACAAATAGGGTCCAACAATTCTTTTCTCTATTTTCCGAATTCCGTTTGAAAATTATTTTTGCCAGAACAATCTGTTGCCAAAAACTATGTAAAAGAACCACGATGATATCTTGCAAGAAAAATTACACATTTGTGAATAATGATCGTCCTAAATCATTGGATTATCCGAACAGTCTCGAAGACTTTTTTCCTAGGCTGGCAACGAGACATCGCATTATTCAGACTTCTTTTAATTTTTCGCCACCCAATTGTCGTCTTTTCACTCGTATTAGAATATGGAATTTTTTCGCTCCTCTGCAAAATTCATTCATTTCCTAGCAGGGAACATTTTGAGTTAAATAATGGTTGGGATGTATTTATGGCTACTGATCTGAATAGAGTTGAGCAATGAATGGCTGTAGAAAATACAGGTTTTATAGGAGTTAATGAAGGGGAATTGTTTAGTGTGGTTGGAGAAAAATGCATAGATACTTGAGTTAAGAGGCAATATTTCATACTATATTTTAAAATGTGCCAATTTAAAGGGATATGTAATTACGTATTCTATCATATAATTGATGTGAATTATGTTGAACTATTTATATATAAGATTCTATTGAAGTAATGAAACCCTCATTCATCTACCGATCATATTAATGGAAAATATTGGTGATATTACGGGGGACGTGAGGATAATCTCTGAAATCACATACATTGTTCCATTGTCCATGCAACATTGTAACATATTTTGCTTTACCAAGCAAAGAGACATCTGCATAGACTAGAAACTAAAACAGTATTTAAATTTCCAAACAATTATTTGAGACATTTAGTCTACAAATGTAATTATAGGGAAAGGCAGAGAAACAACGGCGAGTTAATGAAAAATTATTGAAAAGGCTTGTCAAGGAATCTTCGTATTTCGTCTTTGTTACAAAGAGAGTAAATTTTCAAGATAAATTAATTTTTTTCCTATTAATTACTTTGTACATGTGAGGTTTCGATTGTATTAGGACTCCTAAAATATGCTCCAAATGAAAGACAAGGATTTGGGTGATTGAAAGATTTGAATATGTTACCTACTTGATTATCTCAAATAATTTTAAATTGGAAAATACGAGTTTGTTCATGCAGGGGGCTTTAATTCACTAGGTATTCAATGAAATCACGCACTACTTTCAGTAGCATATTAGGGGCTTTTAGTTTCAAAGTAGAAAATGTGTGTGTTTTATATTTTCATTACAAATAACTAAATACAACAATCGTGTTAGAGAATGAAAAATTTTTAATACACATTAATTCAATATTTTTCATTTCAAATATTTGATTATTTGTTGGAAGAGCCATAATTTAGGGACAAGATAATTATTAGTTTGTTTATGTTAATGTACTTGATAATGATTATGTATTGATATAATACTTGATATAGTACTTTTATGTATTGATGTATAACAGCAAGTAAGAAATTATGTATACCAGAAGCATTTATTCGTAATCTAAAATCTCTATATTTAACAGCAGTTTTTAAAACAATTAAGGAAGCTTAAAGTAATCTTTCGGTTACTAATAAGATATTAACTGGATTAACGAAACGCTAATCATCGTTAAGGCCAGATATGAATTTATTTTTAAACTTTTAAGAGAGTGGCAATATATGATAATGTAACATGAAGATCAATTGAATGCTTCTGAATTGAATAAAAATTGTGCGTAACGCTACAAAGTTGAAAACATTTTCGAATAATTTGTAGTAAAAATTACTTAATTAGATTTGTAATGTAAACTATATAGATCATTAGAAAACTAGAACATGTCTTCATTGATTGCCTTGCCATCTTTTAAAATTTCAATGCACAACAATTATACGATAACAAGTAAACTACAACCTCTGGACAAGTAAAACCATTTAAGGAAATCTACACGCGTACTCTAATCCTACTAAAGCATTTCAATAATTTATATTTATACAAAGTTAATGAGATATTTTATAGAAAATAAAGTATAATCCAAATAAAGAAATCCTGCGGTAATTAAGTTTCCATCAACAATGGAAATGAACAGAGGTTATGTTATTCCACGATGCTTTTAAACGCGAATCTTTCCGCTAAAAGCCATTATTTTTCCAGAACGAACTAATAATACGGAATAGATTTTTTGAGGGAAAGAAAGCATTATCGATGGAAGTTAAACCTCAGATGTAACTTTCGCTGGAAAAGCAGCAGCCACAATAAATAAATGCTCTCCTCAGAGCTGCTAATGAACGTTTTCGGTAAAAATAATTTCCCGAACGCAAGGTATCATTAACAGAGCCGGCGGAAAAAAGAGAAGCCGAATGAAAGAGCAAAAACGACCACATTCGCATTCACTTTCGTAACAAGGTCATTAGTTTCTGAAATAACAAACAACCCAGTCGCTCGCAGAGTGGGAGGGAAAAAATAATCGATAAATTTGTGCAAGAGCATTTTCAAAAATCGCTTAATGTCAAATCATGATTATTGGCCCGGTCGACTTCGGGACTAATCTAGAGAAATTTGGGATAAAAAGTAATTGAGAAGATACCAAATGAGAGTATAATTAATTTAAACTTCTCCGGTCGATTGAACTTAATGTAGGTTTTTTCTCCCCTCGCCATTCAGAGAATGCAAATGAAGGAGCGGGGAATCCATTTCCACGACTGTCTCTGAGGAGTGAATCAGAAGCAACAAAATGTGACTCAAGCGACTCATTAATCGGATCGAAAGCTAACTGACTATTGACGAGAGAGGAAACTGCATGGTAATGACTGAAAGGGATGGAAGATACCTCAAAAAGTCAGAGCGGATCACTTGGGAAGAAGAGTAGTAGAAATTAAGCAAAATAAGGCAATAAAATGCATACATCACGACATTTTTCTATGAAATTAACTCAATTGAGCATAAAAATAGCATTCATGACTATTGTGTATTTCAGAAGCTTCTAAACAATCTGGCATTAGATTTGAGAAGGAAAAGACTTCCGACGCATGCTATGTTTATGCAGTTAAACTTCGTTGGGACGAACTTCAATGAACCGTAAAAAATTCGTATTATCCGTAGTTCGTGTTATCCAAATACAGAAAAAAAGCGTTATTTCAATAGTAAAATAAAATATTAATGAAGTTACACAGATAATTTAAGATAACACATGAATTTCCTGATTACACAATTTTTGCCTTGAAATGGTTCTGTTATCGATATTAGTGTTTTATTCTTTTAAGTGGCATTCTTTAAGAAAATCCTTTATAAGGTCAACGCTCTTTAACTGAGCAGATGAATTTTCACTGACTTACAAAAAGTGGTGACAACAATTTCTAGGTCACCAGTTGCTTCGTCCTTCGTCTTAATTTGGAATATTCACTGATTCTTTCTTCTTCACTATCTTCCACAAATAAATCTACAATTTTTGAGTCATTAAATGTTTCTGATAATACGATTAAAAAAATTAGTTTCCCCGTAAGTTTAGGAAATTCGTTCGTCTTAACCCGGCAATTAGTTCAACCCGAATTTTTCTTTGACGAATGTTAACATTATTTATATGTACATTTTGAAGCTCAATGTAATTTAATTAGTACTAGGGGGCCCGACCCCGCCAACCCCCGGATAATTGATTTGCAATCCTCATTGGCTCGCTGCACGAACCTTGGTCCCTCCGCTCGCATCAACGAAGACATGCTTCCTAGCAGAGTGAATTGTTTACAAAATATGGTTTTCAAAAAATTGCAGTATTTCTACTGTCTTCATATTCCTCAAACGAAATAAGAGTACCTCAACTCAAACATGCACGTTTTCTACGATTGCTTTCAGTTCTGCCATTAAGTCTTGCATCTATTTCAATTAACCTTTCATTGGGTTGTACTGTCCACTTTTTTTTTAATTCTAAAATAAGCTGTAACAACTCGACTAATATTCATTTTTTCAAAAAAAATTTCATCTGATAACGCTATAAATTCAATTGAGGCGCGAAGCTTCGTGATAAACAAACGATCGTACAGTGTTGCCAAAACGCGATAACAAATATCGCCTTTTTTGCGTACCACGTAAGAGAATTATGTATGTAGATTTAAAAAGTTAGTCTAAATGAAGTTTTTACTATACATGAAAAATGAGAAAACTCGTGTACATGTTATGATTACAGTTCCTTTGTACATAAACAAATGCTTCTTTCGTGATGCTTCCTTGTGAAGAGGAATAGTGTTTTAATTTAGGAAAAATAGCTTATTAACCACTCTTGAGGATTTTTTGAGAAGTTATCTCACAATTATCAAAACAAACCAGATCTTGAAGGACGAGGTATTCATTAAAAAAACCACGATCATTAGAAAATGAACTGACCAATCTCGATCACGTAGTTATAAAAAATTGGCATCATTTTGGTAACTAGATATCTAGTCTTAAGCAAATTTAGCAGTAGCTTGATAACGAGACGCTTAGTCATCAGCAAAATTAGGCCTTGATGAACGAGATATATAGTAGAAACCATTTGGAGAATTAAATTTATATACCATTTAATTTTGTTATGAAATTAAATTATTCCAGTATTAAATAGAACATACACTAATAATCTATCAATATTGTTAGCTGCAACATACGTGGCACAGAAACAGCCAGTATTTGCATAGTGGCAAATGACAGCAATAGGATATAAACAATACAAACATAGTAATTTATGAGAGTATAAATAATTTTAACTTCTACGCTCGATTAAAATAACTGTGGTTTTTCCTCCTCGGCATTCACAACAAGCAAATAAAGGAATTTATTTCCACGACCGTCTCTTAGGAGAGTGTCTGCAGCCAAACTGAGTCAAGCGAATCAGTAATTGGACCGAATGCTAACTCACTCTTGACGAGAAAGGAAATCCCATGGTAATGGATGTGAAAGAGATGAAAGAAATCTCCACAAATCAAAGCAAATAACTTGGGAAGTTGAATAGTACTCACAATTAAGCAAAATTCGGGATTAAAATGCACATGAGAGGGATTTTGAGTGCAAATAAACCAGTCTGGCATGGATATACTTCTATCTAATGCTGTCGCATGATACAAATAAGGGTTATTTTAAAATATAATTTACCGCTATTTTGGTGACGGATGGCGTTTAATCCAATAGTAAATTTGATGTTGCCTAATGAACTATCAGAACTCATTCTTTGGAATTTTTACAGTCCAAGTGTTGAAATCGTATTAAAAGCCAACTGACGTTACCTTCTGAACATGTACACGAAACACATTGCCGCAGTAATCTAAGGCTACCTATATTTCGCATGAAAGAAAATGTCTCTTGAAACATGAAGCGTTGCTATTTAATTAGCACATTTTGGCATAAAAATATATAATTAATAACTACTGTGTGTTCAAAGAACTTATGAAGAATCTTGAATGTAATTCAAGAAGATTTTTGATGCATGCTTTTATACACTTTAAGACAAAAATAACAATTACACCTAGAAGGAATTGTCAGAATGCTATGAAAATTATAGGGTTGGTAAAGTGCTTATGAAAGAGTAAACGATTAAAATTAGAAACTGAAATATGCAAAATTTATTGAGAAAAATTAAAAAAAGTGGTATTATTCAGTATCACGTATGACCGCCATTATTCCTAATTCAGCGTGCTAAGCACCTTGGTAGTGAGTTATACAGGCTCTTTATGAAGTCCTGCGACAGTCCATCCCATGTTGCTTGAACATTGTCACGTAGTTCCAGTAAGGGTGGAGTGGTGACCTGTCACGCGGTACGGGTGGAGTGTTGACTTGTCGTTCAATGACATCCCATACATTCTCGATCGTGGACAGGTCCGGTGAGTATGCTGGCCATGGTTGTAAGATATCGTTGCGTCGTAGACAAGTTCCTGAGACGGCAGCCATAGGGTTGAGTATTGACTTGTTGAAAAAAGGGTGAACCTGGGAGTTCAGGAATGGGAGTATAACTGTCTTTAAAATTTCTTGTATGTAACGCTGGCCTGTCAAAGAGCCCGTAACGAATACCAAAGGTGATTTGGCATCATACGCAATTGCACCCCCACACCATAACACCAGATCTTCTGGGCTCGTGAAGCTACCCGACAAACAGTGAATCTTGGCGCTGACCACGTTGCCTCCACATATAGATTCGATTGCAGACTCCACCCAGACAGAAGCATGATTCATCAGTGCAGACCCTTCGATGATGTTCGACGCCCCATATCCGCTTGGCACGACACCATTCCAGTCTTTGACGGCGATGCAATACTGTTACAGGTAGTTGTCGTAACAGGTCTACGTGAGTTTAGTCCCACGTAGTGAAGTAGTCAACAAAGAGTGCGATTATTTGTTGGATGATCGAGAGAGGCTCCCACTTCCCGTTGGATGCCTGCAACAGTGGCTGTTGGATCAGGACCCGCATGTCTTACAACCCGTCGTTCCTCGGTCCGGTTTCTCTAGGACTTCCTGAGCTTGGTTTACTCTGGAATGTGGCTTGTTGTTTCCACCGCTGCCATCAATACAACCAATATATTCCTCAATCCATCGGTTAGATCATCGACCTTCTCGGAGACCAATGACTCGATCTCTGTCAAATTTTACCAGTTGCTTAAATTGCTTGCGAACGTTTTTGCGAGGCATAACGCAATGAGAAACGATATAGCCAACACAATAGCGTGAGTCGAAATGAAATTGCTGAGTTACTGGATGTCCCCTTTTATTTATGCCCCGGTATGGAGCGTGTTTGAGAGCTGCTTGATCATTTGCATGCAGTTGTACTACTCCTTCAAATTTCATTTATACCGGTTTATTCCTTTAGATGAAATTTTTTTTTGTATTAGAGTGTAGATATCTTACTGAATGAAAGGGTCAGGTTGGTAGGTATTGTAATTAACGTCTAATTGGAGCAACACATCTGGCTATGGGTAACTATCCGGGTTTAAAACCGAAGGGAAAGAACATAGGACATCACATAATTTTGTAACACGGTCAGATGATAATCCAAAGGGACAGAGCCTAGACGTAAAGTATAAGATGACTGAGCATAATTTTATTAGGAGGAACTTCGAAAAGTTTGACCACGATTTCGGCTAGAAGTCACATGACCGCCTGTGAAAATTTGACTTGGTTGGCCAATTTGGTATCTTTTTGTCTCGTTTAGCGATCTTATAGCAAGGTCGTAATGCGTATTTCTATAGACTGGTGGCCAAAAGGGTGCAATCGACAAAGTTCACTACTATGGCACGTAGTTCAATCAAATGAAATGAATCAAGGGATGAGCGTATTTTCCTATCCTATGGATCATTCAGATGATGAATTTCTATCTGGAAGTCGAAAGTAATCTAATGATCATGTTACTACTAGTTTTCGTGACACGATCACGAACAAATTAAAAAGTTACTATTGATTTTATGTTTCCTCCATGCCGACCAACCGGTCTAGTGGTAAGGTGTTTTTCTCTGGATAGGAAGGTTCCTTGTTCGAATCCGGGGACAGGGCATGGATGTAAATTGTGCTATCCTTTGTTAAGGCCACTGATGATCCTCCCACTGGGCCTTCACAAGTGACCATCCCTTCCGGCCTTGTAGTGGCCAAGGACAGGTCCTTAGTGTCCGCCATTGGAAGTAGTCGACCATCACTTCTGGCCTTGTATTGGCCAAGGACAGGTCCTTAGTGTCCACCATTGAAAGTAGCCGACCATCACTTCCGGCCTTGTAGTGGCCAAGGACAGGTCCTTAATGTCCGCCATTGGAAGTAGTCGACCATCACTTCTGGCTTTGTAGTGGCCAAGGACAGGTCCTTAGTGTCCGCCATTGGAAGTAGTCGACCATCACTTCCGGCCTTGTAGTAACCAAGGACAGGTCCTTAATGTCCGCCATTGGAAGTAGTCGACCATCACTTCTGGCCTTGTAGTGGCCAAGGACAGGTCCTTAGTGTCCGCCATTGGAAGTAGTCGACCATCACGTCCGGCCTTGTAATGCCCAAGGACAGGTCTTTAGTGTCCGCGATTGGAAGTAGTCGACCATGACTTCCAGCCTTGTAGTGGCCAAGGACAGGTCTTTAGTGTCCGCGATTGGAAGTAGTTGACCATCACGTCGGGCCTTGTAGTGGCCAAGGACAGGTCCTTAGTGTCCGCGATTGGAAGTAGTCGACCATCACTTCCGGCATTGTAGTGGCCAAGGACAGGTCTTTAGTGTCCGCGATTGGAAGTAGTTGACCATCACGTCCGGCCTTGTAGTGGCCAAGGACAGGTCTTTAGCGTCCGCGATTGGAAGTAGTTGACCATCACGTCGGGCCTTGTAGTGGCCAAGGACAGGTTCTTAGTGTCCGCGATTGGAAGTAGTCGACCATCACTTCCAGCCTTGTAGTGGCCAAAGGATAGGGTCCAGTGCCCGGCATTGGAAAAAAAATGTTTTCTGTATGGGTCACAGTAACATCTAATCTACTGCAAGACCGCAGGTCTAACTTGAGATGTAATATATGATTGTCAAAAATTACAAATATTAATGCTCTATCAACGAACACAATTCAACTAAAGTGCTATTATAATTTTAGAGTAATATGCGGACACAATTCAAACGTTATTATAATTTTAGAGTAATAAGCGAACACAATTCATGTGTTATAATAATTATAGAGTTATCAACTTTAACTGCCTGTCTCCCCTAACATTTACCAATAACTCTTAATATTTTAGATTGCAGTTACTAGGCCTTTTCTATAAAAGTAAATGTAGATGGTTCTAGCGTATTTGTGGTAAAATGGTTTTTTACACGCTTTAAAATGGAAGGTAAATTATCGTCTTCCCACTCATATTAAGTTAAGGTTAATATACTGTTTAATTTATCTGTTACATGTTAACTGTTATTGAAACACCAGTCATTTCAAGTATGGGAAGTGACATGTTACTATGTCAGATTCAACTTTATCTGGGATTATCGTGGCTCAATGATTATGACTACTGCGCTATCAACCTACGAGTTATAGGCGGCGCAGGTCGATTCCTTATAGGGCGGATTTCTCAATTCTGTGCCAGTAAACCTTCTCTTGTGTGTGTATCTTCATTACTTGACTTTGTATTGTGATCAAATTGAATTGTTGTTATTGTTGTCAAATTGACGCATTGTTGTCAAATGTGATCATCCCCTAGTATATATATAGCGGAGTCCCCTAGTATATATAAAAAATTAAAAAGTCAGTTAAAATTTTATTGATCAATATGCAGAGCTGAATTTTTTAATCATTTATCCTTTTTGACATCAGACAAAATATATTTATGAAAGAAAAATCCCATACTTGAACTCTTGGCTGCAATACCCAATTAAACGTAGGGCCATTAATAATATATGAATTAAAAATATTCAAGCACAATGCGATCTTCCCATTATTTATTAATATACATTACTTTTATACAAATATTGTTCCAATTAAGATTTCAGTGTATGTAGGCTTAACTAATTGAGCTTTTATAATACACACAACATCGATTTTGAGCTTTGGTAATGTAAGTTTGAATGGGGGGAGTTTATTAACGACGAACTTTAAAAATATATGAAAACATACTATTATAGTTTCCATTTCGTACTTACCTGTACCAAAGTACTTAAGATCTCCGCTAAAGAGAGGGGTGAGGTACGTAAAAATAAAATTTGCCTAATTTTTAAAGTATTAATTTGTAGTTTTATTAGCATTCAGAAAACATCCAACAACGATCTTGTACAAAAGCCATTTTGCGAAGTTTTGGGCATAGTGTTTTTTTTAAATCATAACTTCATCTCATTCTTAAGTTATTATCTGAGCTCACGCCCGCACAAGCACGCACACTCTTACACACACATGGATTCGATTCAATGCCAAAAAACTTATCAATGAAAATTTCCTTAGATTTGATTTGAAACTCTGAAATATTCTCTATTTCTATCAAAATCTTGAATAACTGCACTTCAGAAATAATGTCAAAAGATAAATATGAAATCATGTGAACAGTACACTCTCTTTTTTCATGTTCTTCGAAACATTTAGCTCTCTAGGTTCTTTAAAAGTCTTAAGTTTTTGAAAATAGCAAGACGCATAGAAATCCACACTCATGTACTCGTAGTTATTGATAAAGTAAGAAGAAATATTGGTCACATATACAATAGTTTTAGCTAATGTGTCTAAAAAAATAATCCTATTACTGAGCACTGTACTAATTGATACTTCAAAGACAAATTGTAAATTGTATGAGCAGTCTACAAAACGCAATTTTATATCAAGCTGAATAAAGATGGCAGTAAAGTCTCTGAGATGATATGTGTTTCCTACACGTATTGTGGACTACACGTCAGTTAACTTGTTTTAAGAATCTGATTTCAGTAGATAGCCAATAAAAATTCTGAATTGATGTACGATAGTTGATAGTGCAAAACCAAATAGATTCAACACACGTTGCCAAAACTGCAGTGAACTATTTTAAGTTTTTTTTTAAGGTATACGTATATTTTAAAGTATATTTATATAGTTTTTATTACTAATATTGATAAATTGTTATTTTTTATACTATTAACTATTACTATTTAACGCTATGAAGTCTACACTTAATTGGTATGTGTAATGAGGTTTGGTAAAATTTTGTATGCAATAATTTATATACGCTTTAATTGTCAATGATGCATATATTAAATTATTATTTAAAAAATTTATTAATTATTTTAAGACTATTAATTACATGTAGAGTAATAAATAAACTAATAAAAAAGAATGGTGGATGTGGTGAGGCTTTTGAAATTTACATGTAAGAGTTTATATACCTTTTAATTGGATTAAAGAAATTCGAAGAGATTTGTTGAATATAATAATGAATGCATATTACCACAAATGATTTACCTCATTGATTCACGGTAGAGTGCTTTTAATTACATTTTTTAGCTCGTTTTTTCTTTTCTTACAGAGAACTCTCTTCTCAGAAAAACCGCCATTTTTTCCCCCACTTTCCCGTTAAGATGGTGTTTAAAGAAGATAATTAAGTGAAATTGATTTTTTTCCCGTGAAACATGGAAAGTAAATATTATATGAAGAAGTAAACAACCCATGTGAACTTAATTAAAACAAAAAGTCCATCAAAAAGCAAAATAATGTTTTTCTATTTAGTAAAGGTTTGGGAGAAATGCTCTTTTATTTAATGAACTTCGTTTTCTTGACTTCAACAAGTGAGTTTGGATCAGAATCTTTTTTACCTCTGTTACCTTTCTTTGAAAACATGAAAGGATGTTCACAGTAAAATGAAAAGATCAAATGAAATTTAGATAAAAAAATGAAGATATTATTGAAATATGATTTCTTATTTTAGTTGATTTAGAGAAATGATTGAAAATGTTAATAAAAGACACCATCGTGCAAAATTTTTTTGCTATTCAAGCAATAGAGGCATTTGACACCATGGTTGGTTTCAAACTATAAGTTTCTTAACTTTGTTTTTTTCCGGATTCATCTCGGATCGTCAATAGCCCATCTTGTTGCTGATCCAGTGCGACTTTAATTAACTACATAACCTAAAAATAACCTCGGTACAGCTACACTCTACGTTTATGAGCGGTGGCAACGGCCTTGGAGATTTTTTTTTGGCGAACTTATAAAGTTGCCAAGGAAATAATTATTTCAAAACTCTTTTTCTTTCAAAAATATTCTTCTTTTAACAACGGAAAATGAAAGCTTGAAAACACATTTGAAAACGTTTTGAAAAGTATATTTTTTTTAAATTTCTGCAAAAAGTAGTAAGCTTAAACACATTTGTGAACCAGCAGAAAAACTAAGCTGAGAATGTTGGGTAAGAATATCCTGTAATTTATCAATTACACCCAATACAGTAGGCTATTTAAAAAGAAAAATATTTGTAAGAGAAAAAACAGCAAGAAATAATACAACCTAATATTTCAGAACTCTGTTCGGTGAAAAAATAATAAAAATCGAAAATTCCACAAATGGCAAAAAAACAAAACTCTTAAACATTTCGTAAAAAATATTAAAATAAAATTCCACAACTGTAGAAATACAAATAAATTAACCAATAGTATCACAGAAAAATAATTTAAAAGGACTAATGCTATCAAAGGATATTTTAAAATAAAAATAACCAATGGAAGCAAAGAAGAAAAAATTTCAAACGACCAATGAAATTAAACGACGAAACGATTTTGGAAGAACTTGCTAGAATATTTAAAATGAAAATTGAAAGGTTACCGTTTGCCGAGGTTGCCATGAAAACCATAATAACCGTAAAGACAGATGGGTTGCCTTAATCTACCGTAACTCGCTACTGAAAGTGCGCCAAAAAAAATAATCGCCAAGGCCGTTGCCACATCTCATAAACGTAAAGTGTAG
Organism: Metellina segmentata; assembly: GCA_947359465.1. Classification (NCBI taxonomy): domain Eukaryota; kingdom Metazoa; phylum Arthropoda; class Arachnida; order Araneae; family Tetragnathidae; genus Metellina; species Metellina segmentata. The sequence goes on along the minus strand of OX375875.1, from coordinate 68,510,747 downwards.
CTGTACCCTAACCTCATCTTTGTTCACGAGTTTAGATTTTGAATTAAAACTTAAATATTTACCTTTTAAATTGTAAGAATATTTATTTTAGTGCTTACGTAAAATAGTAATATTGAAAACATGGTTGTCAGGTTTAAACCGTAAGTAATCTGAGCCCTGTGAAGCTTTCGAGATTTCTGACTAGAATATAATTAATTTTTACACAACAGGTATAATAACAGCGTCACCATTTTCAACGGGCATCAAAGTGAGAAATCGCGAACTACAGCTTCTCACTTCTAAAACCGTACCTATTGGTAACTTATATGTATTGTTTCAGTTCGAATTTATACAGTGTTCTAAAAGTTGCCGTACTGACGATTCGTGAATTTATTATACAAAAACAACAAATTTTAAAGCAATTATTTTTATGTTAATGGTGAAAAGTATATTTAACATAACTTAGGAAAAAAATGTGAACTTATATTTAGAATAAATGTTCAAAATGTCAGCCCTTTTCTTGGAGGGAAAGATGAAATCGTTCGTGCATATTTTTAGAAACGCGTTTCAAGGTACAGGGGGTGACGTCTTGTATCTTTTGAGCAATAACAATTTTCAGATCACTTATTGTTTGGTGATTATTTTCATAAACTTTGATCTTATATATCCCCACAGAAAAAAAAAGGAATGATCAGATCAGGGGAATGAGGTGACCAAAGGTTTCTTGAGATGAGTCGATCGCCATAATAATCTTGAAGCGTGCCCATGGTTTCATAACTTGTATGACAAGTTACAACGTCTTGTTGGAACGAAGAATCTCGTTCATTCACTTCTAATAATGCAAGGTTTTTGCATTAATAAATGAGGATTTAGCGTCGCCCAAATGTGGGAGTTTTGACATACGTAACAGCTTAACAGCTTACGTAACAGCTTAAATGAAACCATGCTTCATCGAAGAAAAATATTTTGTCCAAAATGTTGATATTGTTGCGAATAAATCTTCGGAACCATCGCCAATAATAAAGCAGCTTCTCATTGTCCGGTGGCTTTAGCCCCTGTAACATTTTTACTCGATAAGAACGAAAATGCAACGCTCTTAAAGCCTTATGCGTCGATCCATGTGATGTGCCCATTTCTTGCGACAAACGCCTCACGGATTGATGAGGAGATTGCAATATCTTCCGTTGAGTTTCTCGCACAAAGTCTGATGTAACGACTTTCGGTCTTCCACTCCTGTGTCTGTGTTCCACAGAACCTGTCTCAAGAAAGCGCCGAACGAGTTGAGATAACGTATCTTTACTCTGTATTGCATCATTTGGATATTTATGTCGCCAAAATTCTATACATCTTTCGCATGATTTATATTCAAAATAAGCCTAAAACATCGCTATTCTCTGAATGCGTCATAAACTCATCTTGAAATGAAGAACAAAATGATGTGGAACTTTATTACCGCACAACTTGAGCGCGAAGAAAACCAAACGATAAAATTTAAAGAATCGATACAGTTGTAAACAGACAATTAAATTCAATAATTAAATAAACTTGGGCGCAATGATTTTTTTAAAATTATAGTACGGGAACTTTTAGGACACTCTGTATATAACGATTACTTCTTTATATGCAGTAGTGTGCTTTGTGTTTTCTGTCGATGTAACGTGTATGTGCTGTGATGTTCTTAAAATAAAAATCTGATATTGTCAGCTTATGTCAGCTTCAGACTAAATAATAGCATCGATTGGTTGAAATAATCCTATGAAAGATTCCATTGGTAAAGAAGGTGAAAACTGATTGGAAGTCATGGAGGGAAAACTACAAATAATAAATAATTTATATGGATGTGGACCCTCCAGAAGATTATTGATAGTTTGAAGAATTTGTAGAATAATTAACGTTGCGTTCATTACACTATATTTCTTAACGGTGTAGCGTTTTATTGTAAATACTAGAATAAAAATAATGTTGCTTCACTCTATTGATGCAAAAATAACGCTGTAGATTTGTTATAAAATATTGCCTACATAATAAACGTACTATAAAAAAGCAATTTATTTTTAGAAAACCAAGAGGCAAATGATTTATGGTGAAAAAACTTGCAGTATTAAGTAGAAAATAGTAAATTTACGACACGTTTTTTTAACATAAGCTTGCTACTCCCTATCCATTATTGGGATGTGAAAGAAATAAAACAACCCTTTCATTTTATAAATTAAAAGAATATTTTGCCACTGATACTTGAATTTTATTTTATGTTATCTACAGAAAATTTGTGAGGGTATTACGTATTAATCATATAAAATAATTACATAATGGTCTTACGCACACTTCCTTGTCCATTCATTTTGAAGTGAATGAAAAATTTCTACCGAAAGTAAAAAAGTAAATACAGAACAAACAATAAAGAAAAAAAAGCATATGTGTATTTTTTGTAAACAGGTAGTCTACTCTTTCACCATTTAAAAACTGCTAAACTGTTCAAATGTCTTTTTGAAATTTTCCAAATCATGTAAAATAGCTAATATAATTAGAACAAAATAAGTTCCTGATTGGTATAACATAAACGTAGATTTATCGTATATATATATATGTGTGTGTGTGTGTGTGTGTTAGCATTAACCCTTAACTGCTGTGTTATTAACCGTCTCGTGACTAGTGTGGAGGGGTCTCTCAGAACTCGCTCACTGAAGTGCGTATAAAGTTGATTAATATAATATATTAATGAAAGATTCCTTAGATAATTATTATTTATGCATTTTAAATTTAGATAATTCAATTCTTAACATCAAATATATTTCATATTACTATATAAGTTAAGTAGATTCCATGTCTCTTCAGGCTCAGCTTTCGGACCTAATTTTGCAGGACGTTTCAACCCTGGAAACTGTAAAACCACGTTGTGTTTTGGTGTTCTAACGGCACGATTACGTTCCCCCAGGCATATCATTTGAAGTTATTTTTTCCGTAGAAGTATTCTTCTTGTGAAGACGCATTTAAAATGTCTTCATCAGCTTAAATTTCCGAATCCGTTTCGTGTTCGCTTTCAATAATGTCCGAAATTTCACTGTACCAGTACTCTATTTCCGACCATTTATCAACAATATCCTGAATTTCTTTTTGTGTAAGATACACAGGTCGTTTCTTAGTGAAATTTGTTGCCATTTTAGGCTCTTTGCCGAATTTCCCTACTCAAACTTAGAGGATTTCATTCAAAGAGAACGGTAACGCAAATGCCGAGATGAGTGTCTAAGAAACCACGCGGGAAATGCAAATAGTGTTAAGTACGAAATAGTTGGTGCACCCAAATCAGTCTTGGAATGTGACTTCTGTTGGACGTAGTAGGAAGGTACTGAATAGGACAGGGACCAATATTCACTTTAAAGGGTGGAAACAACCTGCAAAAATAACTCGTGGTCTGTGAGACATATGACAGCAGTTAAAGGTTAATTAGTCTAAGAACGAAGTGTGGATATACATGTAAGTTCTTAGTTATGGATACATACATATGCAGACACTTGGTTTTGCCTTTTCAAACCAAACTAGAGCTAAGTTATTTATTGAAGCCAATTTCATTTACTTGAATGCCCATTAAACATCTTGAGGGAATTGGTAGTTATAATAAAGAATTCTACCCTTAGTTGGGCCTCAAGGGACCCAAACGTGTCCAGGAACGAATGATAATAATCGATAAAAAGAACGAGTCTTTTACTCACTTATATCAATTGGCATAAACAAATTACACCAAGTCTATTAGCTCGTGTGGCTTGAGGCCCTCAAGAACCAGATCAGATAAATAAGCTGCCCTGAGGGACAGCCGAGACTTGAGATGATGTACCAAGGTAAAGCCTGAGGAGAATTGCATTTACATAACAGTAGGAAATGCTTGCAACCCAATTCGATTTTCAGTTGCTTTAAGTGTCCAGCTCGAAGCCTAGAAAGAGAGCAGTTGGATCTTCTCTGCTGTCTATTTTACCTAGGGTGGTTACGGGCTGACTGCATGCGTACCATATATGACTTGGAGGAGGTCTTCGAATTATGTTCGTAAGCTCTTTAATTATGGAAAAACTCTTTATAGGTAAGTGAATAGGAAGCATAGCTACATAAAATTGCAACGCACCTTTAATTTTCTCCTTAGTCGAAAGGTTGTCTTCTTGTTGACCCCCATGTGTAGAGATCTATAGGAGATTAAGATGTTTTTCTCACACAGACGCCTTATTTCGCTTATGTTGTTTCTGTTGGAAATTCACTTGGTTCCCAACCTTTGCTGAGACACACATCAATGAGATGTATGGAGTTTCGGCTATCTGATAGGATGTGAATGTCTTTATTGATGACATGTTATTAATTGCATATATATATATATATATATATATATATATATATATATATATATATATATATATATATATATATATATATATATATATATATATATATATATATATATATATATATATATATATATATATATATATATAACCGACTGCTGCTGCAGGTTTGATTTAAATTTTATTATTCGAATTTTTTTTTCGTTTATTTGTTTTTAATGGTGTTTGGGGGAGTATATGAGCAATTTCTTAGCATTTTGCGGCTCATATTCGTAGAACACACCTTTTTGTGTTGTATGGATCAGGCTCCTCCCTGATGACGCCCTGATCCACCAACACTTTCGTTTTCAATAAATTCCTTTTGGTTTTTATTTTGTGAATTTCCTCTTGTTTAAGATATATATATATATATATATATATATATATATATATATATATATATATATATATATATATATATATATATATATATATATATATATATATACATCGATGGTTCAAAAGAATGAGGAAATTGTTACTTGTAAGAACAACTCCATTTCCCCACTAAATTAAATTCTAGATTCAAAATTAATAAAAGCGAAAAGGTTAAAACCCATCTTAATGCTACCGAATTCAAAATCCAAAATAATATGCTTACCATAATCATTTAGGTTTTAAGATTTTACAACTTTCAAAGCTCATTAATCATAGATGAAATGTTTGATGATTTTAAAAAGGGAATTACAATAAGAAAAAGTGTTAAGTACGCGTGTAGGTATTCCCGAAAATTTCAACGCTTAATATAAATGACCACAGAATTTTCAAGGAGGAATCGTAAGAAATAAACAAAAAGCTTAGACTGAACCACAACGATCCCATCTCCATAGAAGAAGTATCTGTAATTATTGACTCTGTCCAAGTTCTTTTATTTTCCAGTGTTTGTTAGAGGTTGGCATCCATTCTTTTCACAACAGGGATGTGACTTGGGCACGGAATTTGTTTAGTCTAGAGCTAGGGTTATTGATTTTTGGTCTCATTAATCTCTTTTACTGACACAGGAAATCCTTAATTATCGATTTTGGGCACGACTTTTTCAAAACGAGCACAACTTTTTACTTTTCCTAACTACTTCCTGAACTTTCTTTTTAACTTTGTCAGAAAACAAAAGTTTAATCTCACATTTTTACCCTAGAAACTGATATAGCTACTTTGTAGAATAATTACTCACGTTATATATATATATATATATACATATATAACGACACGCTGTTGTTTCTTTCTAGATAAAAGTATATGGAGGTTATTTGTATTGGATAGAAATAGGAATTAATTTTGTGATTGTTCACAAAGTGTCTTCTAATTATTCAATTTAAAAAAGAATATTCATATTCTGTAGTATGGATTCTAATTGAATGTCTATCTTTTTTCTAAACAATCCATTGTACTAAAACCTAAACCAAGACATGCTAGTTTAATCACCAGCTAAATTTAGATACCTAAACATAAATACTTTTAGATTGAGAAATCAAGCTTGCAAATCATAACCCTCACTGATTAAGGTATATTATATTAATTTAAACACTGGAGCTAATTGTATTTTAATTGACAGAAAATTATTATAAACATTTGCTATATTAACAGAATGGCAGTTTTTTTAATCCAGAATTTACCATTTAAGAGTCTTTAAACTTCTAATTCAACCCTTTTGGTCACATACAAAAAGAGAGATTATACTTGTTTACAAATAAATTATGAAACGCTGGCCTCCTTTATAACACACAAACTTATTCTAAATAAACGTTGTTTCCACAAACTGGCAAACCTCAAACCTTTTAATGAAATATAATTAAATACAAAATAAAATTAATGAAAGCCCCCAAAGTAGGATTTTTAAAAGAGTTTTTCGTTTAAGTTAAACACAGAGGACGCAAATGTTTTGGTTTGGTAACTATATTTTGTAATTCCTGTTATAACTTGGCATGATAATCGAATGCTCCCCTTCAGCCATATCATTATATTAAAACCTTATGCTAAACATCACCAAAACAGCTATATATCATATTATTTATCAACCAAAAGTATTTTCTCTTTTCTTGTAGTTTGCCTTTGTTTACATTCAAAATCCTTCTCGTGAAGTAATATACAGAAAACTCAAGTATTTTAGTAAACTCTTTCGCACTTTGGAGCGTAACTTTGAATGTAACTCCAATAATATTTCAGCATCTCGATTGTGCAAGTAGAGAGATTTTCAGTGCAAACAAACTACATGGGAAACGGAGATTTTGTTTCTTGTTACCCAAATGCTCCAGCAGGATATATATATATATATATATATATATATATATATATATATATATATATATATATATATATATATAGGGTTTCATTAAATGTATTTTATTGCCATTTTAGCACCACACTTACTTTTGGCGTTATCAACTTTGAATAATAAACTACAACATGTCAATTCGTGTGTTTGCGATTCATGGTGAAAGGCCAATTCTTTGCTAAACAGCGCTAAACACAAGACAACGTCAAATAATGTACTTGTGTTTTATTGAAGTAGAAAAAATATATCTAAGATACGTTACAGGGATCAACAAGTCACTTATACAGTTATGATCACCTACAACTATCGTATTACAAGCGTAGAGAGCAGGGAACCCGAGTGGCACATAAAGGAAATTATAAAATATATCCAATTGAAAAAAAATGCAACTATAAACACTTGTATTCTTAATTGAACATTAAAACAAAAATGAATTTAATACTATTATGAAATTACTGTTGAAACTACTATAGCTTAATCGCTATTGGCGGATGTTTACTTCTCACATGATAACCAACAGTGTCGTTAGGATTATTTCAAATATAATGTTTACCATTATATCCATTTACCTGATCTATCAGTTAAAGATACGAACTGCTGTGAGTGCTTCCTAAATAAAACTAACTGATTATGTGAAGTTCGAGATCCAAATGAATGTAGAGCTCAGGCGTTGACCTCGTAATCTGACTGCGATTGAAAATTACGAGGTGTTGTTTTCGGATATCTTCCTTCAGAAATTATCCAGAACCACCGTTATCCCTAGTCCATTGTGTTGCTTCCAATGCGATATAAATTCAACTACTTACCAACCAATCAAATGAGTGTATGCTTCACAGAGGAAATATAAAAATAAAGTGAGTAAAAGTAACTAGTTTATGTCACCAGGATTATGTAAGCATAACATAACATGACATTTGTTTTTTACTTTCTAGACAACTTTCTTCTGCCGGGAGGAAGTAAACAAACATCATCTGATTGGGCAACGCGGAGGAAGAAGGCGACAATCCATCGATTCATAATATGATTGGCTCGCGCGAAATAAAAGCCTTTTGATGATTTCACCTTTTTTAGTCGCCAGTCTATTGGAATGTGCATTCTGTACAGTCCGGTTCCCAAGCACCCTTGCAACATTTTGTCACCGCAGGTAACCCCCTTACCTCTGGACATATGTCAGATTGAAGGTTGACAAGATTGCCCACGGATAAGTGAGGAGTGCAAGCACTCTTGTTTTACAGCATTGTGAAGACCCTCATTGGGGGGGGGGGGGCTACTAAACTCAGTTTGGCAACTTGTATACGACCCCTTGGAGGGGTGTCGCAAAGAATCACAACGCCCTGATTTTTAGTAGAATATGGAATGTGACCAGATACGGGAGGCCTTGCATGGATGTTTTGCTTGGATTATAGTTTTTCTGTAAGTTAATTTTTAAGTTTAAATTATCCAGTTCTTTTGAAACTTTTCTGTAAATCAAAATACCTACCTCAATTTTAAATTAATTAATTGGTTTATGTTTTAATTGAACTTTTAATCAATGACTCCTTCAAAGCACTACAAAATGGCCATACGATGTTATAACGCCAGAGGAGACGATAAAGTGCCGAATCGGCCAACCAAGTCAATTTTTCACAAAGAAGTAACGTGAATATTAGTCAACATGTTGATCACAATTTTTGAAACTCATCTGGATAGCAATACTCAGTCTATATATATTTCACGTCTGCGATGTGGTCCTGATACAAATCATATGTAATACTCATAGTTAATTATATTTCGCCAAGACATAACGTGGCCTTCTTCCTAATATGAAGGGAGCTTCTTATTAGTAGGAAGTTTCGTTTGATTGGACCCTCTTCTCGAGTTTGGATGGTAACTTGATTTGCGACGGTCAGCAGAAATCAGGAATTTCTGTCGTTACTCATAATGTTGTTATGTGAATGATAAGAGAGAAGGAAGGGACACACCCACCCACACACCATACACACACACGACCCGCAATGGTCTGTGATGTATTATTCAAGAACTGAAAGAAAGTAACATCGGATGATCTATGGTTTCTTTTACGTTTGGTAACACTGTAACCCAGCAAAATTATTTTCTGGAACTCGATACAGTTCAAGAAAACTTTGTTGAGACTTACAGTAGAATATGTACTCAGTTCATAAATTTTATAAATATTTCGTGGGTTTGTGTACATTCAAGGTAATTTTATTTATTGCGCTATATATATTTTCAGGTGGTGTTCTGTACATTTAAGTTCCAACATTCAGATGTACGTAGTTAGATAACGAACTATGCACATTTACTTAACATTAAATAGCATCCTAGGAAGTTACACAAGTGATGATTCAGGATGCATTTTATCCAAATGTTAAGTCACATTTACGATTTTTGATCCTTACGAATAACAAACAAAACCATAATTTTAAAAGTGAATTAATTTAACATTACATTTACGTAATTTTAAAAGTGAATTAATTAACATTTTATTTACGTAATTTTAAAAGTGAATTAATTTAACATTACATTTACGTAATTTTAAAAGTGAATTCATATAACATTACATTTACAGGAATGGTACACCTACTATTGTTCAATAATTTCTTCCTATTTCAATAATTGTCATACGAAACCACGTAATTACGCCTATACTCTTTCCTGCACGTACGGTTCCTCGTGTTTAAGTGAATAAGAACCAAAAAGATAATATTAAAAAAAGAATTTAGATTTTTATCCTATTAACATAGGGGAGTCAATCTTTTACGAATGGATATATTATTAGTAATGTATTAATAGAACCTTTAATTCTAGTAATGACCTCACATTCATTACTTTAATCTCGTGGTTTTATATTTAAGGCTTCCAAGCAAATTTATTTTGCTGTGAGAAACAAGGGTCTACAATAAGTAATTATAGTTACAATGAAAACGATACCAGATACACGAATTTGCATTTTACAATACTCATTATTCGTAAAACAGTTCCAGAAATTAAGTATTTTGCAATACCAGATGAATCCCATGCCAAGTACCTGCTCCGAAGTAACTCAAAGGAAAAAGCTATATGGAATAAAGTAAATACACCCACATTGGGCCTTGTGGTACTATTCGGAACTAAAGAAATGAAAAAATGCTTAGGTGAAAGCATTGTAGCACTTACTTATTGCAAAAAAGCATTTTTTTGCTAATTTAAAATAGTCAATTAGAGAACGTGACCTGATCCCAACGTGAGCCTCACAGTGGAGAAATGCTGTCCAAGGGTTCCGGCCGCAAGAAGTTTCATACACACACTACAGCATGTCTTTGTTCGTGGGTCAGTATAAAATGCTACCTCCAAGAGGAACTCAATCATGGATTAAGCTCTTGGATTGGGATCAGGTGACCTTGCATGAAATCCAATCAGAGTTATTCGCAATTTTTTGGACATGCATGTACATAAAAAATATATAGTTTAACGAACTTCAAACCGTATAGATTTAATTCGTGTTAAAAAAAACGTTTGAAAAAATACATGTGCTTCCATTAAATAACTTAATTTGACCATTACATCTTATAATAAGTGGAACCTATTAATTATAGAAACAATTATTTTATACGGTGTAAAAAAATTATTATTTTACACGACATAAAATGATTTTTTATAAATAATTCACAGTGAACCAACATCTTAAAAAAACTTTAATCTGTTTAAAAGTTTGTGTTTCTGATCTTTCTGCGCGTTTCTACTAATTTCATTAAAATTAAAAACAGTGTTTGTATTGAAACGATCAAAACCTGCTAAGGTTTCTATAGCTTGATCAATTTCAATCTGGTGAATGGTTAAGTAAATGCCCAGACCACTCTTTTGCCGAAGGCCTATAATGCTGGCAATTCTGCCCTGGATCAGCAAGTAGTGTATTTTCTTCCTCCTCCGCGAGAATTGCAACGAATTCCTCTCACCATTTGAGGCCTCTTGTTTCCTCTGACCTGCGACTGTAACGGGCCTAATGAAGCAGACAGGGCCGACTGCTAATGCAAGTGTCCTTAAGGACCACTTCACTTCTATCTCTGCCAACATCTATTGCGGTGGAAAAGCCTTTTGAGAGAGAAGTAACAAGTTTTAGAAGGGAAACTTCGCCCCTCCCCATTCCCAACATCCTCCCCACTCCGAGACTATCTCGTGATTGGATAAAAGGGAAAGTCTCGTTGATTGGTCATCGAAAATGGTTTTTCTGGATCTCTATTTCCGGAATGTTGTGCTTTTTGTTTAGAGCTGCTCATACCCGTGCTGTCAATTTTGATGAGGGAAGTAAGTGCTGATGATATTTACGCTTCTGATGAATGGGTTTGGGAGATTGTTCTGGGCTAAGCGGAACGAAGTTTTGCTTTCAGAGACCTGTCTTTATCTCTTCCGCACAATGGGGCTGTAAAAAAGTGAAGGAATTGGATAGGTGACGGAGATTTATGTTTTCCTTTTCCTAATGCAGCAATGGCATCGACCGATAGTACTCACACGAGGAATGGAGTTCGATGATTAGTTTTTATTCCACTGTCACGGTGATGGGAAAAGTGGAATTGAGGAATAAAGCTTAAAATATGGAAACAAATGGTGGTTAATTATATATAAACTTCAAAACATGTTCACTAAAATTAAAAAGGTGCCATGTTAGTGCAGTTGGATGAGCAACGGATTATTAACCTGAGAGTTGCGAGTTGGAAATTAGGTCCATCCGAAGATAGGAGGCTGGTGCACGTAAAACCTATCCTGGTATCAACTGTCCTAACGTTGGCGTGGTATGGGTGTATGGAGAGTGGGGGGCTAGCTCGGGTGATGTCCTCCTCAAGATTCGAAATTACAAGGCGTTGTCCTTGGAACTTTTGGTTCAGGATTGAGACCGTCACAAATAGCCCGTTGTGTTACTCCAACGTAACGTTAATAAAATACCTAGCTTACCAAGATTAAAAAATTAAAAAGATGCCTAGTGGTTCTACTACCTATACCCAAAATAAAAAACAATACCGCCGATAATAATTTCACGTGGTTGCAATCTTGATTTAAATGTATGTATATCACGTGCGACGTGAATAATTGTGTAACTTTGTAGAAAAAGGCCAGTGTCCAAATACGTTGAAATTGAGCTATGCCCACAGAATTGCTCCAAGGTGATGAAAGCTATAGAAAAAGCACCAATGTGTGTGTGTTCTCCTGTCTGCACAATCCGAAAGAACTAAAACATTGGAAATATAATTTAATTTTTTTACCCCATATTAACAAGTGGCCGCGTGGTGTGTGAGTTTGGAGAGTGGGGTGCAAACTCAGATTTTGACCTCGTCATCTGACCATGGTTCAAAATTACGAGTAGCTTTCCTCAGATCTTTCCCTTCTGGAATGATCCCGGACTGCCAATAAACAGTTGTGTTGCTTCGGTAATTAACTACCAACTCCTACTCTACATGAAAAGTAAATACAAATCAATAAACCTGCTTGCAGGGTGGTATACAGGTAAATGAATATACGTACACTGGTGCCAGAGGCTTTTTTCGACGATCTGGGATCAATCCTGAAGTGAAATATCCCAATACAGCTCCGCATAATTTTGAACTACAGTCACACGAAGCGGTCAACACCTGATCTGAGCATCCAACTCTCCAAACCTCTACGAAAGCGTGAGGGCATTTGATGCCCCTACATATTTATTGCACGCATATGAAGGTCTTTGGTTGGATGTAGTTTTGAACTCCCAATGATTCGGTTGCTAATCTGCAACTCTACCAACTGGTTTGCCGTGACACCGCTTGAAAGACGTTTGTCACTTTTCTAGCAAGGGGCAGAATTATCTTCATAATAATTTTTTAAACTTGAATCTGACGATGATGAATGTTGTGATCAGACAAAAAAGTCATCGACTACTTCTGTTAACTATAACTAAACACTTACACTAATAAATCACTGTGGTCATGTCTTACAGTAGCAAAATATTCTTCAAAATGTTTGCTTATGTCTTTTTCACTTCAGTTCAATATGCACAAAACATTCTACTGCCATGAAATAATCCCGTTTTTGAGGTTCTGAGAATTAATTTTAGAGCAAATATAATTCATATCTTTATGCAATTTGTCATAATGGTGAAACTTGTAAAGTGTTATTTTGATAATGAAAATTACAACTATTTTAAATCACACTGTTCTTATGATTATATAATTAATGATAACATACTTACCAAGAGACTGCAAGTGTCAAGTGTGGAATTTCGTGGAGTAATTTTGATATAAAATGTTTTTGGTAGAAAATGGTTAATATGTTTTCGAATTTACTATGCAGAGATTTTTATGATTAAAACATTTTAAAAATTAATAACTCTATAGTATCAATTTCAAAAAATTAAATAGATGAAGCAACACAACGGGCTATTGACGAAGGCTCGGCAATAATCCCGAAGGGAAAGACCAACATAGGTAGGTATTTTAATTAACGTCTCACTGGAGCAACACAACGGACTATTGATGACAGACCAGAATCAAACCAGAATGGAAGGTTTCAAGGACAACACCACGTAATTTTGAATCTTGGTCATGTGAAGAGGTCTCACTTGAGTTGGCACCCCACTCTCCAAGCTTCCTCGCCTACGAAAGGACATTTGAGGCCACGACAGATTTAAAGTGCCTACTTTTTACACGACGGTCTTGGATTGGATTCGAACTCGCAACCCTCTTGTAACTTTACGTTACTCTTTCAAATGGGCTTCTACGGCCTCTGAAAGATTCATTTGCAATGCTTCATAATTTTGTGCCACGATCAGCTGACGGGATAATTTTAAAGAAAAACTAAAAGAAACAAAGTTAGGGAGTTATAATTTTGAATACAAATGATTTACAATCAAATAAATGTTGATAGAAAATGCTCTATGCCATCAAAACTATTGGGCAATAATTTTACTAATTGTCAATTATTTAAACATGTACCTCACTGTTTTATGTCTTAGAGAAACGAAATAGTTTGAAATCCAAAGTAATTATAAAACGAACGTAAGAAACGAAAACAAGTTTCTTTTTGATAAAGAGTAGTGAATCTAGAGAAACACCACATTGTTTCGGATTAGTAATATGTCCTTGGGAATGTGCTTTAGAGTCTTCGTGATAAGGTGAAGTTAAATATATTGCTACAAAATGTCTCTGATTGTAAATGTAATCAAATCTGGACAATATTTTGAAGTAAAACATTTATATTTTTCCAGGTATTGATTCCAAAAAGATTAAAAACAAATTTTTTTAATGAAAAAATATCTTTTGAAATTTATAGTTATGCATTTAAAAAATTACAGTAAATTAATTTTTATCAAAATTTCGATTATTACCTGAAGTAGATAAAGTAATTATTTTAAAACCGTATACGTTGTGGATATCCCAGTTTCTATAAGGATATATTTTGCATGTATGTGTATGCATGTGAATATTAGAAGAATGCCATGGCAATGTGCGCTTATAATCAATGAATAAAATTTAATTGGGGAATTAAGGAAAATTGTATGAGCAAATTTAAACTAGAGATAAGAACAATGCGATGCTAAATATTTAATTCAATTACATGTCAGAAAATACTCATTTATGAAAATGTTAAAACCCTATAGAATTCAAAATTCACTGTCAGAAAAATAGAAATGTCTTTCAAAACAAGAGAAGGATAACTTTATTCTTTTGACAGATAATATTTTTTTGCGCTGCTTTAACTGTATCCGTTTTCAGAATCCAGAATAGTTTATTTTAAACCTGAAACTAGAAGGCTGTAGTTTAAATAAAGTACTATAAGAATTTATTTTCCGCATTAACTATCACTTCATGGAATCAGAATGGATTGTACAAGCATAACAGTTTACACAAAATTAATTAGAATTTCAGCTCTCCAGTAAATGTATCAACACGTTATTAAAAAGACACAATTTTTACAAATGTACTATACTATTCGTTTAACTATACGTTTATTTTATGCAAGGAACTCAGCAGTTTGACACATACCCCAACGACAAAAATCAGAATGAAAATGGTTAAAATATAAATATCAGGCTATCCCCAATTCGAACATTGAAAAAATACCTCTGCAATTGCAGCTTGTAAGGCTTAAGAAACAGCAACAAGAGCTTTCAATAAACTGGTTGAAACACCCAACAGTCTCATATTGAGGTAATTTCATAATGTTTTCCTCAAGTTCCTTTCTACCATCCTATATTTAAAACAGTCTTTAAAAGAGCAAAATCCAAATTTATTGAATGAGAGTAACAGAAAAGTTTTTGTACCTTACTACCAACATTAAAGGCGAAAACTCATTAATATGCGATTATTTGACTTTCTAAAAATGGTACCATCATTAAGAATTTTTTGTGTGCCCCGAAATTTTCCCGATAAAACCCTAATAAAACCATTCCTGTACATTTATCAGCATTAAAAATACGCGAACACGACTTTGACACGATTTTCCTCCGCGCTTTATGAGGTTTGTTTAGTTATTTAAAGCGGCTCTCCTTTTTGCGTCTTGACAAAAGGTTTCAGGGTAATGTAATTATTATTAGATAAACTGAGTTTCTGATTGCAGCAAAAGGCTAAAAGGACATTATGGTCTTTAAGTGAGATGCGACGTCATCTGACTAAGCCCATTAATGGGACTCGCTGGCCCTGTTTCTGAATAGAAAGGGGCTCTAATCTGAAAGAAAGCGGCCGGCCGAGATTGTAATTCATTTAACAGAAACACTGATGGTATATATAATAAGGGCATGCATTGAAAATCATTTTAGTAACAGCGCAGCACGCTTCCTAGTACTGTTGATTTTTATATAAGCCATAGCTTCCACAATTGAATGTACATCACGAAGATATTTTATGAAATCACAAATAATAATTCCAAATGACTTTTCATAGGAATATTAAAGTAAAGACTTAGAAACATAGACTAAAAGCAATCACATATTTGCTAAAACAATTTTTAAATTTAATATCTATTTTACGAAATTCCATGTCTCAAATTGCAAATAGGTTCATCATATTACGTCCAGAAGCAAAATGAAAATGTTAAAAAAATTTCATGTTAAATTTTGGCATTTAGAACAGCTTCCAAATGGATGGGTATTACATTGATAGGAATTTCTGTGGTTTTTCTCATTTTTTTCAAATTTTAATAGAATTATTCATAGGTTTCTTGCTCAAAATATCGTGATTTTTACTATTCTTTATTTTGCATGGATCATAGATTTAAAAACCTACTGCTAGATTATGGTGGGGAAAGTAGTTAGGTGGACCAAAATAATATTAAAAGAATCGCTTATATAATTGTTGCAAAAAGTTATTCTGTCACATAGTAAAACAGTGTGTAAAATGTCAATAAAATACTCCACTATTTCAAGGGCTCTACCAGCTCCGAATGTTTAAAATCTTAGCCCTTTTTTGCTATCAAAATAATGAAATTCCGATCTCGTGGCTAAATTTCAAGCCGTTTAAAGACATGGAGTTTTATATATATATATATATATATATATATATATTTCACGTTTTACAACCAAATTCATCTTACAAATGACCTTGAAAGTTGCCCTTGTCTGTACTGTGCTGATTTCAAATACACACATAGTTCACCAATAGGAACTTCAATGTTCCCTATTTTTAGGTGACAGCATTCCTGCATTAAGTTCTTAGAACTAAACATCCTTCAGTGATAATTATCAGTTTGAGCAAGGCAATAAGTAACGCGGAGCATAACGTTTTGCTTAATTTTTGGTTCACCATGGTGTCATGAAATTTGTTTCAGCCTTTTCTGTCTAGAATAACTTTGAGTCACTTACAGCCATAGAAGTAAACTTTAACATAGAACATTACGTAAAAGGGATCAATCAACATAAAACGACAAAAGTAGTCACGAACCTAGTAATCGGAAGAGGAGACAACGTGAAGTTTATAAAGCTCCAAGTGCTATTCGACGACTCAACGAAACAGCGGAAGGAACACAGTCTCAACTTGATTTGTCTGAAGCAGAAGAAACTCTAGAGAGAAGCCGAATAGTTAAGCTAGTACCTTCGTAAAATATATTTAGCTTCAATGCTTTTATAATCCATTTAAACTTTTGTTACAAAGAAGAAAATGTACTGTGTCGAGTACTAAAATATACATGTGTTAAGAATAGCCATTAGAAATGTGAAGCAAGAATTACGATATAACGAACTCAAACTTAGCAATACCAAATGTAAGTGAAAAGAGTGTTTTACAGGTACCCTTTATGTAGTCAGCCACAGGCATTAAATGTAAATTAGGTACTTTCTATTCCAGCAAAGGAGCAAAAACTGGAACCATAATTTTGTTCAGTCTCAGTTGATACATTATATTTTATAACTGTAGAGAAAGAAAGAATATCGTTATTATTTTTTAGTTTTTACTCTAGCTTGCTTGAAATAAATTCGAAACTCTACTGCAGACCATTTTATTATTATTTTATTGATACTTTATTTTTATTAGTTTGTAGAATGTGAACGAGGGTTTCCTTTATTGCCCTTCACATGCTGGACAAAAGGGATGAGTTTACAATTTATATGTAAATTTCAAAGACATTTTGCACTTTTGGAAATAGCAACTAAAAACAACCAAAGCATTCATTATATTAGCTGAGTTTCAAAAAGTGAGATTTCATGGGGTTTGAATGGTAGTTTGGTTTTTTATGGCGCAAGGTCTAGATTTGGACACGTTACGCTGCGCAAACAATGTATTTTCCGCCAAGTACTAACCTTAGCGCAAGTAGTATGCGCACGAGTAAAGTGTAATTGATATAGATGAGAGGAATACACACATGGTAATTTCAGGAATCATATTTGCGCCCACTAAAGTTCGCAGGCTGCTAGCGCAAGGGCAAAACCCACTAAATCAGGGCTGCTTCAATATGATAGTAGTAATAAATTATTCAGAAAGGCAATCACTAAGTCCTGTGGTGTTTCAATATTACATAAGAAAGAAATTACATACACACAAAGCTGAGTTTCAAAACGTGAGATTTCATGGGGTTTATATATATATATACAATTCAAATATGTAAATTAACAAAAGAGCAAAATAAAGCACAGGGTTTTTTAACCTGAAAACAAAAGTTGAAACAAACCATGCAAGCGCGCTGAAAGCTACATACATAGCATGGTAAGCAATATAATTTCTAAAACAATAGGAAATTCAAAAAATAAAAACCAAAAGGAATTTATTGAAAATGAAAGTATTGGTGGATCAGGGCGTCATCAGGGAGGAGACTGACCCATGTGACACAATATGGGTCAGGCTCCTCCCTGATAACGCCCTGATCCACCAACACTTTCATTTTACATATAAAAAAATATGACTATGTACATGAAGCGTAAACGCATGTGGATATAAATAACATAATTATTTAACGAATCAATTGAGTTTTTATTTGTTATTAGACTTGTTAGTTTGTTTTATTGTTTGTATGATATAAAGTAGCATAAGGAAAATGTGCACAAGAAAAGTTTAGACTATGATCAACTACAAAATGGAGTCTATTATATTTAAATGTACAATCTAAGCATCTTTAATCGAATATAAAATGCTTACCAATTGCTTTCCTCAACCATTTAATGGAATCTAGTGAAATTTAATCTAGCTTACGAAGTTGACTACACTAGAAGTTTTAATTGCAGAAAAAATTCGAAAACGTAGTGAAAGTGAGAATTCTTTTCACTTAAATAAAAAAAGCTCTTATTCTCGTGCGATCGGATTACAAAGCTAAGTGATATCTTGTAATTAATTCAATAGGTACTTGGTAATTAAATTTCACCTCCCGTAATTACATGTGATTACGAAATTTCGTTCGTTTCTTGGATTCTGTTGCTTAACAAAATTCTAAAAGAAAGAAGCTATTCAATTAAAGCCAATGATTCTAGGGTTGAGAAATCTAAAGTAAAAAGTAGTAACAGCTTCTGTATTTCTTTATACGGATATCTTTTTGACTCTGCTTTTGGGAGGTTTGGGATAAAAGTTAAGATTTATGCAGGATATAAGAATGTAGCAGAGACAATTATTTAATAAATGAAATTTATTTCATTCAACTCCGAATGTTTGTACATTTAGATAAATGGAAATATTTTATGCGAATTAAATATCCAGTCTTAAATATCAAATTAACGTATCGCACACCGGCAAGAAAAGTGATACAGCTCAAAATTACAGAATTGGAGAAACATCAACTTAAAGGATACTATAAAATTTATATTCAAAGCTTCTATATAAGAAACCATTCTTTTAAATTTTAGGTAAGTATTTATGGTGGTAACTTATATTATATTCTATAGAATAGCAATACAACACGCTGGGGCACCTCATACAGATTTTTCAATGACATGACATCAAAAATTTTGTTTTTTGACCTGTGTCACTTTTTTTTTTGCCGGGGTGCGATATGTTATCACATTGGAATATTTGGCATACATATTTTCCTATACGCTGATGTTTAAAAAATATTTGCATGCTATCTTAATTCTGCCTTTTTCCTGTAGGGTCCAGTTGAATGCTTTTAATTATTGATGTTAACTTAACATTTTGTCGCTTATGGTGTCTTTTTTAATGTTATTTATTGAATGTTTCAGCACAAACTTTTTATGGAGTAAATTAAATATTGAATGCATTAGTTATTAGCCATTTTTATAATCTACCAAAAAAAAAAAAACACAAGTTCAGTCGAATTGTATCGGTTACGTAGAGATTGAAAGTCCCCAGAAAATACTCACTTTCTTCTTTTGTACAAAAATGCCAAATCATTTAAGTGTGAGTAAAATAATTCCTCAACTCCTCGACATTTTTATAATTTTTACATCCTACTTTGGACACAAATTCTATACATGAGTTTCTATCTATGTAATACACTTCACATATATCGTACTCTTGCTAAAGGTACAAACTAACGAAAGGTGACAGGCACTAAGGTAACTTATACAAAATACGATTATGAGGATGATTAGGAATTCTCTTTCTCAAATTTCATTCCTGTGAAATTTACCTACTCTGGTCGTAAAAATAAGGAATCCAAGGTGAATGCTTTCACACTCATAATTTACCTGCCAATATTTTTCTGATTTGTGGCAATCTTTTTCAATTTCTCTTTCTCTTTCTCTACCATTAAGTGAAAGATGACAAATTAATTTTACAAGATACTTATCGCTAACTTTCTTTTAAACAGTGAATAAGTTTATTCTTGAAAATTTTGTTTTATGGTACGTGCAGTAATAAAAAATCTTGTACTAAAAATTGAATGTCTTTTTTACAGACAAAAGAAAAGGTAACTTCTAAACAGTTTTTTAAATGGAAAATAGATTTAACAGCGTTTCATCAAAGAAAATCAGTGTTTTAAACAAAACTTTCCTTATATCAATTGCTTAAACGTAGCTTGAAATCGTAAAATAAACCACCTTGACCTTCTGCCGTTATTACAAAGAATTTGTACTATTTTAAAAGTCCTGGTTTGGTCTCTTTAACCTAAATGTTCTTTTATAATAATGGCTAAATTCCACTTGCAATTTGCTTTATTTTAACTTACATGCAGCTTCAAATGAAATAATTTGGGGTAGTGTAGCAAGTAACTAAAAGGAATTACAATTTAAAAAAATAATAATAAATATTTCAATCAGAAAACAGTGAAAAAAAATATAATTTGTCGGGAAAAAAGTTGGTCTAAAGATATAAATTTGTGATTCATTTTATCTCTTGATTTCACTCAGTTGGCACAGCGAATTTGAAATGGCGAAATTAATTTATAGAGAAATAAACAGAAAATATCAAACCACGTGAGGAATCAACACAAGTTTCCGTTTCGTTCCCAAAAAAATTGCCTGTCCCATATATTAGGAAATGGTTTATATTGCGCAAAGAACAATAATAAGACTAGGAAATAAATGTAGTGTAGCATATATGAAATTCTATAAAAAATAATTTCGACAGAAATAATTGCTTCTTCAGCAGTTCTGAGCGTAAGTATACTTACTAAGAAATGTTTGTTTGAAACATATCTAAATATGGTGACAAAGAACAGTTAAACATAGAATTCACTAAATGAAAATATGATGTATAAATAAAGAACATGGTATTGGAATATATTAAATAAAACTGATGTGATGTCTGAACAAACACACAGACAGAAAATAAGACATGAAATGGGAAGACAGACAAGTAAACTAACGCAACCAAATTCAGTCACCAAATTAATGTAAGTATTCACAGTATACAAAGTATCATCAAACTATACTAATCCGTTGGGACGTAGCATGGGCACGTATAGACATTCAGACAGACAGGTGGACAGACAGACAGACATCAAACTTACAAGAGACGTGTTTTGCATTAGATGAGCTAAAATCGGATAGAAAACTTGAAATGGGTCAAAAATATTCAATGTAGAAACACTCCATTCTTGTAGTAATTGTAATAGGTATAGATACATGTGATAGTATAGGTAGTGATAATATATAAATCAAACTATCTTTGATCTCATTCTTTCAGCAAACACAAATGCTATATAAATGACCCATTATATAACCAGATAATCTAGAGTTTTCGATCCATTTACATGGAATTAAATTGAGATTAATCTGTGCAAATAAATTTTAAAACATTCTGAAGAGTAATTTGGCATTTAGAATCTATTTAACCTATTTAAATATGTGACACATTACGAGATGCTTTGGGTGCTTGTTCTAACTTAGAAAAATTTCATTAATTGATATAAAAGATGATAAATGGTCTTATTCAAGTGAAAACCTAACTTTATTGACATCTTAGTGGTTTTCTACAAACAATTTACTATAAAGAATTTCCTTCAAAACCAGAGTGTTATTAATCTGTTACACGCATCTCACGTTTTACTTGAATTTTTTAACACCTCCTATAAAAGTATGTTCTATAAGAGGTGTTGATTTACCCTGTATTTGCCACACGCGCGTGTCTCCAGGTTTGAAGCTAATATTAATTTTCATCCGCTCATAGTATGATAAATGTTGCTACCGCAAAAATCTCTTAAAAACATAAAAAATCAAATTAAAAATAATTTTTAAAATAATTTTTCAAAACATTTTTTAAAAGGAGATTTTGAAAATTATCTCCATTTATTAATGGAAATTTTTTTTTTCAGATGGCGATCTGGATTTTCTTGCTGACGGTGATCTAATATCGTTCTTTCACAATGTCATGCAACCTAACACTCTGACGTATAGTTTTAAGAGTAAGCTTAATTTTTCATGGGCAGAACTAGTAATATTGCAATCACAGCATTAACCATTACTGGTAAATTTTGAAACCGTTATTAACAACGAATAGTATTAAAAGCTTCCTAAACAATTAACAACTAACACTAACGGTTAGTAAATACTTTTAACGTTTATTACTTACTGTTAGAAACCGACATTAATGATTAATTCTAAGAGTTTGAAAATAATCACTAAGTGTAACTGAAAAAAAATATATAGTAATTCGATTTTCAATTTTTATCAACTTTGCTTATCATGTTCAAAATATATTTCAAATTTTATTTATTTATTTTAAACATGATTGCTTTTTGAGAAAGTTACTTTCAACATTTACCGATATTTTTTAATCCTAGACAACAGTATCTAACTGTTAATTTCTAGTAACATCGTAACTTTAGATACTTATACAAAGTCTTTTACTAAAACAATAAAAGCCTATTTTTACTGGTTAATAATAGAGGTGTTTTTTTTCTGAAAGCAGTAATTAATATCAGACTGTGACTCTCTCCCGTCGACAACTATCCGAAAATCTCATTTTCTGCTGAAAATAATTCAGATTTTACACTACAAAAATCATTTTGGGAAGAAAGTATTGCAAGATATTTCTGGCTACATCTACACAGTTGAAGTCGGTTGAGAAAATGATTTATTATCAGCATATTTTATTTTAATTTAAGATATTAGTACTATCGAGTCTTCTATTGAAATACATTATATTATACTCAAGAGATTAAATTAAAGTGGTTTAATATAGTTAAATGATGTGTGAATTGTTGATTTTTTAAGCATCCCCACCCGTATTAGAAATGTGAAAGCAACAGAGCACTAAATACAATTTTCTTTCTT
The DNA here is from genome assembly GCA_947359465.1 of Metellina segmentata. Taxonomy (NCBI): domain Eukaryota; kingdom Metazoa; phylum Arthropoda; class Arachnida; order Araneae; family Tetragnathidae; genus Metellina; species Metellina segmentata. Next base: position 68,488,039 of record OX375875.1, on the reverse strand, counting down.
AATATTTTTTACCGTTAACTTTTTAAGTAAAATTGATGCTTGTAAGATATCTTGAAAAGTATATGAAAATAGTTGCAAGGGTTGTAAAAAAGTAATAATAGTCTAAGTTGTGCTAAAGTAACACATAAGGGAAGACTGAATCTTAAATGTTAATTTAATATTAAGTACGACAAGTATTTCCAATAGAAACAAACAAACCAGGCTGAAAGCGAAGATCTTATTTCCGATACCCACTACCTTTCGCATTGGTTCCTTTAAACTGCAGTATATCGCCGTTTTGGTGGCGTTTAATTTAATTGGCATGGACCATTCACTTGTCACATATCAATTCGGAATTCATTCTTTGAAACTTTCATTGCATAAGTGTTAATGTTATTCCAAAAAAAAGCTAAGAGACGTCGTTTTTGGAATGCTCATGAAACACGTTCCGCTTCAGAAACACTACATTTAGCTTGTATGAAAAAGCCTCTCACACAATTTCGGCTAGCAAGTGATACTCACTAAATAAAAATTTCGAAGATTTTTTAATTTTTATAAACCATAATTTGGTTATCTTTCGACTCGTGGAGTGTCCACTGAGTCCTTTGTATATTTGTATGAAGGCTAGATTTCATGAAGCATGTACCTCGAGAGTATAATATTTTCGTTTTATTTTACTGCAAAATATTTGGTTTGACTTAGTGTGTTTCTTTTATAAGCCAATGATATAGCTCATTAATTATATTTTTAGCTTGTTACTCAGATATATACTATATCTTTAAATATGGTATCGTATATAGTAGATATTCTAATAATTACCACCGTCCCAGCCTAAGCCATTCGATGTATCGACACGTAATTCTAACCTACGGTCAGATGACGAGGCCACATCTGAACTGGCATCCCACTCTCCACACATCCATATCAACCCAACGTGAGGACTTTCGGCTATGGCAGATTTAAGGTGCACCACCCGCCTCTACATTATACGCTTACAAACATCCATTCCCTTACCTGGATTTGAACCAGGAACCTTCCGATTCAGAGGCTATGCCTTAACCACCATATCAGTTGGTCAGCTCGTATAGTAGATATATAAACTCTAATGTTTATTACTTTTTTGTTTGGTTCAGAGAATGGCGAACTTGTAGATCTGCCGAAATGATCATGTATTAGTTCTGCATTGTAATTATACAAAATTACATCTACAATCATGGCTAAGGTTTTTAACTTTATTTTGCATTACAAGGTAATTCGTGTTGGATTTTGCCACGGAATTTAAAAACGAATTCTATTGAAACACTATTTATTAATAGTCTTTCCCGAACAATTTCCTCTTAGATGGCGAAATAAGGTGAAAGGGAAATTATTTGCAATTCGATCGAGGGAAAGTCTTCTATGGAATGCTCACGCTGGATAGAAAAGCGGAAGAACCTCCCCTGACGTCACGGGCTGAAGCACCCCAGGTGCTTTAGCATCGATCCATGACCACCTGATGCTTAGCCATTTCCGAACTTTGGGCGACGCCTTTTGTAGGGAAACTGTAACTGCGACGGAAAGAATGATAACGACTGGTACGGGTTTTTCCTATCTACTTGATTGTTGCACGGTATCAGCCGAGTATCGTGCTACTGGACTCAAGGAATGCATTAATAAGAAATGGGAGGAAGGAATGAAAATCTTGTCTCGGAACTCACGGCCAAGAGAATAGACGAATGGGGAGATAGAAAAATACACAATGTGAACCCATGAAGCATGAAACTAGTGAAAACTGGTGTTGCTGAAAAATGCATTTTACAGAAGTGTAGAATTTTTTCGTGGAGCTATAATAATCCTTTCTCAGGTATTGTCTCCATTTAACCGCAGCCAGTTTGATAGTAGAATGTTTTTTCAATTTCAAAATCACTTAAACGAATGTACCTATTAACCCTTACATATCACTATGTAAAAAGAGAGAGAGAGAGAGTTAAACACAAAAAAGCAGTAAAATATCGACAAGAATCCTGCTGCTTCAAAAGTTCTTTAAATTTCCATCACCGTGGATGTCTTCTCCTGATGTGCAGTACATTTAAAAAGGTGGGCATACTTATTTTCTATATAGAACCGTTACTTTTAATGCATCTATCGTAGTCAATAGCTCAAAATTTCAGAATGATTTTAGCATGATATAGCCCCTGTGTTTCAAGAAAAGAAAGTCTTGAAACTAACTTACCTAACCTAGCCATTAACCCGTCGTTGGTCAATACAATTTTAGGAATGCCAGTGGTGATACATGAGAGTTTTCCTTCATTACATTTCACGCCAGTTTAGTCCCGAGTAGTTGATCCAGTAATAAATAACCCGCTGTATAGTTACATTGCAACTTTAATTAAAGTACCTCAAATACATATCTACCATTCAGTAATAACATTTCATATCTAAAGTTAGTATTTAGAGCAATCACTAACAATACGTTTCTTATTAAATAAGATTAAATACTAATCTTCTATATCTAATTTTTCGTCTCAAAGAGGGCTTTGCGTGATGAAAATATAGTTTTCCCCCAAAGCAAACAAATTATAAAATGCGCCGCTTGTAAATAAATAATTACGAGTAAATGTAGAGGAAAATTTACTTGTTTCATTGAGGTGTCTATTAAAAAACCAATTTTGTACTGTTGAAACCTTATCAATTGTTGCCCTTTAGCAAGGTGTCCAAAAGACCATATGTTTTAAGTCGCACATTGGCCAATTGTTCATCTATCGCTTGACCCATGTAGACACAGGTACAATCAAAAGTCTGAGGATGAGACGTTGAGCGTGCAGTACCATAGACAAGTTGAAAAATTATAAATTACTCTAACAAAAACGTCATACATTTGTGAGCCGCTTCCAAGACTTGCCACTGTTGTATGGTGGAGACTCGAACCTTTAAAATACAATGAAAGTCCAAGGAACTTTGCAAGGTTCCAAGGAAATGGGAAGGATAGGACCATGTCCCTGTGGTTCTTTGATTTGCATAAGGAATATATTTTTACGACGAAAGATTATTATTTTATGGTTTGATCTGCTTGCAACCGTGCTTTGTCAGCAAATAAACTATATTCTTACTAATTAAACTAATGTGGGAAGTGGGAATCAAATTGTAACGCATGTTGTAGTTTGATTTAAAAAAGCATTCAAGAAGCACACGGGTACACACTGTTTGAAGGTAAAAGGATATTCAATTAATTTCAAAACTAATAACCTATTGTTAAGAATATTTAAAAGTCAGAATGGCAGTGCCTCTAGGATCAATTCTAAATACTATAAGCGTTGTTTTGCATTCAAATAGCGACATAAATAACCATTGCACGAACAACGAGGACTTATGAGGTGGTAAAGCAGTTTGTTATGAGTCGCCAACGCGTTTTAAACTGTAAGATTTAAAGACTAATCTATCCACTGATAGGACTGGCGCCTTTGTAATATACAGGAGACTGAAAAAACTTGTTTACTATAGAAAAATGAATAGAACATAAAAAGATCAAATTTCTAAAAAAGGTAAAAGAAAAAAAAAAGGTTTACATAAACTTTAAATTGGAAGCCATTAAAAATTGAAATCTTCCAAGTCGTGCATCGTTAACTAGTTTACACAACCTTTCGTTGTGGTTTTTAATTCTTCAATGTTTACTCAGAATTCAAGTCACGCATAGGATGAGTGGGTTTGTGGATTGCCTATGCTCTTAGTTCCTTTTTTATCTCCTTACCAAGGTTTATGTAAACTTGTGTTGTTTCTTCTTGAAACTAATGTCAAACTATATTAATGTCAATATAGTCTGAGCAATAATACAAATATTGGAAATAACATATGTAGAAAATTGAATTTTTTTAAAAAACGAATTGTTAAAAAATAAAAGTACGATCACGTTTAAATATATAGCTACTAAGCACACATTGATTTGTGTGCTCTTTAAAGTTTTGTACCCGTGAAGCTTTGGTATTTCTTTAGTCCAGTTATTAAGCTATTTGGCTGTCTTAAATTACTGTGTTGCATACTTTTTATTAGCTTTATTCTTTAGTTAAATTTTCTTCAAATATACGTACTTTTACGTTCTGTTTGAAAAAATAATATTTTTTTATTTACTTAAAAATAATAATACAGTTTAAATAATCTGTGATAACATCAGAGAATAAAAAAACTGTTACAGAGGCTGTTCACACATTTTTTAGACAATGTGTATTGTATTCACAAAACTAAATTACATAAAATTCTTGTGTTTTAAATGTTCTATATTTGATAGCCCTTAATATGAACTATCTTTCGACACCGTAATTTCCAGGATAATAATGCCTTTTGAAATGCCAGAAGAGGTATTCTATCCCATTCCTCCTGAACAGCTTTCCAGAGTCCTGTAAGGGTTGTGGGACGACGTTTGGATAATGAAGAATTTAAAAGTCCGAAAGCACAAAAATCCATAGGTGATGCATCGGGAGATTTAGTAGGGATATCAGTGAAGGGTATGGCCTTGATACCGGTTTTTTGTTCCATTTCTCTTAAGAAATTTACAGTGGATTTAGATGTGTGACTGCTAGCTTTGTCTTGATGGAGTTCCACAGATTGATGGCACTGTGGGTAAAGCGATGGTATTTCATTCAGAAAAATTGGCGATAAAATATGTTCCTGATAGTATTTGGAGTTAATCTTGACATTTTTTCTCACTATCTTTATTTTTAATTTGCCATTATATGAAAAACCAGCAACAATCATGAATCCCTTAGAAAAAACTTTCTTTCGATTCTGTGAACCATGTACTTAAATTTTTTTCTCCCCTTTTATGATAATAAATGGCTCTTTTTTGCTGCAGTCATTTAAATACACCCATGATTCATCTATTGTGACAATTTTTTCCATTTTTCTTTGGATAAGTGTTTTTCATATAAAATTCGGCAGCGTGTCAAGCGTTCAGCGATATGCTTTGGAGAAAGACGATGCACATAGCGTTTTTTCACTTTCTTAAGATTTAAATCAACGTTTATCATTTTAATGATTTTGCAACTGTCCTTTGACTAGGGGGATTTTATTTTAACATTAAGCAACGTATCTTTGCAATAGTTGAATATGTCCGTTTCTTCCTTGGATACTTGTTTGGAATTTTTTTCCCACTTGAGGCTCCAATTTGACGTTTTTTTCCCTTCTTGTTGCCGATATTACCTATCGACGCTTTAGATATCACAAAACCATGACTCTCACATCGTTTTTGGATAACGGGATATGAATATTTCTCTTCGGAAAGGGCATGAATATAGCCTTCGAACCACTGCTTCGTTAAAAACGCCATTTTGAATAAAAACAAACCTCTCAAACCGCAGACGATAATTTTGACTTTTAAAAACATAGTACAACTGCAATTATTTCTTTTGCAGGAAACGATTTTTTATTACCGCTAACCAAAATCGTCTAAAAAATGTGCGAACAGCCTCTGTATGTGTGGTATACTCTACGAAATTTTGTGATTTGATGACAAAACTAATAACATTGTGGTTCAGGTTCTTTAATCCATTTTTCATTTATAAATCGATCAGTATATTAGCAACAAAAATGGGTATTGATTAGTCAATGTTAGAAGTTACGAAGATTTTTAAATTAAGACTTAAATAAGTGACTGTTATCTGTTCTCGAGTAAACGCTTTCGTTTCCCTATTTCATTTTTTAATTTGTATAGGTGACAAACAAAAGCAAAATCATACAGCTAATCAGTACATTATTTTTTTCTATAAGTAACAAATGAATTAGGATTTGCTGTTCTGTTCCTACATATGTAGAATATGATATCGTTTAAATAGTTTAAGCAATAAATAGGATATTTTTCTCTGCATAATAGGTATGATAAATTATGCATAGAATTTGCATCAATCGTCATTAAACGCAGATCCATTAATGTAACACAAATAATTACAATCAAGTCCATATTAAAGGACAATTAAAGAGTTCTAAAAATCAATTAAAAACTAAATGAGTTAAGATTTCGTGTGATATATTCACTAATTTCATTTGCACATGTACTATTTCTTTTCATATATATTATTTAAATCCCGTTCTTTGTTTCTACTCATAAGTTTTCTACCTGTTCGTTAATAAAGGAAGAGTTTATACAAAATAATATTGCTGTTTCAACCACTCGTATTCATATTCAACAACTCGTATTCATATTCGCATGGTATTCATTCATTTTCAAAGCCCATCTGTGACTTAACTGGAATTCTTTTCATCCTATAACTTCCACGAGGATTCAGAGTATCAGGAAATGAGCGAAGCCCCAATGAATCACAAAGCCATTCCATTATTCAATGGTACGAAGTGAACTTAACAGTGGAATAACCGAAAGCGTTTTGGCAGCGGCGAGAATCGCCAACTGCTTTCCACAATTCTCGTCTGGTTTCGCGATTAGACAGAGAATGGCAGACTGGCTCTGCTCTTGCGACTGAGATTAAGCCGCAGACCGCTCCATTGTGACATTATAACTGAACCAAGATGGCGGGCAGAGAGCCCGGTGTAGAGTGAGTTCCATTTGGCTCGTGGCCAATAGACCGAGATTCGAAAGTGAGCTCCTCTGTCATCTGTTCGAAAGAAGTCTTGAATCGAGTGAGTTTCGGGTGAGTATGGTAGGCAATGGTCTATTAGAACAAGCACATCGTTGTCATGTTTTGAGGGTTGCTCGAAATCGCCCAGTCATGATTCCTGCAGATATTATATCACGTCTCATAGAACATTTTAGAGTATAACGGGGGTATAGTTTAATCTCGTATGCACGTATTTGTAGCCGAGAAAGGAGTTAAAGCTCTTTCGTGACAAGAGAGCTTTCTCCGTGTTTTCGTGTTATTTTTCTCGCTCGTGTTGTGTGAATGGGCATTGCGCTTTATGGAAAATGGCGAAAGTGTAAGCTTGTTTTCCGCATTTATAAAGAAACTCAGTACCTACTTGAAGTCTAATTGGGATTCGTTGTAGTGCAAACTATTATTAATTTAACTTGCATTATTTTTCATTTTAAAATGGGTTAAATGTTCTGAACTGAATAAAGTATTTAATTAAATTTCTGACATACGTGTTACAATTTGTAAACATAACATCATTCTTAATATTTTTAAATGTTAAGATATGAAAAAAGTATGTGAAACAAAGTTGCATAAAACAACCAGGCATGTCAGTAACCCATTCATAAAATAAATCAATTTTAAAATTGGAATAATAGTATCAGAATCCATAATCCAAGATGTTGGAAGATCATTTAAATCGAAAATTAGCTTAAATACACCGTAATTTTGTTATTATATCTTTAGCCTTCTCAGTTTATTTCTTTCATCACTTAAACTGACAAACTTTCTCAAAAATTCTTTCCAAAACTACACTATATAGAAAAAAAAAACACTCCAAAGCCAGTGTTCGATCGGATTGAAACTTAGTCTGTGGGATGTACATTAAGGGATAAAGAAATGATCACAATGTTATCGTTCTGGTAAATAGCCTCTTTGACACGTGACATGAAAGATAAAACAAGGCTGTAGGATCTGCTGGAAGTAATGCTGTAAAGTAAAACTACCTTGTACCACTTCTAGAAGGAACGGGATGTTGTTAGTGGTGTATCCCCACACCATTAGACTTACAGTGAAGCCGCATCCATCCATAAAGTTTCAACATGTAATGCGCTATTGTTTCATGGAAAACCTTTTTTGCAATACTTGCGATTTTTATGGCAGGATAGATAATCAAATTTATTAAATGGAATAAAAGAATATGACGAATACAAGCAAGTTAATGGATTTAATTCTAAATGCAGTATATCATAAGTAGAAACGTATTATTCTTTTTAGTAATTTTTTGGTAATTTTTAGTTAACGTCGTACTAGAGCAACTCAACGGGCTATTGACGACGTTCCAAGATCATTGCCTTAAGGGAAAAATCCGAGGACAACACCTCGTAATTCTGAACCACGGTCAGATGACGAAGCAACATCTAAGCTGGCACCACATTCTCCAAACTTCCACACCAACCCAACGGGAGGATTTTCGGCCACTATAGATTTAAGGTGCACCAGCCGCCTATATACCATACGCTTACAAACATCCATGCCCGGACCCGGATTCGAACCAGGGACATTCCGATCTAGAGGCCTTACCTTAACCACTATACCGGTTGGTCGGCGAATTCTTTTTAGATGAGAGTTAACGGAAAATGTAAAACTGAAGCATGAAGAAAAATTTCATAGAGCACCCATAGGAAAAAGCTGATGGTTTTAAGAAGAGTTCTACGCCTTTCAAAGAGTGTTTCAAAAGCTTCGAGATGCTTAAGTTTTGTAATTCCCTCTCCTTCAGCTTGCAATCAGATTATGTGTCAGAGTAGACAATTATAGCCGTATCAACCGTATGAAATACCCTAGAAGTCTGAGCACGCGATAATTTTCAGATCGAACGTTTTTAGGGGTAAAAACTAGTTTAAACAAAATACTCAAATTATTTTTAAAGCAATCAACAACATCGTTTTATATTAAAACGAAACAACAGTCTCTAATAGTCCAAATGAGATTAACCAAACAAATTTAATTCAAATAAAACTCACAACACATAATTAATTCTGAAGACAACTAAACACATTCATTAATATAATATTAGATATTTTTATATCGATTTGATGTCTTGGCCTATAATTTCAGCGGACTTTTCAAATGAAGAACCTTTTACGATAATCACATATAATATCATAGCCGAGTTGGGGAAACTAAAATTCTGCTCTATATACTCTTCTAAGAACCTTTACTCAATGCTGTGAGGAGGGAATCTAGTTTTTGGTTTTTCGAATTAACCTCTCTCAGAAAAATAACAAGCATAGTTGGAAAAAGTTTGGCAATCATATTCCACAACAAATGACATCGTTCGACACTTAAAGAAAACACCGAACCAATTGTGGTCAGAAAATGAATAAAATGTAAACTAATAAGCTTAATTCCATAATTCCAACAAAGTTCGTAACACACCACATGTTACATGCCCAAGCCAACAAATTGTATTAAGAGTTACAGTCTCAAAACTAAAACTCACTGTAAAAACTATCTCGTGATAAACTCGCCAAAGAACCCCCGGGCGTAACATATGTAGTTTGGTTTAGATTATTCACCGTAATAAAATAATTATGCAGTCCTATAAAAAAATAATAGCAAGCATAATTGTGAAGACGATCGCTTTCTGTAACCAAGGATATCGTTTTATACTAATACCAAGCAGCGACCCTCTAAAACCAATAACAAAACAACCTAATAAGTCTAACTCAAACAACATTCACATACTACATACCCAAGACAGCAACTCGCATTACGTTTACAGCTCAAAAACTAAATCCCATTGCAAAGCAACACTAATTCTCGAGAAAAACTAGCCTAAGAACACTCGGATGTGAAATATATCGTTTTGTAGTAAAGTATACCCAATTCTCAAGTAATTATGCAATACTAGGTGAAACGATAGCAAGTATAATAATTGTAATGGTGAAATAGTGATCATGTTCTGGAACCAACGATATTGTTTTACACTAGCAGCGATCCCATGGTGACTAAATAAAACGAATAAAATGCAACCTAAAGAGTCTAATTCAAACAAAGCAGACTATCACCTTCACATACTATATACCAACAATCCAACTTACGCAGGCCGTAAACTAAACCTCACGTATAACTCGCCTCGAATAAACTCGCCAAAGAACATATGTGGTGAGATCTCTGTGTGAAGTTTCTGTGGTGGAGTCTCTGCTGTGAAGCGATACGTAATATGTAAAAACGCAACTGTGAACTGAACTGAAGTAGTTGTTCAGGAAATTAATAATTAATATAAAACGAACACAGGTACTTCACCAACGGAAAAATATATTCATTCCAGGCATTAAGGAATGTAAAGTATCAGAACGGATTACGAATAAATAACTTGAATGTTTTAGTCGTTGTATAAATTCATATGGAATTAAATATTCCATACATACGGGCGTGAAATGTATCGTTTAGGAGCAAATGATACATAGTACTCATACAATGCAAAAAATAATAATGATTGACAATGAATTGAATTACAATGTTGATCTAATGTCTGCTACTAAAGATATCGTTTTTGTACTTGAAACCAAGCAGAGCCATCCTGTTGTCCAAATAAAACAATGCAAGCAAATAACTCTAATTCAAACAAAACTCATATCACACCCCGCATTCTACATACCTAAGCCAACAAATCCCATTAACTTACGCAGGCCGAAAACTAAAATCCGTCCGCGATAAACTCGCCAAAGAACCCCCACCCCATCTCCAGTGGCGTGAAGTATATCGTTTTGTACAGGCGGCAGCGTAGAAAATGGCCTCTCTCGACGTCACCTAATAAACGCGCGAATGGAATGCCTGTCATCATCAGGCAGTATCTCACGCTCCCAGTCACGAAATCCTGGTTCACTGCTCCGAGATATAACTTACGTCGTGGTCAATCAAAGTTCCTTCCGTTTTGATAAATGGCGCCTTTCGCTTCAGACGCACGCGGCTTCAAGAGAACGGCCACTTAACGTATTATCTTACTCACTAAAGCCACGCGTCACTTACGTGGACAGAAAAGTACTCGGTGGAGGTTTCTGACGACTGTTGATGTTTATTAATCGCACAACATGGGGTTTGGCACAGAATGGGAATTATTAGTTTACATGGGATGCATTTCCTATGAATTGCTGAGAAGTGGTAAAAAATAAGTAAACAGTTAACGTTTGACATCACACTTCGATGTATAGTGCTGTATTCCGTTGACCACTATTATTTACTTTCATGAATATTTACCACATTTCAATTCATTTATTAAGTGACATATTTGAAGCCATGTGTAGGGGTTTAAACAGTCGAAGATCTAATGAAAGTGGAAAAGATTTGTCAATATGACATGAGGGTTTGACACAAAGAATGTAAATTATGTTATTAATTTACATGATGCATTTTTCTACATATATTTAAGGGAGTGTGCATTATTTACAAAAAGCAAGCAAACAGTTGACATCACGGGTAGATGTTGATATATAGTACAGAACTCCACTGACCATTATTGTTTACTTTCATAAGAAAAATGACTATATTTCGATTAATCTAAAAATTGAGGTATTTGAAACTATATGTAGGTTTAAATAGTTTAAGATTTAATTAAAGTGGAAAACATTTGTTAATCTCATACCAATGGTTTGTACCGAATGGTAATTATATTATTAGTTTACATGAAACATTCTTCGATATTTGTAATGAGAGAGAAAAAAAAAGTGAGCATTAGTTATCAAAATAATTAGCAGTTGACCCTTGACGCCATAGCGGACTTCTATAGATAGCACAGCACTCAATTGACCATTATTGGATGCTTTTAGAAGAAAAACTACCATATTTCAATTAATTTACAAAGTCAAGTACTTGAAAGTATGTGGATGTTTAGATAGTTTAAGATTTTTGAAGTTAAAAAATATTAACCTTCCTAGGGGTTTACAAGCATATATCAGTTCTGCAACTTGCTTTCCTATTTGATTTCTGTCCAGTTTTGCCCTTCTTGGCCAATAGAATGTTTCCTAGGATTCTTTCAAACAATACATGTAATTATCTAGTGATTATGTGTGTTGTGGGGTAAATGTATAGTCGAAAATCTCGTGTGAGAAGCTGAGAGAGTTAAGGGTTTATAATGAAAGTAAATTAAAGTGTACATGATGCTTTTTCTATTTGTTGAGGTATATGAATCAAGAAGTGTTCACAATTTATAAAAACAAGTAAACAGAACATAGTACACCAAAGGTAAACTTAGACATTTCTAGAGGGCACTAATAAAAGCAAATGCTCGTTTGAGGTTAGGATCTTTGATGCGCTATGTTAGTTACGTAGTAGTACATTGACCATTATTGTTTACTTTTATAAAAAATAATTACATTTCCTTTGATCTATCAAACAAAGTATTTAAAAACATGTTCACGTTTAGATATGTTAAGATTTAAAAAAGTGAAAAAACTTTATTTTCACAAAAAGTACACCGAATGGGAAATATATTATTAATTTACACGAAGCATTTTTCTATATTTGTGTTGAGATATACGTAATGAGAACTGTATACTATTTATAAAAACAAGCAAACATTTTATGTTTACGTCACACGAGGACTTTGGTATATTCAAGAGTGGACTTGTCAAAACTAATCTCCAATATGCACCTTATGGACTATTCATTATTCCCTTGCCCGTTATTGTTTACTTTTATAAGAAAAATTATTACATTAAATTAACCTATTTAATACAGCTACACAGGGCTTTAAGGTATTAAAAACCGTATGCTGATTTAGATAGTTTAAGATATAGTAAAACTGAAAAGATTTATTAATCTTTTATTAAGAGTTTTGTCCGAATGGGTTATTATTTTACAGTATGTTTCTGTTAATATATTGAGATATACGAATTGAGAAGTGTGCACTATACTTATAAAGACAAGTAAGCAGTTGATGCTGAAGCTACAGGCAGAATTAGAGGACTAATCAGAAATAATGTTCATCTGCGGATTTTCATGTCCGATGTTTGCCTTCTAGGCATTATTGCCCTTTGTCGTTAACTTTCATAAAGAAATTATCTCATTCAATTAATGTATTAAGTGAGGTATTTAAAAACATGTGACGGCTTAGATAGCTTAAGATTTATTTGATGAAACTGAATAGTGTATTTTAATTTTATCTATCTAGAAGTGAAAGATTCACATGGCACGCAAAAATGCTAATAAACGTAATACTTATAAACAAATTATAAAGAATTCTGACTATTTAAGCGTAATTCAACTTATCTAACTAAAACTAAAAATCTAATGTGACAATTACTATAGAATCACAAAACATATCGTTTATTAGTTATGAAGTTCTATCAGTAAGGATTCCAAACATAATTGAAAAGTTTCCAACTTATTCATTCTGGAAAAACCGATTCAAAATTTTTGTAGTAGAAAGATTAGTACTTCTACTGAAATTCATTCTAATAAGCAATGATGCATGGAAAAAAGTTGAGATACAAAATATGAAATATCATTTAAACAATTTTATGAAAAATATTCATTTGAAATAACGAATGGTCGCTAGCGAAGAACAAATACATAATAGCGTTATACACTGACTATATAGTGCTTGATTTTTAACTTAATGTTTGAAGCATCAATTAAAACTAATTTATACGTTGATTCAATCTCACCAAACGTTAATTTGTTGTATGAGAAAGTTAATGAATGATCATAATACAATATAAACAAACAGCAAAGTTAAACAGAAATCTTCACACACAATTAAATGGAAATGAATGCGTGTAAAACACTCTAAAAGTTGAAAATTTACTATAAATGTCTCACGTAATAGAACAACCTTTGAAAAATTCACTAAGTATAAACAAAAGAATAAAACTCAACTTTATACGAAGTCTCCAAATTTCTCATTTCTTCAATTTTAAACTCGAAAATCTTTTAACTGAATCTCTTCAGAATAAAGCCAAATAATTTGATGAAAAAGAAGCGAAAATTAAAAGTATGCTAATGTGTGATGCCTTCCAGTTAATTGCTGAGATCCAGTACAAGGAAAATTATCCCTATGAGCTCTTCAAGGATAATTTGCATTCCGTAATTCCTCTCTGCTCTTGGTCTGATAACTTTAGATTAAAATTTGTAATTACGTTTCCTCGGTCTGGCTGCGAAACTAAAGATCCAGTGCCAAATGTTAGGGATAAGGAATGAAAATTACACAAATTACTTCGTATTTACTTCCTATGCTCTTTTTACACTAAAATAAAATAATGGCATAAGCAAATAAATAAAGCGGTTAATTAGTAAAAAAATTACCACAAAAGTCAAATTCGTATTGGGTGGTAATTTTCAGTAAGGTTTTTTAAAGTTTAAAACTGATTTTACTGTAAAAGATTCATCATGATTGAACGACTACCCGTGCCTTAAATTAGATAGAATATTTATGGATATTTTTTAATTTGCTGTTTAAACAGGAATATTTTTTGTCGTAAGATTGGCGATTAAATTATCCAAGTGACGTATTTTTTTGTGAAAATTATGTTTTTAAATAAGTGTTTTTTATGTGGTGAAAGAGTAAAGTACAGGAAATTCTAAATAGAAAAGTTCAAGACATCTTTTAAATTTCACTATAAAGTTCATGCTAAGAATGTAAATAAAATTAATTCCAATATTTCTGTGTATAAGTAATTTTGTGATAAATTTATTAAATACCAAGACAAAATTCGCAAAAGGAAAGGGACTATAAAATATACCAGTTTGAGGGTCAAAAAGGGACGGAATATTTCAGAGGAAATTCTCCAACGAAATTTCATAATTTATGTCAAAATAATATAAAATATAATGTAGAAAAATGCATGAAAAACTTCATGATTTCTTCTGAAAGTATTGTTTTAATTTCGCTTATTAAAAATGGGTAAAAATTAATTTACTTGCTTAATTAATAGAAAACTTGAAACATTACAGTAACAATACATTAAATAAACCTTCCGGTTACAAAAAAAAATATTTATTAAATTGCTTATCGGATAAGCGATAGTGTATAAGAGGATAAATATTGTAAAACATGATATTTACTTCATTATTTTTAATCAATATATTATATCCAAATTTTAATCAAGCCAATGTTGAAAAACATACATTCTAGAAACTGCAATATAACTTTGATTATACAAAGTAATGGGAAACGTAGACACCTCGAATAACCAAAATAGGATAATCCAGACGTTGAAATACGAAATACATAAAATGTTTTCAATATTACATGTTGCTACGACTGCTTCTGAAAGATTCACAAATGCGAAGTATAAAAATTACTCTATAATCGTTACAGAATGTATTTATTGTGTTAATTTTATAATATACTAGCAAAATACCCGACCTTACTCGGCTTGAATTCGTTTACTCTAGATTGAAGAGATAATCAAAATATATAATGACTTACGTTTTTTGTAGAATAAAAATTTATTTTAACACCTTTCGCCATCTTTATATTTTCTACAACTTACTTTGGACACAAATCCTACACATGCATATCTATTCATGTAATACATTTCACATACATCGCACAATTGCTGTATGACAAAGCTACAAAAAGACGAAAGGTGATACTAAGGTTACTACTATAAAAGACGATTTATAGGAAGATTTGGAATTCCCTTTCTTAAGTTCTTTTCATGTGCAACTCAATTAATTAAAATTACGATTTACGGCGAGTGCTCTCGCACTCATAGTCAACAAAACAGTATTTTTTTACTTGTGGCACTCTTGCCTCCGATATGCGACATTGTGAAATTTTGCAATCTTCTCCTGTCATTACTACAACGAATTTTTTAATGTTGGAAAAAGTTCTAGTTTGGATTTTTAAACATTATTATTATTTCAATAACGACATTATTCTTTAAATAACGGCATTATTGTTTAAATAACGGCATTATTATTTAAATAACGGCATTATTCTTTAAATAACGGCATTATTCTTTAAATAACGGCATTATTCTTTAAATAACGTCATTATTCTTTAAATAACGGCATTATTCTTTCAATAATGGCATAACTACACTTAAAATTTCTGAAAATTTATACTGACACCCATAGAGGAGATATAATAGAATTCTATGGACTTACCTAACATTTTCAAGTCTAATACTTTGTGGTGGTATTGGGTGTGATGAGAAGGAAAACACATTTATTAAAATAATAAATATTTAAAACAGGAAACAGCAAAGTAAATCAAAATAAAAGATGTCGCAAAAAATTGTTCTAAAGATATTAATTTGTGATTCAATTTTATCTCTTGATCTCGCACTGTTGCCACAACTCACAACTAAACGTGTACAAAATTTAGAAATGTGAAATTAATTCAGAGCGAAAGAACCAGAAAAAATATCACTGCTCGCGCGATCGTGTTCATTCTCGTTTCATTGAAAAATATCGTCTGTCCCAAATATTCGTAAATCGTTTTCATTGCGCAAAGAATAAAAATAAGACTCGAAATAAATGAAGTATCAGAGACGAAATTCCATAAAAAAAAAATTTAAAGAATAATTACTTTTTCAGCAGTACTGGTAAAGCAATCGAAGTAATCGTAATATTCAATATACATTTCAATTTTTCCAAAACTACCAAATTATGGCTGATTTAAGTATACTTACTCAGGTGTTTTAGCATGAAACTCAACTAAATATAACAATAAAGAAATGTTTAATATTGCATTCACTAAATTAATAGATAATGTATAAAATAAAATACACTGCAATCAAATATCTGGAATACAATTCACGTGATGCGTACACAAACACACAAACACAAAATCGAGCATAGAACAGAAAGACGGACAGACAGACTTTCGCAACCAATTCCACTCACTAAATCAAGATAAGTACTCACTGCATGCAAATTTCCATGAAAATATCTTAAACCGCGTGGACGTGTATAGGGCACAACATACAGACAGACAGACAGACAGACAGACAGACAGACACCAAACGATAAAAAGGCGGATTCGGCATCAGAAGGGTCCAAAACGGATAGAAAACTTGAAATGAGTCGAAAATATTGAATGTACAAACAAACACTCCATTCTTATTTATATAGATCTGAACGTGAGTGAGTTACGTATCTCTTAAATGCTTTTGTAAAAAGTCCTTAATGGTTTTCTTTCCTCCTAACTTTCACACACGCAAACTTCATCGTTTCATCTTTTGCATCACTGCATTTAAACTACAGTTTACTTTTTCATGTTGATGATGAGATGTTTAAAGAATATTTATTATGTTAATAACTTTTAAGAGTATATTTTGCTCTCATGCTATTTACTTATGATTTTTTATCATACTTTTAATGTTGATCTGATTTAAAATTTATTTTTATAGAATTTTATTTTGCCAAGTGTCGGTTAATTCATTTTTGTATTTCATGCCATGAAAACCTAAGATCTTCTCGTCAAACTAGGCCAATTAAATACAGAATTAATACGTGTTTCCTAACTATCTAAGCTTCACGAAATTTTCGATTATCGTAGTGATGCTTTTAATCCTTAACATTTATGGCAAAATAACAACATTTATTGATTAAAGTAACCATAGGAGCAATTTTATTAGTCAAAAAGTCAAAGCTTCTTTAGAGTCTAACAGGAGAAACGTGAAGTTACAGAAGGGACAAATGCCTGATAAGCTCTCAGGGTGTTGAGCAATTGGTTTTCACGCTCTATTTTTATGGGCCGTAGTGTGTAGCCAGTGTTATTTGGTTGTACATTAGAGGTGTAAAAAAACACTAACATCGGTGTCAGAGTCTTAAACTTCAAAAGGCGAAATCTTCAATTTAAAGTGTTGTTTAACGAGACCACAAGTTCGAGAAGTTATTCGGACTGTGATAGATGAAGTTCGGAAGTTCTTTTGGTAAGGAAAATAGGTGTCAATAAATTTAGATAATTTCGTATACTCTTCATACTTTGGTTATAGAATATAGTATACTTTCTGGAGGGATGGGTTTTCAGGTAATGTAGTTTACTCTCCATAACTTTTTATAAGATACTCCTCATTACCGCTCTTTTAACACGAACACTCGGTTAATCAGAGCTCAGATAAGTAAGGCTACACTGGCCACTGATCGTTTCTGAAATATTTATTTCGAACGAATATTCATCTGTCTCTGAACACTATATTATCACATGTTCCATCATAACTCAAAAAAACCTTTACTACAACAAAAAATCTTTGAAATCGTGCAGTTTGTGGCCATTAGGAAGTTTAAGCTGATGGAACTGGTTTAAATACAACCGTCTTTCATGTACAAAAATCATTAAAATCCTGCAACTTTTGGCCCAATGGAAGTTTAAGCTGAAGCAACCAGTTTAAATACAACCGTCTTTCAAGTGCAAAAATCATAGAAATCGTGCAATTTATGGCCACCGGGAAGTTTAAACTGAAGCAACCGGTATAAATATAACCGTCATTCTTGTGCAAAAATCGTTGATCTTGAGAAATTTGTGGCAATCAGGAAGTTAAAGTCAAAGCAACCGGTTTAAAAACGGTCGTCTTTCTTGTACAAAAATCACAGACATCGTGTAATTTGTTACCTTCTGGAAGTTTAAACTGAAATAAGCAGTTTAAAAAGAACCGTCTTTCATGTGCAAAACATCATAGAAATCGTGAAATGTGTGGCCATCAATAAGTTTAAACTGAAGAAACCAGTTTAAATAAAATTGTTTTTATGTGCAAAATCTTCTTTACGCATAAACTCATTTCACCTAAGAATAACGATGCATAAATTCAATCTTTTACATCTGGAGCTCGCGTTGTAAAATTTTTAAGAGCAGCACATGCAGGTACATTTAACAACTCAAAATTCCTGCCTTACAATGTTGCTTGTTCACGCCTAGCCATCTTAGATGCTGTAGGAATTATTGTACCGCAAACCCTTTGTAGGGTAGATACTCCATGATTGAGTAAAGTTCTACTGAATTCACAAAATTTAACATTTTACAAACAAACGGGAGGCTAAATTAACTGTCAACGCTATTCGTAAACACCATCTTCTGTTACTCCCTCATCTTATCTCAGACTATCAACAACAAAATTGAAACTGAATATTTGTACTTCTTAAAAACCGTCCCTCGAAGAAAATGAAAGTTCACCCGTCTTTCATCGGGGGTAGTAAGTTATTGCTCCGGCGAAAGATCCTTCCTTCCTCCGCTACTGCTTCCACGGGAGGTGCTTACGGTAAAATACGGCGGACATTTTTAATTTTCCCTTTCCTAAAATGCAATTAATCATGGTCATTCTTTATCCCGGAGTAGGATGGCAGAGACGAAAAAAGGAGGAAAGGAGGAGTCGTAAAGATAAAAGAGGAATTGAAAGGTCCCCCGCAAACAACTGATCTCAAACTCAATTAGGGGAAATTGAGGGAAATTAGTTCTTAGCTTTAAGCTTTGATCTATGATACTGGCTTATCGTATTTTTAATTTGGGATGAGAGCGGATAATTTTGACTTTTAGACGGGATGATGTACTTTGGATGAATTCGTTATTCAACAGTTTGGAAATGAGTGAAAGGGGGTTTAACTTGTCTTGCTAATCTGAGCTGCATGTGTATTTTTAAAAGTAATTGCTGAACTAAAACAAATTGTGTCAAGATTAGTTTTCTATTAATTATAGCTTTACGCATATTCATATGCAGTTTTAGTGAATTGCGGTTTCGGAGGCCAAAATTTAATTTCATAAAACATAATTTCAGCAGATTTTCAAAGAAATTCAAAGCAGCTTTGAGGGTATTTAGATTCGTTTTTTTAATCTTTCATACCCTAGAATTAGAGCAGAAACTCAGCCCTGAGAGGTTCTTGCGTATGCATCCGTTGTATAATTTACAATTTTCTGTACATGACTTTAATCAGTTTTGAACTAGTTGAACGATAGAATATTTCCTAGAATTTTTCAACCTATACACGTGGTTATTAAACTATTATAAGTTGTAATGGGAGGAATTAATACTAAACTACTCTGAATTTTCCTAACACACAGATGGTTAACTGGAAAAACGAAAATTTTACTGGACAGCAGTTTTAAAGACTATATATAATTTTTTAGGGTAAAAACAAAAATTGATAAGCATTTTGATAACGTTTTATCTTTTCAAAATATATTGCAATATGGCAATGTATTCCTCATCATTAAGAAAAAAAACATTATTGTCTTCGAAAAAATGTATCTTAATGAAGTCCTGCTCAAAGCGAATGTATTGTCTTAATAGCTTTTTTATAAACATTTTAAGTTTCCAGTAAAAAATATCTAATTTATTAGGGATGTACTTGTTGATGTGTGTCTAAACACCATTCTTACTCTTAATATACCTAAGTCACGTTTTTATATTTCCAAACGTTTCCTTTTGCACAGAATGGAAAGTGATCATTGTATGATTGTATTGATTTCCAAGTATTTCTATAGTGAGATTTCTATAACAATAAAAATATTATTAACCTTTCAGTATACGAGGTATTGGTCAGATATCTTCTTAGTATTTAAAGTAGAAATTGCTAGACAGACAATGGAGATAATGTTTAAGCTCCATCAATGTGCCAAATACTGTTTACACCATAAAAGTAATAGCTAGTTGACTTAAGGTGAGTTTTTAATTCAGCCCTGTGTTTTTTGACAAATACATCTAGCCGACCATTGTAAGTGTTTATAATGTCTCTTTAAGTTATGTAATTGTTTTAGGACAATATTTTAACGTAAACTTTAGATGATTTTAATTAAAACCATTCTTTTTGTTTTTAGCTGTCTTAACGTGTGATCATCCTGAAAGTTTCACAATCGTGGTTTCTAAAATTTTAAGGAGGAAATTATGATTACCTCTCTGAGTGACAGAAACCTTCCAAATGCATTTGGCGCTTTATTGCTTTTTCACCACAACACACATAATGACTAAATAACAATACCGATTGGTCAAAATAATCTTAGGAAACATCTCTTAGGAAACGGTTTTGACAATCTTAGGAAGAATGTCAAAACCGTTAAGAAGCAACGCTGGGAATACTGCATGTTCACATAGTAAATAGATGCTTGTGAACTGCTAAATTTATTAAATTATATCAGAAATCAGTCTCTGCGTGCTGTTTGTACATCTTTATTCTATTTTAATTTTCAAATGATTTGACAGCGTTTTATTGGGATTAAAAGAAACTAGATAAGAACAATACCACGCTTACGAAAGATGACTTAACTTGTTCATATGATTTTATTTACAAAATAACTATTTTATTGCAACATTGTTCTAAGTTCCAGTTTGACTGAACCATCTTGATTAAAATTTATGCATCTAAACTTCCTATATACAAATCATTTCTCTTATTTTTTCGCATTCCAGCAAAACCCTTAAATATATTAGCGAATATTCTTATACAGGAATTTTTTTTTGTTAAGTTCTATGTGTCCTGCATCTAGCTAAAGGTCTCTGTTCAAGACAACGTCCGTTAATAAAGTCTATGCTTCAATGAACCTCCCCTACAAATAGTTGTTCTTATTTTCTTTTGTATCCTCAAAAACCTTAAACACATTAAGGATTAAATATCCTATATGGTTCACAGTTATGCCAACTATGATAGTTCTTACGTATCTGGCTGAAGATTCGACACAACCTACTCGAATAACATTTGAGCGCCAATGAACTTCCTCTACAAATATTTTCATCTTTATCATCTCCCTAACAAAACCCTTAAACATATCATAGAATATCATCATATATTTAGGGTAGAAGAGAAGTACATGACACAGTTTTATTAACTGTTAATTGTCCTCCATCTGGCTCAAAGTTCGACACAGCCTACTTGATAAAAGTCAGTTACCAATTAATTTCCCTCCAAATAGTTTCATCTTTTTATCTTCCTTTAAAGCTCTTAGATATATAACAGAGTGCAGTAACATGCTTAGTGTGCCGGGAATGTACAGAATAGTTTTTTATTAACTTTATGAATCGTCCTCCATCTGACTCAAGGCTCGACACAACCTGCTTGATTAAAGTCTGCTGCCAATAAACTTCCCTAGAAATAGTTGCATGTTTTTTGTCTTCCCTTAAAACCCTTCAATAAATCACACAGTACCACAGAATGTTAAGGGCGCAGAGACAAGAATAGAATGCATTTTTGTTAACTGTGTCCATTGTTAGGAATCTGCATCAAATGTCGACACAACCAAATTGATTAATGTCTGCTGCCAATGAACTTCCACTAGAAATATGTCCATGTATTTTTGTCTTCCCTTAAAACCCTTCGATAAATCACACATTACCACAGTATGTTAAGGGCACAGAGATAAGAATAGAATGCATTTTCGGTTAACTTTGTCTATTGTTATGTGAATCTGGATCAAATTTCGACACAACCAAATTGATTAAAGTCTGCTGCCAATGAACTTCCCCTAGAAATAGTTCCATGTTTTTTTGTCTTCCGTTAAAACCCTTCAATAAATCACACAGTACACAGGATGTTAAGGGCACAGAGACAAGAATACAAAGCATTTTTGTTAACTTTGTCTATTGTTATGAATCTGGATCAAATTTCGACACAACCAAATCGATTAAAGTCTGCTGCCAATGAACTCCCCCAACAAATAGTCTCATTCTTCCAATCTTCCCATAAAACCCTTAAACATACTACCGAGTACCCTGACAACAAGAAAGCAAACACAAAGAAGAAAAAATCCTACCTTGTGCGGCGACAGAGGGCAGCAGCAAGGCAAAACGCTCCAAACAGCTGACATCCGCTGAAGGGGACAACACCGTTCGAATGGCCGCCCTTTGATAAGAGGACATCGGATGTTTCACAGGGATCCTACCCTCATGACAATCGCACCCACCTCCGCTACAAGAGATGCTGGCCGACAAGAACACACGGAGGAAGAAACTCAAAGAGGCAGAAGAGGATGAATGGAGATGCGGCCGCAACGATTCTCACTGTCGTGGAGAGGATTTCTTAGAGAAAGGGAGTCATCGGCTGTGTGCATGGTGGTTATGTGGGTTGGTCGCTTCGCCTTTTCGTTCTAAAGGGGATAAATTATCATCAGTACGATTACACTTTTGGATTATTAGTACTTTACAGACTGAAGATACTAATACTGGGCATCATTTAAAAGATTAAAAAAAAGCAGTTTGTATATATATATATATATATATATATATATATATATATATATATATATAATATATATATATATATATATATATATATATATATATATATATATTATATATATATATATAATATATATATATATATATATTATATATATATATATATATATATATATATATATATATATATATATATATATACATATATGTGTGTGTGTGTGTGTGTATACAATGATGTTAAATGCATTTCTCATCATTACGAAAATAAGTACCTAATGTCAGAAAACGTATTTTCTATAACTGTCAATTGATGAGTTAATGCTCAGCGACGATGAATGCACAAAAACTATACTTTGCAACAATGTTAATACAAGATATAGACAATTATACGTAAAATGTAAGTACTTTAACCGTTTTGAACTTAGTAAAGCTTTTGAATTGCTAAACTGTCTTTAAAAAGCATAACCAATGCACTTATTTCTTGATAAAAATTTATTTTTAAAACTTTATAATGCGTTTGCTCATTTAGGTGTGAAACCATGTTTTTTAAATCTTAAGAAAGGCAGGCTTAACAGTAAAGAGTCACATGCTGACTAAAAATATCCATTATTGCCTATATATGGAAACATTTTTATATTCATACTAGTTTAAGGATAATACAGTTTTGTTCTAGAAATTTTGCTCGTTTATTACCGATTTTACTTTGAGCGGCATCGTACTTCTTTTTATTTATGGGGACCGGGAAGGCCATATCTCCTCCATGTTAAATTCACGAAATTCAAAACCCTTTTTCTCAATAACTATAATAGTCATCAACACAAAATCTTTATGGTGGTTAGACTGATATGTTATACAAACTTTAACAGCTCACTTTTTTTTAATTTAAAAATTTTAATTTTATAGAAATTTTTAACTGAATATCACTTTTTAGATAGCATTTTTAACACATTTAAATTTTTAAAAAATCCAATTTTCAAAAAATCTAAAAATGCCCGTTTTAAAATCTTTAGAGATATAACACAAATATGTCATAAAAATATTAGGTCATTATGTTCAGTAGATTCTGAGAAAATGGGGCATGAATCTTAAAAATCTAAGTTTTGAGAAAAATGGATTTAAACATTTCAAATGAATTTTTATAAATAATTTTACGTCTAACCATAATGAAATCCTGATTTATATAAAGGGTGATCTCTTTCATTTTTAATACATGTATCTTCAATTTTTTTTATGCTTTTCTTTCTATGGCGGGCCTTTTTACTGTATTCGGAGAGTTTTCGCTCTCCATCGATAACACGGTCTTAGTTCAGTTTTCTCAAAAATTTGTATAAAATGGCAGCCTGGATTGATTTTAATTCTAGATAATGTATAGCACTTTATAATATTTCCACTGTTGCAGCAGGAAACAGCATCAAACACTCCCAGTTTTAAAGTTTGGATGGTTACAAACACATTTTTTGGAACGCGAGTCCAAATCACATTGTTCACCGATTCATTTGGGTTTTGAGTCTTTCCGTGAACACATTTTTTCAACAATTCTGGATTCGCCAAGTCTCTGAAATTTGATTTAATTGTCTTCAAAATGTAGGCAGTATAAGGCAAGGCAATATGTGTGTGTGTTTATCATGGTAATACACATCACTTTTAGCTACAGCACGTTGAAATTTCCACCAGCTTTCATTCCCAACTGGACAAAGACCGTGATTTGGATTTAAGTTACTTGACAGTAAATAAAAATATTCTGCCCAGACAGATTGATGCTTATTGTGCAGAAAACCAACATTTATCCTTATTGCTAGTCCATAATAGATCAAATGCCATGTCTCAGAAAGTGCTAACTTATATCGCATGGTAAAATTAATAAAAATAGTTAGAAAAAAACTAAATGATTACAGTTAACTCTACTGTTACCAGATTATCGAAAATAATTTGAGTAAAGTAAAGTAAAAAATATAATATACATTGTTGAGCAACAAAGATTAGAAATGTCCACAAACGGTTTGTTTACATTTGAAAGGCCTTGTCAGATGTGAAGTGCTTATTGGAAACGTGCATAATTTTCAAACTTCCTCTTATTCTATTACCTAGTGTGATATATCATTGGAAAGAGGAGATTTTGAACTATATAAAGGAGCAATAAAATAGAAATTGATTTTTTAGTCGAATTTTGCTTTCCCGGTCCCCTTATGCAGTAATGTCTCTTTCATTGTGATAGTTTTTATTAAGCCATATAATTTACATTACATTACATAGTATTAGAAAATGCATTAGTCGCTATTTAAATAGTTTAGCCATTCGGGTTTTATTACAGCCATCTACTACCAAATCGTCTCTCCAGCGAGATGTAGATTATAAGAGTAAATCCTCATGTTTTGTGATAACCTCATTGTATTGTGAATAAGAAATGATTACATAATAAGGGGAAAACCTCAAAGGAATTCTTCAAGGCGTTATTTGTAACATATCTTTATGTATTTTTTGTAACATATTCTATAGTATATGAAAACGTAAAGTAATGATAATGGGAGTATAATTCACTTTTACAAGGTGTATTACGAGATGTCCTTAAATATTTTAACAGATGCCTTGCAAGTGTCCACTTTCTTAACATTTGGAAGTTGGCCAGAGTTGTCCGTCTTACCCAATAAAGGAAACTAGGAAACCATAGACACTAAGAAGTACTATCCCATTAGTGAAGCGCTTGACGGGCTTTACCTAGATTTTACAGCACTCATCGCTTCCAAACTTTGTAACATGTAACTCTGTATGGATGTTGGTTCTATAGTAGTTCATATGGAATTATTATATGATGATTCCATCGGTACTGAAACTAATGCCCCATGCATGAAACTAATGCCCCCATGCATGAAACTAATGCCCCCATGCATGAAACTAATGCCCCCATGCATGAATTCTGTATACAAAATGTAGCAGATTAAAATGAGTGTTCGCAGTTTTCAAGATGGAGGAAGACGGATATAACCGAACAAATTAAGCAACGCGTTGTTGATATTCTTAATAAAAGAAAATGCATCCCTTTTAAATAACTTTTAAAATCTGATTCAGCTTCAATCGTGTTTTAGTAACGATAATACATATAGGATATCTAAAAGTATTTAGAGTTGTATTACATTGAAACAAATTGAATGACTTTTCGAACTATATCTTGTTTAATGCATGGATTGCTAAGACTATGCAAATCATTACTTGTGATAAAATCTCGGAAAATATAATTATAAGCATCACAGTTAACACCCAAAGACATGTAACAATATATTTTAGAAAAAGGGGCCATCAGGAGTTAACTAAAAACATTTGCGAACAGAGGGATTAAATTTAATAAAAGTGGAAATATATAAATACATCAGGGTTAAGTCAATGAATAAAATATGAGAATAAGCGCTCGACTCAAATTAAGTAGAAATAAATGAAACATAAATTATAAAAACTAAATTAATCCCTACAATATTTAAAACAAATCAAGTTTCACGATTAAAACATAAAACAAATGACACAAACAGCTATAAAAACACTAATTTTGTTCAGAAATCTTTGAAATTTTGGTAGATATATACGAAATTTCCTCACTGCATAATATTACTGTATCATCTTAAAGTTAATAAAAGTTTACCAACAGAAATGCTCATGACAAGCTCTCTTATTAATTTATGTGAAATTTTAATTAAAAAAAATAAGTAAGGTAGATATCACATTTATATTTGAGGATCATACTTTAAAATTGTTTTATAGTTCCTAAAGAAAATAGTTTTACAATGGTATAGATACTGTAACAATAAACAAGGAGTTAATATAAAAATGTCGTTTTATTAAGTTAAATTCTATTTTACAATTATTTTATCAGAATTTTCCATTCTCATTAGGGATTCATCCCGGACTGTCGTAATAGCCCGTCGTGTTGCTCTAGTACGACGTTAATTACAAGTTATTATTATTATTATTATTATTTTAAGTTTTCAATAGTTTAAAGGTAGTTAATTAATGTCGCACAAGAGGAACCGAGCGGTCTATTATAACGTTCCGGGATCAACCCTCGAAGAAATGAACCGAGGACAACACCACGTACTTTTGATCCATGGTCAGATGACGAGGTCACACCAGATCTGGTACCCACACTCCAAACTTCCACACCTCGCCAACATGAGAACATTGAGGCTCCGACAGATTTAATGTGCACCAACCCTCTTCGTATACGATGAGGATGTATGGATGGATTCGAACTCGCGACCCTCCAGTTTCTAATCCGTTACTGTTCTAACAAGGCTAACGCGGCTAGATTATTCAATGGATATATTACTAAAGATTATAAGTTCGTTATGATTGTAAAATGTGTCAACGGTAATGAAACTTATTAGAATTGACCACTTATAGAAATAGAAAAGTAACTCAAATGTAAACAATGGAAAATAATGTAAATAAAATTGTTTATTACACTCAAATTATTAATGAAAATAATGAAGGGAATAAAATAATGCACTACTAAATATATAAAGAACATTTAAAGCCAATAAGAACTATAAATTAAATTTAAAATATCTATGGAAACTTGATTTAAAACTAATGTCGGAAAACCTTTACCCGTCACAAAAATAGATCATTGTTTTTATTTTAGCGTTAACAATAATTTCAATATAAAACTCTGCGGATAGCAAAAATATTTTTACCAGTTATGATAATTTTTGATGGAATTGCATGTACAGGAGCACAAAATATAAGTTAGGCAAGTCTACTATAAACATGCGTGCTTCTCAAATTAAGATTTTTTTTTCTTCTGATTTCAAAACATTCCGTGAGCATCATGTTTTAATTGATTTAATTGGAATTGTTATTGCATAATCCTTGCATTATGGTATACATATTCAAGTGCAAGTCATGCTTCCAAATTTTGAAATTTCGTTTTAAATGGTTGCATTGTTTTTACTCGTACATACTAAATGTAGTTACTTTGCGTTTTCAAACTATTATTGTGAATTAAAATTTTGACAACAAATGGAAAAATAATGTGTATGGGTTCAATCAGTTTTTTTAAATTATCAAAGAGTTTTTAAACACTTTTTATGTAATATCTGCCACACAAATTAATATTTTTTGACAGAACTTGATATGTAGGCTTTGTGTTTGTATAATTAAAACAGCCAATGCAAAAAGGTTTTTTTAGGAAGTCTACTGTGCCGTTAAAGAAAGCAACAAATCAAATGGTCTAAAGAAGTTCCATGAACTATTTACATGATGTTTTGGCAAATAAACATTTACCATTCGAAATCTTTTGTTTGTTTCACTACTTAAGAGAAAATCTTTTTATACAATAAAATGGTTGAAAAAGTCTAAAAGATTCGAAAGAGCTAATTTTTGAGAGAGACATTTAACGATGCTTAAGACCCGTAGAACCTTAGAAGCCAATAGGTTAGTACTTTTAGAACACTAACTTACAATTATATACACTATACATATTTAATCCAATACATTATAAGTGAACACTACTAGGCTATGAAGTGTATATAATTTTAAATAACAATAGTCTTTCTACCCCCAGAACATATTTTTTATAGGATAACTCTATACATAAATTTTATCTTTAAATTTAACTTAAACAGTGAAACTGAAATTTGAACTGAGCTCAAATTAAATAATTATGTTTTTGATGCTTTTAAATGCAATTATTTTATAAAAGCACATAACCTCAAGAATAAGGACTGTTTCTTAGATTTTCTATCATTTTTTCTTAATTCTTGGGTTAACTAGGCATATTAAATACTATTTATGTGTGTATAGTTATACTTTTATCAATTTTTCATACCATTTTATTTTTTATGAAACCTTATATTGTAAAGTAAAATATGATTTAAAATTTTGAAAATTAACGTTTTAAATTTACTAAATAATACAGTATTGCGTGTGACGTTACAGTAGACGTAGGACACAACTGCACCCTGTCTGCATTACCACTATAACCAAAAATTTGAATTTTTGGTTTTATATGTAGAATGACTGCAAATACATATTTTTGCACGCTAAAAAACTCTCACAACTAACCTCTACTGAAGCCTCAACTGGAATCTACAGTTGGGATGTTTGGCAGAATGTAGAAGTATGTACTTAGTCTTTCTAGACATAAAACTAGAAATTAATTTTTTGAATTATAAAGGATTTGTTGCCAGAGAGTATGATCTTTACCATTGTTCATTTAGGGTACATAAGGAATAAATTGCATTCACTGATAAGGACAATGGGACCCAATGTTACAGTTAGGGGACTTTAGGACATAGGTCCCACAAGTACCTTTATTTCATGGTGCATAGGGATTACATCGTCCTTAATGGGGCTTATTTGGAAAAAGTTGGAGGTTCATTCACCTATCACGAAAATGTCACTCAAAGTTGCCACTTACAAATACAGCTTCAAGAGTTTATATAATACATGTGTTACAATTTATTCAAATTTAATTTTAAATTTAATATAGATTCAAATTGAATATGAATATTTATTTTCAAACTGTTTTATTTTTTTATACTAAGACTTAAACAATCAAAAAATTGAGAACTTACCTGAGAAATTTGTGGTCTTATATTGGATTAAAGCTACACTGCGTTATCAAAATACACCAATTTATTTACAATAGCAGACATTTTAAAAAGTATAAAATAAGCAAAAGAGAAATATAAGAACTGAACAGTTCAACTAATTAATATTCAAATTGTATTTGAATATTTTTTACTATACTTATTTTCCTTCAAAAGTCCACCAAACTACTAAGTTAAAATTGAAAACCTATTATGTGAAATGTATGGATTTATAACGGCTCAAAGCCACATTGATTTTGCATAATGAATGAATTTATTTAACTGTCAACGACCGTGCTCAGAACAATCATAACCTCTACTGCAGGGGGTAAGTACTCTGCTGGAAGGAAGTATTAGTGGGTGTCAATGCATCTCTTGTAGTTCGGACACAACAGAGCATCCTGTGGTAAAGAGCGGTTGGTTTTACATCAATCAGAAGTGTCCGCTCGACGCGTATCTGATGAGGCTTGTGCTGGAAGTGACTGATGAGTCAGGACTACAATCAGCGCTCGCTGATTGGGATTTGGAATGCAAACAGCAGGGAGAGAGCTCAAATGAATATGAATATTCTCCCGCTATCATCATGTAATTTCATGATGGCTGAAGAATAAGTAAACATGCCTGTACCATTTGTCACTTCAAATGAAGGGAAATCATTTCAAGCTTCGTGCTATAGTAGAAATCATGGGTATCGTTGATTATGTAGGTGCATAACTGATTACGTTTTCATATTGTAGGTGGAGTTGACTGGAGTGGTATAGAATTAAATGTGATATATATCTGTATGCCTTCAACGGTTGTTTGAATTTTATAAAATGTTAAACAACGCATTAATGCTTGAAGCGTAATATGTTTGTCTCGTGTAACCTCCTTTGATTACTTCAAAATATGTAAAAAAGGCCTGTATATGTTACAAAATTCTATATCTACCTTGGCTCTTACAGCCACCTTTAAATTATTGGGTTATTGACGCTTTTTTAAAAAACACTTTTACTTAAGAAACAAACTGATCAGAGGGGTCAGTACAACATTTATTGCACTCCAGACAAGTATACAAATAGACGACTGACACACACCTAGACATATGGAAAAAGACGAAATAAATATATTGTTTCTTATTAGTTCCTTCTTACTGGCACCGTCCAGATCACATCGTCATCAAGATCTAAGTTCTTTTTTAATTATATTTGTACACAATGAGAATTAATTTGGTAATACGTAGATAATGCCCACTACTATCTAAATAATGAATAGGAATGAAGCATCCCTATTTAATGTTAGTTGCCATTTTTATATTATTAACTTTATCCTTCAGTATATTGCAAGTTTAGTTATTTTGCTTTTAAAATATGAAATAATACAAAATAAGGAATACGTTAAAAACAAGTCTAGAAGAACTAGTTTATGCTTTGAAACATTTAAAAGCATTACAAATTCCAACTAAGGGGAGCGATCTTTCACAGAATAATTTTATGCTTTACTGACGTCACTTATGTGTTATTACTGAAATTTTTAAAAACATTTATTTCCAGTAATCTAAGGCGTCTCCACTTGATATGAATGGTATCCAAATTGTCTGGATAGATTTATTTAGATAAATAAGACATGGAAGTAGAGATTATATTTATTCTACCATAAAAATATTAACATATTTGCTGATTTATGACATGGAGTAACATAGTTTTGCTTATTGAGATTCCTGTAATTCCTTTTCAACGATGTGCATGCGATTGTTAACTCGTTAAGTATAGTTTGATTTAAACCTGTATTACATTATGGTAAAGCTTTCAATATGTTTCTCAATTGAATTGAAGCTACATTTGTATACATAATGCAATTTTTTATTGATAGTATATTTGAATATATGAGCAAACAATTAATACGCTAAGGTTTCTCTCTTTTTTTTTTCATTTAAGTTACAGCATTTGACATCTTTAAATGTTAAAGATAGTTCCAAGTACAGAATGTAGCATAATATGTTTTAATCAATTTTAACGATGGCTAAATCATTACATTTTTATCAGAATAAAAAGTAATGAAGAGTATTTGAAATGCACTAAGTTTTATCGACATTTTAGACAACTCAACCGATACAATATTAACCAACTCCTTTTTAAAAAAATAAAAATAATATCGTTTGATATATCGATTCTTTAAATGAAAGAAGTAAGGCAAAATTAATGTATTCATATGTAAAAAGTGGAAAAACATATTCCTCAGACCTATGTGCTCATCTTCAATACGTTTCATCACAAGAAAGAAATTAATGATCCTTCTTGCTCGAACAGTGAAAGAAGATCCTGGAGCATTTGTCATACAATCGGTTAACGACAAAAAGTTTCGGTCATATTTTATTCTCTTGACAACATTCAAAGGTGCTTGAGTACGTTAAGAAGCTTTTGCAAATTTTTCTTCATCAATGTGCTTCCGTGTTTTAAACGCGCGTTTATAATAACAGGAAACAAATGGGTTCCAAGCGCTCCGTTCAATGGCAAGTAGATTTTAATAATGTCATCGATCAAAAGTTTTCAAAAGAAATCAAGTGGCAAATGAACTGGCGCTGCTGTATGTAAAATAAGAGAATCATTCGGATCAATGATACTCAATTCTACAACTGCATCATATGCAATCATTATAAATGATGTAAATATTGATCGCACGTAGAAAATGTTTTATGATATGAATCGTACATCGCTCAAAAAATAAGTTGTACTTCAGTAAAATGGTATACTTAAGAGAAAAAGAATTCAGATGCGACCCATTATCAATCTTAAAGCTGCTAAATTAAAATTCCTAATTCGAATACATATCTTATATTAGAAACTTATAATTATATAACAATTTTAAATTATACAGTTATTCATATCTCTCTTAATGTAAATAATCTATTACATGAATCACACATCAGTTGAATAAAAGTTGAGCTAAATTTATAGTTTTGAAGGTTTCTCTACTTTCAGAATAGAAATCTTCACACCAGGAAGACAATTCTAAAGTTATTGTATTAAACATCCTCATTATAAAGTTCAATCATAATGCAGGCATTGTAAATAAGTAAAATTAATCCTCTTCACACACTTACATTTACTGTCTTCCTCCAACATTTTAGAATTCATTTTTTGTCATCCGTCACCATAGCCTTTTTTTTTCTTCTTACTAATTCACTTAAATATTCCTTCTGTAATGCGTGACAAAATATTACACTTCTCGAGCGGGTAATAAGAAAGCCCGACCTCTTAATCTTCGATACTAAGTACAAGACCTTCGTTACATCGTACTTCGATTGATCAAGACATTTTACTTGTCTTTAATCATTTCAAGTTTATGAATTTCCGATTAAATATCAATATTTCCTTACAGTTGGGAGTGCAAAAGTAACCAGTGTTAGACAGGGACGTTATTCGTTTCTTAAAACCCCTTCTACTATACGATTTTTAAGTCATCTACGGAAATCGTCAAGTTAAATGGCTTAAGGTTATTCATCGATCAGAAACCAATCGAAGAGAGAAATATTGTAAAAGAAATACCTAAAATATACCAAAATATTCTACCACATTGCAATTTTGTGTAATTTTAAGGGGCCGCGGTAGTTTTGTTGGTAGTATAGCGAACTAAAGACTAGAGGCTTGCATGTTACAAGATCCAATCAAAGACCGTCGTGTACGGAGGGGGTTCTGGTGCAGGTTGAATTTGTCAAGACTTCAAATGTTCTCACGATGACGTGTTGTGGAAAGATGGAGAGTGGGGTGCCAGCTCAGGAATTGGAATTGTTCAAAATACGAAGCGACCTCGTATCTTTACCATCGGGATTAATACCAGACTGTCGCCAATAGCCTCGCTGTGTTGAACCAGTGCGCCCTAAAACCAACCAACTATAATATTTTTTTAATTAAAAAACGTGCAATAAAGAATGTATAATTTGCGTTATTTTTTTTTTGCTATGTCCATTTCCTTTTGCTCTTGCAATATCGTCTCCTTTGGTGTGTCATGCCTTTTTCTTGCCACGGCGATGTATTTATGGGTTACTGTATATACACTATATAACAAAATAGACGCACGAAGAAGAAGTTGCCCGATTGCGATAAAAATTGGTGGTTGTGAAGAACATACAAAGAACAACAAACGATTAAATTTCAGAACAATCAATTGATTTATTTCAGAGTTTGACGGTTACAAAGGGAGTATGTCAATAAGGTGCTGTTCCACCTCTGGTCTGGATGCAAGCTGTCATCTAGCGTGGCATAGAGTGAAAACGTTTCCGGATGGTCCTAGCGGAATTTCTTGTCAAATTGTCCCCAACCGTCGGGCTAAATGGTCAACGTTCCTGGATGGTTTCAATCGCTTTCACATAACGTCCCAAATTTGCTCTATGGGAGAGAGATAAGAAGACCTAGCTGACCAAGGAAGTGTTGGGAAAGCTTGAGAGCAATTCATAGCAACATGTGCCTAGTGCGGCTTGTTGAGAAGTAAGTCCGGTGTGTTGCGAAAGGAACGGTAACAATCGCATTCACATAACGCTCCAAATTGCTCTATTGGGGAGAGATCAGAAGACCTAGCTGGCCAAGGAAGTGCTGGGAAAGCTTGAGAGAAATTCATAGCAACATGTGCCTAGTGCGGCTTGTTGAGAAGTAAGTCCGGTGTATTGCGAAAGGAACGGTAACAATCGCATTCACATAACGCCCCAAATTTGTTTTATTGGGGAGAGATCAGAAGACCTAGCTGGCCAAGGAAGTGTTGGGAAAACTTGAGAACAATTCATAGCAACATGTGCCTAGTGCGGCTTGTTGAGAAGTAAGTCCGGTGTGTTGCGAAAGGAACGGTAACAATCGCATTCACATAACGCCCCAAATTGCTCTATTGGGGAGAGATCAGAAGACCTAGCTGGCCAAGGAAGTGCTGGGAAAGCTTGAGAGAAATTCATAGCAACATGTGCCTAGTGCGGCTTGTTGAGAAG
Source organism: Metellina segmentata (assembly GCA_947359465.1). Lineage (NCBI taxonomy): Eukaryota > Metazoa > Arthropoda > Arachnida > Araneae > Tetragnathidae > Metellina > Metellina segmentata. The sequence goes on along the minus strand of OX375875.1, from coordinate 68,453,862 downwards.
TAAGTCCGGTGTGTTGCGAAAGGAACGGTAACAATCGCATTCACATAACGCCCCAAATTTGTTTTATTGGGGAGAGATCAGAAGACCTAGCTGGCCAAGGAAGTGTTGCGAAAACTTGAGAACAATTCATAGCAACATGTGCCTAGTGCGGCTTGTTGAGAAGTAAGTCCGGTGTGTTGCGAAAGGAACGGTAACAATCGCATTCACATAACGCCTCAAATTGCTCTATTGGGGAGAGATCAGAAGACCTAGCTGGCCAAGGAAGTGCTGGGAAAGCTTGAGAGAAATTCATAGCAACATGTGCCTAGTGCGGCTTGTTGAGAAGTAAGTCCGGTGTGTTGCGAAAGGAACGGTAACAATCGCATTCACATAACGCCCCAAATGTGTTTTATTGGGGAGAGATCAGAAGACCTAGCTGGCCAAGGAAGTGTTGCGAAAACTTGAGAACAATTCATAGCAACATGTGCCTAGTGCGGCTTGTTGAGAAGTAAGTCCGGTGTGTTGCGAAAGGAACGGTAACAATCGCATTCACATAACGCCCCAAATTGCTCTATTGGGGAGAGATCAGAAGACCTAGCTGGCCAAGGAAGTGCTGGGAAAGCTTGAGAGAAATTCATAGCAACATGTGCCTAGTGCGGCTTGTTGAGAAGTAAGTCCGGTGTGTTGCGAAAGGAACGGTAACAATCGCATTCACATAACGCCCCAAATTTGTTTTATTGGGGAGAGATCAGAAGACCTAGCTGGCCAAGGAAGTGTTGCGAAAACTTGAGAACAATTCATAGCAACATGTGCCTAGTGCGGCTTGTTGAGAAGTAAGTCCGGTGTGTTGCGAAAGGAACGGTAACAAAACCGGTCGTAGAAAGCCGCTGTGCTGTAAGTGTGTCAGAAATGACTATCAATGGGGTCCGTCTATCAAAGGAGATGGCACCCCAGACCATAACGCCCTGTAGTGGGCATGCGTTTCGTGCAGGATCCCTACGCAGCCCCGGGCGTCTCCAGACGCATCCGCAGTTGTCTTCAGGACAAAGTTAGAAACGGGAATAGTCACTAAAGTTTATAAGTTCCTAGTTAGCACCATTCCAAGTTGATCGAGCCCGGCACAACTACTTCTTGGTGCATTGATTTTTTTTATTATAGAATATATATGCAGAGCGAGTCTTTTAACAACTGTTTTTAAAATTTTGTTTCTTCTTACAAATAAGCTGTTAAAGTATATGATGTACAACACTGTGGTGTTTTGTCGACAAAAATTGAATACTTGTATGTCACCATTGTTTACTTTTAGAGTTACAGAGAAAATAGTTTATTTGTATTCTTCGATCTATATTTGTCAGGTGAGACAAGGTTATGCACATACTTTGAGAATACATGTGAAGAAGGGAATACATAACAGCAGTAATGTATGAAAACAACTTTTTAATATTTTCGGTCGGTATTGAATATTGCACCAGTATTGAGTTAAGATTGAGTGGTACCTATAGTTGTTCATTTTTGTGTACATTAGATATTTTATGTGAGCACTCTCTAATATTAGTATACACGTGTATCACACAAATAAGATATCATAGTGGAATGATATTAGCAAATGTAATTGAGGATAACTGCGCACATACCACCTAAAACTGAGTCTTCTACTAAAATAATTATCGTTCTAATTCGCCATACGCTGGGAACTCCTATCATCGATTCGCTGCAAAATTAAATTAACTACAGTGATACTCATTATTTAGGTGCATAGTTTGATAACATAAACTGAAAAACGCTTCTTTAGATCGCTTATATTCATAAATTGGCAGTTGGAATCCATCTATATCAAATTGAATGGTTAAATTTATCTTTACGATTCTTTGCAAATTTGCATAATGATTATTACTCAGAAATGATACCCTTCATCTTGCATTACAGTCGATAATACGATCAAAAAGATATGGGTTTAATGGATGCAACGAAGTGTTCATTTTATTTCTGTATTTATTTAATTGACAGTTATTTTGAATGCTGTTTCAGATAATAGCTTTAAGTATCTCATGAGATTATTTTAATTTCTTCACCAGAGGTGTTTAGGATTTGATCATTTCTAGACAAGAGTTTATACACTGTAATTATGAAGTGTCAACTCCGATAATGAAAATGCGCTAAGATCAGTAGGGCATGCACTTTATTTGTAACCAGACTATTCAAGTAAATAAATGTCCTTATTCCAACTTACTTAAGAGTCTCCAATTTATTTTTATTTCCAAATTGAACGTTTCAAGATTGAAAAAACCCCACTCAAAACCATCAATTTACATTGCCATTTTATTGATACTTCATTGGAATTTACTTTAAATGCTATTTAAGATAATAGCTTTAAGTATGTTATGAGAATATTTTTATTTCTCAACCTATGCGTTTAGGAGAGAACTACTCATTCACTACAGGAGTTTACACAAAATAACTATAAAGTGTATACTGAAATAATTTAAAAGCTAAAACCACAGTTGGACAGTTACTTTATTCGTAACCAGATCAGTATCTCGTTTAAGTAATTGAATGTTCTTGTTCGAACGTAATTAAATGTTCTTGTTCCAACGAAATTAAATGTTATTGTTCCAATGTAATTAAATGTCTACAATTTAATCTCCAGATCTCAATACTTCCAAAGGATTTAACACTTCAAGCATCAAAACTATCAATTCATAAGAGAAATCGTAAAAAACAACAAATAAGACAAGAGGCACAAGATTTTAAGTGTTAGATACCCGTGAGATTATTTCAACTTTTTCAACCTGAGGTGTTTGGGAGCTACTCATTCTCATACAAGAGTTTACACACCATAATTATTAAAGTCTACTCCAGTAATTAAGAATATGAAACCAGACGGACATTTATTTTACTAGTAACCAGCACACTATCATGTTTAAGTAAATAAACGTTCTTGTTCCAACGTACTCAAGAGTCTCCGATTTATTTACTTCCAAAGGGAACGTTTCAAGATTGAAATAACTCCGCACCCTAAAGCAATCGATTCACTAGAAATCCTAAAAAACAACAAACAAGACAAGGGGCAATACACCATTTTAATTAAAGGCGACTCCGAACACCCAGCGTGCGTTTTCCGTAAGAAAATCCATCTCCTCGCTCGTCGTCACCTAAATTAAACTTATGAGCACCTACTCACGAGTCCCAACTTAAATTAATATTCAAAGAAGTATTAAACTTTTCTTTGTCCTTGCCACTTGAAGCCCGGGAAGAAAGGATGGCCATTTTTAGGATTTAATTTTTACGACGATGCTAATAGCCGGCCCTTTGTGTGGAGCGGGCTTAAATTAGTGAAATTCGAAATCGCACAAAAGTTTTACTGCTCCTTCAGCACGCGCCCCGCTTTTAAAAGCTGCGACTAATTTTGTTATCTGCGTGATTTCTTTATTACCTGCACCCGCCACGCTTCTTTTATCTGTGGCTGCTTTACCCTGTTGTAAGAAATGTGCTCGCTTTAAGACACTTACATAAAGGAGTTACTGAGTGGAAATGCGCAGCAACGTATTGGATTGTTTTTTGTTGTTCCATGCCTACGAGGCTTAAAAAGTGCAACCATTTTTATTATTTGCGTAATTTTGGGAGATTCAAACATTCAAGCATACCCTTCTGTTAACAGATGTTCATGGTTTCTTTTTTATTTAGCTTTACCTTCTGAGTGATGCAAGATTTCCAATTAGTGTAGTATTTTAACCAACTGTTTGTTGCTCCATGCCCACGAGTTTTAAATTGCAACCGTTTTTATTATTTGCGTAATTTTTTTGGGAGATTCAAACATTCAAGCATACCTTTCTGTTAACAGATGCTCATGATTTCTTTTTTATTGAGCTTTACCTTCTGAGTGACGCAAGATTTCCAACTAGTGTAGTATTTTCCCAAATGTTTGTTGCACCATGCCCACGAGGCTTAAAAATTTGCAACCATTTTTATTATTTGCGTAATTTTTTGGGAGATTCAAACATTCAAGCATACCCTTCTGTTAACAGATGCTCATGGTTTTTTTTTATTGAGCTTTACCTTCTGAGTGACGCAAGATTTCCAATTAGTGTAGTAATTTATCCAACTCTAACACATCATTAAGTACATACATTTATTGTTTGAATGAATCCACCTTACTGGTATGGTGGTCATAGTGTTAGTCACCCACTCATTAGGTCCCGGGTTCGAATTTCGATTTGTAAGGGCATGAATATTGGTAATTTTCCCTGTTAAGAGTAATGGTCACACATTCAGGGGGTATACATCTTCACAAGTAGACCTCCGTTCGTCGATTATGATGTCGAAAGCCGAAATGGTCGGCAATCGGATATTAAAAATAAAAAGTAAAGAACGTTTCTGAAACAATTGCAGGAAAGATTATGTTAGTCAAGGAGATTAAAACTGCAAGAAGTTATGCAGGTTTCTGAACAAATATATACGTGTGAATCTCTCAATCCTCTGAAAGGATTACTTATGACTTAATCTAATAGGAATCTTAATCTAATTAGGAATATCTCTGACTTAATCAAGTCAGAGGTATTCCCTGTAAACAGTGAACACAAAACTAACCGTATTCACGAATGAATGTATGTCTGCAAACGCCCTTTGCATGTGACAGAGTGTACTTTTCTGCACTTGACCAGTTTGTGACAGACCCTGACTACTTATGAGTGACATTTCATGAATCTACGATGGATGACACGTATATAGCGTATTGGGTGCCAGATGGACATGGATAAGTCGATCAGATTATACATTGAACGGTACCCAAACAAATCTGTGTCGAATAATTAAACCTTTACACGTTTGCACCAGACTTTGCATGAAACTGGAACACAGCACGAAAACAGTTGAAGTACTAGTCGGTGAAGATAAATACTTTTCTATACGAAGGTTTGTCTCCTCATTTCACTAGCAGTCTGCAAACTTTAATGGTGGATATGCTTTAATTTGCCCATAAAAAACAACTTATTCTAATTTTACAAATCGAGAATTATTTGTATTTGTAAAATTATAAATTTTGGTTTTTTGAATTGGCATAGATAAACCAATATGTAATAAGTTGCTGCGATCCTAAAATATAATATGTCCTTTTAATAACTACAATTAACACACTTATTGTTTTTTGTTGATCTACGCTATTACATCTTTACTGTACACTAGAGGTAATGTATTTTACAATGTTGTTGAAGAAAAAATGAACAAGAGGAAAATGATTAGTTAAAACTTGAATTTACGTCGCACTGGAGCAATACAACGGGCTATTGGAAGGAAGATTAAATAATGAATTATGTGTTATTTTTAGTTTTATTTTCATAAGAAATAAGTCTACAACTATAAGTCAGGGAAAAACCAATCAAAATATTTTGATTTATATATTTTTAACTTATTTAAAAAAATTGTAAAAATAATTAAACAATGAAAAGTATAAAACTGTTAGTAAAAATTTCATTCAAGTGTGATTTGTGAGTTACAAGAGAACATTATATCATAATTTCTCTGTTGAATTTGTAACATTACAAATTGCAATCTATTAAACATAATTCTAAATAGTTCTTTTTTCGGAAACTGGGATTTCTAAAAATCGTATTTTAATTCTTTAATTAGAAATGAGTCATTTTATTTTTATAACAGTGAAATGCTCTAGTTACAGTGATATTCAAACTTTCGGGCCATGCCTTATGAAGCAATAAATAACACGTCTTGAATTGAATACATTTGTCAGGTAAGATCTATCTATCTTCTAATGAACAGCTAAATTTGTATAAATGACTGCTTGCAAATTTAAATAATGATTATTAACATCTAATAACATTGTAAATTAATACCCTTCTCTTGAGTTACAGTCGTTAATATGATCATTTATCATACAGGAGTAAATTTCATGGGGAAATAGTTATTTTAATAGTTAGATTTAATAAGTATGCTCTGTTTTCAAAGCTAATATGGAATAAATAAATAATATATAGTTTATAAGTAATATTCCAAATATTTTATAACCATCTTAGATATTTTTAAAATGGGCATTAGTATAAAGAATACATATTTTCAAAACTTAACTAGTAATGACTTTTAGAGTTATTAGAAAAGTAGCTCGTTGTAATATTTTTGTTACTTTAATTCTTTTATGCATTTTCAATATGATGCAAATCTTTTCCTAGTATGCAAAACGTTTACACGAAATTCTACTAATCTATCGTAAATACAGGATTCAGGTTTACACAGCAAATTTATATTTGATTATGTGTTCAAATAAGTTTAGCGAAAACAATTATACATATTCTATTGTTTCAAGTTAATATCAGTACAAATAATTTAATACAAATACTTTAGACTAATTGAAAAGGATTAAAAACTATCCTTTTATAATGTTTGCTAACACATTCAAGTACAGATATTTGGTAATTCTACGAAACAAAACCCGTAATTTAATCTTAACCAGATGTAATAAACTGAAAAGCATAAAATATCAGCTTTTGTGTAATTCTACGAACAATTAAAACTTTTTGATAGTCAGATATTTGTTGGCATAGTATATATTAGACATATATAAAAACTTAGTACGTTGATTGTTTTTCATTTCCTAACTTGCAGAACATTTGATGGAATTATTGTTCTACTGTACCCAATATTTCAGTGGTTACATTACACTCAATAAATGAATTTAAACCATAGAGAGGTTTTCAAATAAATTGAAACTTCCATTTATATTTTTACTGGAAATACCAATATCGAACTATGCCGCGATTTCATTGTCAATCTACTATCATTGAAAGAAAGTTTGGAGATTTTAAATTCTGTCATGAAGGAGTTCGATTGACAAAACTTCATCTTCACGCTAAGGATTCCCTTTGAATACGGTTTATTGTAGCTCTTAATTCTCATCAAGGGTTTGAGAATTCTAAAAGAGTTAATAACTCATATGCGGCACTTTGAAGAAAAAATCCCACTCTCAGTCATGTATTATCCGGAACTGAAGAGTAATCCTAGGTGAATGAGATTAAAGACAACGAGAAGACAGAAAAGGTAGATTTTCCTGTTCTCTTTATTCGATCTTTGTGTTTTTTCTTTTTATCTAGGCCGGATAATCAGCGGAACAAGTAACAGATGGTAGATATGGATTTTATTTCTCCAATCTCTCAATTTCTTTGGTATTATTGACGTTTTCTTGGCGCCTAAGATAATTTTCTCCCTGGAATAAATTTGAGCACCGTGATGAGAATGTATTACTCGCGGTGTGTTACCCGATCACAGTAACAGTGGTACAGGTTACGAGTGGAATATCACATGGTCTAAAATGATTGCTAGATATTACTTTTATAGATTTTCTGACCACAGGATTTGATATTAACTTGCAATTCAACAAAGCTAGTGTGTTAGATTTACATGACAAAAATACTGACTTCATGATTAAAATAAACAAAAAATCTGTGTATGTTTAATGTTACAGTTTAACTATCACAGTGGTTGTCTTAAAGAGTTACCTCGTTGAGATAACCAGAGTAATGAATGTATCTTCATGGACGAGATATATCGTCATTATACGAAAGTGACCAGATCTTAGTATTGTCATATAAAAACAGTAATATCTTGATGCAGAGGTGTCTTGTCAAGTATTATTTAAATTATTCAGATATTGACGGACGAGATATGTCGTTGAAACCACTTGGAGGATTAAAGGAGTCTAGGACTCAAAATACGAAAGACACATAAATTTTATATCTACCATTATAGAACCAGAAATATTCTTTTATAGAATTTTTATAGAAATATTCTTTTATAGAACTTTTATAGAAATATTCTTTTATAGAACTTTTATAGAAATATTCTTTTATAGAACTTTTATAGAAATATTCTTTTATAGAACTTTTATAGAAATATTCTTTTATAGAATTTTTATAGAAATATTCTTTTATAGAACTTTTATAGAAATATTCTTTTATAGAACTTTTATAGAAATATTCTTTTATAGAATTTTTATAGAAATATTCTTTTATAGAACTTTTATAGAAATATTGTTTTATAGAACTTTTATAGAAATGAACTTTTATAGAAATATTCTTTTATAGAACTTTTTATAACCATGTCAGCTGTAAATAAAACGAGCTTTCATAATTTGAAAACGCTCTTTTCACCTTTTGTGTTAAATGGGATTTCAATAGTGAAAAATGGTATAACGTAAAAACTACTTGTCATAAATGAATGAAATTTTCAACATTTACTTTACAAATTATATATATATATATATATATATATATAATTTTTTTTTATAATTTTTCGAACTTTGTGTACTATGTGTTTTATGTTGTTTTGAACAAAATATTTTTTTTTAAATTTACTAATTATGTTAAACAAAAATCACAGAGACAGTTTATAGTATGATATTTCGGAAGTTATTTAATGCAAAAATGAAGTGCTTTGTTACAAAATAAATGAAGATAGATCAATTTTGCCCGACGTCAAAATTTTAACTTTTAAAACTTTAATAAAAAAAATTAAGTTTTGAGAACGTACAATGTTTATTATAATTGAAAAATACCATGCATATCAACAGAAAACATTTCAGAACAAAAACTTTAGAATTGAAGTTTTAGAATTTTGAGTCCCGGAACCCCCTTAAGGAACGAAAAAGCTCCGCAGTAACTATATTTTATATCATTTTGAAGATGTTGATCTTGTTTTCACTCTCTGATCGATACGAAATTTCCTATTAGTACACTATTGCTTTTATACTATGACTCTCATACTAAACAATATCTATTGATTAGCAGAACCCATGCATAGATTTCACGAAGTCTAAAACTGTTTAGAAGTCATTCGGTGAAAACTACCGTTTATACGAGGGAATATTAAGTGCATGTCCCTCAAAAAATAAGTGATTTTATAGATACTGAATACATTACACGAAAATATTTGCATAAATGTCATAAGTTATATACTGGTATTTCTTATTAGAATTTATTTATATCATTTTTAGTAATGTGTAATTCTTTTCTAAAATGTTTCTTTCAATTGAACTGTGTAATATTTCTCGTGTGATTCTTTTTGACAAAGGAAAGATCATAATTGAAATTCAAAGACGTTTATTGAATAAACGTTATAACAAATAAAATAACAATTTGCATTATTTAATCTCGGGGATGAGCCTTACAAAGTACGATCGGTCTCCAAATACCCGACGTCTTTTTCGCTCATAAGATCACAGCTTTATTGTATCATAACAGTTCTCAATTCCAAAATCCTCTTTTCCAATCACATTACAATCATGTTTACAGTTCAATATTATCTCGTTTGCTCCCGAATTATAAATATGATTCTTGAAATCATTTGCATGTACGCAATAAAAATTAAATTCTCCAAATAACTTATAGTCAAGAAAAATTAATATTTATTTAATCATTTAGATTTATCGTTTGAACTAACCTTTTGAACTGGCTTTCGCCGCACTTGTTTGAGAATACGTAATATTACACTACACACCGTTTAAAATATTTAAATAAAAGTTATTTAATGAATGATAACGTGATTAAGACATAATACTTCACTAATATAACAATTATTGTCGTAACAGTCAAATGTATATAATAATATAATAAATGTATATAAAACATTGTCTTTGTTGAACTTACTACACAAAACGTTTAGATCAAAATTCAAAAATTACTTTCTTTTCTATGCATATATTTTACACCAAATTATAAATTCCAAATGGAATCAAATTGTTTAAAGCTATGATATCATCTTAATTCATTCCCATAACTTTTTTGTGTAATACCTGCCAATAGATGTGTGTATTCAATATATCATCAACTCAAGGAATAACTGATATCTACTGAATAAATATGTGTATCCAAAAGGATTATTGCAAATGAAACATATTTTTCATTTCAAATGACTGAACCATAGATCTTTTTGGCCTTTGGCTTATAAGGGGTGAACTAAAGATTACAAGGGAAGGAAAACCCAGTGGGTGATTTCGAGCAGCGACTATCAAACGCTTACAAACGGAGATTAGAACACGAGACAAAAACAATGCAGCTACACCCGTCAGAAATCGAAAATTTGAACAACCTCAACCCACAAACATGCTCTAAAATCGTTTTAATGCGCTTCAATCCCGCAAGCATTTATACAGTGACCGCTTTCCACGATCTATTAATACAGTTGTAGTAAACAATGCCTCTAAAACAGGAATTCTCACTATATTTGAGCCGAAAAACAATTCCCTAGAAGAAAATACAGCTGCTATGCTCAGAATAGCAGCTGTTATCCTCTTCAATACAGCAGCAGTTGTGCACCTCAGAAGACGAGACATTCCTGGGTAAATTTCATATATATGTTACTTCACTTTATCCCCGAAAAGGGTTGGGCAAAGGAAACCTCGCAGCAAATATCATTCAGAAGAAATTCTCAGGAACGTTCTCCCATCTGCATTCATATATGAATAATTCAAGGGATATAAGAAAAACGAACATATCGAAGCATAATAAAAAACATAGATATAGATATATGTTCATATAGGAAGGAAAAACGCGTTTTTTTTTTCTGTGGTGTTGCCGATGGACTGCTCTAACAAAAGTGTGCTGGAGTAATCGTGTAATAGAGTCTCGAAATTATTATGCATTAAAGTATGCAATCTTATTTTACTATTGAGTGGAGAAAAAGAAGAAAGTAATTTCCGATCCTCACACAGAAATTTGGAATTTTCTTTGCATTTTTGCGCCTCGAATTTTCCTTATTCTATATTTAAAGTAAAAGTAAGGGAAGATTTCATTCCAGGAAAAAGTTTATGGTTGCAGCATACTTTCAATTTCGCTTCGAACATTCAATTTTCCTTACAAGAAAGTAGTTTTATTTCTCTTTCCATTTCCAACCAACTCCACCCTTCCTTTTAGGTAGAAAAGTGTTCGGGGATCAGATAAGCAAAGATTTATTTTTGAGTTATTTTCCCAGTTTCAAAAATTTTCATTTCTTGATTAGATTATAATTTTTTGGACATGTGGTTTACACGAATAGGCAGGCATTGGATGCATACGTTTTGATTTAATACGTGAAAATGCAAAAAAAAATCATTATAAAAAAATGCAATTTTTTAGTATACAATTTTAAAAAAGTTAAAAAAATTCAATTTCTTTTTAAACCCTAAAAATTTTGATATGATACTTTCTGAATAATTAACTCTTTATTTTTGAACACTTCAAAACAGATTTTTAAAGGTTAGATCAGGCAATATTTTACACGAATTTGAAAAATAATGCTTAATTTAAAATCAATTATATCAATAAAAGAAACTTTACTGCAACGGAAACGAGTTCTAACTATCTTGTAGTCTTGGGTGGATTTATTTGAACAAATGACATTATTATAATTATATTCATTCCGTTAAATTACGTAGGATATGCTTGAAAACAAATAATTGAATTAATGGTGTAAATTTTTTCAATAATGCAATATTCAGTTTTTCTTTGAAATACGTAATATTGATAAAAGTAATTAAAGTTTCTTTGAATTACTTATATTAGAAAAAGTCATCATGCATTTGCCAGGACCAATGCAATGCCTTTTTTTTATATTTAAATTTGCTTCTATAAAAAATTATAAAACAGTTCCACAAGTTATTCACAAATCGATGAACTTTACAAAGTACAGAAAACTCCTAACAAAATCAAAATGTATTGTAGATATCACATATATGTATGCAGATATATGATTTCAAGTTAGAATAACCTACCTTTATTTATTTGTCTACAAAATTTTTTTTTATTAATTTATCATTCACATAACTATTAATATTTATGTTTAAAAAACAACAAAGACTTTAAAAGATAGTAATGAAGATATTTAGTTCCACATTTTATTTTTCACTTTTTAGATAAATTGTAGTATACTTTCTGTTACTTTTGTTAATAATCCATATAATTTATATTTTGATTGTCACATCAGCATATTTTAAAGTTATAGATATAGCTTTAAATAATAGTTATATTTAACAGGAACTCAGATGGAATCAATATTTTCATTCAACGAATTAAAAGTTATTGAGCAAGATTAAACATCCACCCAGTTGCTAAAACTACGAATGAATCTTCATTTATGTCATGGATTTAATTATCTCAAAGATTAAGGTAAAGTTTTATAAACCAAAGTTTTAAATTCATTAAGTGCTATAATTCTAACCCACACTAAATGAATTCAATCGTTTTGTTCTGCAACCACGCTAAACAAGCTCTTTTAACCACGGAAACTTGACGTTGTAACACACTGCGTTTCACAACACTGTGATAATTAGGTTCAAGTCCATCCCCAGCGATAGGAAACAAGAATGCAGAGAGAAAACCCTTTTATTAAGTATCGTAAAAGCGGCAGAGCGTAAAATCACGCCCTGGGAATATTTACCCCATACTCCATTATGTCCTAGGGCTAAGTAGAGATAACTCTGACCCTACACGCTTCTCATAACTTATACGTTATTTATGTTCCTAGAGTATTTTAAAATCATGATATTATCGAGAACAAGGTCTTGAACGAAAACAATTTTTTACGAGACATAAAAACTGCCTTCGTGCCACCACAGACTTGAAGAAGATTTTTGAAGTAAACAAGTCATATATTATGTGTCTCTATCCCCTCTTTTGAACAGTTGGGAGATAAATGCTCGACCCCCATATTTAAGAGAAAAGGAGAAAGGAAAAATACGCTAGGTTATGTTCCATAATAGCAGTTTTTTGGGTTAACGATTCGATGTCCTTTTCCCCGATTTAAAGCCAACGGAAGATCGTAATAAGTCATTCAGACGTAAGTGAAACTTGTGAAAAAAATCGAATTTGCAAAACATTCGAACATATCTCCATCCTTTTGTATATATTGCAAGGAACGATTCATCCAACGAACGATTAAACCCAAATAATCGATTATTCTATATCTCAGTCACAAAGAAAAAGTCTTTGAATGAAATATATCTTAAATTTCGAAAAGTATATTGTTATGCTCAGGAAACGACTATATTAGCATCAAATATAGATTACTGCATTACTTTGAGACAGTAATAAATTATATGTAGTTGCAAAGTGAATAAATCGTAATTGTTTCAGTCAAATAACTTCATGATCGTGGATTATAATAAAATATCAATAGTTACAACCGTTTATGTTTAACATAAAGATTAATAATATTTTTCCAATAAAATTCGCTAAACTCCCAAGTCCCATTCAAAAATTTCTTTTCATGTGACGTTAAATGCAGATTTATAGCTTTTTAACACGCAGTTTATAATGGAATAATACAAGGAATACAAAACAAACGTTTTCAATATGTAATATAAGTGTAATGCAGTTTTGGTCTGGCTAAAAAATTGAAACTAATTGGTATTGTTGCATATTTGCTCCTCCTGGTAAGCTTTAGAACTGAGCAAATTGGCATTTTTGTTACATAAAAAGTTAAGTTTCCTTAAGCCTGTTCAAATTTATCTTACATGCTTCATACCACGTATTTCAAATCCATAGTTTTTAGATTTTTAAATATGACGAGTAAACCTTGAAAGATTTTGAACATCATTATCTCTTCACACATACATTGTCTTTATTCTTTGTTTCTTTAATTTCAAATCAGCATTTAGTTAAGCATAAATCTCTACTTCTGGAATTCATATTACCCTATATTTCATATTGACACTTCACCTCTTTAATGATATCATTTTCAATTATAACGATCATCCTTCACTTTAAAACAGGGAGTTAAATCTTAGCAAGGCCGAAACGAGCACTCCAGTTTAAATTTGGCAGTACGTCGAAAAATCTCATGCACAATATTTCCCCAAAAGTTTTTCGCAACATTACTCCCATGAGCACATTTCCAAACTCATCTTTTCAAACACCCCCCGAAGCCTAAAGCGCTTTCCCATTTTCAGTAACTGGGGAGGGTAATTCCAAATCTCCCTGAAAAGAGGGAAACGTATCCTGCAACAGCTCGACAATGAAAATAAAATTCCGCTCCTGTATACCATCCTAGCAGAGAAATGAAAAAAAAATAGATACCGTTAAAAATTCCGAGGTTCAATTGAAGTCACCGTCTAGTCGAATTGATGCTACTGTATTCAAAGCGAGAACTTTGTGCCGGAAGGCTAGGGCCGGATGCCGGATGTATTTAGCATATAGATCCCGGGCGGGAGTTTCGCGTTTTGGTTGGTTAAGTCGGAAAACCGCATGATCCGGCTGGGGAAAGGCTTTACTGGGTTTTTAATTGTAGCGATTAGCTGGTATGGGCTTTGAAAGTTGAGCGTAAGTTCTGAGTTTTGAAAACCAAACACGTATCACGAAATGATATGCCAATTTTGATTTGACTCCAAAATCACTAAAGAAATGCAATATTTGTTTATCTGAATTCCGTTATTTTTTAATTCGATATCTGGTTCTAGACCATCATTCAACCTCGATTATATACTACTACCTTCAAACACCTCATATAAAACACCTCATTCTCCAAGGTGACACGTACTAGCTATCACGTTTCTAAAACAGACTTGTTATTGTGTTTATCAACGTTCGGCCTTTACCTTATTCAAATTTCATTTCATCCAAAACAATATTGATGAAATGTTTTATCAGCCCGATTTACAATAATTGAAATTATATCGTCAGAAATTGTAGGCAGTCCTTGAGGAGGTCTCAGTTATTTTGTTCTGTTCGCATAGAGTAACGCACTGTTGCCACAACTTGCAACTAAAAGTGCACAAAATTTATAAATGCAAAATTAATTCAGAGCGAAATAAACATGAGTTTCCGTTTTATTCCCGTTCGTTGAAAAATATCGTCTGTCCCAAATATTCGGAAATCGTTTTCATTGCGCAAAGAACAAAAATAAGACTCGAAATAAATGAAGTAACAGAGCTGAAATTCCATAAAAAAATAATTTTGTGAAGAATAATTACTTTTACAGCAGTACTGGTAAAGCAATCGAAGTAAGCGTAAAATTTATTTTATACATTCAAATTTTTCTAAAACTACCAGATTATGGTTGATTTAAGTATACTTACTCAGGCATGAAACTCAATTAAATATAATAATAAAGAAATGTTTAATATTGCGTTCACTGAACTAATAAATAATGTATAAAATAAAATACATTGAAATCAAATATCTGGAATAAAATTGATGTGATGCCTGTATAAACACACAATCACAAAATCGAACATAGAACAGAAAGACGGACAGACAGACTTTCGCAACCAATTCCACTCACTAAATGAAGATAAGTACTCACTGTATGCAAATTTCCATGAAAATATATTAAACCGTGTGGACGTGTAGGGCACAACATACAGACAGATGGGCAGACAGACACCAAACGCGAAAATGGTGGATTTGGCATCAGAAGGGTCCAAAACGGATAGAAAACTTGAAATGGGTCGAAAATATTGAATGTACAAACAAACACTCTATTCTTATTTATATAGATACATTGAAAAGCCTCATTCGTTCCTTTAAATTACGAAAGTGAAATATTTTTAGGTTAAAAGGTGAAAGTTTAAGTATACAGATTTACGGATATGAGATTTAGAGCATTGGATTTATACGAATTAGGTGACTACAAAGATTAAAGGTTGACTCACCTTGTTCCCCAAGATCTATCATCAGTGGACGAAAGAAAGACAGAACACTAGTTTCGAGTTAATGCGATTCTTTGTTTAAAGTATAAAGTATAAGACAAATATGCGCAGGCGACCTTTTTGTGCGTAGACAGAATTCTAATTTTGTAATGATATAATGTTTACAGTTTTCATGATTAAAATACATTCACAGTATCGTCACGTGCGCTGCATAACAAATATATCAAAATGCAACAATGTTTGCAAACACTAGTACTAGTTGAGCGCGTTATAAAATTAAATCCACGGAGAGTTCGCACTCACTCATATTATCATAGAAAATAAATGCGTTCATCACGTGGCTAATCTAAATCAACATCCTGCGAGGGCCGGCATGAGGGGAGAGGAAGGACCACCAGTCGATTCTGAGCACGAAGCTTTTCTCCATCCCTGGTCCGCACGCTGGCTACCCTGGTGATCTGATCTTTGCCCGGGAAGATGTTGGTTACGCGACCAAGAGTCCAGGAACAAGGAGCAGAATTTGCCTCTTGAAGAAGAACCATGTCTCCAATTTGCAGAGGTTGTTTCGTTGAATTCCACTTTTGACGAGGCTGGAGTGTATGCAGGAGGTCTCGTGTCCAACGGCGCCAGAAGGATTCCTTAACCTGCAATAAGAGTCTCCATCTGCAAGAGAGACTTAGAATTTTTCGATTAGTGTTTGTAGAACTGTCAGTGTTTTCTGGAAGTTCCAGAAGGGGAACTCCGATTAGGAAGTGTCCAGGGGTAAGTGCACGAAGATCACTAGTTGCCGAGGATAAAGGTACCAGAGGCCTTGAGTTTATGCAAGCCTCTATTTGACATAACACTGTAGAGAATTCCTCGAAATTGAGAAGTGTGCCTTGACAAGTTTTTGTGAGATGCCGCTTAGCAAGTTTAATTGAAGCTTCCCATAACCCACCTTGGTTAGGGGCATAGGGTGGAATAAAATGCCAATGAATGTTTCTTTCCGATGAGAAGTTCTGGACGGATTGCTCTTTTGTGAGTTTAAAAAGTGCTTTTAGATAGGCAGACGCACCGCGGAAATTAGTACCATTGTCTGAGAATATTTCCGAGGGAAATCCTCGACGTGCGACGAATCGTCTCAATGCAGCCAAGAACGAGTCAGTAGAGAGACTGGAGACGGCTTCCAGATGTACGGCACGGGTACACATACATATGAAAAGGCAAATGTATGTCTTGAATGTTGTCACTTTTCGCTGGTGCTGGCATTTTGTACTAATTGGACCAGCGAAATCAATTCCAACTTTGTCGAAGGGGCGTGACTGCATGATTCTTGCAATAGGTAAATCACCCATCTTTTGGTATACTGGCCTGGCCAATGATTTAAAGCATGTGATGCAACTGCGCACTACACTGCGTACTGTGGATTTGCCATCCGGAATCCAGAAGATTTGACGGATCAACGATAAGACAAGTTCGGGTCCCGAATGAAGACTTGTAAGATGGAAATGTCGAATCACTAAGGCAGTAATTGGGTGTCTCTTAGGAAGTAGAATAGGAAATTTATGATCGAATGCTAATGTCTGATGATGTGATAAACGTCCTCCAACGCGAAGAAGTCCTACTTCGTCAAGAAAGACATTTAAAGACAGTAGTTTGCTGGATTTAGGGAGAGGTTTATTTTTTGCTATACGCTTAAGGTCGGAAGCGAATTCTTCTTGCTGTACAATTTTTAGAATAGCCGTTCGTGCACCGGTCAGTTCAGAAGTTTGAAGAGTACCTTTAAGCTTATTTCTAGATTTGAGGTTGTGAATGAAACGTAAGATCCAGGCTGTGACACGTAATAATGTTGTGTATGAAGAATACTTCAAGATAGCATGAGAGATTGGAGGTGATTCTTTAACTGTTTGTGGAACCAAATCCTTATTCTCGTCACGAATAAGTACTGAAGAAGTAGAGAGTTCAAAAGAAGTGAGAGCTCCGTATTTATTGTTGACAACAATCCAGTTTGGACCAGTGAACCACTCTAAATGAGCCAACAACTGTGAAGGATAAAGTCCTCGACTAGCACAGTCTGCTGGGTTTTCTTTGCCAGGAATGTGGTTCCAAGAAGTTACTGACGTCAGGGAAAGTATTTTTCCCACTCGATGTTGTACAAACTGATTTCCTGAAGACGGAGGGTTTGTGATCCAACTCAATGCGATTGTTGAGTCGCACCAAAGGAATATTTGTGGGTTTGGAACTGGGATTACTTTTAGAATTGCTGAAATTAGCTCGGCTAGCAGTAAACAACCCTGAAGCTCCAGCCGGGGTAGAGTTACTGGTTTAACAGGCGCAACTCTTGTTTTTGCTGTGAGTAAGGATACATGTGTCGACTCAGAAATGACCTTTAAATAAACTACTGAAGCATAAGCTTTAAAAGAAGCGTCGCAAAAGCCATGAAGTTCAAGAATACAATCCTCTGAAGTGTGTATGTAGCGAGGAACTTTAATTTGTTTAAAGTGATGCATTTCTGCTTGGAATTTATTCCACCGTTCTAGAATGTCTGGTGGAACGGGATCGTCCCAAGCCAATTTTGACTTCCACAAGTCCTGAAGCATAATCTTCAGAAGCAATATGGCAGGTGCCATTAGTCCCAGAGGATCAAAACTACGCGCTATGACCGATAACAGTTCACGTTTGGTGGAGACGGTTGGCTCTTCCACAGTCCTAACTTGCAGCGAATCGGTTGGAAGATTCCAAACGAGTCCCAAGATTTTTTGTGAAGACTCTTCAGCATCACTGAACGATTGGTTAAGGCTTTTGGCTTTTAACGAATAAGGCAATTCGCTTAGTACCTCTTCATGACTAGATGACCATTTCCGAAGAGGTAAGCATCCTGCATTCATGAAACGTAGCATTTCATCGATTAAGGATTTTGCGGCTTCTACGGTGTCTGCACCTGCTAAAAGATCATCAACGTAGAAATGATTTTCAGCAATTTTAGAGGCGTTCGGAAAGTTGTCTTGTTCGTCTTTGCACAGTTGTTGCAACGTACGAAGTGCGAGGAAAGGCGAAGAAGACATTCCATAAGTTATAGTGTTTAGTTCGTAGGTAATCAATGGATCGGACGGGTTTTGTCTCCAAAATATTCTTTGGAACGCGCGGTCTTCTTCCGCAATGAGGATTTGACGGTACATTTTACATATGTCTGCAGACACTGCAACTTTATAACTTCTAAAGTGAATTAAATTGTCAAATATTTCGGTTTGTAATTTACGACCTTTCAGTAGAAGGTCGCTGACTGCATGCCCATTGGATGTTTTACTCGACCCATCAAAAACAACGCGAAGAGCAGTTGTGGTTGAATGAAGATTTTCAACACCATGGTGAGGAAGATAATAGTGGTTCTGATCTATCTCCAAGGTGGAAGGATGTAGAGGTGACATATGCCCTAGGGCTAGATATTCATTCATTAACTCACTATATTTGAGTTTTAAATCTGGCTTTTTAGCAAGTTTATTCTCTAATGAAAGAAAACGGTTGAGAGCTTTCGATCGACTTTCACCTAAGTCTCTGTCATTACGAAAAGGGAGTTTTACTATGTATCTTCCCTCACTATTTCGTTGTAATGAATTTGTGTAAAGATCTTCACACTGAATTTCTTCACTATTTACCAGTTCTTCACACGGAATCGATTCAATTTGCCAGAATTTTTGCAGTGTGCTATCAATACTGGCATTAACAGAAAGACAGCCGATAGAAATGTTCGAGTGGACGGCAGAGTTTATTTTTCCGGTGAGTAAATGTCCTAATTTTGTAGGAATAGCAACTGGTGAACCACTTTGTCCAACAATTGGAGAGCCGTTTAGTAGCAGAGGGAAAATGTCTGCTCCCAGAAGAATATCTATCGGTTTTTGACTTGTATAGTCTGGATCGGCTAATATGAGTCCATATAAATGTGTCCATTTACGTTTCTGAATATAGAAGTTAGGGAGAGGTGGAGTCACTTTGCTTACTACTAATACTTCAATGTGAAAAGAATCTGACGAGAAGTGAGGAGAAAAAACAACGTTGGCGATGTGCAACGATGTTTCCGCCGTGACCCCATTAATTCCCATTAATCGATGTGTAGTTTCCCGCAAGGGTACTTGTAAGCGCTCCGCACATTCACGAGTCAAGAGAGAATTTTGGCTAGCTCCATCAATTAAAGCATTAAATTGCAAAAATTCCCCAGTTTTTGATTTTATTTTTATTTGTGCGGTGGATAATAAAACATTACTTGTTTGTATATGTGATTGGCATTGGAGATTTGTAGAAATGAATGATGATGGATGTTCCGGAGGGGCAATCGCGTTGTTTACTTCAGAATTTCCTACTCTATAAATGTGCAATAAGGTATGATGTTCATTCGAAGAACAATTTTTACACCCACTTTTTATCCGACAGGGATCAGTGTGCCCACGCAGGCAATTTGCACAGAGTTTATTCGTTTCTACAACTTTCCACCGATCAGTTACGGACATGCGATGGAAACATGTACACTTATAAAGAGGATGGATGTTATTGTCCCCACAAAGAACGCAAGCTTTCCAATTTACAGCGACCGCACTCGCTACTAGAGGTCTAGCAAACGAACTGCTCCTTTCCGGTTTTTTACTCCCCCCGAACCTGTTTACATTAGCGTTTCTCCCTGGCCTTTCACTCCCCCCGCTAGGCAACGCAGAAAAAGAAGAAACAGAACGAGCTTCACACTCCAAAAAGGTTCGGAACGATTCGAGATCGGGATAAATGTCCTTCCTCAAGGTCAAATGCCATCGATGTTTAACTGCGTCGTCGATTTTCGTTAAGATGTGAGAAATGATGATTAACTCACTCAAAGAATCTGATTTTAACCCTATGGTTTGCAGATTTCGAACTGCTTCGTTGCAATTGTCTAAAACATCCAACAAAGCTTTAGTGTTATTGGCTTTGTTAATTTTCATGCCAAAAATTTTATTTATGTGGACAAATGCCAATTGAATTTTGTCTTCATACCTATCGCATAATATCTCCCAGCAATGCCTCAAATTCCCTGATTGCATTTGAAATCCGCGAATTAATTTTGCAGCATTGCCACGTGTAGATGCAAACAGGTATTGTAATTTCTCGATGTCCGACAACTCGGTGTTGTCGAGAACAGAGGTTTGAAATAACTCCCTAAAGGTAATCCACTGTTCCAGTTCACCGGAAAAATGTGGAAGTTCCAATGTAGGCAGTTTTGTTTTAGACTTATTAGCTGAATTTTGAACATTATTGCCACTTCCCACTGTTGAGACTTGTTCATGTTTATCATTGACAGTTTTATTTTCCAAATCAACGGATAAATTTAGAAGTATGTCCTGATAATTAAGATACGTATCCAAATAATCATCTGTGTCCTTCGAAGACAACTCCGAAAATGAATTGGATAGCCGAGTATCGAATGAATTGACTTTAGTTTTTAGCGCCTGTACCATACTTTGCTCAGTTATTTGACATCGTTGGATCTTCTCCCCAATTCTGTCAATTTCTTTACACAGAATTTCAAAATTCTGCGTAGTTTTCGCATTTTTAGGTGCCATAATTCCACGGCGGAACTCCGGCTCGACGGACCAAATGAAAGTTTAAGTATACAGATTTACGGATATGAGATTTAGAGCATTGGATTTATACGAGTTAGGTGACTACAAAGATTAAAGGTTGACTCACCTTGTTCCCCAAGATCTATCATCAGTGGACGAAAGAAAGACAGAACACTAGTTTCGAGTTAATGCGATTCTTTGTTTAAAGTATAAAGTATAAGACAAATATGCGCAGGCGACCTTTTTGTGCGTAGACAGAATTCTAATTTTGTAATGATATAATGTTTACAGTTTTCATGATTAAAATACATTCACAGTATCGTCACGTGCGCTGCATAACAAATATATCAAAATGCAACAATGTTTGCAAACACTAGTACTAGTTGAGCGCGTTATAAAATTAAATCCACGGAGAGTTCGCACTCACTCATATTATCATAGAAAATAAATGCGTTCATCACGTGGCTAATCTAAATCAACAAAAGGTAAACAATGGTTCTCACTAGTGAAAGACAAACTTTTATGAATAAATTATACGGAAGTATAAATGACAACATATCTTCAATCACCAATTTAATGATTAAATAATTTACTTTAAACAATACATCTGAATTGAAAAAATACATTAATTTCTTTTTAAGGTACCGAACATTTTGACCAAACATTCCAAAAAGGTTTTCGGTCTTATTGGATAGAGTATTGATTTGGTTTTCTAACATATATATTTGATTTTTCTCTAAGGAGAATTAGTTCCAGAGATATTAAGATTTTAATCAAGGTGCGAAAACCGGAAGTAGGTATGGAAAACACTGGAAATGGCAGTTAAAAGATCAAAATCCTGTCAACATTTAAATTTAAAAATTATCTTTTTTTTGCAAATATAATTTTTGGAAAGTTTTCTCAAATGTTTAAATGGTTTCTCTTTTAAAAATATAGTGAAAATGTTTAATGAGAAGTGAAGAACAACATTGTTTAAACCAACAGTACAAGCAAGAGAGAGCAAACACGATACACTTCAAACTATTTTTTCTCTAAATTAAGATTCATGCATTATTTCCTCACTTCAAATGTTATAACACAAAAAGTTATTGATGGATTCTCGTAAGACTTTTAAAACTTATTTTTTCTAATGTTGTCTAGGGAATGATCCAGAATAATTATGCTGAATTCAAAAGTTTTTTTAATTAAGACCATTTATTTAAGAAATAGGACTGTAAAAATGTAAAAAATGTTTTATTCCTCTTTTGATCGCTTGTAAACTTTTGTTCATTTAAATATCCTTTTGATTCTAGTTCCTTCCCTAGAAAAATGCATAATGTTTATTTTGATAGCATCATTATTCAAATGGGTTGAATAGATTTTCATGTTGCACATTTGAAGTTTTTGACAAATTTCTCAAAAATTTCATACACAATTATCATTTTTACAAAATTATTATTATAATAATATATGAATATTTATAGCCCACTGATATTGTTTAATAACACACTACATAAAAAGGCGGAAAACACTAATAAAATTAAGGCGGAAAAACAGGAAGTTGGTTTGGTAACTAACGGAAATTGTCATTAAAAGACCAAAAATCTTCAAAATTTGAATTTAAAACTTACTTTTTTTTTGCAAACACAGTTTCAGAAAAGTTTTTTAAATGTTTAAATGGGGGGGGGGTTTCTCTTTTGGAAATAGTGTGAACATTTTTAAAGAGGAGTGAAGATAAAAATTGTTTACGCAAACAGTAAAAGCAAGGAGAGAGCAAACGATACACTTCAAACTGCTTTTACTCTAAATTAATATTTTTGCATTATTTCTTCACTTCAAATGTTCTAACACAAAAAGTTATTGATGGATTCTCGTAAAATTTTAGAACTTATTCTTTATAATGTTGTCTAGTGAATGAACTATAATAATTATGATGAGTTGAAGAGTTTTCAAATTATGGCCATTTATTTAAGATATCTGACTGTAAAACTATCAAAAATCTTGCATTCATTTTTCGATTGCTTGTCGAATTTTTTTTTAAATATTCTTTTGATTGCTGTTCATTCACTAGACAAATGCATGTAGTTTATTTTGGAAGCATCATTTTCAAATTGGTTGAATAGGTTTTCCTGTAGCACATTTGAAGTTTTTGACAAATTTCCTTAAATTTTCATACGTATTTATCAGTTGTACAAAATTATTAATATATAATTTAAATATTTATAGCCCAATGCTATTTTTCAATAAGACTAAACATAAAAATATCCTTAAAATGTTTCTATACCACATTTAAAAAAAAGAGCCTCCAACGTGTCCGGATACCTTAAATGTAATATTTAACACATTGAATGAACTCTCATGAACTAATTCGTTTTATATGCGATATCACTGGAAAAAGCATATCTTGCTCTTAAATTGCGTCAGTTAAAAAGTAGGATGTATGTTCCAATTTTCGAAAATCTATCATGCATGAATACATGATACGCAAGTGTAAATGACAGCTTCAATTACTAAATGAGGGATTGGGTAATTTATTTTTAGTGCGATATCTGATTAGAAAAGGCCTAGGTTACTTTTTAATTGAGAAATTAAATTCTTATTTTGGTGAAAGCTGTACTTGTACTCTGGCATAAGAAACTTAACACGCATCAAGAAATGTAACGAAAGTTTTGTTGACTCCATTTACTATTTGAAGTGAAATACATAATTCATTTTAAACGCACCCGAAGGAAATTTCTGATAATATATACAACACCCACTTTAAATTGAAAATTCACTTAATAAACAATGTCTTAAAAGAATTTATTTTGTATGCGATGCTACCGGAGAGATCTTATTTCCTTTCAAATATTGTCAATTAACTATTATTGCGTGATAGTTTGACATGTGAAAGTCAAACGCTTATGAATAAATGATCCGTAAGTTTGAAAGACAACTGTAATCATTTTATTCAATCATAAGTAATTATTTTTGAATATGATAACTAACCCGTTTTTTATTTTAATAGTGATGATCAAATATTGTTACGTCGAAAGTTAGAAGTTCATTCTTACTAGTGACAACAAAACACGTATAAAGAAATTAGTTATAAAGAGGCAAGTTTTAATGACAACAGCTGCAGATCTTTAAACGAAAGATTCAATTTAATTTGAATGCGATTTTGGAAAATTTCATAGTTGCCTTTTTAGTTGAATTTAAATATTATTGTGTTGAAAATTGTTTGTATGCTCTGATTTAAGATACTCAAATAGGTGTCAATAAATAATACAAATAGTATTCGCATCTGTTACATTTCCAATTAAAAAACAAAGTTTAATTAGCAATACATTTTAAATGTTGAATTTTAGCAAAAAATTACAATACCAAGCTAAAAGTTTCAAACTGAAAAAAAAAATGTTAAGCATTATCATTAATCCATGAAATATTTCTCTATCAAATAGGTATGAAGAAAAGTGGAAATTGGGATGCATACACCTTTTTTAAACTTAAATCACCTAAACATGTAAAAAGAAATTAATGCAAGTTTATCACATTACTTATTCCTCTGTGTTATTCCCACTTAAATTTAAAAAAAAATAATTATTATTATTTTCGCTAAACGAACACGTATGAAGCAAATTACTTAAATATGGATAAAACATAACTTCATTCAGTAAACGAAATTTAATTAGTACTGTTCCTTAAATGTGATTTTTTTTTGGAATAGCATATTTAAAATTAAAATGTTAAGAATTCATGAAAGTGTTTCTAATTCATGAAACCTTTATCTGCAATTAGTAGGTGGTGCAGTTTCGATTCTTGTAATTTACCATGGGTGAATTCTTTCTTTCTTCTTTTTTCTTTCACAGTAAAATATTGTTGTAAGTGTGTTCATGAAGTGTTGGCGTCTGTCTTGTGTTCGGCACAGTTTGAGAAATGTGTCCCTTTCGCGATAAAATACAAACTCAGAAAACTATGAAACCTTTCTCCTTCAAACGCGTCAAGAAATTGTAAGCAAGTGTTCAAATAATGCTTTATTTTTATTTTAATTACTAAGACAAGTTTTAAAAAAATAAAGTATGACAAAGCCAGATCATGATTATAGATTTTTTTTTAACTTAACACATCTAAATTCAGCACATAATTAACAATTCTCCATTATTTACTAAAAACCTAATAAAGACTTATTTTTCTTTGATTATGGCTTTGAATATTGTACTATACTCAAATATTTTAAAAAGTCGCTCTTATGCATATACAATTTGTTAAGATGTAGAAATTAAGTTTTAAATTTATATTTTGTCCTTCCTTTAATAATTATAGAGACAACCTTAGTTTGATTGTTTAAATTCATTAATTAATTTTAAATGTAGTAAGTGGATTTAGAACGGAAGAAGGTTATTAATTGCTCAAGGATTTTTAGGTTAATTACGAAAGATGGTTATTTATTCATCCTACATTTTGTCACACAATGTCCCACTAGAAACTACTTGTCAGATAGAAATTTATGTCTATCTAATCGCTTATGCATACTAATAAAATATATTTTCATGAGTTATCTAAATTAAGAAATGTGTGATGTCACGTATTTTGAACTAGAGAAGATTAGTTTTCGATTTTAAATGTTGCTTTAAAGGAAAATGCGTATGCGTCATGTGGCATGCAAAGTTTTGTTTCGGAGTTGATACTTCGGATACTTGTACATACAAATGTCTCACCCTTATGTAGCATCTATATAAATAAGAATGGAGTTTTTGTTTGTACATTCAATATTTTCGACCCATTTCAAGTTTTCTATCCGTTTTGGACCCTTCTGATGCCAAAGCCGCCATTTTCGCGTTTGGTGTATGTCTGTCTGTCTGTCTGTCCATCTGTCTGTATGTTGAGCAATATGCACGTCCACACGGTTTAATATATTTTCATGGAAATTTGCATACAGTGAGTACTTATCTTCATTTAGTGAGTGGAATTGGTTGCGAAAGTCTGTCCGTCTTTCTGTTCTATGTTCGATTTTGTGTTTGTGTGTTTATAGAGGCATCACATCAATTTTATTCCAGATATTTGATACATTATTTATTAGTTCAGTGAACGCAATATTAAACATATCTTTATTGTTATATTTAATTTGAGTTTCATGCTAAAACACCTGAGTAAGTATACTTAAATCAACCATAATCTGGTAGTTTTAGAAAAATTAGAATGTATATTAAATTTTACGCTTACTTCGATTGCTTTACCAGTACTGCTGAAAAAGTAATTATTCTTCACAAAATTATTTTTTTATGGAATTTCAGCTCTGTTACTTCATTTATTTCGAGTCTTATTTTTGTTCTTTGCGGAATGAAAACGATTTCCGAATATTTGGGACAAGCGATATTTTTCAACGAACGGGAATGAACAAGATCGCGTGAGCAGTGATATTTTCTGTTTCTTTCGCTCTGAATTAATTTCACACTTCTAAATTTTGTGCACTTTTAGTTGTAAGTTGTGGCAACTGTGGGAGATCAAGAGATAAAAATGAATCACAAATTAATATCTTTAGAACAATTTTTTCCGACATCTTTTATTTTGTTTTATTTCGCTGTTTTCTCTTTTAAATATTTATTATTTTAATAAATGTGTTTCCTTCTCATGACACGCAACAGCACCACAAAGTATTCGACATAAAAATAGCAGGTAAGTCAGAATAAATTTTCAGTAAATTTTAAATGTAGTTATGCCATTATTGAAAGAATAATGCCGTTATTTAAAGAATAATGCCGTTATTTAAAGAGTAATGCTGTTATTTAAAGAATAATACGTCGTTGGAAGAATAATGCCGTTATTGAAAGAATAATGCCGTTAATGAAAGAATAATGGCGTTATGGAAAGAATAATACCGTTATCGAGAGAATAAAAATGTTTAAAAAATCCGAACTAGAACTTTTCAAACATTAAAAAATTCGTTGTCATAATGACAGGAAAAGTTTGCAAATTTTGCTAGTGATAACATAAGAACGACAGTAAGACATTCTGATGAAATAAATTATATATTATTAAATACATAACCTTCAAACATACTTTTTATTTAAATTACAATATTCTTATGTTTAAAAATATATTTTGAGGCTATATTATATAAGATAAGTGTATACCACCTGATAAATACTTATGTAATCATGAATGAACCTTCTAAAGTGTTCTTTAAATATATTTTATAATCATGAAAATTAATATCAGAAAAACGTGTATTCCTTTTAGTTAAATATAAATCCAAACTCGAAATGAAACAATCATTTACTAATGTAGAAAGAAACACTTATCAAAGTAAAATTTCTGTGGAAGCACCAATAATTTATAACAAGTATTTATATACTTTATGGATAGCTATAGTTTTCATAAAAACGACGTTTTAACTATCACATATTTTAATTACAGAATTAGTACTATAAAAAAAATAATATACGTTCATACATATG
Source organism: Metellina segmentata (assembly GCA_947359465.1). Lineage (NCBI taxonomy): Eukaryota > Metazoa > Arthropoda > Arachnida > Araneae > Tetragnathidae > Metellina > Metellina segmentata. The sequence goes on along the minus strand of OX375875.1, from coordinate 68,426,284 downwards.
AAATGTGACCATTTCTTGTGATATTAATATGCTAAAGAAAACTAACATTTTTTTATGACAATGACTTATATTCTTAATATGCTAAGTTTGAAATTGCACAATACGTATTTAAATCGTTTCAAAGTAGTTTTCTTTAGATCAATAATCTCTACTCTTATAAAATGAAGTTCGTGTATTGGGTGTTCGCCGTGTCCTGACAAATCTAGGGCACTTACAATAATAAAATTTGGCACACAGGTAGTCCGAATTTTTTGCAATTTTATAGTCTAGCCCGAATTTTTAAAATTAATCTAGAACATTTTAAATGAATTTTATGAAATATAATTAATAATGTTTTCTTTGGAATGGCAACAGCATAAAAATATGACAGGTTCTAACTTAAAATTTTCCGTTTTCATTTTGCGCGGCGGAATGATTTTCATACAGAAGATAGAAACAAAGTTTTAACTTTAGTTTAATAGTTATTTTTTCTATCTCCTAGACCGTTAAAGATAGAGAAAAAATTTCAACGGATTTGAAATCTGCGGAAAATTTAACATTAGATTAATACCTAAAAATATTATTTTCTTTAAAAAAATAAAATTTTTAAATTTAATATATTTTATATTTTCGCAAGAGACTGTGACGTCACGCTAACATTCGTGTTCCAAAAAGAAACAGATTACATTTACAGCGCTCTTCCATTTTTAGCAAAAGAAAGCAAAGAAATTAAAAAAACATTTTGGCTGTCATTATTTAGTTTCTTTTTGTAACATAGGGATAATTCAAGATAGATTAAAATTTTCAACGGATTTGAAATCTGCGGAAAATTTGAAACCTGACAAATATTTTATGCGTTTGATTTTCTTTCAAAAAATAATTTTTCCATTAAATATTTATATTTTTTGGTTTGCGAAGCAAACCACCACACGGGCAATGTAACCTCCTCGATAAGAACTGTCACGGGCAATGCTCATCTGGTTTGAGCGTTTGGTTCGTTGCAATGTGACTCCAACGAAAAGAACTATCACGGGCAACGCCCTTTATAACCAACACCACAGGCAACTCCGTTATGGCTGTTATCAAATAGGCTACGAACTCCTATTTGGTTTGCGAAGCGAACCAATAACCTCACAAAACCAACCGTCACGAGCAACGCCGGGCTAGCCACTCAGTGGCTAGTGTACTATAATTGTTAAAATATTACTTGACGTAATCTTCGATCAAATGTTCGTTATATATATCGTTAAATATCGCATATACTTTTTTTACTGAAGATGTATGCAAAATTACTAATTACATCTACAGAACAATGTTTTATAAACAAATTGCATTTTTTACGTAATTGTTTACACGGTTGCGAAATTTTATGGATATCCTAATTTAAGATGAACATTAGTTTTAACATATGAGATTTTCAATGAATATGCTAATATTTCTTCATTATAATTGAATTCCATTTAGTTTTTTGCCATATATTCAAGATTAAATATAAGAATGAAGTGTAGGAAAAAAGATATACATCCAAATATAATTTTTTAAATTTTGCCATCTCTTATAATTTAAATTTTGATCATGAGCCTTCAGAAAAATTGCTTTCTATTTTATTTTGCATGTGAAAGTATAAATTAAAATAAGAAGTTACAAAAACGATGAAAGGTAAACTATTCAGAAGGTTGAAAAAAACTTAATAAACAGTACTTAAGTGTACAAAATAATTAATGACAGATATAAAATATGGTAATCGGCACAAAATTCAGTAGGTTGAAGAAACACGTAATTAACAGTACTTAAATGTAAAAAATAATTGATGACATGTATAAAATATGGTAATATGCAAAAAATCGTTCTTTAACTCGATGCTTCAAAATGGATTGATTTCGTGAATAAATTTATTAAATTTATGTAATACGCATTTTATTTAATGTGTATAGCATTTGTTAATACTAAAATACTAAAACAATGAAGAAAATATTGATGGTGGCTTAAATCGCATATACTTGAGAGAAGTAGACAGCTGATATAAAGATTTTATTGGTACAATTAATTCTATTTAATTAGAAAAAAAAAAAGAAAATCAAACCCAGGAGGATGTTACATATATATATATATATATATATATATATATATATATATATATATATATATAAATTCAAGAACACAGGAATTTCAAAAAAAGTTAACAAAATGCATGGGTAGTTTCGACTTTCGGTTTCTGGTTAATGCACCCCGGCTGTTTTTTTTTTGTTATTTTGTGTGTTTTATGTTATTATTATTCTATGTTATATATATATATATATTTCAATCCTATTGTAAATTTTGCCCTGAAAGATTTTTTCAGTCTTCTATTAATCTTTTGTTGGATTTATTTTTATTTAGAGTTTTGAATTCATAATTTAGTGTAGAACTGGCTTATGTTATCTAGTTATTTAGGCAGCATGTCGAACCCCGGAAAAAAAATTAACACAAGTCAAAAAAATAAATATTTTTATGCTATGTCATTGAAAAATATGTATGAGTTGCCCCAGCGTGTTATATTACTATTCTATAGAATATAATCGAAGTTACTACCGTAAATACCTACCTAAAATTTGAAAGAAGCTTATACTATTACAATATAAGTTTTATAGTATCCTTTAAATTGATGTTTCTCAAATTCTGCAATCTTGAGTTGTGTCACTTTTCTTGCCGGTGCACGTTGTGTTTTGGGGGAGAAATAGAAACTTCGCAACTTAGAAATATGAATAATCAAGTACAATTGTAAATCCTACGTAATCACAATTTGTGTCAAAATTGAACATGTTCAGATTATCTTCTATAGAGAGCACTGAAATGCAGAACAGTATGTGAAAAACTATCTACTCTATATTTGTTCACTTTAAAATTTATTAATTCTGTTAAAAATACTAAAACATTAAAAGTTATGTTACTATTGAATATCTACTGCATATTATCAATAATGAACAAATTATTACAGTAATTGTTATCCATTTGAGAGGGGTTTGCGTGAAGTTAAATGCTAGTGGTTCTAGTGATTTTGTGGTAGAACACGCGTAACTCGATTTGACTTTTTTTTAAATATAATTTCAGTATGTTGCCAAAATTAATTCCGAATAGATATGCGATAGTTAATAATTAAACGCTAATTATATTAAGCTCAAACATCGTAAACAGCATCAATAAACTATATGTTTTGGTAACACTGATATGGAATAATGCGAGAACATTTGGGTAGCAAGAAGTAAGTACAATCCGTCTCCGAATCGATTCAATCTCGTATAATTTCTGATTAGCTTGTTGACTACTAGCTTCGACAACCATTAACATTAGAGGGAATTTCATTCTAACATAATAAAATTCCCTTTAGTGTTAATGGTTGTCGAAGCTAGCAGTCTACATGAGAATCAGAAAGTATTCAAGAAAATTACAGAAAAACTGAGACAGCGAAATATTTAAGCGGATAACACAAAGATGTTGCTCGCAAAACTTTGAAAGGCATTTCAAAATGTTAAAACCTCATTGTTCGACAAAAAAAAGTAAGAGCAGGCAAATTGATCCTTTAGTTTTCAAAATCATTTAGTTATCTTTAAATTTTGCATCCTGATAAATATTCGAGTATTATTATTTTGCGTTAGTTAAAAGTATCTTCACACTAAAAATTTAATCCTTGACCCTCCTTCTTTCAAAACCTCTCAAACGCTTCCTTTCTATTGTACCACACATCTGAGACTCCACTGATTCCTAATGTACAAATTTAATATTATCAGAGGCTCGGTTAATAAGTCACGCAATGGCGATGATACCCTTAAGAGAGCAGGGATATAAAATGGAGAACAGCATCATGAATTATTCTATGGCAAGTGCTACATAATTTAGCCGGAGTTTCGTCAGTTTCAAATGCGTGGGAGCTTAATGAAATCATTAATCATGTTTAGTCGGCGGTTCAACTTATCTGTTCATTTCTGCTGCCGAAATACGTTCGTTTCCTGCGTTAATGACTTCCCCTTCGGAAGCGAAGAATTGTTTAAGAAGCGCAAGAACTCGTTTGGAAGCGACACTGTCATGTTATGAATGTTTATGACCTTTGGATAGATGGGTTGTATTGTTAAGACGAACCCATCTAACATGAAGCATCACACGTTATGAATGTTAGAGAGTTTATACAAATACAAAAAACTTTTAAAGAATACAACAAGTAAGGCAGTATGCTTAGTCTTAAGAATACTAATTTGTGAATTTTTAGATGTGTTTCTATACTTAATCCTATTAATTTAAAATACAATTTTCACTGAGCTATTACACAGTTAAGTAGGATTGTTAAACTTTGGATATAGTGTTTTGTATTGTTAAGCTGACGAATGTCTATTCTACATGAAACATCATATGCTAGAATATAACTAATACACCATTATGTTTAATCTCAAAAATGCTAATTTGTGCAGTTCTAGATGCGTTTATTTACTTAATTGAGATCCATTTAGAGGATAAATTTTCAGTTCGCTACATTTAGTTTAGTAGGATTGTTAAGCAAATTAACTGGCAGCCGTAATTGTCGGCTCATTTACGAATATTTTGGGGTAAAGCAGGTACTACAGTTTTTTCCATTACAATTTTGAAAGATTTTAGTTTTGAGCAATGTGACAAAATGAATGTAATATCCAAATGGATATAATCCTTTTTCGATTTCATAGGTTTATAAGTAACTACTATTCATTAAATTTTGATAGTTTTTTATCTTAAATATTTTTTTTATTGAACTTGTGGTGAAATCTCTGTGTGAAGTTTCTGTGGTGGAGTCTCTGCTGTGAAGCGATACGTAATATGTAATAACGCAACTGTGAACTGAACTGAAGTAGTGGTTCAGGAAATTAATAATTAATATAAAACGAACACAGATACTTCATCAACGGAAAAAATATATTCATACCAGGCATTAAGGAATGTAAAGTATCAGAACGGATTACTAATAAATAATTTGAATGTTTTAGTCGTTGTATAAATTCATATGGAATTAAATGTTCCATAAACTATAGAAAAATAAAGGAATTTATATAAAGAGTGATGCCTCAAAGTAAACTTATGATCACTAAAGTAAGAAAATGTCACAAAAGTATGTTTTGAAACATTGTTGTGTTATAAATGTTTATTAATTTTCGAAAGATTGTTGCATTATCAAAATACCAAATCTGTATCCGTCATTAAGCATCGTCTGTTACCAACCTTATAGAATATATGCAAATGACAAGAACTTAAAGAATAAAATTAATAAGCCAGAAGGGTTTATCTTAAGCATAATAATTTGCGTTCTAGATCTATTAAATATATATTTTATTCTGATTCCTCTAAAGGAAAATTTTTAGTATGCTATACTCATTTTAGTGTGTAGGTAGGTTATTAATTAACGTCGCATTGTAACGACACGACGGATTATTGACGACAATGCAATATCCATTCCTTAGGGAAAGATTCATACAACGTCTCGTAATTGAGAACCACGGTCAGACGACGAGGTCAACTTCTGAACTGACATCCCACTCTTTAAACTTTTACACCACTACAATATCAGGACATTTTAGGCTTCAACAGTTTTAATACGTACCAACTTACCCCCTTGTACACAACGTTTTAGAGAGCGACAAAATTTCCCAAGCTCTAAACCTCAAGAACATTAATTTGTGGCGTGTTAGCTGTTCTTATATACTTCATTTTCATCATTTACGGGACGATTTTCAATAAAGACTTCATTCACTGTAGTTTATAGATATAATTAAGCAAGTTAATTGAAACTGTGTGTCGGCTTACGTACGTTTAAAAAATAAAATCGTTTACGACTTCGAAGAATTTTCGTTTGGAAAATGTGCTAGTTATATTAGTATATTGCGTTTTGTATTTAAGTTGTTTATTACTGAGTATTATGTATATTGTACTACCGTATGTGGTACAAAAATCGGCTACATCTGTATGTTGGCAAATGGCAACAAATGGATAATGACAGTATAAAATCAATCGATTCGAGATTAGTATGCTGTAAACTTGATTTATTTAATTTGAGATGGGAATTGTATAATATTGATAAAGCTGCACAGAAGAACTTTCGCCGTTCTAATGAAATTTTTTAGCAGTCGGATCACAGAAGGTAATGAGAAATCTGAAAGTCAAAAATATACTAACGCAGAAAAGTAAATGTGAGCTAATCCGATAAATTGATAAAAATCATAAAACGCCTATGAACAAATGAATGAGATTAAATTAAAATGGACGTTTAGAAATTAAATTTGGTAACCCCCCTGACTATATGAGGGTCTGCTAGTTCATTCAATTTCGTTAGCTTTAAATATGTCTTAAATATTTTTATGGAACTACAGAAAACTAAAATTTAAAAAATAATAATAAAGTAGTTTCAAAGAAAAATTATAATAAAATGTTCTACCAATAAAAAACTAATTAGTAGAAGGAACTGTCACAATTCTATTGTTTGAGACAAGTACATGTTATAAATATTCAGAAATTGGAAAGTTTTGACGATAACTAGAAGAAAACATCTCTCTCTCTCTCTCTCTCTCTCTCTCTCTCTCTCTTCAAAGCAATTTTAAATACCTTAATATTGCTTTGGTTATTCTGAAAAATATTTTCCAAAAAAGTAAAATGCTTTCAATGTAATTCATTGACTATAATATATTGATGACAATATCACTGTAACTCAATTTTCATTGATTTGAAGTAGCCATAAAGTTCGATAAAGCGTCTATTTTATAAATGAATTCATTGGCTTCACATTCATTCAGAATTCATTCATTCAGTGTAATTCATTTTTGTACCACCGTATGTGGTACAAAAATCGGCTACATCTGTATGTTGGCAAATGGCAACAAATGGATAATGACAGTATAAAATCAATCGATTCGAGATTAGTATGCTGTAAACTTGATTTATTTAATTTGAGATGGGAATTGTATAATATTGATAAAGCTGCACAGAAGAACTTTCGCCGTTCTAATGAAATTTTTTAGCAGTCGGATCACAGAAGGTAATGAGAAATCTGAAAGTCAAAAATATACTAACGCAGAAAAGTAAATGTGAGCTAATCCGATAAATTGATAAAAATCATAAAACGCCTATGAACAAATGAATGAGATTAAATTAAAATGGACGTTTAGAAATTAAATTTGGTAACCCCCCTGACTATATGAGGGTCTGCTAGTTCATTCAATTTCGTTAGCTTTAAATATGTCTTAAATATTTTTATGGAACTACAGAAAACTAAAATTTAAAAAATAATAATAAAGTAGTTTCAAAGAAAAATTATAATAAAATGTTCTACCAATAAAAAACTAATTAGTAGAAGGAACTGTCACAATTCTATTGTTTGAGACAAGTACATGTTATAAATATTCAGAAATTGGAAAGTTTTGACGATAACTAGAAGAAAACATCTCTCTCTCTCTCTCTCTCTCTCTCTCTTCAAAGCAATTTTAAATACCTTAATATTGCTTTGGTTATTCTGAAAAATATTTTCCAAAAAAGTAAAATGCTTTCAATGTAATTCATTGACTATAATATATTGATGACAATATCACTGTAACTCAATTTTCATTGATTTGAAGTAGCCATAAAGTTCGATAAAGCGTCTATTTTATAAATGAATTCATTGGCTTCACATTCATTCAGAATTCATTCATTCAGTGTAATTCATTTTTGTACCACCGTATGTGGTACAAAAATCGGCTACATCTGTATGTTGGCAAATGGCAACAAATGGATAATGACAGTATAAAATCAATCGATTCGAGATTAGTATGCTGTAAACTTGATTTATTTAATTTGAGATGGGAATTGTATAATATTGATAAAGCTGCACAGAAGAACTTTCGCCGTTCTAATGAAATTTTTTAGCAGTCGGATCACAGAAGGTAATGAGAAATCTGAAAGTCAAAAATATACTAACGCAGAAAAGTAAATGTGAGCTAATCCGATAAATTGATAAAAATCATAAAACGCCTATGAACAAATGAATGAGATTAAATTAAAATGGACGTTTAGAAATTAAATTTGGTAACCCCCCTGACTATATGAGGGTCTGCTAGTTCATTCAATTTCGTTAGCTTTAAATATGTCTTAAATATTTTTATGGAACTACAGAAAACTAAAATTTAAAAAATAATAATAAAGTAGTTTCAAAGAAAAATTATAATAAAATGTTCTACCAATAAAAAACTAATTAGTAGAAGGAACTGTCACAATTCTATTGTTTGAGACAAGTACATGTTATAAATATTCAGAAATTGGAAAGTTTTGACGATAACTAGAAGAAAACATCTCTCTCTCTCTCTCTCTCTCTCTTCAAAGCAATTTTAAATACCTTAATATTGCTTTGGTTATTCTGAAAAATATTTTCCAAAAAAGTAAAATGCTTTCAATGTAATTCATTGACTATAATATATTGATGACAATATCACTGTAACTCAATTTTCATTGATTTGAAGTAGCCATAAAGTTCGATAAAGCGTCTATTTTATAAATGAATTCATTGGCTTCACATTCATTCAGAATTCATTCATTCAGATCATAAGACGCATGTGAACGATTCTGAACTTTGACGTCATTCATAGCAGTGTGGTATGTGGAATGCATTCCATTTGAAAAGGAGATTAAAAGAACGGAATGATACATTTTCAAACACAAATTTAAGAACAAAGAGTCAAAAATTCATCCAAGAACTTGTGGATGACAGAGATAGAATTCAAAGTATTACAATTTTATTGGAGTGAACAAGACAAACTAAAAGCTCTCATTATTGAATTTAGATATTGAAAATGAAAGTAACACCCATTACATCCATTTTCGAAACCTATAATTCAATAGGTACAGCAAATGGAAGTAAACTAAAGATTTTAATCATTGAATATAGGTTAAGAAATGGAAGTGGTGATAACCTATTACTTTCAATTTTATTTTTCCAATAGATATAGTAAACAGAATATAGATATATGTTCTGTAAACCAAGGATTATCATTATTGAATACAAAAATAGGTACCGAAATGGTACGTAGGTAATTTGGAAATAGTAAACTTCGAAGTCTTAAAAATGCAAAACCTACTGACTACATGAAAAGAAATTTCAGAGACAAATATTTAATTTTCCGCTTTATCAAAGGTGGACTTTGGTATTATATTTCATACTTAACGTTGAAGTTGTAGAAGCTTTCTACTCTTTTTTAACAAAAAGTCTTGGTTTTGATTCATGAAATTAAATACATAAAAATGTATGGTTTCAAAAAGAGAAGGAATACATTCTCGTAAAATACTCTATAAAGCAGAAGACGTAAAGTGATGACAGTTTTAAGCTCTTAATAATTGAAATGTATATATAAAGCAAACAAAATAAATTTAAAGCATGTTTTCAACTAATTATCAATTTAAAAACAATTTAACTGATATGTTAAGCAATCTATAATTTTTAAATAATAATTTAAAACAAACGATAGCTTAATTGAAATAATTAAATATAAATTTATCTGTTTTTTGTTTATTTATATAAATGTACTATATTTTTATTTATTAATTTATCCAGTTATAGGGAAACGTGATTCATAAGGTATGAAATATGCTATATATGTTTTTGCATTAAATGGGGTAGTAAAATTAAATATAAATCACTCTCGGTTTAAATTTTTATGGTTATTGTTAAGAATTTTGTATGTTTCTAAAATCTATTAGTTCGATAAACGTTAACATCGTATCAAAGTAGTAAATGCTTTTACATTTAACATACCGGTCGTCGACAGCAATTTTGTGACACTATACAAAATTAAAATTTCTAATCCTGTTATATTTAAAACTATCCGAATTAGTTATCCAACTCCTATTTTGACTTAATTAAACACAATTTATAGTTGAAAACGTATTAAAAACAGAAATGGTCAATAGAAAACTGATTAAATTCTTATTTTGTGTCCAATTTGTATCAAATGTAATTAAATTTCTTTAACAAAGTACTCTCTCGCAAGGGACAATAAATTTTAATGAACAATATCATATAAAAACTATATCTTTTTTTATCTAATCAGATAATAATATATTTAAATGAAGAGCAGATAACCTGTATCATCATTTGGATACCTAAAAATTAGGTAGAAGTCATTCTGACGAATCATTGAAATTATATACATTCTAACACGGGAACACACAAACAAGCAAAAAACTTTTAACAAACAACACAAAACTTTTAAAGTAAAACATTTTTTTAATGGAAATAACATTTTTTATAAAAGAGCGGATCTACTAATGATTGACTAAGATAAAGTGTTGTACTTAGTATAGTTTTTACGATCAGAAAACAATTATAAATTGTAATATTTATGTGTGAGTCCATGTGCATATTGCACAATAAAAAGTTTTGGTAAAGACAGAAATTTTATGAATGAATGCTTTTCTGAAGTTGAGAATTTGAAAAAATAAGGATTAGATCATTTAAATATTGAAATAATCAAACAAATTCCAAATACTAACAAACAGATGATTGGATACTTGATTTATGAATTACGTAAAATTCTTTTCATTAAACAAGTTTACAATAGAGAAATAGTTTAAAAATATACAGGGTGTTCGTGAACTGTTTAGAAAAAATTGGAGGGTGTGATGGTATCCATAAAAATTACCAATATTTACAATGGAATCTTTGGTCGTGTTCCACTCAAAGTGTCAGAAAAGCGAAACGTAGGACCACGTCCAACAATCACAAGTTCTCACTTCTGACGTCAATTCTGCTTGGCCAGAAAAATATCACTTATCCAGAATATCACCGTGAGGCATTTGCAGTATGTAGGTGTGTAGTGCGAAGACACTTGCAACTGATTGGTTGATCAAGGTCGATAAAGGTCGAAGCCAGTAGAAGCAAGCGTTAGTCTTTAAAAGCATTACATCTTGAATGCTTCTGATTATTTCGGTGATAAAAACGTCCAAAACGACTACTCAAAGGCTATGGTGGATCTGTGACATGGCCTCCACGCTAACCGGACCTAAATCCACTGGAATTAATCTTGTGGGGCCACATGAAATCATTGGTGTACGAGACACCTGTACACTCTGCGGAAGATCTCCTCACAAGAATCCTCGTTGCAGCAGACAAGATCACCTGATCTTGTCTGTATACACCAGGAATTTACGTGAGGGTGCACCGATTTTGCATTCTTCGGTGTGAAACTTCAACGCGAATTATTTACTTTACGCTCTCCTGACACTTAGAGAGGACTTCAACCATAGATTCCATTGTAAATATTAGTTATCTTGATGGGTACTGTCATCCCTTCAATTTTTTTTTAGACAGTTCACGAATATCCTGTATGTACCAAAGAAAAAATTACTGTAGAGTTACAAGGAAAAGCTTTCGATATGTATAGTATTGAATCCATGAATTATTCTGCTACCATCAAAGTGTTTGCAAATCTATTAGTTAAGCTCCAAATTATAAAATAACTAGACTATATCAATAACAACAGAGAACGTTTGTTGAACACAGTTTAAAGAAAAATTAGTATTGAATACTTAACATAATTAAAACTTACATTACATTTTTTAAATTAAGTGTTTAAAGCACGTGTGAATTCACTTCATTAAGCTAAATTCGCCAAGAGATGATTCAAATTAAATATGAAAATATATATTGTTTTCAAACCCTATTGCAGGACTATAGATATGATAAATGAGTAAATATATGGTAATATTATGTCATCAATAAACGTAGAATTATGTTTTAAGAAAACGTACTTTTCTTTATTTTTATAAAATAAAGTATGTTACTAAGAGCGTAATTTTTTTTATAAGAACACACTAATAAATGTGAGTAAAGTTAATTTTCGCAAACATACTTCCATAGGTATTCGAATCATCCAAGAGATGCTTGAATAATAACAATATGCTTATGGTAATTGGTAATTTTTAGTTAACGTCGTACTACAGCAACACAACGGGCTATTGACGACGGTCCGGGATCAGTCCCTTAAGGGAAATATCCGAGGACAATACTTCGTAATTTTGAACCACGGTCAGATGACGAAGCAACACCTGAGCTGGCACCTCACTCTCCAAACTTATACACCAACCCAACGTGCAATATGCTTATGATATAATAGAAATATAATTGCAAGTTCAACGGTAGGTAGTAATTTAGCGTCACTCCGAAGCAACACAACGGGCTATTGATAACGATCCGGGATCAAACCTGAAGGGAATGGTTCAAAGAAAACGCTTCCTAATTTTGAAGTATGGTCAAATGAGGTCAATGTCTCAGCTGACACCAACCCTCTCCAAACTTACACACCCTGTCAACGTGAGAACCTTTTAGACCGTTTTAAGAAAATAGTATTTTAATATTTTCTTTAAAACTTTGTGATGGGAAAATTTTAAATTATTTATAATTTTGTTATTTCAAACAAAATATTAACATGTACACCCGTCAAAAAAACGATTCACCCGATCGCAATTGCACAATTTACATCGCAGAGCAAAACGGGATGTAACAATAGATAGGGATGAATGTTTTCTACAAATATCAATGTTTAAAATTTGTCTAAGGGACTGTCTACATATTAAATTGGGTGCTTGCACCGGAAATTTTACAAATTTCACAATTTCACAAGTAGTCACAAATTTATCACAAATTTGGATTCTACACACACATTTGAAAGAAAATAAAAAAAGTTCATCAATTTTATTGGATTTTTCACTGATTTGTAAGTGTTTGAAAATTAAATCTACTAATGTTAAATTGGTGTTTCACGTTTTTGTTACATTTGCTAAAAACATTAATTTTCCTTGGAAATTGTTTTCCCATCCTTTGCTACCCAAAAACCCAAACACAATCTATAAAGAATTTTTTCATGAAATTAAATTTTACTATTTTTTATTAATTAGGAAATTAATATTCGTAAAAATTATGAATAGAAACCCGGGCAAATTGTGACTCCATGCGATTAAATTTTACTATTTTTTATTAATTAGGAAATTAATATTCGTAAAAATTATGAATAGAAACCCGGGCAAATTGTGACTCCATGCGATTCAACTGTTAACTGAAACATCGGAATTCCAAATTTCAGCTCATCACGTGCATAATTAGTAGCGCATTGAGACTGTTTGCAAAATTAGATGATTACTTTCGTTATTAGGGATTGTTCACAAAGTGAAAACAGAAATTTCTGCCAACAGATCCTGGGATTCAATCAGAATGGATTCTGACTTTGTCACCATCTAAATAGACTTCATTCCAAGACGCCTGCAACAGGTCATTGACTGCTACGGTCACAACACGTCTTTATTAATATTTATAATGTGAATGAACTCCAAACATTTACACGCTCCCTCAATGGTTTTTATGGATTTTCTGGGTCAATTTTAAGCCTTTTTTCATTATTTTTTCATGAAATCCGCCTGAAATTGTGTGTATAAACCAAATTTGTGATAAAAGATAAGGGTTCGTATTGAAAATATCGGATCAAGCACCCAATTTAATATGAAGACGACCCCTTTGACAAATTTTAAATATTGGTATTTGTAGAAAACATTCACCCCTATCGATTGCTACCTTTCGTTTTTTTCCTGTGATGTGAATTGTGTAATTGCGATCGGGTGAGTCGTTCTTTTTTGACGGGTGTACATGTTAATATTTTGTTTGAAATAACAAAATTATAAATAATTTAAAATTTTCCCATCACAAAGTTTTAAAGAAAATATTAAAATACTATTTTCTTAAAACGAAGAAATTTTGCATAGTTATATGAATTATTTTAGTGTTATAAAAATTTTCACATTACAATCATTTCATAAAATTCTCTTACGTGGAACACAAAAAAGATGTTTTCCGCGTTTAGGCAAAACTATACGATTGTTTGTTTACCACGAAGCCTTGCGCCTCAATTGAGTTTATAGCGCTGTCGGATGAAAGTTTATTGCAAAAAATTAATATTATTCGAGATATTGCAGCTTATAATAGAAATCAAAGAAAGCGGACAAGACGTTCCAATGAAAGCTTAATTGAAAGCGATTCAAGACGTTATGGCAGAACATTTACTGTTCTATTTATTTTTACTATTTGTTACTATTATTTTTACTATTTGCTATTTTCATATGCATGATTTTCTTTCAAAATGTCAAATAAAAGAGCTCGGTACAGCTGCAGTCTACGTTTATAACGGTGGCAACGGCCTTGGCACTTTTTTTGGCGCACTTCTAAAGTCTCTAAAGAAAGAATTAATTAAAACATCATTTTCTTTCAAACATTTTTTTTCTTTTAAAACAGAAAATAATAAGTTTTAGAAACACATTTGTGTACGTTTTAATAAATATGTTAATCAAACGACAGTTAAACGGATTTTGAAAGAACTTTCTAGAATATTTAAAATGAAAATTTCAACTTTTCGCTTGCCGAGGTTGCCATAAAAACCTCAATACCGTAATACAGATAGGTTGCCTTAGCCAGCCATAATTTGCTACTAGAAGTGCGCTAAAAAAGCGCCAAGGCCATTGCCACAGGTTATAAACGTAGACTGCAGCCTATTCTTTAGACTTGCAGCGTCCAAGAGGTCTTTTAAAGGGCCATTAAATAAACAGCCATTTTCAGGGTCTACAATTATAGTTGATCGCACTATTTATTTTTAAAATATATAAAAAAAGGGGTCTTTTCAGAGCCATCAAAAAAACGGCAATTTTTAGGTCTAACAATTATGGTTTATATAGTATATATAGATTTCAACAAGACACTGCTACTACAACTTTAGACAATAAACTCAATGAAAACGTGTATGGGTAACTTGAGTGTTGTGGAAATGTACACACAAAAACAACATGCTGGGTATTCGATTTTCAAAGCAGCGCTCACATTTCAAGTCAAAATTTACTCAAACTTTTCATTTAAATTCAAAATTGTTCGAATTATGATTTCAGAGATACTGAATAACTTTTCTGTAATACAACAAATTTATAATTGAAAATTATTTTTTTGGAATATCATATTTTGTAAATCTGCTTGGACACGTGTCTTCATTAATTCGGGCGTAGGGAGCAAGGTTTGGAACTAATGAGGATTGGCGAGCGTCAGCGAGCAGGGTGCGCGCCCCCTAGTACAGTGAATAAAACGTGAAATAACAATCAAAAATTCTGTTATCAATAAAAATGTGCAGCAAACTCTTGTATTGGTTAATAAAGCAAAGCAAAATTATTCTGCATGTGTTATACTTTGTAGAAATAATAGATAGTAGGCTTGTCATCATATATAAGCATGCATGCATGTAAAAACTTTTGTCAATCAATTGTTTTATGGATGAATCTATGAATTTATTTATAAATTAACTAATTGTTTTAAAAATTTCTTATTTCATAATAATTTTTTCATACCATCATAAAGATACTAAAATTAAAGTAAAGAAACTGTGATTTTGATGAGAATGTCTAATAAACTTTTGAAAATCTGGCTTATTAAATCTGCGGGACAAAATTATACCATAAACACTAACAAAAAAATGGAGTGTTGTCTGTTGTAATATAGTATGACTGCACCTAATAGTGTTTCTGTCAATTATGTTATGAAAAAACTAGAATTTTTATTTACACGTAATTTTTTTTTCTGAGTCCATAATAAGAAATATATTTATGCTAACATCGAAAATACTGCAATTCAAGTAGAAAACTATAATTCATCTTTAATGAATTTTTAACAAATTTTTCTATTGGTTTATAAAACATCTATAAAACCACACATTACACGAGATTATACACTATCCAAACAATAAAACGTTACTTCTAAGGAAGTATAAGTATGCTTCAAAACATTTGTCAATAAGTTCTTAAGAAAGAAACTATGAATGATATTTACAAATTTTTTGTTTAAATGTTTTCAAACTACCTTACGAAGGCATCAAAATTCCAATCGGAGCCAAAATTTCGTTTTTCGAGAATGAATCGAGACAGTTTCTTCAACTGGTTAATGCAACATTTTGCAAAGTTGCACTCTGCGAATGTTTATACTTCGTCGAAACAATAGTGCCTACTGGTATTCAAATATAAGTATATGATCCCATAAACATTTCTGCCAGTAAATTTTTTACGGAATTAACTAAGAGTGTAACTTGCAAATTAAATGTTTATTTTGACGTATTTATCACTCTAGACTAATCATGCATTTTAACACTACTATACAAGACAGTGAAATTCAAAGATGAAATGATGAGAATGTGCAATAAACTCTTCGTATTACTGGTGAGAGAATGAAATTTCCATGGAAAAACTAAACAGTAAGCGTGTAACACTGTCTAAACAATGGATTAATGCGAGGCACGAAAAGTTTTCTGCGAATAAATGAACCCAAAAGACGCGTGTCGTTTCATCCTCAACTTTTCCGATAAAAAGCCCAATTCGAAACCAAGCATCGATCCCAAATCTTCCACAAAGCAACAAGACGAGCGGAAAAAAAAACTTCAGTACCATTTATTATCGAACTATGACATCACTTTATCGGAAGATATGAGCTCTTGACTTCTATTTACCCCAAAAAATATTGACCTCCCTGGCAACTCAGATTTCGACATCACAGCAACCTTCCACTTTGTTGTCCAAACACGAGAAAGGAGCCTTGCCCTGTCAGTCCACTGATACGAAGGGGGCTGTTTCTCTTTTCGGAAGAGGGGATATTAGTCGGGAGATATCACTTGGGGATTCAATTTCAGGCTCAGATCATATCGGGAGGGCAAAGAGTGAGAGAAATTCGGCTTGTGACGAGTTTTGGGGAAGATAAGCCGAATTGCCTGAGTCCCTGGTGAATTTAGTTATGATGCCATCCATGAGGCTGTAGGCTTCCGTTTTGACAAGAGTGGAAGGATTCCTAGTTTTTGTGGGGACCGAGATGTCATGATCTATGTCAGGAAAGAATTTGAATTCGGAGAACGAATGCAAAATTTATTTCAGTACGGTTTTCTTCGTATATCAGAGAAAGCGGGAGGGGAAATTACTTTGAGTTTACTGGTTTATTTTTTAATTCAGTTTATGTTCAAACTTCGCTTTGAGCTGAAAAAATTTCGAAAATCCATTTATGGAACAGTTATATTAATGTTTTAAACAGTTTGTATTATATATTTTAAAATAGTTTAAAGTGTAAGGTAAAAAATTGAAAAATCGAAAGAAAAAAAATATTATTTTTATATTGAAAACAAAAAGAAAATTGTTGCAGTGAAAATGGAGATTTAAGAAAGTTTTATTTTCTAAAAAGGTTAAATGGGTCTTTTGTTTTCATAAGATTAGCAAGATTCTGAGCGTTTGTTGACATAAACGTCGTGATCTATGTCTGGAGTGAATTTAAATATGAAGAACAAATGCAATATTTATTTCAATGTGGTTTTCTTGTTATATTAAGGCAAGTGAGTGGATAAATTATTTTTGATTACTGATATGTTTTTTTAATCAAATGTGTGGTTAAATGTTTTGTCTTTTGATGGAAACTGTTTAAAAGTTTATTTATATATATATCTAGTTTGAATTATATTGATACATTTTAAACTACTGGAGTTTTATTTTTTAATGAAAATAAAAGTGTACAGATCGAAAGATGTGTATTAGTACCGATTTTGAAGATTTTAGATCTATATGTCAGGAAAGAGTTTCACTACCAACAAATTCTTACTATAATTAAGTATGGTTTTCAAAGTACATCAGAGAAAGTGAGAGGAAGAAATTACATTGGGGTTACTGGTGTTCATTTTTTATCAAAGTTGTGTTTAAATGTTAAGACATGGAAATAAATCGAAAACTTATTTGTAGTCTATATTGTATTTATACTTTAAATAAGAAAGTATATATTTTTTATTAAAAAATTAAAGTGTACAACTGATTTAGAAGAAATTAACAATAGTGAAAATATGGATTTATAAAAATAGAATTTGGGTAAAGTTACATATGTTCTTTCGTTTTGGCAAGAGAAAGTAGAGTTATGTGTTTCTATTGTGTACATAAATGTCATAATCTATGTCAGAAATGTATATCACAACGAAGAACAATTTCAAAAATTATTTCACTACGTTTTTCATCGTATATCAGGGAAAGTGATAATAGAAATTATTTTAGGTTTTCTGATTTGTTTTTCAACAAAATTTATTTTAAAATGCTTTGTTTAAATATAGAAATTGTTTGAAAATTGCTTAGAAGTCTTAAAATATTTCGAAGTTTGTTATTTATTTCAGAATAATAAACCTGTATGGAGATCACTTGGAAGTATATTATCATTAACGCTGAAAGCAAAGGTAAAATTGTTTTACATAAATAAATAAGAATTTAAGAACGTTTTATAGAAGAAATATGTTCTGGGTATAGAAATATGTCCTAATTTATGCCATGAATATAGTGAAATAAGCAAAGCCTGTTTATATTTGAATTAATTTTCATCGAGATGAAATTAGTATTTGAAAATGTTTCAGGATTCTAGATTTTTCAATCAAATTCACATTTTAATATTAGGTTTCAAGTTAGGTTTTATATTTTAGGATTGATTGTAAGGATAGTGTAAATGTAAGAAAACAATATTCAAATTTTTAAAACGCGTTAAACTTATTTTATTTTATAAAATTTAAAACATTGACATTAAATATAATCTAATATTATTGAGGCCTGAAAGCTAAGAAAAAGTAATTTTTAGTTTATTTTAATTGTAATACTATTTTTTGAAAACCAGAAACAACACCACATATATTATATTAAACAGCGTATTTCTAAATTACAAAGTTATTACCCTTAATTATAAAATTTTTCTTAACACCCAGACAGTAAATAAAATTGTGCCTATTCTCTATGTTCAACGAACGTGTTTTTAAAATTTTAAATATATCTAGTTTCTAAGACATTTTTATGCTGTAAAGAAATTTACTTTAAGGTTAGTAATGCATATTTTAGAGCTGAAATATCAAGTATGAATTGCAAAAATTTTAATCACCTAAATTCCTCAGTTCAGAGAAATAATTTTAAAGAAGTTCTATTTTTAAGTAAAGATTGTAATGTCAGAAAATATAAAAAATATAGATGCGATCAATTACAAAAATTACCTTTCTGACAAATTTATTTTCGTAATTACGATTAATCTATATTTTTTTTTATCTCATTACATAATGTCTTTAACGAAACTGTAAAAAATATAACTGTAGATTTTATTACATTTGATAAAACTCACAAATTGATTTTTATGAATTTATTTGCACATTCGTATTTAATCAGAGCAAAAAATGAAATAATAAAGTTCAAAAATATATTTTTAATCAAAAATGAACTGTTGTTGAAAAATATCTAGGATTGAATATTTTCTATTAGAATAGGTTAATAAACACTGTTTTAAAACTTGTCATCTGCATTAATACATTGTGTGATATCGATTCAACATTTCGTTTCATTCACTTAATTTAAAGCCTAGAAATAGGTTATTTAGTACTGCGGAGGTTAGGTGAACACACAATTCCAATCTTCGATAGAAAATTGAATAATAAACTGACTTGATGATGAATTATTCATGAAGACATGCTACGAAAAGTTTATTCTGTTTTGCATTCATCTTATTGAGATTTGAATAAATATGTTGAATTTCTCAATCGATTCTATTTTACCAAAGTAGCTGAATCTCATCTATCTTGCTTTCATTGGTGTCATAATAGAAATTAAAGTCACGTGAATTGAAATATAAGCCATAACATTCGCTTTAATACTGCACTGTCTTGAGTCAAATGATCATGAGATCGTCTAAAATTGCGTTTCAAATTAAATGTAATTTATTTTGATCGAAAGAATAAAATACATTTCATTAATTTAAATATTTATATCAAGATTTTTTTTATAAACTCACTTCATCAAGAGTCGATAAAACCATCCCTCAAAAAAATATGTAGAGTTATGTTTGAATTCAGTTCTGTGTATTTTGATAATCATTCTGATACATTATTTTACATATTAAAATCCAATTAACCGTTTAAATAAAAACGAAAGTTGTTCTACAAACGTTCAGGTTTAATTAAACCATTTAAATGAGGTGACTTATATACTTTCAAGTGTACAAATAGCAATTTTCATATATTTAAAAGTTTTGGATAACTTTTGTGCATGAAAAGAGGAAAGAATTTGAAACTGAAATTTCCGTTGCATTTCATTTAAGAATCTCAGTTTACAGATTGGTGTTATGAAATCTGCTTCGAAAAATAAACGCAATTTCATATTTATAACGCGAAATAATTAAAAAGGAAATTAATTTGAATTCGGGATTATAAATGAAGTCTTACTAATCAGTAACATTCTTTATGTGAGCACATATGATCGAAGAAAAATAATAGTAGAATTGTGTCTTTTAAGAAATAATTATACAAATCCATATTTTTAAAATTGTAATAACAATAGAATTTAAAGAACATGCAGCATACCTAGTAAACTGAGCTCTCCAGGATAAAAAAAATAAACGTTATGCTAAATTCGTGATTTAAATGTATATGGACGACTTTTCGATGAAAAATAAAAGTAAAATAATCAAAGAAATGATTATAAAAAGCTTTCTTGGTGTTCACTGCATCACCCCGTAATGGAGATTTACCCTGCCTTAAAAATTGCCTAACTGCATAAAAATATTTAATGTTTCTTCTAATGCCAGAAGAGGGACTTTTATTCAAAGTATGCGAAGTTATTAAGTATGGCTGACGTAAACGAGTTCAATTATGTTGAGTGAACCTGAGACTTCAATTTCAGTAAATAGGACTGCTTTTACTGCTCGAAACTGCCGCTTGCAGGGAAGTCGGGAAGCACCAGCCGAATCTTGTCTCCGTAAGGTTAAGATGCACTTCAATTTACTTAGAAGTAAATAAACAAGAAACTTATTTTAGGTGATTTGGGTCGGATTGAATAAAATGTTTATTCAAAACATTTTATCAAAATCATTTTCACATTGAAATGAAGAATGTCCAGTTAATAAAGAGAACACATAAACGCGTGACTGAAGATCACCAAAGACGCAAAACTTAAAGGATGGTATGGTATATTATTAATATATACTTGTGTATCTTTAAAATGCATTTTTTAAATTAGCAAAATGTGTAATTTGAAATTTAGGGTAAAAAAAAATGGTCGAAAAAATGAATTCATATGAAATATTTATTACATTTTACAGTCAACCCATATAATTGATTGATAGTTATGCTTATATTTTGTGCATTAAATATAATGTCTCAATCAATAAAGAAACGATCTCACACATAGGAAACACACGGAATGAAACAACTATGATTAATTTATAACTATCCACAAAATTTAGATGATTATTAATTCCATACCTTTAATTCAAAAATAAGGGAACAGTTTCGTATTTCTGTAAAAATGTATTCATTTCTAATGTTGAAAATTGCATGACATAAATTTTGTCTACGAATTAAAAAGCTTTCATCATTAGGTAACGTTTTGTTTGTGTAAAAATATTTTAAAGGTAAATTAAATGGATCTTTTCTTTATTAGATAAAATTTGATGTGAAGTTTTTTCGGATACCCGTTTTCTAATACATTTGAACAAAACATTTTCAAAATAAATTTTTTTTCAACTGGACTGGATGAAAATATACTCAATTGGAATACTTTTTGCTTTTGAATAATTCTTATGGTACTAGAAATTTTAAAGGTATGTTATTTGATATAGGAAGCAATAACTATAACACAATAATTGCTTTAAAAATTCAGAGGTATTGTATTCTTTCATCTACACGAGACTTAATTATTTTGACTATCAATTATCTAGGAATATTCATATAAAACTCATAAAGTGCTGTTCTTAGTATGTTTTTCTAAATTTTCCTGTATGATCGTACAAAAAAAAGCAGTTCGTTGTTTTTAAATATTATATCCTCGCACGACTGCCTTGTATATTTATATTAATTTAATGACTCCAATTAAAAGAAGTTACGGAACGTTCTTTTATTTCTAGTGTAAACAATTCGTGTCTGAAAGAATGAGTTCTTAAAAAAAGGTTTTAAAATAATGGTAGCAATTTTTCGTGCTTGCAACACATTTTATAGCCTTCTTTATAGCAAAATAATACAAATATTTTTAATTCCCTTTATTTCTATTTCAGTAATTACATTTTTAATAAAAAAAGTTAATACAATTAAATATACGAACTTCATAATCAAGAGTATTAATCGTACATTTGTTATGTGATTATAAGTTACTTCAAGGATTCTATTTTTAATATGCCAATTTATGTTATTTTCAAAATATAGTAATTCGGAGTTTGGTATAATTTAAATTTATTGAATGTAGTAACTTTTGTTTATAGCAGTTGAACATTTTAATACAATTACAATAGGGGGTGGGGCTGAACTACATGTTTAACTTTCCAAGTGATTTTCACGAGTTACCTCGTTGATAAATATCTGTCAAATTTCGCTAATGACAAGATATATCGTCATCAGGATATTGCCGATTTAGTAATGATTATGAGACCACAATTTTGTCCGTTTTTTCTTAAGAGCGATATATATCGTCTATCAAAATCAGGTCATTTTTGAAATCACGAGATACTTCAAATACACAACCGAAAAATGGGTTGACAAATAGAAATGATCGGTTTGGAATTAACATTAAAATACATAATAAGATTAAAAGTGTTTAGTGATTAATGGTAATCATAGAAGATCGTACATAACGTTAATCAAAGTAAAATACTAATTTGAAATTGTTCGAAATATTTTAATAAGGGAACTCTGTATAATATGTAGATAACTGGATAAAACGTTTTAGGTTATTAGGAATATTTTAAAATAAAGTCATATCTCTATATTTAAATGTTTATATAAGCAATAAATTTTACGAGTTTATTTTTTTCTATCGTTTTGTTTTGAAATAATTGTTTTGTCCATACATTGTTTTGTCCCCAGTTCAAATAAATAAATATATTACTCAAAAAATTAATAGTTAATTTTAATTGTTTTAGTGTAAAATTAATACATCAATAAAAATAACTTTTAATCGTGTTGAAAGAATGAAGTATCCTTATAATTACATAAAAGCTTTCATTTCATTCTTTTGATTTCATTTGATATCAAATTAATGCATCCGGAAAGTCCTGTTTTCCAATCTGCCAACTTCAAACTAAATAAAAAACGAGAAAGCTTCCCTTTTATTGCTTCTTTTAAACATTGAGTAAGATAAAAATCTTTGTTTAGCAGTAATTACTTCCGTCACTCTTCACAAATATGAGTATCAAAATTTATGACTATAATGAGGTGTTTTCAAAGATTATAATAATTTTTATCATCCACTCATGTGTACAAACTTCCAAAGAGTCCGGTTACACATCAGAAACTGAAGCAATATTCTAATGCCTATAAAATAAGTGAAATTTAATATTATTGAATTTGTTGGTAGTATTTTATTAGCAGGGGATAAATTTAAAATTGTTCATGTTTAATTTTGCATGGTTTCGTCCTTGCACTAATTTAATAGTTATATTAATCAGAAAGTTAGTGCTCTATATGTTGCTTTCAGTGAAATATCCAGATAATTTGCATGCTAAATATTCCTTAGATTTTACTTACAAGATTTTTAAGAAGTGTTTGTATGTGGAAAGTAAACTATATGTAGTTTTATACACTGTCAAAGACTAGAGTGAATTATTTTGTGCTACTTGTTCGTTCTTAATAATGTATAATTTTACTGTAGAAAAGTTCTTACAGAAAATAATAAAGTAATCTTAATAAAGTAATAATAAAGTAAGAGATTTTCTAGAAACCACATTGGCATACTTTAGCGTAACTCATTTAATTTTATTTATGCTTAAGATTAAATACATTTCGAAATAGTTAAAAAAGTTTTGTCATTATATTTGACAAATTAAAAAAAAACTCAAATGCAATTCAGCTTAACGGTAATTATTTATCGATGTAAATGGTCCCATATCTTCCACAACTTTACTTTGAGAAGGATTTAAAAAAGATGACTATCTAAAATATTTGGCGAATTTTAACGATAGCTAAAGTTTATTTGAAAATACTACTGAGCTTTTTAAATCTTGTTTTAAGAACAAGTAAACTAAAGTGTTGCAACTCTAAATGATTATTATTAATAAAGGAACAAATCATGTACGGAAAGCAATTAATTTGAACACAATTTACAAAGGAAGAAAATGAAACTTTATCTTCCAATTCACCCATTTTCGGATTCCTTTCAATGCAAACATTTAAGATTAACAAACTTTTCACAAGATGTGCTTTCTACTGTATTTATTTAGCAGGTAAATACAGAAATAATTTTTGCTTAAAAACGCTATGAACGCTTCTAATTTGAAAATTTAACTTACACTGAGAGCGTTAATTTAAAATTCTAGAAATATCCCAATTACAAATGCCGAAAAACACTTTAAGCAAAATATTTTAATACATTTCTATAATATTATTCTTACACATTAAATATTTACGAAGTATCGAAAGAGTAATATTACGAAAAATAAACTACAGCTTCATCTCGGGAAATCCAAAACTATAAATATGGAAAACATTTTTTGAATCTGCAATTTCATTTAAAATTATTTAACAATGCCAATTTCAATTACATATATTTTTACTTAAAACAAACTTTCTTTATCAAATGCAACATTAATTTTTAAGTAAAATTCATAAAATTTCTTTTAGTTACCAAACTAATTTTTAAAATTTATATGTATTTTCCCCGTTTTCTTGTACATCTCTCTTAAATTTAAGTGGGGAAAAAACACGACGGCAAACAACAGTGTCACATGCAAACAACTCTCAGAACCAAAACCTCCCATGCGAAAATTACTCACAGTATGCAGTGCATGAGCGGCGAGATCTCCTTATCCATTCAATCGAGGGTGGACTAGGCGCCCAAAACGAACACAGAACATCCGGGACCTTACCAGAGCTTGCCTCCGCACAACGCTCACTGCGCAACCCTTAGATGATCTCTCAACATCCCTTTCCTCTGCCTCCGACGGTGGTGACGCCTGGTGGTGTTTTCCACCAACAGACGGGATGGTCGCCCGACTGCGGATTGTTTGATATTGCCCCCACCCTGTTTTGCTTGTTTGTTTGCTGTGGGTGACAAGGGGTTGTTTTAGCGTCTGCCCATAGGAATGAGATCTGGTGAGCCGACCTTTGGGGTGGCGTTAAAAGTGAAGCATGCGCAACTAGTGATTCGAGAACTTCAGATCTAAGGAGCGTCTGTTATGGTACTTCATACCAATATATACGGAACCGCAGAGGAGGTTATTAGAATCTTAAGACATTTTCCTGTTATAAATAACGCAATCTATTTGCTGTTCTAAAAGTATCATCCCATGTAGCTTTCCAGATCAAAGTTTAATTTCAACTTTTGAACTTAATACGATAGTTCTGTGCTCTGATAGTAAAATGTTTTAAGTTACTTATCGCAAAAAATTGAGCAAGTCGCATTCTGAAGTCTGATTTGTTGATGTATAGAAGGTGGCAATATGTCTTAAGTCTTTTTCTTTCAGTTTATGAAAAAACAAAGGTGGAAAAAAATGTAAATAAGTCAAAAACCACAGAACCACATGATGAATCTTGAATCTTAAAATTGCAGTCACGAAAAATTAAAAAAATTACTTATAACAATTTGCTAACTTAGCACAGAATCAACACTTGCAATTTTTTGAAGATTTATTTTTATACACCTTATATCAAAATACTCATACCATATGCGAATGCTTATATGAATTTTGCATAAAAGTATTTATAAAGATAATATTACATCTATACTATAGCAAACCTACCAGTCTATGATGAAGGTGCTGGTTTCTGAATTGAAAGGTTCGTGGTTTGAATCCAGAGTAAGGTATGGAAGTTTGAATAAAAGTGTCGTCTTCCTAAACTGGCTGCATCTACAACATGTGCTGCATGAGGTGTAACGCGAACCCAGTCCACGTGGTGGATCAGGGTAACTCAAAGTGGCTACATCTCTTCTGGGTTCATGTACTGTCATAATGAGTTATGCTGACTTGGTCGAACATAGGAAAAAATACCACATAATATAAAATATGACACTCATACAAAAACACTACTAATGAGAGACTATGCCTAGAATTAATGACGTGGTGAATGTAATTGACAAAGTAACATTTAAATGACAGTAAACTTTTATATTTCGTCTCTAACTACCATAACTGTTTTCGTGGTTTACTGTTTCAAACAAAGTCTGGAGCAAGCATTTGGTGACTCAGCCGTCATACATTGGGTGTAGTTTACAATATAATCTAAGTGGCTCGTTCGTTTCCATCTTCTGACGCGTGCATTAGCTGCACTCAGGCAAATCAGTATTATTGATTCGATGCACAGGTGGTGGATAAAATAATATGAAAACACGTCTTAATCGGTCCTTGAAGTTCAGCCACACGACCCAACATAGAACGATTACTGGCCGTGAAATTGGATGTATCAGTGCATCAGGAGACAGTCAGATTGTAAGCAAACATTCTGCTAGTAGTCAAACCGTCAGTTATGTACAACCTCTCAGACTTAAAAACAACAGACTAAACCAAATATTGGTGATACAAAGCTTTGAATCAACGACAATGGTACTGAGAGCAGAATAAATAGTATACCCGAGTGAGGAACAGATAATCTGGTCTGAAGAATCTGCATTTACATTAGCTCAGACCAACAGAGAACGCCCTCAAAATTCTGTCATGTTGACTGCGTCTTTCCCACTGTTTAGTATGGAGAAGGGGGTGGGGAACTATGTGTTGGTGTGGGGTGCCATACCTTGTCATGGTTTTAGACCAATTATGGTCGTGATAGGAATGATGGTCTTGTTAGGAATGGACGTGGTCGGAATATCACTTATGGTCGTGTTAGGTATATCAAAGAAATGCAATATCTCAGCTTTCTGGGTGAGCATGTCCATCCAATATTCCAGATCATGTTCTCTGGCAAAACACTTGTGTTCTAAGACGACAACTTACCAATTCAGGACTTTTGATACATTCTGTATATATAATTTATGTGTCAAATACCCCATGAAAAAACTGGAATAATTCCTTCCTCTTCTTGATCTATTAATTTCCTCAATATTACTGTCTCAACTATTCAAAGAGTATAAAGCTTTTTTAAAATATTTTAGGTTAACATTACGTGATATTGACTTACATTAAATAAAATTCATGAAAAGTATAAGTAAATGTACAAAGACGACAATTAAATCTAATTTATACGTAAAAATACAAAAAATTAATATTATTTGATTGTTTTGTATTTAGTTTCAATAATTTTCTTTTAAACATCTCAGCATTTTAAAAAGGAACTTACGTAATTTTAGTGTAGATTGCATTTAAACCAAATACTAGAATTCATTTCTCCGGATTATGGAGTTTGCGTCACGAACGTACGGATTAGAAGGAATTATCGTGCTTCGAAGCATCTTCAGCAATTTATCAGAAAACTTTGATACATAGTCCAGTTAAAATATAATTATTAAAAGTATCAAAGGCAGAAAATCCGAATTTATGGTAAATAATTTAGGAATAGGAAAATTTGCGGTATGCCTTTATAAATGCGAAAACAGTATTGCGCTGTTCATTTGTAGAGTAATGATCAAAATGAGTAAGATATAAAATTTTAATTGAGAATCCAAGTTCAATAATTTAAAAAAAGGTATGGGGAGGATTTTTTAGTAAAGACACCCAAACAAAATTTATTAAACATAAATCAATT
The DNA here is from genome assembly GCA_947359465.1 of Metellina segmentata. NCBI lineage: Eukaryota > Metazoa > Arthropoda > Arachnida > Araneae > Tetragnathidae > Metellina > Metellina segmentata. The sequence goes on along the minus strand of OX375875.1, from coordinate 68,398,571 downwards.
CGAAAAATGTAAACATGCTTTGAAACATTTTAAATGAAACCAAAACTTAATTATAAGTATTCGTTGTATTAATAATCATGTATGATAAAGATCAATAAGTAAGATTTATAAGTATTTGGATACTGTCGTTTCCAAGGGTTTAATTTGTACACTTACTTCTGAGAACATAAAAATGAAGGAAGATAGAGAATAGTTTAAGAAAAGTGAAGAACGAATGTTGGTGTTATTAATCCAATATGGGATTCATAATGAAATTGATAATTTAATTTAGGGTTACATGTTGTAAAATAGCTCAACGTCACACGCTTAATCTCTGTGGATTTATCTTCTACGCGTGATTCTAGGATAACAGCTGAGACTGAAATTATGAATATGGATGTGTGTGTCGTTTCAAAATAAACTAATTAATTGTGAAATTGTAACACACAAGATCTAGAAAAATAAATTAAGACCCTTCATACGAATTGCCGAAATATTTAAATTTGAAGTAAATAGTAAATATTTTTTAGAGAATTTGGAACTTGCTTCTATCCAGCTTGAGCTTAACCATAATTTCAAATAAATAGGCAATACGTATTACCAGATAATACGATTTAACAGTTTTAAAATTGAAATTTTAGAGTTGTTGGAATTAAACATCTGAGGAGTTGCTTATATATCCGTTCTGCAACATACATTTCCCCCTCTACCAGTTTCGAACTTTCCCAATATAATTTTTCTTGGGATTCTGTGAACAAATCGATCGTCGTTTCAGCAAACGAGTTATTTAGTCTTTATGGGAATAAATCATCCTACGCAACTCGTAACGGTTACTGTATTATATTAAAGTATTTATTTAGAAGTCTTATCACAGGTTGCTACTGTCTTTCTAAACATGTTGTGCTGCATCAAGTTTAAAACTTGCCACCCCTTCTACAAATTCTGCGTTCTACGAGAAGAGACGAATTCGGTCCATGTTGCTTGCTGACCAGCCCTCAAATCTACTTTGCAATGGGAAAGTTACGAGTTGATAAGTTACACCGAATGGATTAATAGATAATACTTATGACAGTTTTTTATTGCATCTATTTTTGTTCTGTATTCAGTTATTTTACGTATTATGTCATTGAAAATAAAAATTATGAAGTCCTTTGCAATGGATAAAACTTAAAAGTAAATCTAAGATCACGTTTGTTCCAGACTTTAATGGACCCTCGTACTGTATTCCACAATTTTAATCTTAGTAAATCTATCTCGACAGGGTTTTAGCGTGTGGAGATTGTCGCAATCCTCGCATCCAATTGGATGGAAGTTAAGCCGCAACAGAGAGAAATTATAATCTCCATTGTAAGCGTGTATGGGGTCTTCAGGGTAAAGAGACGGGCATCCAGAGTAGAAAACGTCAAAGGTGCTAAGGAATCGTGAAAAATATTTACAAAAATGGTATATATTGATTGCGGAAATAATTTATTTATTTTATGTAATTATTAAACTTTACAATTTCTAATGGGGTCAAGGCCTGTCGGATGCCCGGTTGGAAGATTAGAAACCGGAGTGTTGTGCGTTCGAATCCAAACAAAGACTGTCGTGTACAAAGGAGGCTGGCACAAGTTAATTCGGATTGTTCTCAAATGCTCTTACATTGGCGTGGTGTGGAACTTTGGAGAGTGGGGTTGTCAGTGTGACCTCGTTACTTGACCATGGATCAAAATTACGCGGTGTTCTCCTTGGATCTTTCCCTTCAGGTTTGATCCAGGGCCGTCGTCAATAGCCCGCTGTGATGCTTCGATGTGACTCTATTTAAAATATTACCACTAATACGTCAAATGTGAGAATCAGTAACATGTGTGTATTTGACCCTATAAAGCTTTATTGTTCCAACACAGGAAATAATCGAAGTATTATGAATTATTCAGTGTTATTAAAGTGAATTTATAATAGATTTTATATTACAGTCACGTGGTGTTGGCTGATTAGACATGTTTGCATATAGAGATAAATGAACTATAAAGATACAAGTTTCTGTTTTATGAATTTGAACCACTCAATTTCGAAACTGTTTCTTAGGGATTGATGTAATGAATTTTCATATTTCCAATTATCTTTCTTATAATCTAATTTGCGTAGTTGAAAATATAATTACAGAAATTAATTGGAATTTGTAGCTAAATATTAATAATAAAAAGTAAGCATAAAGTATAATTATAATTAAGAAGGAGACATATAGTTATTCAATAACAATTTAAATTATATATTATAATTGATCAACAGCTGTAAAAAATCAATTTTTCTTTTATGACATAGAATGAATCCTTCTAACTCAAACTAGATTTACTTGATGACAATAAAGTATGTCCTCTGAAATTCGAAAGTAAAAAATTGTTCTCGCCCAAATATAATACATTGATTGAATTTACTCAGCCTTCGGCTTCCTGCTACAGAGTATCTCAGAAACTTTCACACAAAAACGAAACGAATGTAAAGAATAAAAAAACCCAGTTCGAATTTAAGACGAATCCAAAGTGTTTTTATAGTCTTGTTTCATAAAATATGACGTATTGATCGAAAGCATCCAGCAACATGTAAAGGTAGTATTGTCTATATGGAATGTCAAGTCAAGAAGCAGAACACAAAAAAAGATAGATACATGGGTTTTCGAACACGCTTACATAACCCAAAAAATATAGGTTTTGCAGGAAGGAGAGAGTAAGAGGAGTATAAAGGTAGAACGTGATATCGTTCCGTAGTTGAAAGTAGAAAAAGGAAAAATTGAAAGTAAGAAAAAAACACGCTGAGAAGTTTTCCCTTCTTTAGAATAAGAGAGAACTTAACGCTATTAGTGGAATTACATTTCACAAAGAGTTTTCGAATAATAAATTTATGCTTTTTGTGTAAGATTTTACCATTAAGTTCGGCATTAAGTTTCGACATGATGGATGGAGCATGTTATGTTTAATAGAGCTTTGTAATATTTAAAGCAAAGTAATAAAAAGGGCTTTTGATGTACCTTTTAGCAAATATTGCACAATGTTCTTTTTACTCAGTGGGCTTATTTTTATTTGTATTAAAGTGACGTATTTGTGTTGTTGTTTTCTGCGTTTATCACTGTTTCGAATTTTCACAGTTATTTTGTTTAGGTATTAGATGTTTAACCATTGATACTTCTTTAAGATTACAACTCACAATATCGATAGATAGAAATTAATAATAATTCGATGCAATAACATTTAACTCTTCATTTGGAAAGAGTAACATAGGAAACAACAAAGCATAGAAAAGAACAAAATGGAATTATCAATAAAAATAATAATTACCGTTACATTAACTAAAAAACACTGTTTGAAGCTTTTTGACTAGTTAAAAAATGCTTCTTAAAGATATAACACAATTATCAGAAATACAAACCAAAGAAATTACAGTTACGGGGAAGTATCGGTCTGTCATCCAAGTCTATCGGCGTTTTTGAAACTGGAACTTCTTTTGCTCTTTTACAAATATTTATCGTCTCTTCACAGTCTTCAATATAATTGTATGTTTACTATCAGAATAACTCGGTGTTACTCGGGTTAAAATTGGTTAACTAACTTCCACTTTGATTATTAAATTGTAATTCCTTTTCATCACATGTTACAACTACCATACTCTAATAAATGTACACAATAGTTAAGTACAGAATTTCACAAATGTGAATAAATGTCATATTCAACATTTTACATTTTTGTAGAATTTAAATTTTTCGTAAGAAAGAAAAGTATCCAAAGTGTACCAAGGTTACTTCGCATAATGCATAGAATATTGTAGAGTATGTATATAAATGTATTGTATGTCCTTTAAAAAAATAAGCATTTTCCAAAATTATCATAGAATGATTAAATATGTTTTCAAATCTAATTTAACCACTACTTACATTGATGACATTTATTGAACGATGAACTTCAAATTAAAAATCCTGAAGAACATCTTAAAATCAACTTCGAAAAGCTTCGAGTGGAAAATAATGAATATATCTGTTTTTTCACTGAAAAATAAATTATTGGAATATAAAGAGCATAAATTTAAAATTGCAAAGGATTAAATAAATACCAAGGTTGCCATACTAGCTACCAGTCCTTTTTCAAAAGGTCTTGTTCTGTAAATTGTAAAATTTGAGAACTTAAAGGTTACTAAAAAACTTGTATTGAAGTATAGTATAAGCTCTCTCTCTTCTTTTTGTTTTCAGGTAAGTATTTATGTCTTTAAATTCTATTATATTCTATCGAATAGTAATATAATAGCACACTGTTGCACCTCATACATATTTTTCAATGACATAATATCACATTTTTTATTTTTTTAATTGTGTCACTTTTCTTGCTGGGGTGCGATATGTTGAAACCATTTTATGTTATACTTGTTCCAATACACACCCACAAATATAGAAAGATAAGACTGATAAACAAACACAACCCAATTCAGACACTAAACGAAAGTAAGTACTCACAGTATGCTACGTTTAGGGAAAATATATAACCTTTCTGACGTAGCATGGACACACACATACAGACGGATGAACAGACAGTCAGACAGATAGCAAACACGCAAAGAGACGTATACCACAACAGAAGATTTCAAAACAGAAAATAAAACTAGAAATGGGTCGAAAATATTCTACGTACAAACACTCCCATTTGTTAGATATAAAAATATATTTATAAAATGCCGATTTCTATTTTCTGATAATTTTCAGCATCTTATTTTATTTAATACGGATCCCCCCCCCCCCTTTGTCACAGAATAAGTTTCATAAAAACAATAAAACATGTAGAAACAGGCCTGCATGCAAAAATTGTGCTTAAATGGGTAAATAACTAAAGCTTATTATATGCTACTTAACATTTAGATATGTGGATTATTTGTTTTTCAAACTGTGAAGTTATGTATTATTTAAAATAAAATCATTGACGTGAAGAATTAATATCTCTGTTGTACGTACAGTGCTTTAATTATAGAATATAGTTCCTGATTGTTAATCATGATAAAAGCCTAATTAGATTAACAATCGAATACCTCAAAGGAATTTTAATGATAAATGCAGCCATATTTATTAAATACATTTTATTTGCATAACAATAATAAACTTTTTCCCGTTACGCCAATTTGTTGTAGTAAATAGAAACGCGAAATTAATTCAGAGCGAAAGAAACTAAAAATATCACTGCACGCGCGCTCGGTCAACCAACACGAGTTTCCGTTTCTTTCCCTTCGTAGAAAAATATCGTCTGTCTCAAATATTCGGAAATAGTTTACATTGCGCAGAGAAAAAATAACATTTGAAATGAGTGAAATATTAGAGTTGAAATTCCATTAAAAAATAATTTTTGGTAAAATAATTGCTTTTTTAGCAGTACTGGTAAAGAAATCCAAATAATCGTAATACTCAATATACATTCCAGTTTTTCCAAAGCTACCAAATTAATGGTTGATTTAGATAGTTACTCATGCGTTTTTTAGAACAGAACTTATCTAAATATAGCAATGAAGAAATATTTAATATTGCCCTCACTAATCTAATATATAACGTATATAATAAAGCACATTGCAATCAAAAATCTGGAATAAAATTCATGTGATGGTTGTCCAAACACACAAATACAAAATCGAACTTAGAACAGAAAGACGGACAAACAGACTTACGCAACCAAGTTCAGTCACTAAATGAAGATATGTACTCTCGGTATGCAAAAATTCACGAAAATATAGTAAACCGTTTGGACGTGTATAAGGCACACACAAACAGATGAACAGACAGACAGACACCAAACACGCAAGAGGCGGATCTAGCATCAAAAGGGTCAAAAACGGATAAAAAACGGATGAAATGGGTCGAAAATATTCAATGTACAGACAAACACTATTTTTTATATAGATTTTCGAATGGTAGGGACAAACGATATTCTGCAATGTAACGAAAACTTTGGTTAGTTTGACACGTGTAGTGCTATTTTCTATTCTTTATCGCTCTGCATTAATTTTGTGTTTTAAAATTTTCAGTTGAAAGTTGTGGCAACAGTGCGATATCAAGAGATAAAAAAGAATCACTAATATATATTTTTAGAACAATTTTTTTCTCGCCAACTTTTATTTTGTTTTAATTCTATTTTCTGTTGTTTTCTTTTAAAATATTTATTATTTCAAAAATTGCATATCTTTTTCATCACACGCCACGCCACCACAAAGTATTTTTTTTTAAAGTGGCAGGTAATAAAAATAAATTTTACGCGTAATTTCGCCGTTATAGAAAGAATTGCGTTAAAACATTCTGAACTAGAACTTTTGAACTATCACAAATTACTTGTAATAGCGACAGAAGATCAAGATGGCTTATTTTACAGTTTTATTTACCATTAAAAAATGTAAGAATAGGTTACATTTACTTCGTCTGTATTGAAAAAATTCAATTTTAAAACAAGTTATTTTACTATTGTACGTGTCATGAAACGGAAATATCAAGAAAACGTATTTGTTTTTGAAAACAATCGTACTTTTTTAAAACAATCGCTAATCCTCCCATAAAATCGTCTTTTGTAGTAGTTACTAAAGTGTTCCTTTTCTATGTTTGTATCTTTAGCAGCGGTGCTACTTTGATTGTGTCCTAAGTAAGTTGTAGAAATTATGAAAATGTGTTAGAATTTTTTTTACACTTAAGTTATTTGGCATTTTTTTACGAAAGAGGAAGGTTAGTATTTGTTTTGTAGTTTTCAATCTATAGTTACGCAATTTAAACCGAAGGAGGTTGCGCAAATTACAAAAGCCAGTTGCATTTTAACGTAATAGCGATATAAGAATAGTCATGGAAATTACATCAATTAGAAACTTCATTATAGAAATATTTGCTAAAGATATATATCTCCAGCAAATTTTTCTTTAAAATTGAAAAAAATACCAACCCTGCATCAAACGAAATTGAAATTTATGATCCAACGGTCCCCAAAATAAAACAAATACTCGCAAAACTTTTCTTGGAGACTGATATCCTGCAACTACCCATTTCTACCTCCCCTTACTATTTCTCGTACAGTTTCAATAATAACCCTGCATTTCATTTCGTACAGAAAATGAGGAGCTATTTTCCATTTCAACGATCCAGATCAGCACTTCGGACCTCTTCCAAGTTCACATCCAGATCGAAGCTAAACTTTTTAAGATTTAAATTAAACAAATTTATTTTGGGTTTGACTTAACCCTAATAATATAAAAAAAAACTCGATTGAAAAAAAACCTGTGAATATATATTTTTATGTTTAATCAGTTATTTTCTTAATCTACCAATTTATTAGGATTCCCAAGCACAAAACAGGCCCATTTTTCAAGTGCTATACGACAATACTGATAATTCAGGCCAATTTGGAGCTAGGTTTTCAATACAATGATCAACACCTTTTATAAATTTGATTTAGAATCCCATGTTTGTGGATTTGAGGTAAGACAACAAAATAATGTAGTCATATTTGATTATTTCTAAATTTCATAAATCATCATTATTTTTATAAATATTTATTAAATATCTTTTTTTTTTCGAATTGTATTGTTTCAGATTCAATTGTGATATACTCAGGAAGTCAAAATTTGATGAGCTTGGTCATACCTTTCGTTTTTCAAAATTCTGCATCTTTTCGATGATTACAATTATGTTTCTGTTTGTATTGATGTGTGTATGTTCTAGTATTTTACATATTTCGAATGCATTATTTAGGAGTTAAATTTTAATTAATTTTTTTTTATTTTCTGCCAAATATCACTAAATATGGGCAGTTTCTGAGCGGTTAATGTATGTTTTGTGTCAATTTCCTAAAAACTTTGATTGGATACGTAATGCTTTGCAGAATTCCGTTTCATAAAATAAAGTATACAAAACAAATTTTTTTAAGTAATGTGTATGTAACTTCTTTTACAGTGACCGATAGAGTTAAAATAAAACTATTTTTAAAAATAAGATAGGACAAATAAAACTGGTAGCCATACGTTGTAGTTCAAATATATTTCAAAATAAACTTCTAAAGTAGTCACATTAGGAAAAAGTAGTGTAATATAGTAGTGTATCTTACAACATAAGTGCGAATATGAAATGGATTATATGGATGTGTACATAATATAATGCATACATCATGTAATGTATGCATAACATCATGTATACATCATGTAATGTATCCATCATATAATGTATACATGTAATACACACTAATGTTTGCAATCATAGAAACACTATAAAAGAATCATCAGAAATAAGTGAAATTTATTCCACGTATTTAACTTTCCATATATTATTACATAATTATATATTTGCATATTATTATATGTTTATATCTATCCATATTTTATTATATATATATTTTCATATTATAATATATTTATATATAATTATATACTTATATATTTATATATTTTTTTATTATATATTTATATATTATTCCATATATTTCTATCAAAATTCAAATTTCATGCTTTCATGATGCAGGAATAAAGATTTCTTCAGAGTCCTTTGGCAATGAATTGTTAACATACTTTAAAAGGCTACACATATGAAAATTGTCTTTCTATTATAAAAAAAATTGTCAATATTTTTCAGGTTTATTTGCTTTGTGATTGATAATAGCGAGTCACGTGATAGCGAGTCTTGTCGTTCAACGGGCTAATGAATTTGGAGCTCGCGCAAACGATAAAAACCGCTATATTTTTTAATTAATCTATATAAATAAGAATGGAGTGTTTGTTTGTACATTCAATATTTTCGACCCATTTCAAGTTTTCTATCCGTTTTGGACCCTTCTGATGCCGAATCCGCCTTTTTCTCGTTTGGTGTCTGTCTGTCTGTCTGTATGTATGTTGTGCCCTATACACGTCCACGCGGTTTAAGATATTTCCATGGAAATTTGCATACAGTGAGTACTTATCTTGATTTAGTGAGTGGAATTGGTTGCGAAAGTCTGTCTGTCCGTCTTTCTGTTCTATGCTCGATTTTGTGTTTGTGTGTTTGTGTAGGCATCACATAAATTGTATTCCAGATATTTGACTGCAATGTATTTTATTTTATACATTATCTATTAGTTTAATGAAGGCAATATTAAACATTTCTTTATTGTTATATTTAGTTGAGTTTCATGCTAAAACACCTGAGTAAGTATACTTAAATCAACCATAATTTGGTAGTTTTGGAAAAATTGGAATGTCTATTGAATATTACGATTACTTCGATTGCTTTACCAGTACTGTTGAAAAAGTAATTATTCTTCAATTTTTTTTTTTTTTATGGAATTTCATATCTGATACTTCATTTATTTCGAGTCTTATTTTTGTTCTTTGCGGAATGAAAACGATTTCCGAATATTTGGGACAAGCGATATTTTTCAACGAACGGGAATGAACAAGATCGCGTGAGCAGTGATATTTTCTGTTTCTTTCGCTCTGAATTAATTTCACACTTCTAAATTTTGTGCACTTTTAGTTGTAAGTTGTGGCAACTGTGGGAGATCAAGAGATAAAAATGAATCACAAATTAATATCTTTAGAACAATTTTTTCCGACATCTTTTATTTTGTTTTATTTCGCTGTTTTCTCTTTTAAATATTTATTATTTTAATAAATGTGTTTCCTTCTCATGACACGCAACAGCACCACAAAGTATTCGACATAAAAATAGCAGGTAAGTCAGAAAAAATTTTCAGTAAATTTTAAGTGTAGTTATGCCATTATTGAAGGAATAATGCCGTTATTTAAAGAATAATGCCGTTATTGAAAGAATAATAATGTTTAAAAATCCAAACTAGAACTTTTTCCAACATTAAAAAATTTGTTGTAATAATGACAGAAGATTGCAAAATTTCACAATGTCGCATACCGGAGGCAAGAGTGCCTAAAGTAAAAAAATATTGTTTTGTTGACTATGAGTGCGAGAGCACTCGCCGTAAATGCTAATTTTAATTAATTGAGTTGAACATAAAAAGAACTTAAGAAAGGGAATTCCAAATCTTCCTATAAATCGTCTTTTATAGTAGTAACCTTAGTATCACCTTTCCTCATTTTGTAGCTTTGTCATACAGCAATTGTGCGATGTATGTGAAATGTATTACATGAATGGATATGCATGTGTAGGATTTGTGTCCAAAGTAAGTTGTAGAAAATATGAAGATGGCAAAAGGTGTTAAAATAAATTTTTTTTCTACAAAAAACGTAAGTCATTATATATTTTGATTATCTCTTCAATCTAGAGTAAACCAATTCAAACCGAGTAAGGTCGGGTATTTTTCTAGTTAATTCATAAAATTTGAGAGCACGCGCTGGAGTTTGCAATGTTTACAGAAGAACCGGCAAATTCGGACACCGTTTCCATAGCAACAGTCGAATATGAAAATAATATTAAGTACTATTACAACAAACACGGATTAGCTAAAACATTTAAAATTATTGTGAGATTTCCTCTGAATTTTAACAATATGTTATGCTAAAATATTTCGTTATTTATGTGGAAATGAGATGTTTTGTTCTTGACATTTAAAAAAACATTTTGTTTTTATTTACACTATATTGCCGCGTATGAGCCGAGAATTTTTGGAACGTTTTCTAAAGCTAAAGTACGAGGGTCTGATTATACACAGATCCGCTGATCTCGCAAAAAAATATGCAATTTTACGTTACTCGGGCGCATACGATAAATATCGCAATGGGATTGGAATCTTCAATTAACGTGGTACTAGAGGTTCGGGATCAATCCAGCAGCGATCCATATGGGGATGGATTTTGAAACGCTCCCCCTCCCCCTCAATGTTGAAAAGTATAGTTCTCGAAGCTAACTAAATATGATTGCGTACCAATCATCGGGGGTTGACGAACGATAGCGAGCAGAGGGTAAAGCCCCCTATTAATCTAAATTTTAAAAAAAATGAGAAGAATAATTGATTGATTTTAAGATTTAATTAATTTTGATACGAAACGATTACGGTGAATGTTTTGTTACTTGAACAAAATTAATTACGCTAGATAAATCTTGATTGAAACAGTTAACTTTTAGAGTGAAAGAAATCTCGTTTCTTAATTTAAATCATGAATTATACAAAGCATTAAAATGAAGAAATTATAAAATTTAATTTGGTTCAAATAAAATTTAAGTATAAATATTAGGAGATAATAAATTTGTTAGTCCTGTCACATGTTCTGTGTATTAATTTTTAAAAGCTACATTCTGAAAATAAAGCGCATTTGTTGAAAACAATTCTTGTATAGCAAATTTAAAACATAAATTAATGACTATAGAAATACTGGCCCAAAAATATCAGCACTTACATGTACGTAGGTTGAATTGTAGAAAATTATATAGATTAAATAATTTTATTTGAATATTTATAGGTTGATAGTATATGCATATCTCTATTAATCATTTAATTTGAGGTAATTTACCTAATCTATATAATGTATATTAAATTAGTTTTTATTATTTTGTATAAAACGTGGTATTATTCTCAAGCTCTTTTACTCGTTACTATAGAATATATGCTTAGATTTTTTTGCATTAAGATTTTACCATTAGACAGCATATTGTGTTTTTAGTTATTATTTTGTTGAAAACATACATTAGGGTCTATTAACAACTCATTATCATTTCTTAGATGCATTAATGATATTTTTAACTATGGCAATGATAATTAAGCTTGTTAACGAGAACCTATTCAAAACATAGTTAATTACCTAAAAAGTAAATTGTCATTGTGCATATTTAAAGGCACGCGGCCTATAATTTATGAATTTAATCAAGAAAATATCACAATAAAGAACCACACGTAAACTGCAATTGCCTTGTTTTAAATTTAGTTTGATAATTTGAACAGCATTGAATCATTTAAAAGAAAAAGCAGTTGAAATAAGTTAATTTAGTGGTATTTAGTCCTACCCTCACGATGTATACCATTTAAATTACGAACGCATTGCATTTGTTTACAATCAGTGTTAAAAATTAATGTTACACAGATTAAATACAAAGAAAGTTATCTGATCGTAAGGCTGTGTTTCAGTTTTATAGTCTTAGTTTTTAATATAACAAAGGAATTAGGTAATCATCATCTAACATAGTAGTTGGACGTGAAATTTAAAATAACATGCTGAAGCGAGAGAAATTACAAACTAACAATAGTATAACAAATGATTTACTTGAAAATAGTGTTCTTCAATAATGTAAATAATCATTTTTCTGATCAAAACGATCCGACTTAACAATCGGATAAACCAAACCATATAGGTAGCATAGCAAAATGAGTAACCAACTGGTTATATTTATATCCATATGGGTTCAAAATTAATTATGCAAGAAATAGCACAAGAGATTTTATGTCCTCAATGCTGATAATTTTCCTAACTGAAAAGTGTCTTGTGAGCGAGAATTCTATCCTTGCACGAAAAAATACGTAGACAGTAATAAAACGATACCATCTTTTGGTCATAAAATGCCTCTGCCCCTAAAACAACGATTTTCTGGATAATACCGGGTTCACTTAAATACTCTGTACGACCTGAAAGTATGTTTTGGGTCTCCATTATGATCCTAGTGAAGGCCTCGTTTTATAGTTTTCTCCGAGGAGTATAGTTTGATAGGAAAATATGAAGGGGATAATTCTGTTGTAGGCCAAACTACGCATTAGAGTGGCGGAAGATCCTGTTTATATGGCGGTGTTAATCGTCGGAAAAGAACAGTTCAAATTTAATGACGCAATGCAATTTAGTAAACACAAAATTTCAAGCAGCATGTGCACTGTCTTGAATTGTAAGAGCATGGGAAATGAGTAGAAAAATTAATTTAATGTCACTGGTTATGCATAATGAAACAACTCCATCTCTCTAAAATTATATTTGCTGGAAATCACGGGAGAATTCAAATTTAATCTTCGGAACTTCACGAGATATCCAAATACTGCTCGTACACCACGATACAAAAATTTACTAAATAAGCATATTTTTGGTTCACTGTTGGTTTAAAAAAAATATTATATTAATCAAGAAGGTAAAATTAACTGAAAGTTGTACAAGACTGCAGGTTATAGAAAGGATAAAAGAGTGAATTCTCAGAGGGTTAAGAATGCCATATTATTTAGTTAACACAATCATTCAAGCGGTATGTGAATTGTTTTGAATTGTAGAAGCCTGGGACATGAAATGATCATTTATAAATGCATGGAAAAATAAAAATTCATGCAAATAGGCATTTAATTTCATTGGTTATGCAGCATGAAATAATTGCATTTAGAAAACTATAAGCCTGAAATCAGGGGATATTTCAAATTCAATCCTCTGAGCATCAAGATTTGATTGAATTGTGTGAAGCAATGATTCCCCCCAAAAAAAATTACCAAGCAATCGCATCTATTGGCAGTCGAAAAGGACTAAAAAGTCTTACAAGGAAGACTGCGTGTAAAATAACAGATTTTAACGTGTGAACCGTCAGAGTTAATAAGGTTAATAATTCCATACTAAACACAAAAATTCAAGCAGCATTGTCAGGCAGAAATGTCACGATTTTTGGATGAATGAAAAAAAACCAATATAATTCATTCAAATATTCATTTTTACTTAAGGTGTATGTATACACTAGAAATAGCGAAAATCGACCAGAATATCGATTTGTTTATTATTATTTCAAAATATTCTCCAATTTCTAAGCTTTCAAACGATATCAAGATCTTGTACGTATTCTGAATATTTTTCTAGTTACAGGGTTTTTTGTTAGGTACTGTCACCGAAAATTCTAGTTTCGATTTCTATACCTGAAGTAAACAATGACTATTATCAAGAATTTTGTTTTACATTTTATGTTTGGTAAAATAATTATTGATTTTTAATATTTTATTATTTTATTTTTATCGTTTGGCAACAATATTTAACAGTAACTGTATATTTTAAGCCTGTTTATTTAGTTTATTTCTACTCTTGCCTGCTGCTGTTTACTAGATTCTTACGCGCCATTTTTGAATTAAAATGGGATCCAAAACACGAAAAAGTCGTTCAAAGAACAGAAGGTTTTTCACAAACCAACATTACAAAGAAACATCTGCTGAAAAAACCCCAGAAATTGATCAAGATGATCACCCTCTACACACTAAGTGCCCAAAGGGTATTGACAGTTGGTACTCCAACCAGCGTGCTGCAGCTATGGGTAAAGAAAAGGAATACAAACACAAAGGACACACTCAACTTGCTAAAACATGTTAAGCCTATCTACTCACGACTTACAAGTCCTGAAATGCTGGAAAAGTGTCTTCACGGGCAAACACAAAACAACAATGAATGTTTACATTCACTAATCTGGAAGCGGTCACCAAAAACAAAATTTTCAGGTGTCGATTCAGTAAAACTTTCAGTTTTTGATGCAGTTATGAATTTTAATTGCGGATTTAAGCCCTAATTAGAAGTTATGAGGCGGATGGGCATCCGTCCTGGACATTTTATGGTTAATGGCATACAAAAAAAGGATAAATTAAGAATTAGTGAAAGTATACGACAGTCTACACCATTGCAGAAACAGCGAAGGAAGTATTTGCGAGGGGCCAAAAAAAGAAAAGAGGACAAAAAAATTGAAAAAGAAGGACCAACTTACATTTCTGGAGGGTTTTAGCTATAGATAGGCAATATTTTTTATCAATTTTATTACAATATCATTTTGAAAACATGTTTCCAAAACTTTAAACTCAATTTCTGAAGAACTGTGTTTTTGCAATAGGATGCTTGGTTCCTTACGTGATAACTTCACAATGAAATCACCTTTTATAATTATTTTTGTATCACTATGATCTATATAATACAGTGGATGTTTTGAGCCTCAATCAGAGTATTTAGTCAAGAAATAAATTTTTAATTGATTTTTAAATATTAAAATTTCTGAAAAAATGTGATTTTTTCACACTTTTTTGGTTAAAAAATTCTATAAAAAAAACTGTTTTTTCTAGCAACTTGATGGAGGCTCAAAACATGAAGAATAGTGTTACGAACAATTTCCAACAGGAATCGTCTTTCTGAACAAATTACAATTTGAGATATCACGTAACAAAAAACATGCTAATTAGTTATTATATCTTAATTAGACAATTAATTATTGGCACAATCTGATTTTTTTTTACAGAAATGATTTTAAGAATACACCAATCACCTGTGGTAAAAAAACTGGATTTTTTAAGTCAATATTAAAAAAAAATCTTCTAGTGTATACGTACGCCTTAAATTACATTCAATTGTCATTTACACTAGTTATGACTATGACATAACTTTTTCCTCAAAAAGTTTATGCTTTCAATTATGTGACGAATTAAAATTTAACCACCTGAGCTTCACAAGACTTTAGTGTAGCATTGTTTCCCCCCACTGTACTCTAGCGACTGAATAACTATATGTATTGGTTTGAACAATCCCAGTATTGGTCAGGTGTTTAAGGGGACCGGGAAAGCAAAATTCGACTAAAAAATCAATTTCTATTTTATTGCTCCTTTACATAGTTCAAAATCTCCTCTTTCCAATGATATATCACACTAGGTAATAGAATAAGAGGAAGTTTGAA
This sequence comes from Metellina segmentata, assembly GCA_947359465.1. Classification (NCBI taxonomy): domain Eukaryota; kingdom Metazoa; phylum Arthropoda; class Arachnida; order Araneae; family Tetragnathidae; genus Metellina; species Metellina segmentata. The sequence continues at coordinate 68,383,024 of OX375875.1, read as the reverse complement.
AACTATGCACGTTTCCAATAAGCACTTCACATTTGACACGGCCTTTCAAATGTAAACAAACCGTTTGTGGACATTTCTAATCTTTGTTGCTCAACAATGTATATTATATTTTTTACTTTACTTTACTCAAATTATTTTCGATTATCTGGTAACAGTAGAGTTAACTGTAATCATTTAGTTTTTTCTAACTATTTTTATTAATTTTACCATGCGATATAAGTTAGCTTTTCTGAGACATGACATTTGATTTGTTATGGACTAGCAATAAGGATAAATGTTGGTTTTCTGCACAATATGCAACAATCTGTCTGGGCAGAATATTTTTATTTACTGTCAAGTAACTTAAATCCAAATCACGGTCTTTGTCCAGTTGGAAATGAAAGCTGGCGGAAATTTCAACGTGCTGTAGCTAAAAGAGTGATGTGTATTAACATGATAAACACACACATATTGCCTTGCCTTATACTGCCTACATTTTGAAGACAATTAAATCAAATTTCAGAGACTTGGCGAATCCAGAATTGTTGAAAAAATGTGTTCACGTAAAGACTCAAAACCCAAATGAATCGATGAACAATGTGATTTGGACTCGCGTTCCAAAAAATGTGTTTGTAACCATCCAAACTTTAAAACTGGGAGTGTTTGATGCTGTTTCCTGCTGCAACAGTGGAAATATTATAAAGTGCTATACATTATCTAGAGTTAAAATCAATCCAGCTGCCATTTTATACAAATTTTTGAGAAAACTGGACTAAGACCGTGTTATTGATGGAGAGCGAAAACTCTCCGAATAGAGTAAAAAGGCCCGCCATAGAAAGAAAAGCATAAAAAAAAATTGAAGATACATGTATTAAAAATGAAAGAGATCACCCTTTATATAAATCAGGATTTCATTAAGGTTAGACGTAAAATTATTTATAAAAATTCATTTGAAATGTTTAAATCCATTTTTCTCAAAACTTAGATTTTTAAAATTCATGCCCCATTTTCTCAGAATCTACTGAACATAATGACTTAATATTTTTATGACATACTTCTGTTATATCTCTAAAAATTTTAACACGGGCATTTTTTGATTGTTTGAAAATTGGATTTTTTAGAAATTTAAATGTGTTAAAAAATGCTATCTAAAAAGTGGTATTGAGTTAAAAATTTCTATAAAATTAAAAATTTTAAATAAAAAAAAAGTGAGCTGTTAAAGTTTGTATAACATATCAGTCTAACCACCATAAAAATTTTGTGTTGATTACTATTATAGTTATTGAGAAAAAGGGTCTTGAATTTCGTGAATTTAACATGGAGGAGATAGAGCCTTCCCGGTCCCCTTAAATTCATGCAGGGAAGAATTAAAACAAACAAATATTAACGTGTGAACCCCTCAGAGGATTTAAGATTCCATGAAATTAAGAACACTCGAAATTTCAGGCAGCATATGATTGATTTTCTCACGAAATGCAGATACATGGAAATCAAAAATTCATCCAAATATTTATTTCAGTACACTAGCTATCCGATATGGAATAACTGTATTTCAAAAAGCATATGTTTGCAGTTATGGGAAAGTTTTATTTAATGATTGTCCTGCAATTAAATAAACGTAAAATTTCCAGCAGTACGTGAATTGGCATGAGCTTTAGATTCATGTTAAAGAAAATTCCTCCAAATATTCATTCCATTACACTAGCTATGAATAATGTTATAATTGTATTTCGAAAAGTTTATACTAGCAATTACGTAGAGAGTTCAAACTATCACTTAAGTAGGTTATTTGGTTTAGTAAACACAAAACCTATGAAATAACTTGTATGAAGTAACTGCATCTCAACAAATATATGCTTGTAATTATTTTATTCAAAACCCAACAATCATATTCATTTGTAAAGAAAAAATTATATAATTTATTACGATGTCTTGTAATGAATTTATAAACTAATTTGGAGATATTATTATACGAAGTTACACTGAGACACTTTCAATTTTAGACAATGGTAAAACCCATTAATTAATATTAAATAAATAATAATACTTTATTCATATTCTATAACTTTAACTGTATTCAAATTTTTTTGTAAGTATACCATGTGAATTATTAATTTTAAGTTTAATTACCAGTTATAAAATAATGTACTCGCAACTTTTCAAATCTTTTGTCATTTTTACACCAAAAAACCCTTTTGCCATTTGAATAATACTATCAACACAGGCATTTATTTAAAAATGCAGTTTTTATTAGTCCTTATGTATATTGGATTCCTTGCTAACACTACTTACTATGAATAAAATGAGTATAGCACTCACCGATTGAACACTATCCTGCAGGCAATAGGGATAGATAGGATATTCCTCTTAGATGTTTCTCAGGAGCTTAGAGACGCTTCGCAAAGAATGGTCGCAAATGGTGAAATCAATCAACTCATCAGTATCCATTTCCTTTCTATTATACCAGGCATATCATTTTTCCTTACTAGGTATCCTCTCTCTAGCGTCACCATGAGTAATTGTCTGTTATGCGGAATACCTATGGTAATCTATGGTAAGTTGTATTAAATTTTTTCTAAATTATTTTGCATTGTATATACAATTCTCCCTCTTTCTCTAAATCCTTCGCTTTAAATACAGTCTACGTGACGACACTAGAATGAAAAAAAAACATTTTATTAAATGACTCTACACCATATTTGGTCTTTTCGTCATAGACTCCCATGCTCACTTACAAAAAACAACAATTATATTCCTTCAATAAAATGATAAAATAACTTTCATTTCCTTCAAAATCCTTTCAATTTTGAACATACTTAGTTGTAATTTTATACATACTTAATTGTAATTTTATACATACTTAATTGTAATTTTATACAATCTTTTAATTTTATTGGTTATTTTTAAATTTAATATTAAACCTGCCACAGTGATTCAATTCATTTAGTGTTGATTTGATAACTGATTTATTAGCTTCATAAATATTAACATCTATATTTTCAGTCTAAGATCTTATTATATATTATATAGTGGAAACACACACATCTTGTACAGTTTTTCCAAAGAATAAATTTGTGGCTTATGTTGGAGATAGAGAGAGAGACTTCTGATTATTTATGCATTAAATTTATTGGGAAATCCATAGACAAAATATGGTATTAATCTACCAGTTTGGTGTGTAGCTATCTGCAGTGTGACAGAGATGAAATTTAACCCATTAAGAGACGCAGTAAAAATGAGACACGACTAGAGATGGGGCAATTCTAAAGTATTAATCGCTTTATATATCTACATTATAAGGATTTTAAGTTTTTACAAACTATACTGTCTGCGAAGATTTTGCATCTGCTGTTATATTGCTCGAACGTGACACATATCGGAGTTATGTAGTTTATCTACACTTTTGCAACGTAAGGTACTTAATCTAAACGATGTTGACCAATCAACTATCATGTATCAATTCAAAGGTTATTGTAAAGCATTTTTCCTATCGAACAGCTGAAATCATAATCAAAAACTAAAGCAACGGACGTCACGTTCAGAAAAAGCACGCATCGCAGTAAAAAAAAAACATCGACATTCAGCTAGAGAACAAAGGCCTCTCGTAACGGACGTATTGTCGCCAAGTGATAATTAGTCACCAATTCCTAGACGTTGCTACACAAAATACTAACAAATAAAAAAAGGGGTTCGTAACCACTCATCTCAGTAGTTTAATTTAAATGTATGAGTTCGAGACTGTTTTTATATCAGTAGACAATAAAAGTGCTACAATCATCTACGAAGGCGTTCTATGGACCACATCTGGTCAAGCTGGGTAATATGGTACAGCTGTGATAGATAATAGCGGAGTATGAGATAATCTTCGTCCCAACCGTTTCAAGGAGTTGGGGCACCAGTAGCCTCCCAATGTCCTCAACCGTCTACATAACTCTAAAAGGGCTATAGAACAGTGAGGTTTTTTATTTTCGGGTCTTAATGGTGGAAGGGCCATATTTGACTAAGCAGTTTAAATCACAAGACAGACAACGCAACAAGGAAGAAATAATAAGAAAAAAGCAGATGGAAAGGATAGGGTAAAAGAGAAAGTGAGTTAAGACCAATCGGGTATCTCAGCGTTGGGATGTCTGTACACATATAAAGAATGCATGTTCTACACACATAAAGAATTTTCTTCTAATGTTGAGATACTAGTACTTCATCCTTCAGGATGTGGTCAGGTTTCATATACTGACGAAATACTTCATAGATCATGATCTGATCAGTTTTCTTCTAACGGCGATATATTTTGTGCATCAAAATCTTGTCAGTTTTCTTCTGACTAGAGTCTTTGTCGATCAAGATCTGGTGAGTTTTTTTCTAATGACGAGATACATCATCCTGGTCATGAACATATGGAATGTAAGTCATGACATACCTGGTCAGTTTTCATTTACTTACGAAATACTTCGTAACTTCGTAGATCAAGATCTGATCGGTTATCTTCAAACGACGAGATACTTGGTCTATCAAAATGTTGTCAGTTTTCTTCTAATGACCAGTTACTTCGTCCATCAAGATCTGGTGACTTTTCTTGTAATGACTAAAGTCTTAGTCTATCAAGATCTGGTAAGTTTTTTGCTAATGACGAGATACATCATACATCACGATCTCATCAGTTTTCTTCTAAAGGCAAGATTTCTCGTTCATCAAGATTTGCAAATGAGGATTAAAAGCATTACAATCACCTATACGAAACAACAGAAGATTCTTCGATCTAATTATTGTTAATTATTTCGTTCTGTAATGGAAAATTTAGCGTAATTTCAAGAGGATACTACACCAGAAGCTAATAAGCAAGGAAAAAACAATTTACTATAAATGGCACTAAATCGCACGTCAAATTGAACATGCCAACATGGTAGAAACCACTCATATCAAAAGTTTAAACGTGACGTGATTGAGCTTAAGATAAGTCTAAATATCTGTTCTGACACTAAAAGTACTGAAGTCAACTGTACAAAACAACAGAGGATGCTTCGATCTAATTGTTGCAAATGATTGCGACGCCGTCTCGAACCCACCGCACCTTTTTCGAGGATGGAGGTGTTACGTGAGTCGTTCCTCCCCGAAGATTACACGGAAAGAAAGGCACATCACGTAAAAATTTAGGAAATGAAAAATACCCGCCACCGCGCAGTTTACAGCGTGGCGTGACGAAAGGCGAGAGCGCGGTGGAGGAAAAAAAATCGCAACATGATCTCCGCTCGAGTGGAAGATGGTGACGAAGGATTGTTAGAAACAAAGAAGAAAAAGAGCGAGCCGAGGAGATGCTGGTACCTGCGTAAAATACTGGATTTCGTGCACGATCTCGGCGTTTATGATACGGAAAGTGAAAGATAAAAATTGCGGTAAAGGGGCTTTTCGGAAATTTCCGATGGAAGATCTTCGAGCCGATAGAGATCCGTAACTATAAAATTCCCTCGAAAGGATTGTTTGCCGGTGTTCTAAGGTTACATTTCCTTTCTCCGATCTAAGGTTTGAAAACCAGTAGTAAATTACCGATAAAACCGGAAATCAAGGCTCTGTGTGGAAACCGTGTTTTTAATGCAACACGGGTATTTAATATTCGTGTACACGAATTTCACTACCGTGCTCCAAATCTACAGATATTTACGGGTTTTACTATCCGTGTACACTGTATCACTTGAAGATCATGTTCTTAATGGACTGTATTTACGGTTTATACCATCTGTGTTATATTACATCATGATCTTTTTCTTAATACACGGTATTTAAGAATTTTATAACGGATTTACGGTATCACTTCACTGCCCTACTTTTAGTATATGGGAATTTACGGTTTTTACTATCCGTATATACAATATCTCTTCACGACCATTTTTTTAATATACCAATTTTTCTAATCGGATATACTGTATCACTATTTACAGTTTTACTATTCATGTATATGGTATCACTTCACAACCAGGCAACACACAATTGTATGGGTGTTTACGGTATTTACTATTCATGTATATAGTATCACGTCACAACCAGGCTTTTAATTGTATGGGTGTTTACGGTATTTACTATACATGTATATGGTATCACTTAACAACCAGGCTTTTAATTGTATGGATGTTTACGGTATTTACTATACATGTATATGGTATCACTTAACAACCAGGCTTTTAATTGTATGGGTGTTTTCGGTATTTACTATACATGTATATGGTATCACTTAACAACCAGGCTTTTAATTGTATGGGTGTTTACGGTATTTACTATACATGTATATGGTATCATTTAACAACCAGGCAACACACAATTGTATGGGTGTTTACGGTATTTACAATCCGAGTAGATGATATCACTTCTATGACAGGGTTCCAAGGAGTTAACTTGGAATACTACCGAAGGTTCATTCAACTTATAATATTCTCATACATTTTGCAATCTAATAACTTTTTAAATGTTTGAATCCTGTTTACAGTTTTGAGAAGAGAAGTGAGAAATGATTTCGATAGCAATTAAGCAAAAATGTTTCAGGGAGATTCTTATTTTGCCTACAGTTTGATGAAATTATAAATAATTTGTGCTCTTACAGAATCAAATTAAATTGTCTTAAAAAAATTCGTAAATAAAAGTGCATGTGTGCTTTTCAATTTCCTCGGATACGTGCATTTGAATGGTGTATATGTATCTAAATAGGTCTCAATGTATGGATACAAAAGACTATGTATTAAGATCGGTTTCCTAAATACTGTAAAGTGATACCATCTATTCGGATAGTAAGTACCCTAAACACCCATACAATTAAACGCCTGGATCTAAAAATGGCCCATATCAATCAAGTATTTGTAATATCAAGATCTTTAGTAAAAACCATTTTTGGTTGGACAGGTTTTATGCATCGACCTTCTAATGTGAGTGGAGTCTCTGTTGTAAGATTTCAGAAGGGTTAGTTCTATGAGCATACGAGCGGACTTGTGCCGATTGGTTAACAAAGCGCAGACTAGTGTTTTTAGCACTTTCATATTCCCTTTTTCAATGATTTGTTCAATTCAATAATTTTTCTCATATTAGAATTAATATATTTTCTCACAACAACGTGACATATCTTCAACCCAAGCAACCGGTAGAAATGTCATTTACTTGACCACACATACTCGGTGGAAGATCGATGGCTTTATATATATGGCACAAAGTCCATGCTTGGCCAAATTATACCAAAGACTAGACAAACAACGCCATGAAATTTTGGGGATGTATGAGGATTACCGTTTTTAATCATCATTACTTGTTTCTTAGTTTTTATATCTCATTATGATTTCAGATTTATTTTTGCTTTATTCATATTCGAACTTCATAAAGCAATTTATCTACCGGTATTAGGGCCAAATGTCATTAGTTTGAGACATGGTGACAGAAATATAATATGCACAGCAACTTTAATAGTGAGATCTTATGTTAAATAAGTAATCCTTATGAAATGCCCCATCCACAGAAAACGACTATCTGTTGTTGTTGTTGTTGCACGCCCCCATTGGCCAGCAGTGCTAGACCAGGTCCATGACGTTATACACCCTCAAAAAATCCAACACCGTCAATGGATTCTCAGTCAAGTCCTGTTTGGAGAGGCCCAGGCACGAGAGGATGTGATGAGGTGAAGCCTGCTCAGTGGAACAGTTTGTACAAATCTCAAAGATCTTGGATCCTTCGGAAAATTTCATTGATTTAAGGTGACCACTTCGAAAGCGGGCAAGAATAGTTTGGTCCTGCCTATTGAAACCTTGAGCCAGGGAGCCTCCAGGTCGTGAACAATGATACCATGTGTGCTCTGGGGGGGGACATTCCAAGTGGTCTTATTCTTGTGTTTTATTTTTGATAAGATCTCCAAAAAGGTGAGGGGTGCTGACGGCACAGAGGCCTCACAAGCACCAGCCTTGGCCAAAGTGTCCGCAATCTCATTTCCCTCAAGTTCGACGTGGGAAGGAATCCACTGCAGATGAATCCGATGCGATATGGAAAGCCGTTTTAACTTGTTGAGTATTGACACTCCAACACTATCTCTCACACTTTGCCAATTGGTCAAGTGCTGTATTGCACTTCTACTATCAGACAGAATCCATATCTCGTTTCCATGGGGAAGCAACACAAGATATTCAAGGGCTTCATCAATGGCTATAAGCTCACTGCGAAATACTGAACAGTAGTCGGGATTTCTCCTCTGAATTCTTAAGTCTTGGTCTTGCAATTTGATGTAAATTCCACTGCCAGATCGATTACAATCATCTCTACTGCCATCCGTGTAAACCCGAACTGCGTCTCTTGGAATCTCTCCAATTCTCTCAAGAGCTATTTGCCTTAGATAGGCAGGAAGATCTGTTTGTTTGTTCACATGTACAGGCAAGTCAGAATGAAAAAAGACACCGTCAAGATCATCCGTTGGGTTGTATTAATTGAGTTGAACATGAAAAGAACTTAAGAAAGGGAATTCCAAATCTTCCTATAAATCGTCTTTTATAGTAGTAACCTTAGTATCACCTTTCCTCATTTTGTAGCTTTGTCATACAGCAATTGTGCGATGTATGTGAAATGTATTACATGAATGGATATGCATGTGTAGGATTTGTGTCCAAAGTAAGTTGTAGAAAATATGAAGATGGCAAAAGGTGTTAAAATAAATTTTTTTTCTACAAAAAACGTAAGTCATTATATATTTTGATTATCTCTTCAATCTAGAGTAAACCAATTCAAACCGAGTAAGGTCGGGTATTTTTCTAGTTAATTCATAAAATTTGAGAGCACGCGCTGGAGTTTGCAATGTTTACAGAAGAACCGGCAAATTCGGACACCGTTTCCATAGCAACAGTCGAATATGAAAATAATATTAAGTACTATTACAACAAACACGGATTAGCTAAAACATTTAAAATTATTGTGAGATTTCCTCTGAATTTTAACAATATGTTATGCTAAAATATTTCGTTATTTATGTGGAAATGAGATGTTTTGTTCTTGACATTTAAAAAAACATTTTGTTTTTATTTACACTATATTGCCGCGTATGAGCCGAGAATTTTTGGAACGTTTTCTAAAGCTAAAGTACGAGGGTCTGATTATACACAGATCCGCTGATCTCGCAAAAAAATATGCAATTTTACGTTACTCGGGCGCATACGATAAATATCGCAATGGGATTGGAATCTTCAATTAACGTGGTACTAGAGGTTCGGGATCAATCCAGCAGCGATCCATATGGGGATGGATTTTGAAACGCTCCCCCTCCCCCTCAATGTTGAAAAGTATAGTTCTCGAAGCTAACTAAATATGATTGCGTACCAATCATCGGGGGTTGACGAACGATAGCGAGCAGAGGGTAAAGCCCCCTATTAATCTAAATTTAAAAAAAATGAGAAGAATAATTGATTGATTTTAAGATTTAATTAATTTTGATACGAAACGATTACGGTGAATGTTTTGTTACTTGAACAAAATTAATTACGCTAGATAAATCTTGATTGAAACAGTTAACTTTTAGAGTGAAAGAAATCTCGTTTCTTAATTTAAATCATGAATTATACAAAGCATTAAAATGAAGAAATTATAAAATTTAATTTGGTTCAAATAAAATTTAAGTATAAATATTAGGAGATAATAAATTTGTTAGTCCTGTCACATGTTCTGTGTATTAATTTTTAAAAGCTACATTCTGAAAATAAAGCGCATTTGTTGAAAACAATTCTTGTATAGCAAATTTAAAACATAAATTAATGACTATAGAAATACTGGCCCAAAAATATCAGCACTTACATGTACGTAGGTTGAATTGTAGAAAATTATATAGATTAAATAATTTTATTTGAATATTTATAGGTTGATAGTATATGCATATCTCTATTAATCATTTAATTTGAGGTAATTTACCTAATCTATATAATGTATATTAAATTAGTTTTTATTATTTTGTATAAAACGTGGTATTATTCTCAAGCTCTTTTACTCGTTACTATAGAATATATGCTTAGATTTTTTTGCATTAAGATTTTACCATTAGACAGCATATTGTGTTTTTAGTTATTATTTTGTTGAAAACATACATTAGGGTCTATTAACAACTCATTATCATTTCTTAGATGCATTAATGATATTTTTAACTATGGCAATGATAATTAAGCTTGTTAACGAGAACCTATTCAAAACATAGTTAATTACCTAAAAAGTAAATTGTCATTGTGCATATTTAAAGGCACGCGGCCTATAATTTATGAATTTAATCAAGAAAATATCACAATAAAGAACCACACGTAAACTGCAATTGCCTTGTTTTAAATTTAGTTTGATAATTTGAACAGCATTGAATCATTTAAAAGAAAAAGCAGTTGAAATAAGTTAATTTAGTGGTATTTAGTCCTACCCTCACGATGTATACCATTTAAATTACGAACGCATTGCATTTGTTTACAATCAGTGTTAAAAATTAATGTTACACAGATTAAATACAAAGAAAGTTATCTGATCGTAAGGCTGTGTTTCAGTTTTATAGTCTTAGTTTTTAATATAACAAAGGAATTAGGTAATCATCATCTAACATAGTAGTTGGACGTGAAATTTAAAATAACATGCTGAAGCGAGAGAAATTACAAACTAACAATAGTATAACAAATGATTTACTTGAAAATAGTGTTCTTCAATAATGTAAATAATCATTTTTCTGATCAAAACGATCCGACTTAACAATCGGATAAACCAAACCATATAGGTAGCATAGCAAAATGAGTAACCAACTGGTTATATTTATATCCATATGGGTTCAAAATTAATTATGCAAGAAATAGCACAAGAGATTTTATGTCCTCAATGCTGATAATTTTCCTAACTGAAAAGTGTCTTGTGAGCGAGAATTCTATCCTTGCACGAAAAAATACGTAGACAGTAATAAAACGATACCATCTTTTGGTCATAAAATGCCTCTGCCCCTAAAACAACGATTTTCTGGATAATACCGGGTTCACTTAAATACTCTGTACGACCTGAAAGTATGTTTTGGGTCTCCATTATGATCCTAGTGAAGGCCTCGTTTTATAGTTTTCTCCGAGGAGTATAGTTTGATAGGGGAAAATATGAAGGGGATAATTCTGTTGTAGGCCAAACTACGCATTAGAGTGGCGGAAGATCCTGTTTATATGGCGGTGTTAATCGTCGGAAAAGAACAGTTCAAATTTAATGACGCAATGCAATTTAGTAAACACAAAATTTCAAGCAGCATGTGCACTGTCTTGAATTGTAAGAGCATGGGAAATGAGTAGAAAAATTAATTTAATGTCACTGGTTATGCATAATGAAACAACTCCATCTCTCTAAAATTATATTTGCTGGAAATCACGGGAGAATTCAAATTTAATCTTCGGAACTTCACGAGATATCCAAATACTGCTCGTACACCACGATACAAAAATTTACTAAATAAGCATATTTTTGGTTCACTGTTGGTTTAAAAAAAATATTATATTAATCAAGAAGGTAAAATTAACTGAAAGTTGTACAAGACTGCAGGTTATAGAAAGGATAAAAGAGTGAATTCTCAGAGGGTTAAGAATGCCATATTATTTAGTTAACACAATCATTCAAGCGGTATGTGAATTGTTTTGAATTGTAGAAGCCTGGGACATGAAATGATCATTTATAAATGCATGGAAAAATAAAAATTCATGCAAATAGGCATTTAATTTCATTGGTTATGCAGCATGAAATAATTGCATTTAGAAAACTATAAGCCTGAAATCAGGGGATATTTCAAATTCAATCCTCTGAGCATCAAGATTTGATTGAATTGTGTGAAGCAATGATTCCCCCCAAAAAAAATTACCAAGCAATCGCATCTATTGGCAGTCGAAAAGGACTAAAAAGTCTTACAAGGAAGACTGCGTGTAAAATAACAGATTTTAACGTGTGAACCGTCAGAGTTAATAAGGTTAATAATTCCATACTAAACACAAAAATTCAAGCAGCATTGTCAGGCAGAAATGTCACGATTTTTGGATGAATGAAAAAAAACCAATATAATTCATTCAAATATTCATTTTTACTTAAGGTGTATGTATACACTAGAAATAGCGAAAATCGACCAGAATATCGATTTGTTTATTATTATTTCAAAATATTCTCCAATTTCTAAGCTTTCAAACGATATCAAGATCTTGTACGTATTCTGAATATTTTTCTAGTTACAGGGTTTTTTGTTAGGTACTGTCACCGAAAATTCTAGTTTCGATTTCTATACCTGAAGTAAACAATGACTATTATCAAGAATTTTGTTTTACATTTTATGTTTGGTAAAATAATTATTGATTTTTAATATTTTATTATTTTATTTTTATCGTTTGGCAACAATATTTAACAGTAACTGTATATTTTAAGCCTGTTTATTTAGTTTATTTCTACTCTTGCCTGCTGCTGTTTACTAGATTCTTACGCGCCATTTTTGAATTAAAATGGGATCCAAAACACGAAAAAGTCGTTCAAAGAACAGAAGGTTTTTCACAAACCAACATTACAAAGAAACATCTGCTGAAAAAACCCCAGAAATTGATCAAGATGATCACCCTCTACACACTAAGTGCCCAAAGGGTATTGACAGTTGGTACTCCAACCAGCGTGCTGCAGCTATGGGTAAAGAAAAGGAATACAAACACAAAGGACACACTCAACTTGCTAAAACATGTTAAGCCTATCTACTCACGACTTACAAGTCCTGAAATGCTGGAAAAGTGTCTTCACGGGCAAACACAAAACAACAATGAATGTTTACATTCACTAATCTGGAAGCGGTCACCAAAAACAAAATTTTCAGGTGTCGATTCAGTAAAACTTTCAGTTTTTGATGCAGTTATGAATTTTAATTGCGGATTTAAGCCCTAATTAGAAGTTATGAGGCGGATGGGCATCCGTCCTGGACATTTTATGGTTAATGGCATACAAAAAAAGGATAAATTAAGAATTAGTGAAAGTATACGACAGTCTACACCATTGCAGAAACAGCGAAGGAAGTATTTGCGAGGGGCCAAAAAAAGAAAAGAGGACAAAAAAATTGAAAAAGAAGGACCAACTTACATTTCTGGAGGGTTTTAGCTATAGATAGGCAATATTTTTTATCAATTTTATTACAATATCATTTTGAAAACATGTTTCCAAAACTTTAAACTCAATTTCTGAAGAACTGTGTTTTTGCAATAGGATGCTTGGTTCCTTACGTGATAACTTCACAATGAAATCACCTTTTATAATTATTTTTGTATCACTATGATCTATATAATACAGTGGATGTTTTGAGCCTCAATCAGAGTATTTAGTCAAGAAATAAATTTTTAATTGATTTTTAAATATTAAAATTTCTGAAAAAATGTGATTTTTTCACACTTTTTTGGTTAAAAAATTCTATAAAAAAAACTGTTTTTTCTAGCAACTTGATGGAGGCTCAAAACATGAAGAATAGTGTTACGAACAATTTCCAACAGGAATCGTCTTTCTGAACAAATTACAATTTGAGATATCACGTAACAAAAAACATGCTAATTAGTTATTATATCTTAATTAGACAATTAATTATTGGCACAATCTGATTTTTTTTTACAGAAATGATTTTAAGAATACACCAATCACCTGTGGTAAAAAAACTGGATTTTTTAAGTCAATATTAAAAAAAAATCTTCTAGTGTATACGTACGCCTTAAATTACATTCAATTGTCATTTACACTAGTTATGACTATGACATAACTTTTTCCTCAAAAAGTTTATGCTTTCAATTATGTGACGAATTAAAATTTAACCACCTGAGCTTCACAAGACTTTAGTGTAGCATTGTTTCCCCCCACTGTACTCTAGCGACTGAATAACTATATGTATTGGTTTGAACAATCCCAGTATTGGTCAGGTGTTTAAGGGGACCGGGAAAGCAAAATTCGACTAAAAAATCAATTTCTATTTTATTGCTCCTTTACATAGTTCAAAATCTCCTCTTTCCAATGATATATCACACTAGGTAATAGAATAAGAGGAAGTTTGAAAACTATGCACGTTTCCAATAAGCACTTCACATTTGACACGGCCTTTCAAATGTAAACAAACCGTTTGTGGACATTTCTAATCTTTGTTGCTCAACAATGTATATTATATTTTTTACTTTACTTTACTCAAATTATTTTCGATTATCTGGTAACAGTAGAGTTAACTGTAATCATTTAGTTTTTTCTAACTATTTTTATTAATTTTACCATGCGATATAAGTTAGCTTTTCTGAGACATGACATTTGATTTGTTATGGACTAGCAATAAGGATAAATGTTGGTTTTCTGCACAATATGCAACAATCTGTCTGGGCAGAATATTTTTATTTACTGTCAAGTAACTTAAATCCAAATCACGGTCTTTGTCCAGTTGGGAATGAAAGCTGGCGGAAATTTCAACGTGCTGTAGCTAAAAGAGTGATGTGTATTAACATGATAAACACACACATATTGCCTTGCCTTATACTGCCTACATTTTGAAGACAATTAAATCAAATTTCAGAGACTTGGCGAATCCAGAATTGTTGAAAAAATGTGTTCACGTAAAGACTCAAAACCCAAATGAATCGATGAACAATGTGATTTGGACTCGCGTTCCAAAAAATGTGTTTGTAACCATCCAAACTTTAAAACTGGGAGTGTTTGATGCTGTTTCCTGCTGCAACAGTGGAAATATTATAAAGTGCTATACATTATCTAGAGTTAAAATCAATCCAGCTGCCATTTTATACAAATTTTTGAGAAAACTGGACTAAGACCGTGTTATTGATGGAGAGCGAAAACTCTCCGAATAGAGTAAAAAGGCCCGCCATAGAAAGAAAAGCATAAAAAAAAATTGAAGATACATGTATTAAAAATGAAAGAGATCACCCTTTATATAAATCAGGATTTCATTAAGGTTAGACGTAAAATTATTTATAAAAATTCATTTGAAATGTTTAAATCCATTTTTCTCAAAACTTAGATTTTTAAAATTCATGCCCCATTTTCTCAGAATCTACTGAACATAATGACTTAATATTTTTATGACATACTTCTGTTATATCTCTAAAGATTTTAACACGGGCATTTTTTGATTGTTTGAAAATTGGATTTTTTAGAAATTTAAATGTGTTAAAAAATGCTATCTAAAAAGTGGTATTGAGTTAAAAATTTCTATAAAATTAAAAATTTTAAATAAAAAAAAAGTGAGCTGTTAAAGTTTGTATAACATATCAGTCTAACCACCATAAAAATTTTGTGTTGATTACTATTATAGTTATTGAGAAAAAGGGTCTTGAATTTCGTGAATTTAACATGGAGGAGATAGAGCCTTCCCGGTCCCCTTAAATTCATGCAGGGAAGAATTAAAACAAACAAATATTAACGTGTGAACCCCTCAGAGGATTTAAGATTCCATGAAATTAAGAACACTCGAAATTTCAGGCAGCATATGATTGATTTTCTCACGAAATGCAGATACATGGAAATCAAAAATTCATCCAAATATTTATTTCAGTACACTAGCTATCCGATATGGAATAACTGTATTTCAAAAAGCATATGTTTGCAGTTATGGGAAAGTTTTATTTAATGATTGTCCTGCAATTAAATAAACGTAAAATTTCCAGCAGTACGTGAATTGGCATGAGCTTTAGATTCATGTTAAAGAAAATTCCTCCAAATATTCATTCCATTACACTAGCTATGAATAATGTTATAATTGTATTTCGAAAAGTTTATACTAGCAATTACGTAGAGAGTTCAAACTATCACTTAAGTAGGTTATTTGGTTTAGTAAACACAAAACCTATGAAATAACTTGTATGAAGTAACTGCATCTCAACAAATATATGCTTGTAATTATTTTATTCAAAACCCAACAATCATATTCATTTGTAAAGAAAAAATTATATAATTTATTACGATGTCTTGTAATGAATTTATAAACTAATTTGGAGATATTATTATACGAAGTTACACTGAGACACTTTCAATTTTAGACAATGGTAAAACCCATTAATTAATATTAAATAAATAATAATACTTTATTCATATTCTATAACTTTAACTGTATTCAAATTTTTTTGTAAGTATACCATGTGAATTATTAATTTTAAGTTTAATTACCAGTTATAAAATAATGTACTCGCAACTTTTCAAATCTTTTGTCATTTTTACACCAAAAAACCCTTTTGCCATTTGAATAATACTATCAACACAGGCATTTATTTAAAAATGCAGTTTTTATTAGTCCTTATGTATATTGGATTCCTTGCTAACACTACTTACTATGAATAAAATGAGTATAGCACTCACCGATTGAACACTATCCTGCAGGCAATAGGGATAGATAGGATATTCCTCTTAGATGTTTCTCAGGAGCTTAGAGACGCTTCGCAAAGAATGGTCGCAAATGGTGAAATCAATCAACTCATCAGTATCCATTTCCTTTCTATTATACCAGGCATATCATTTTTCCTTACTAGGTATCCTCTCTCTAGCGTCACCATGAGTAATTGTCTGTTATGCGGAATACCTATGGTAATCTATGGTAAGTTGTATTAAATTTTTTCTAAATTATTTTGCATTGTATATACAATTCTCCCTCTTTCTCTAAATCCTTCGCTTTAAATACAGTCTACGTGACGACACTAGAATGAAAAAAAAAACATTTTATTAAATGACTCTACACCATATTTGGTCTTTTCGTCATAGACTCCCATGCTCACTTACAAAAAACAACAATTATATTCCTTCAATAAAATGATAAAATAACTTTCATTTCCTTCAAAATCCTTTCAATTTTGAACATACTTAGTTGTAATTTTATACATACTTAATTGTAATTTTATACATACTTAATTGTAATTTTATACAATCTTTTAATTTTATTGGTTATTTTTAAATTTAATATTAAACCTGCCACAGTGATTCAATTCATTTAGTGTTGATTTGATAACTGATTTATTAGCTTCATAAATATTAACATCTATATTTTCAGTCTAAGATCTTATTATATATTATATAGTGGAAACACACACATCTTGTACAGTTTTTCCAAAGAATAAATTTGTGGCTTATGTTGGAGATAGAGAGAGAGACTTCTGATTATTTATGCATTAAATTTATTGGGAAATCCATAGACAAAATATGGTATTAATCTACCAGTTTGGTGTGTAGCTATCTGCAGTGTGACAGAGATGAAATTTAACCCATTAAGAGACGCAGTAAAAATGAGACACGACTAGAGATGGGGCAATTCTAAAGTATTAATCGCTTTATATATCTACATTATAAGGATTTTAAGTTTTTACAAACTATACTGTCTGCGAAGATTTTGCATCTGCTGTTATATTGCTCGAACGTGACACATATCGGAGTTATGTAGTTTATCTACACTTTTGCAACGTAAGGTACTTAATCTAAACGATGTTGACCAATCAACTATCATGTATCAATTCAAAGGTTATTGTAAAGCATTTTTCCTATCGAACAGCTGAAATCATAATCAAAAACTAAAGCAACGGACGTCACGTTCAGAAAAAGCACGCATCGCAGTAAAAAAAAAAACATCGACATTCAGCTAGAGAACAAAGGCCTCTCGTAACGGACGTATTGTCGCCAAGTGATAATTAGTCACCAATTCCTAGACGTTGCTACACAAAATACTAACAAATAAAAAAAAGGGGTTCGTAACCACTCATCTCAGTAGTTTAATTTAAATGTATGAGTTCGAGACTGTTTTTATATCAGTAGACAATAAAAGTGCTACAATCATCTACGAAGGCGTTCTATGGACCACATCTGGTCAAGCTGGGTAATATGGTACAGCTGTGATAGATAATAGCGGAGTATGAGATAATCTTCGTCCCAACCGTTTCAAGGAGTTGGGGCACCAGTAGCCTCCCAATGTCCTCAACCGTCTACATAACTCTAAAAGGGCTATAGAACAGTGAGGTTTTTTATTTTCGGGTCTTAATGGTGGAAGGGCCATATTTGACTAAGCAGTTTAAATCACAAGACAGACAACGCAACAAGGAAGAAATAATAAGAAAAAAGCAGATGGAAAGGATAGGGTAAAAGAGAAAGTGAGTTAAGACCAATCGGGTATCTCAGCGTTGGGATGTCTGTACACATATAAAGAATGCATGTTCTACACACATAAAGAATTTTCTTCTAATGTTGAGATACTAGTACTTCATCCTTCAGGATGTGGTCAGGTTTCATATACTGACGAAATACTTCATAGATCATGATCTGATCAGTTTTCTTCTAACGGCGATATATTTTGTGCATCAAAATCTTGTCAGTTTTCTTCTGACTAGAGTCTTTGTCGATCAAGATCTGGTGAGTTTTTTTCTAATGACGAGATACATCATCCTGGTCATGAACATATGGAATGTAAGTCATGACATACCTGGTCAGTTTTCATTTACTTACGAAATACTTCGTAACTTCGTAGATCAAGATCTGATCGGTTATCTTCAAACGACGAGATACTTGGTCTATCAAAATGTTGTCAGTTTTCTTCTAATGACCAGTTACTTCGTCCATCAAGATCTGGTGACTTTTCTTGTAATGACTAAAGTCTTAGTCTATCAAGATCTGGTAAGTTTTTTGCTAATGACGAGATACATCATACATCACGATCTCATCAGTTTTCTTCTAAAGGCAAGATTTCTCGTTCATCAAGATTTGCAAATGAGGATTAAAAGCATTACAATCACCTATACGAAACAACAGAAGATTCTTCGATCTAATTATTGTTAATTATTTCGTTCTGTAATGGAAAATTTAGCGTAATTTCAAGAGGATACTACACCAGAAGCTAATAAGCAAGGAAAAAACAATTTACTATAAATGGCACTAAATCGCACGTCAAATTGAACATGCCAACATGGTAGAAACCACTCATATCAAAAGTTTAAACGTGACGTGATTGAGCTTAAGATAAGTCTAAATATCTGTTCTGACACTAAAAGTACTGAAGTCAACTGTACAAAACAACAGAGGATGCTTCGATCTAATTGTTGCAAATGATTGCGACGCCGTCTCGAACCCACCGCACCTTTTTCGAGGATGGAGGTGTTACGTGAGTCGTTCCTCCCCGAAGATTACACGGAAAGAAAGGCACATCACGTAAAAATTTAGGAAATGAAAAATACCCGCCACCGCGCAGTTTACAGCGTGGCGTGACGAAAGGCGAGAGCGCGGTGGAGGAAAAAAAATCGCAACATGATCTCCGCTCGAGTGGAAGATGGTGACGAAGGATTGTTAGAAACAAAGAAGAAAAAGAGCGAGCCGAGGAGATGCTGGTACCTGCGTAAAATACTGGATTTCGTGCACGATCTCGGCGTTTATGATACGGAAAGTGAAAGATAAAAATTGCGGTAAAGGGGCTTTTCGGAAATTTCCGATGGAAGATCTTCGAGCCGATAGAGATCCGTAACTATAAAATTCCCTCGAAAGGATTGTTTGCCGGTGTTCTAAGGTTACATTTCCTTTCTCCGATCTAAGGTTTGAAAACCAGTAGTAAATTACCGATAAAACCGGAAATCAAGGCTCTGTGTGGAAACCGTGTTTTTAATGCAACACGGGTATTTAATATTCGTGTACACGAATTTCACTACCGTGCTCCAAATCTACAGATATTTACGGGTTTTACTATCCGTGTACACTGTATCACTTGAAGATCATGTTCTTAATGGACTGTATTTACGGTTTATACCATCTGTGTTATATTACATCATGATCTTTTTCTTAATACACGGTATTTAAGAATTTTATAACGGATTTACGGTATCACTTCACTGCCCTACTTTTAGTATATGGGAATTTACGGTTTTTACTATCCGTATATACAATATCTCTTCACGACCATTTTTTTAATATACCAATTTTTCTAATCGGATATACTGTATCACTATTTACAGTTTTACTATTCATGTATATGGTATCACTTCACAACCAGGCAACACACAATTGTATGGGTGTTTACGGTATTTACTATTCATGTATATAGTATCACGTCACAACCAGGCTTTTAATTGTATGGGTGTTTACGGTATTTACTATACATGTATATGGTATCACTTAACAACCAGGCTTTTAATTGTATGGATGTTTACGGTATTTACTATACATGTATATGGTATCACTTAACAACCAGGCTTTTAATTGTATGGGTGTTTTCGGTATTTACTATACATGTATATGGTATCACTTAACAACCAGGCTTTTAATTGTATGGGTGTTTACGGTATTTACTATACATGTATATGGTATCATTTAACAACCAGGCAACACACAATTGTATGGGTGTTTACGGTATTTACAATCCGAGTAGATGATATCACTTCTATGACAGGGTTCCAAGGAGTTAACTTGGAATACTACCGAAGGTTCATTCAACTTATAATATTCTCATACATTTTGCAATCTAATAACTTTTTAAATGTTTGAATCCTGTTTACAGTTTTGAGAAGAGAAGTGAGAAATGATTTCGATAGCAATTAAGCAAAAATGTTTCAGGGAGATTCTTATTTTGCCTACAGTTTGATGAAATTATAAATAATTTGTGCTCTTACAGAATCAAATTAAATTGTCTTAAAAAAATTCGTAAATAAAAGTGCATGTGTGCTTTTCAATTTCCTCGGATACGTGCATTTGAATGGTGTATATGTATCTAAATAGGTCTCAATGTATGGATACAAAAGACTATGTATTAAGATCGGTTTCCTAAATACTGTAAAGTGATACCATCTATTCGGATAGTAAGTACCCTAAACACCCATACAATTAAACGCCTGGATCTAAAAATGGCCCATATCAATCAAGTATTTGTAATATCAAGATCTTTAGTAAAAACCATTTTTGGTTGGACAGGTTTTATGCATCGACCTTCTAATGTGAGTGGAGTCTCTGTTGTAAGATTTCAGAAGGGTTAGTTCTATGAGCATACGAGCGGACTTGTGCCGATTGGTTAACAAAGCGCAGACTAGTGTTTTTAGCACTTTCATATTCCCTTTTTCAATGATTTGTTCAATTCAATAATTTTTCTCATATTAGAATTAATATATTTTCTCACAACAACGTGACATATCTTCAACCCAAGCAACCGGTAGAAATGTCATTTACTTGACCACACATACTCGGTGGAAGATCGATGGCTTTATATATATGGCACAAAGGCCATGCTTGGCCAAATTATACCAAAGACTAGACAAACAACGCCATGAAATTTTGGGGATGTATGAGGATTACCGTTTTTAATCATCATTACTTGTTTCTTAGTTTTTATATCTCATTATGATTTCAGATTTATTTTTGCTTTATTCATATTCGAACTTCATAAAGCAATTTATCTACCGGTATTAGGGCCAAATGTCATTAGTTTGAGACATGGTGACAGAAATATAATATGCACAGCAACTTTAATAGTGAGATCTTATGTTAAATAAGTAATCCTTATGAAATGCCCCATCCACAGAAAACGACTATCTGTTGTTGTTGTTGTTGCACGCCCCCATTGGCCAGCAGTGCTAGACCAGGTCCATGACGTTATACACCCTCAAAAAATCCAACACCGTCAATGGATTCTCAGTCAAGTCCTGTTTGGAGAGGCCCAGGCACGAGAGGATGTGATGAGGTGAAGCCTGCTCAGTGGAACAGTTTGTACAAATCTCAAAGATCTTGGATCCTTCGGAAAATTTCATTGATTTAAGGTGACCACTTCGAAAGCGGGCAAGAATAGTTTGGTCCTGCCTATTGAAACCTTGAGCCAGGGAGCCTCCAGGTCGTGAACAATGATACCATGTGTGCTCTGGGGGGGGACATTCCAAGTGGTCTTATTCTTGTGTTTTATTTTTGATAAGATCTCCAAAAAGGTGAGGGGTGCTGACGGCACAGAGGCCTCACAAGCACCAGCCTTGGCCAAAGTGTCCGCAATCTCATTTCCCTCAAGTTCGACGTGGGAAGGAATCCACTGCAGATGAATCCGATGCGATATGGAAAGCCGTTTTAACTTGTTGAGTATTGACACTCCAACACTATCTCTCACACTTTGCCAATTGGTCAAGTGCTGTATTGCACTTCTACTATCAGACAGAATCCATATCTCGTTTCCATGGGGAAGCAACACAAGATATTCAAGGGCTTCATCAATGGCTATAAGCTCACTGCGAAATACTGAACAGTAGTCGGGATTTCTCCTCTGAATTCTTAAGTCTTGGTCTTGCAATTTGATGTAAATTCCACTGCCAGATCGATTACAATCATCTCTACTGCCATCCGTGTAAACCCGAACTGCGTCTCTTGGAATCTCTCCAATTCTCTCAAGAGCTATTTGCCTTAGATAGGCAGGAAGATCTGTTTGTTTGTTCACATGTACAGGCAAGTCAGAATGAAAAAAGACACCGTCAAGATCATCCGTTGGCTCAAGACATTGTGTAAAGTGATGTGGTTCTACAGCACTTTCAACTAGATTAAAAGAGAATATTTGGCTAAAGGGACTATTTCTCCTGAGTCTCTGGTTATTATACCAGTCTTTGAAGTAGGTAGAAGTACGATTTTGAGAACCAAGTCCGCTGAGTTTGTTGTAGTATTTTGTTAGGCATGCACGTCTCCTAAGGTTAAGGGGCTGAATGTCAGCCTCAAAAAGCACAATATCCCTGGGACAAGTGTTTCTCAGACCAGTGATGATCCGAACAGCGCTGAGCTGGACCTTTTCAAGTTTCTGAAGATTTGTAGCAGAGGCGCAACAGTAAATTGGAATTCCATACTCCAGGATGGGTCTGATTAGTGAGATATACGTGTTTCTAAGTGTGCTAGCATCCGCACCCCAATCACGCCCTGAGATAAACCTTAAGATGTTGAGTATTTTTCTTGCCTTCAGTACAAGATGATCAATATGTTTGTTTCCAAGAATTTCAGGGTCCAACATGAATCCCAAATATTTTGGATGTTTATCCATAGCTAGTGGTTGACCATTCAATGAGATATTAGGATGGAAATTATATAGCTTTCTATTGGTTGTGAAGAAGCTAACCGTAGACTTAGTTGGGTTGAAACAAAGTTTGTGGTCTTCAGAAAAATTTCGAATGTCCTCAAGGACAAGATTAATGTCTCTCTCCAATTTCAACACATCAGAGTCCTAACTTACGACTATCTAATTGTTTTTAATTGTTTTCAGAGTGAGTTCCTTGAGACCTCGGTAGAAAGATCCGAAGCAATAAACGGCTGTTCCACCTATCTTGAAAAACAAATGAAATAAGCTGATTTTTTGAGCTGAGAGTTTAAATATTCAATTGATGGAAAAGTAGCTAGAATTCCGGGTATCTTATAAAAGTTAAAAACTAACCACTTCTCTACTTTACACAAATATTTGTCCGGTATAAATTTAACAGTGCCTGAAGCCATCCTCATCGGCTTATAATATTTGTGTGAGTTATAATATTCTTTATAAGAACCATACCATAGATATTTTCCAAAAAATCACCACTTTTGGATCTATTTCTTATCTTACAGACAGCGTAAAAGGTAATTTATTTTCATCGACGTGTTGATAAGTTTCTTTTTATTGCTTCAGCTTTAACTCTTCCGATGATTGTCTCGAAGATGTATATTAAGGTATCTAAACATTAGTAAAGCTGACCCTATCTCGATGGACGAGATATTCCGTCATTAGCAGAAAACTGACGAAGGTGATATCTCGTCATCACGAAAGAAGTCGGCAATATCTTGATAACAAGGTATCTCGTCATTAGCGAAATCAGTCAGATCTTGATAGGCGAGTTATATCGTTGAAGCCACTTGGAGGATAAATAAATGTACATTCCAACTGCTGAAAAACGTTCATGTCAAATACACGACACAATTTCTCTCTAAAATCAGAAAAGACTAGAAAAAAAACCTGTAATGAGGAATTCTGTTGATAAGAATCTGTATTGGAAATGTCCGTAATTTCAAAATTCAGTAGAACTTTATCTAGGTAAGTGAAGTCACTCTAGGTGAACACAAATTTGGATAGTATGACGTACGTACAAGAAATAATGAAAACAATTGCAGCAACTACTGTTACATCTAATTCTGAAAGATTCGTAAAGCTATAAATCAATAGTAATCTATTCCCGGATGTGTTTTACATTATGCATTCATTGGGATAACTTAAAATAAATCTGGAGGTAAGTTACGTACGTTTTCACCTCATTAGAAAGAGTCCTCCGGGATCTTGTGTTTCTCATCACTTTCTCGCCTTTCTTTGGACAAAGTGCGCACACTAATGTAGAAGCGTTATTTAAAGTTTAGAAAAAACGGCGGTGCAGCTATAGTCTACGTTCATGAGCGGTGGAAACAGAAAGAATTATTTCAAAACTCTTTTTCTTTCAACCGTAAAGACAGATGGGTTGCCTTAATCTACCGTATTTCGCTACTAGAAGTGCACCAAAAAAAATCGCCAAGGCCGTTGCCACTGCTCATAAACGTAGACTGTAGCTTTACCAAAATGGCATCCAATTTGGTTCGGACCACAGATACTCTCAGATATTTAAGGTTCTAATGTATAGTCCAATCTTATATTTACTGTGAAGATGAGTTTTATATTTTTATTTATCATGTTGTTCGTTATTATTGGTTCTCTGTAAAGCATATGCATAATACATTGTTTTATCTAGTGTTTGAGTGTATTATTATTTCACTTTTTAATTGTTGGTTTTTATTATTGTATCGAGAACAACTATATTCATTAGATTCCATATCCTTTGCTTGAGAGCTATCAAGATCTGGACAGTATCTTTATGTTCTCCTTTGAATGTTTCAATTATATATTCTATGTACCATTTTTTTATTGGATTGCTAAGTAGTTTCTGTTTGGTGTTTCGTATCGGTATACTGATGATGACAGATTGCATGCACACTTTAATTTCTGTTAATTCTTCGAATTAATAGGAATTAGAAACACGTCTAATGAATATTTAATTTATTATCACTCACTATTACCATAGTTATATTTAATTTAATGAACAACTTTTAATTTTATGTACAGGTTAATACACTATTTATCCAATTCAGATATTTCGTTACGAGTGTTAATTACGTAACATGTTTTACTTACTGTAATGTGGTAAAATACAAAAATAAAATGTAAGCAGAATATTTTCATGAAACAACGTTATAAGTAGTGACGCAACTTTCTTTCCAAAGTGAAATAAATGCATTGCATAATTTAAAGTTGTTTCGTAAGAGGATTTAATGTAACTAATGCGAATTAAAAATGCAAATTTTAATTCCGAGCTAAATAGCTTCAGCACAAATTTATTCAACACATGTAAATATTTTTTTACCTTAGATAAAGGTGCAATATGTTGTGAAAACATCATTATTCATTCCTGTCTTGAAAGTTTTAAAGACATGAATATTTAACTAACCACAAATATAATGATTATTAAAAAGCTACGACTTGATTTCTTTTGTTGATCAACGAAGTTAACAGATAAATATAAAACTCAGAATTATGCTAGTTTAGTTTTGAAAATTGAAAATTTACTTCCATTATCCCATGATAATTCTTTTCGGTTAAGAGCATAAACTTATTTATTTATACTTTTTAGGAGATACACAATTTATTAATTTTTTTAGGATGAGTAGTACATAGTTATATTTTATAATCTTTTTTTAAATATGTATCAATATCAACGTGCTAACTTTTTGTACCAAAAATTTAAAATTTTCCTTTAACGTGCACTTAAAGCATACAGTAAAAAAACTATAGCAATAAAAAGTATTGAAAAAGTTTTAAAGTACAGTACAGTAAAACATTTATTTTGCTATTAATGAGTTTCTGCTCTTAGATTACTATACGGTTTTTGAGCTTTTACATAGCGGCTTCGATAAACAAGTGAAGTCAAAGAAGATAATAAGAATCCCGACCACCGATGCACCACGTCATTTGTGATGTACAATGAACTAGACTGTAACAAGCTCCACGAAAACCAACGTGAAATATTTGGGAAGTACATTATCCCACAGAGACAAGAGTATAGTGCCGGCTGTTTCTTAAGCGAATTGTTTGAAGGAACATTTTAGCTAGAGTGCAAGAACTAAATTTCTGGTAAGCTCATTAAAGTAATATTTGCTAAGAACACATTTTCTGTAAATTTTTAAGTAGTAGCCTATGCATGATTGCAGAGTTGGTAAAATATTTCTTACATTTAAAATAGCTGCATGCTTGCATTTTTTTTATTTGAATTATGATAGTTTAAACTTTTATACCCAACTGATAATTCTAATATGTTTTATGAAACACTTTTTTATCACAATATTATATGCTTTTGTTTCTTAAGAAAATTATTTAAGTTAAATGAAGACTGCAAATATTTCTTTGAATATTCAAGCATAAACTCTGTTGCACCACTTACTAGCAGATGAAAGTAGTTTTATTCAATGAAAAACAATTAATATATTTTTAAATACAATATAAAAGTATCGAATCAAGGTGCGTATCGTATGCAAATAAAAGCTAGAGCATTTTACTAGACAAAAGTACTGTTAAGAGAATTATGTTTTCGAAAATACATTGGCTCGAAGTATTTTTTTCGTTAGACTAAAGATTTCAGGAAATAATTTGCTCCAAAATTTAAATGAAGAAATTCTAATTGTTTTCATTTGTATTATATATTCTAGACATTGTATTACTATTATTATTTATTATTTTTAGTAATAATTCATTTAGAAATTTCGTACTTTTCAGAACATTTTAAATCGGAGTAGTAATCGAAGTATGCTTAATGAAATGAAAAATTGAGAAAATCGTAAAACACGCAAGTGCACTTGAAAAATGAAATAAAACAATCAATGTATCAAAAAAGCTTTTTATATGCAGACATTTATCAATGTTTTGATTGACTTTTGTCACTTTCATCATTATAGATTCAAAGTAAGTCAATCCGTTCATACAATAATTTTATGATCTACAGATACATTTTAACTATAAAAGCTTGTAAACGTCACATTTGAGAAGTAAATAATTTAATTGTAGTTTTACAAGTATAAACTAAAATTATTTAAAGGCATGTTGCTTTTCTTTTATGGATACTTTATTTTATCTATACTATGTCAAGTAATTTTTAAACAAGTCATTTGCTTAAAATAAATTTATTGTTAAATTAATTAATTTGTTATATGTTGATTTTTTCCTACATTTCATTCTTTTAAAATATTAAGAAATGTATTTTTTTTTAATATTAACTTACTTTATGATTTAGCTTTATGATTTTCAATTTTTGGTACCCTGTTCTTTAATTCCATATAGATTTAAAACAATCTGAAATAGATATAAGTTAAAATAAAAATCGCAAGGAATATTGAACCAAATTAAAATTTCTATGAAATTTAATCTAAAACTATATTCTTATTATTATCATACAAGAAGGGAAATTGTAATTTTCAGCATGTAATATAACATTTTCATTGATAAGAAATTAAAAGTTTATCCGGTATTTTGTAGCTGAAAGGATTAAATAAATGCTAAAAAATAAATTGAAAAGGGATATAAGTATCTAGGTCTAAGAAATTTTTGAAGTCGTTTAACGTAAAAGTGGAAAAAAGTTTAATTGGATAAATCCTGTTTTATCTCCACATTTTTTCTAAACAGAAACAGTTGTTTAGTATTCAAAAACGATTTCAACTTTTGTTTACTTACGTAAAACATGCATAAAATAGTTAATAGTTATTATTTTTTTTTAATTTAACTTCCTACTAACCTACATGATTTTTAATTTTTGATACTCTGTTTTTCAATTCAACTTAGATTTTAAACAAACTGAACAAGATATAAGTTCAAACAAAAATCGCATGGAATATTGAAACAAAATTAAAAAAATTCTGAAATTTAATCTAAATCTATATTTCTATTCTCATACAAGAAAGGAAATTGTAATTTTCCACTTGCAATCTAAAATATTCAATGATAAATAATTAAATTGTATCCGGTATTTTATAGCTGAAAGGATTAAATAAATACTGAGAAATAAATTGAAAGAGATATAAGTATCTAGATCTAAGACAAATTTGAAGTCGAGTAACGTAAGAGTGAAAAAAAAGATTTAATTGGATAAATCCTGTTTTATCTCCCCATTTTTTCAAAATAGAAACCGTTGTTTAGTATTCAAAAACGATTTCAACTTTCATTTCCTTACTTAAACCATGCATAAAATAGAGACATGTAACGTACAAATAAAAGATGAAAAGAAACTTTTTTACCCCCTTTATTTAATGCTTATGACACGATTCCAATATTTTCTGCTTGATAAAATCTACATCCCATAAAATATCTTTAGTGTCACTCTGGCGAACGTGGGATTTAGAAAAAGTGCATTTCTCTCAACAAATTGTATTTTGTTACCAATTAACGTATTTCCTTCTTTTAATTTGGCACTTTTGTTTTAAATACAGAAATTATTTTCTCGTCATGGTAAATCTACAAACGGTTTTCCGAAACAATTCGTTTTATAAGTTTCATTACATTACTAGTTTAAACAAAATATTTTGCAAAAAGAGGAGAAATTTATCTATTTAAATGAAAATATTAAAAAAACATTAAATAAATAATTGGTTAAATTACCATTTATATATATGTACAACCCCTTTCAAAGTTTTGAGAGAGATCAAAATAAAATGAAATTAAATGTAATCTTTATTTAGAATTAAACTTAAGAATATTTTTGTAGTACAATATTATTATCAACTAGCAAAATACCCGACCTTACTCGGTTTGAATTCGTTTACTCTAGATTGAAGAGATAACCAAAATATATAATGACTTACGTTTTTTGTAGAATAAAAATTTATTTTAACACCTTTCGCCATCTTTATATTTTCTACAACTTACTTTGGACACAAATCCTACACATGCATATCCATTCATGTACTAATACATTTCACATACATCGCACAATTGCTGTATGACAAAGCTACAAAAAGACGAAAGGTGATACTAAGTTTACTACTATAAAAGACGATTTATAGGAAGATTTGGAATTCCCTTTCTTAAGTTCTCGTCATGTGCAACTCAATTAATTAAAATTACGATTTACGGCGAGTGCTCTCGCACTCATAGTCAACAAAACAATATATTTTTACTTGTGGCACTCTTGCCTCCGGTATGCGACATTGTGAAATTTTGCAATCTTCTAATGTCATTACTACAACGAATTTTTTAATGTTGGAAAAAGTTCTAGTTTGGATTTTTAAACATTATTATTCTTCCAATAACGACATTATTCTTTAAATAACGGCATTATTCTTTAAATAACGGCATTATTCTTTAAATAACGGCATTATTCTTTAAATAACGGCCTTATTCTTTAAATAACGGCATTATTCTTTCAATAATGTCATAACTACACTTAAAATTTACTGAAAATTTATACTGACTTACCTAACATTTTCAAGTCTAATACTTTGTGGTGCTGTTGGGTGTGATGAGAAGGAAAACGCATTTATTACAAATAATAAATATTTAAAACAGAAAACAGTAAAATAGAACAAAATAAAAGATGTCGGAAAAATTGTTCTGAAGATATTAATTTGTGATTCATTTTTATCTCTTGATCTCGCACAGTTGCCACAATTTACAACTAAAAGTGCACAAAATTTAGAAATGTGAAATTAATTCAGAGCGAAAGAAACAGAAAATATCACTGCTCACGCGATCTTGTTCATTCTCGTTTCCTTGAAAAATATCGTCTGTCTCAAATATTCCAAAATCGTTTTCATTGCGCTAAGAACAAAAATAAGACTCGAAATAAATGAAGTATCAGAGCTGAAATTTCATTAAAAAATATAATTTTTTGAAGAATAATTACTTTTTTAGCAGTACTGGTAAAACAATCGAAGTAATCGTAATATTCAATAGACATTCCAATATTTCCAAAACTATCAAATTATGGTTGATTTGAGTATACTTACTCAGGTGTTTTAGCATGAAACTCATCTTAATATAACAATAAAGATATTTTTAATATTGCATTCACTATATTAATAGATAATGTATAAAATAAAATACACTGCAATCAAATATCTGGAATGCAATTCATGTGATGCTTACACAAACACACAAACACAAAATCGAACATAGAACAAAAAGACGGACAGACAGACTTTCGCAACCAATTCCACTCACTAAATCAAGATAAGTACTCACTGTATGCAAATTTCCATGAAAATATCTTAAACCGCGTGGACGTGTATAGGGCACAACATACAGACAGACAGACAGACAGACAGACAGACAGACACCAAACGAGAAAAAGGCGGATTCGGCATCAGAAGGGTCCAAAACGGATAGAAAACTTGAAATGGGTCGAAAATATTGAATGTACAAACAAACACTCCATTCTTATTTATATAGATTAAATTTGCAATGCATGCAAGTGGAGTTTTTGTTTTTGCATATCATCATAATTTCTAGATTGAAGATTAATTCTTTTTCCTCTTGTTAAGCTTCAAAAAATTTTAATAATTCCCCATGTTAGAAATATTATACATTATATTTGTTTTACTGAATACGTATAAAAATGGTATCTAGAAACCACAAAAGTATCGGATCAATCTGAGTTGCTTCTTTAATAGTTAAATTTAATCTCTTTCAATGAATAAATTTTAGCATTTGCATATTTTGATTAAATACTTGCTCTTCAATACAACTTAAAGCATGTGTATATAAATGTTTTTCACGTTTAACCAACAAATATCGTGATAGGAAAAGATTACAACAAAACTTCTAAATTTTAACATGTTTATAAATACATACATGGCTGTAAAACGAGTGGTTTTTTTTTAAAGACAAATTTGTCATTTTATACTTTTGATACTTTCTACTGATAAAATGACTACTTAAGAACGTATACATTGAATTAAACAATAATATTCGATAAACTATACTTTTAGAAGGCAGTAAATTACACAATATATCAATTATTTATGATACATAAATACTTGTGAGTTTCTTTATTTAAACATATTTGTATCTTGAAATAGTTTATGAAATGCAGATATTAGATATTTAAACCAGAAAATTAAGAAAATTAAATGAAACCATTTTCTTATCATTTTATATAAAAACAATCAATTGCATAGATTTTGAAACTTTATAATGTGACTCGGTGAGTTAAAAATGAAGTGGAAAAGATATCTCTGTTTTCAAAAACGTTCTACCTCTCTATTGAGAAATATTATGCTATCGATATCGTATCTAACTTTTAGTTTTACATACTTTTAATAAAAAGGCATGTTTTGAAAGTTTTTAATAAGTAAATTTTCTTGTCCGCGTATGTAGGTTGGAGGGCTGGTATTAAAAGAAGTGCGATACATTGAGTCTTATGGTATAAAGTTTAGCCCTCTGAGAGGATCATAAGCATTTATCTGTACTGCAGTACAGATAAATGCCTGTACTCTGAACTCCATGATTTCGAGTCAGATTTGACTTGAAACATCTGTCCTAGAATTATTCTATTCAATTGGTGTAGGAAATAAAAAAAAATATGAAAAATCTTCGAATCAAACAAATAATTATTAGTATGATTAATTATTAAAACTTAGAAAATAGTTTTAATGGTCATTTCGGACAAGACAGAAGGGAATTGAAGTGGTTATTCAGTTATTGTGTGTGTTATGTGGTGAAAGCAACACTACTCTGTCCTGAAATCTCGTGTCTCTCAGTGTTCATGCGATAAGTTTACGTACAAGATTTTTGGTCCTGTTAAGTCCAAAATGTTTTCAGTTTACAACACGATGATGGTTATTAAGTTGAAAAATAAAGCAAGCACATCAACAACAATCTTGAACTAATGTCTAAACACCGCGAATTTACCCCACAAGTGGTGATTCGTCCCTCTCCCTCACCGAGCTTAAATCTCGAGGATGCGTCGTTCGGTCCTGTCATCTCCTCGGAAGCAAATTCAAAGATAAGAAATTAGCAACCGTGAGCAGAAGCAACACATGGAAGCAACAAAAAAAAAGCAACACTAAATAGAAGTTTTCATAATTTATCGCTCTCCCAGGATATTATCCGTGAGGATAGTCAAGATTAATGAATCATTTACAAGTAGGGCGGACAAATCTTGGCCGATAAGGGACGAAGGGCACCCTAAGGACATTAAGGGAAGTTAATATTTCAGAGGAAAGAAGCTACGAATGCGCAGGAGGGGGGAATTAAATGGAGTAGTTTGTTTGGGGGAATTATAGAATTTGGTGACAGAAGTGAGAGTAATTTGTACCGTTCATTAAGCGTTTTAATTAATGACTTTATTTTCGATTGGCTCGGATGCGAAGCATTTTTGAGATGCGGTTGATTGCGAGTTGATCTGAAGTCGTTGTTTATTTTGAATTGATCAGGGTTTTGTTCGGCCCTCTATAACCATTTTGCTACAAGAGTGTTTATTTGACCTGGATCTGCGGAACTACCATTACGAATTTTCACGACAAGGATTTGAACACTGTTCTTAATTGTACAAGGTCCAGACGAAATGTTGTCGAATTATGTAAGACTTTTAGAAAGTAGATTGAAGTGTTAAATAAATCGGTGTTTTATTCGACGGATAAAAAATCCACCGAAATTGTGTCTGTAAAAGTTGTTTAATTGTACAAGCTCCAGACGAAATGTTGTCGAATTATGTAAGACTTTTAGAAAGTAGATTGAAGTGTTAAATAAATCGGTGTTTTATTCGACGGATAAAAAATCCACCGAAATAGTGTCTGTAAAAGCTGTTTAATTGTACAAGCTCCAGACGAAATGTTGTCGAATTATGTAAGACTTTTAGAAAGTAGATTGAAGTGTTAAATTAATCGGTGTTTTATTCGAAGGGATACAAAATCCACCGAAATTGTGTCTGTAAAAGTTGTTTTACTGCGTCTGCACTTATACCACAACAAAACTAAATATAAGAGCTTAGTTTTTTTTTTTTTTGCTCAAGAACGGTCGAACTGTGCTACTGTCAAGACAGATAACATGAGGTAATGAATTTTCACACGCAAGGAACGTATTATTGTCACAGAAGATATCAACACCCAGAGTAAGTTATAGGAATTGAGCCTACGAATGATATTTGATAGTACATATGAAAAACAAGGAAAGCAAGTTAAATAATTTAAATTGATCTAATTTAGCATGAAAATAGTCATAACTGTTGAACTCTGTTTAAATGTTTGCAGGTTAGTAAGCACTAATAGCTACTCAATATTCGCTAAACTATTTTAGAAAAGTATTCGCGTGTAAAAGAATAAAAAACTTATATAATTAAAGTGTTTCCAAAAAAGCAAAATATTTTATTTTTCTTAGTCAAAGTGCTAATTCTTGGACCATGATAAAAAGCAAGACTCGCAATAAAACGTCCTTGGACAATTCTTGGGTGATCTCCAGTCATGTAATGGCTCATTGGAAATCACATGACTCTTGAAAATGTTCCTGGCTACTTCAAAATATTGGGTTTTACCGTAAATTCAAGCATACTAAATCAATTGTAAAAGTGTATGTGTTTTCAACGTTTCTAAGCTGCGTCTGGGCAAACAAAAGAAAACATCATGTTCTAGGATTTGAGGAAAGGGCATTTTGAATCGATATTGCCAAAAAGTCGAATTGAAAAACTCTGGGAATGTTTATTACAGCAATTGTATTTTAATTTAAAATTATATTACATTACATTCCTACATTCAAATGCTTCAACAATATTTGATCAACTGAACCGGGAGAAAGCGAGGCAATCCCATAACATTCAGATATATATCAATAAGCATTCAGATGTAGATCGTCTTTAAACTAGTAATGTGGGTTTCCAAGAAATAAAATATTATGAGTTATGATGTTACTAACTGCCTCTTTGTTTGTGAAAGCATGTTTAGCATCACATCGATGTGTAAAATGAGAGACTATTGACTAAATGAAGTTTATTGAGGAAAAGTAACGTAATAAATGTTTACTGGAGAATGGTCTCGAATTCGAATACTCGTTTTAAATAAAATAAACTAAATTTCGAACGCAAAATGACAACGTTTTGACGGTTAATAATTTATTGATTCTGATTGATATTATTAGACACATTAATTAATTGAAGGGTTCTGGGTAGTATAGTGATGTCACAAAATAAGCATTCCGTAGGGTAAAAAAATTAAAAACACAGTATTCAAAATAATCCAAAAATGTTTGTGATTGAATCAGATTCACGAGGTGTTTGCAAAAAAATGATCTTTTTAAATAGTGAATCAAGCTTTATAATTTAGGAATTTAAAAAAAATTGCAAGACTGAAAAATTTGATAAATGGCTTATAACTATTTTAATTATTACCAGGCCTTCAGTTGTTTGTGTACACATACATACGAGTACTTTCAGTTTTCGTACTTGATATCTTTTAAGTAATTCCAAATTGAAATTTAAGTTTTATAAACAACTATGTATTTGTTGCATTTTTATTAATATGCGAAATTGCAGGTGAATGGAATATAATTCCGATGCATTTTATAAGTTGTAAAACCAGTTCGTGTTTTTAAAATACTTGATTGTCAGAAACCATATCCAAGAGATTATCTGAGAGACATTTTTGCATGCATATTTAAAACAAATCCATTGTGTCTAAGAAACATTTAAGACTTTAATTTTATGTCATCAAAGTTCCTTTATATGCAATTTACCTGAAAATAAATTCCCTATTTACTAAACGTATTCGGTGAATAATTTTCAGTCTTAGGATAAATTTACTTTTCCCACAAGATAGGAAAGAAAATCGCAATATTTAGCATTTTGTAGACAATACAAGCATTTGATAAGTGCAATATTTACAGAGTTATTGTAAGGCTTTCAAATCACTGCTTCGCATTAACGGTAGATCACCTACATACTAAAATCTCAACAGTGGTTTTTACCGATTTTAAGTTTCAGTTTCGTCCATGCCGAGTTACTTTTAGTACATTTCTGAAGTAAGTAATTAATATTGTATTGCAAAGTAAATAAGACACTCTTTTCCACCTCTAAACATTTACTATAATTTACTGTACAATTAATTAATTTCTAGAAATTCTATTCGAATAAGGAAGAAATCAGATTTTACTTTCAACTGATGGATTACAAAACTGAAGTTTTACACAAAGAGTCCATTAGTTCATTGAGAAGAACTAAATTTATTTATTTACCGTACTAAATTTCTTTTCCAGTCATGTCATATTTGAACATTAAAAAACTAATGGTATACAATGACATTTTTGCATCAACTCTAGTTCTGTAAATTCACATCTGAAGTATGATCTTTCTATGATAAAGCTAAAATAACAACAAAAACATAGGATATCAAAGAAATTTGACATTATTTCGGAAGTTCTCATCAATCTCCATTACCTATTTTTAACCCCTACATTTTCAGTATTTGCTTTGCTACGATTAGGTATTTCTACGACCTCCAAGTCCTTTTCTATAGAGTGTATATGAAAATAATTAATCAAATTACCTCTCTCATCAATCTCCAACCGGTAATACATTACCGATTTTTAATTCCTACTTTTTCATTACTTGCTTTACTACCATTAGGTATTTTTTCGGTACTCCAAGTCCTTTTTTTTTGGGTATGTATGAAAATAATTCCCCAAATTACCAATCTCGTCAATCTGCAACTGGTAATACATTACTGATTTTTAATCCCTACTTTTTCAGTATTTGATTTACTATCATTATGTATTTCTACGGTCCTCCAAGTCCTTTTTATAGAGTGTATATGAAAATAGTTCCTCAAATTACCAATCTCATCAATCTCCAAGCGGTAATACATTACCGATTTTTAATCCGTGCTTTTTCAGTATTTGCTTTACTACCATTAGGTATTTCTAAGGTCCTCCAAGTCCTTTTTTATAGAGTGTATATGAAAATAGTTCCTCAAATTACCAATCTCATCAATCTCCAAGCGGTAATACATTACCGATTTTTAATCCGTACTTTTTCAGTATTTGCTTTACTACCATTAGGTATTTCTAAGGTCCTCCAAGTCCTTTTTTATAGAGTGTATATGAAAATAATTCCCCAAATTACCAAACTTACGAAACAAACACTGGAGGGAAAAGTCACATAATCACAAGTTCCGAGAGTAATTTTCAGTTTTAGGAGAAAATTACTTTTCCCCACACAAACATATAAAAGAAACCTGCGCCATTTGACGGATTGCGGGCTTTTTCGGACAAATAGAGCCAGGCCGCAGAATTCCCGTTCCCCGCAACTCCCATCCCTCAGATTATAGACATTAAAGGCCAATTTTCCGCGCGAAACCCTCAATTTTGTTCTTCCCCCTTTAACCATCGAATGACCCGGCAGCGTCGGCCAATCAGGAGGTATCCCGCTGCGGCAGGCCCTGCTTAATCGATCTTACAACTGTTACTCTAATATTTGAGATCTTTGGAAGATCATTTAGGTCTGGAGATTTCTCCATTAAAGTGGCTTTTTTAAAAAGTGGTCATTGGAAGATCATTGTTTGCTGGAGGGGTGCGATTTGGTTTAATGTTTTCTAATAAAGCCGGTGGAAGTATCAAAAGTGACTAATACGTGGTGTGTATGTGGCGTTTTGGAAATGGATGTGCCAGCTGCTTAATGAGCTGGAATTCAGCGGTTTGTCAATTTGGTACGAAAGTTCTACGTTGCACAACTAATACAAAATTAAGAATTATAAAAGACCGACATAGATAAATGATTGTTTTATTTGCACGAAGCAGACCGAAGCCAGCTTAATTGAATCTTAAGGATTAAAATATTATTTAAAAATGTATAAAGATAACAGGACATACAAAGGTTTTCGTAGAGGCTGCGTGAAACCTAGTGACAGAGAAGGGGGTGGGTAAAATAGTTAATTAACATCGCACTGGAAAAACAACGGGTATTGGTGACGCTCCGGGATCAATTCCGAAGGGAGAGATCCAAACTTGAAATTACGAGGCGTTGACCTCGTAATTTTGAACCACGTTCAGATGACAAGGAAAGCAGCTGACCTGGCACTCTACTAACCAAACTTGCACACACCAAAATGAGGACATTTGAGGCCACGTACACGACGATGTTTGCCTGGACAAAGGCAGAAGGGGAAGAAATGTGTGCGAAAGATTGTTGTTTACTGTGGGAGATGCAATTTGGCTTAATGTTTTCTAATAAGTCGGTGGAAGTATCAGGAATGTGTAATAAGTGGCGTATATGAGACATTTTGGAAATGATGTGACAGATGCTTAATGAGCTGGAATTCAATGGTTTGTCAATTTGGTATGAAATTTCTACGCTACACAGCTAATTCAAGTTTCTAATTATACCATAGCAATATAGATAAATGATTGTTTAAATTAAAGGAAGCAGACAGGAGTCTGATAAACTATTTAAAGGTCAATATGGTACGAAATTTCTACATTACATTACGTATTCAACCTATAAGTTACAGAACACAGCTATAGATAAAGGAGTCTCTTATTTACACGAAGCATACATGTAGATGTGAGTAACGATTAAAATATAATCAATAAATACAAGAAAAATAATATGAGAAACATGGATTGTGTTCGAAGCTGCTTGAAATCTAAAGACAGAAGAAGGAAAAATGTGTGTGCGAAATGACAAGCATGGAAAGGGTGCAAGATAATCGTATTTAGGGGTTGAGTTACAGCCATTTGGGTCAGAAATTCAATAACATTGAATTAATAATGAGCCGTAAAGGAACTCGATCGAGTTCTGAACAGCAATTTCAAATAGAATGCACTAGAAAAACGTTTCAATATTCCTCCCATTCCCCCATTTCAATATTCCCCACAAGCACTCAAAGCTGAATGAGAAAATTCTGTGTTTAACAATTAAATACAATACGTTATTGTTTTCTTCACTAGAATAATTTATATTTACTGTAGAAAATTCTGAACTTTGAATAAAAACGGTTGTGGACTACAAGGGTTTGTTTGTCACTTTAGTCATTTGGGGGGTTTTCTTGTTACATGATGGTAATTGTACCTGATATGACCATAATGAAAACTTTTCAAGCGTCAGAAATAATTTAGTTGTATCAACAACATCGTGTGTAGGGACAATTTTACATTTTATTTGTACGAAATGGGGGAGGGCACCGTTGAATTTACATGTCCAAATTTCATTTCATTCACAGCCTTAAAGTTAACTGATGTGAGTTTCTAACAAATAACTTAATATAAGTATGGTTGTTTGCATTTTAACGGTACTGCATATGTTTATATAAAAATGTACTATAATATTAACATAAAAAGGATTATTTTAATCACAAACTTCAACTCTTAAATGGTTTTCAACTGGATGTCTCATCCATCAAGATCTAACCAATTTTACTCATTATATCTCGTAATCAAGATATCGCTTATTTTTGTATGATGACGAAATCAGGTTATTGCCAGTTTTCTATTCAGTCACGAGATATCTCGTCCATCAAGATCTTGTCAGTTATGCTCATGACGAAATACCTCGTCGTTAGCAAAACTGACTGGTTTGACTTGTCAGTGGATGAAACTTTGTATTTATTAGTAGGTAATATTTGTGATGAGATATATTTATCCGTGTTACAACTGTATATTGGTGTTTGCAGTTTTTCGAAAAGTAACTGCAAATATAAAATTGGCGGAAATACTAATAGAGTTTTATTGATTTTTCACACATAAACATCCTAGATCATGTGCCTTAACACGTACCTTACGTAATGTAATCGAATTCCAAACGGAGAAAATCATAAAATCATGTTTTATAGCCTATATTTTACAAATCTAATTAAACGCTTGAAATAAAAATGGGTAAATAATCAGCTTTCACAACAACAAAAAATGTCTGTCTTCAATATCATTTGCTCGTTTGGCGCTACTCTACTTTTGTTTGCTCCTGAATGCACCAAATTTTTCATCCTTGCCGAAGAGAATGGCTAAAGCCAAAAAGACAAAACACTTTTAAGACTGTTATTTTTCTTTGAATGCAGTTGCAGCTATAATAATAACGGTTTCTCTAATCTCCCACGAGAGAGCCTTGAATTTCGATTTTGGAACTTAGCCAGTGCTGTTGTCTGGGCATAAAATATGCAACTGATAAAAAGTAAAATAAAATCGTTTTCTGAGTACATGATCAAAAAAAGGAGTCACGTACGTAATGATAAAAGACCGAAACCATTTGCTCATGCACTCACTCCTTACGCTATTCATCTTTTCTTATTTCTTGTATGTTTTGGGTTTAATGCACTTAGTATAAACTACTCGCCTTGCGTGAATAAACACTATCATTGAAATTCAATCGTTCGCAATAAGGTGTGGACCTGCATTTTGTTCTCACTATTGTTCAATCCTCGAGTACTCAAGATTATTTTTTGTAAAACAATTTCGTGGCATGAATGAGTGAAGTGTAGCTGTTGCTCACAAATATCATTTTTTTGCCGTAGTTTGAAGTTGTATCGACTTAGTGCAAAAAACCATGACTCTTATACTCTGTTGAGATTTAATATCCTGCTCATCAAAACAGTGGTCCACCATGGGTATCCTACTCTACTTCAGAACTGAAACTAATCACTAATTATGATTAAAGGCGTTATCATAACATAATTTTAAATGAAAATCATGTAAATATCGGTAATTGTTAAACACTCTAAATAACCCACATGAATTTTTTAACAAATGAAATGACTGTCCGTCTGTGAGTTCGTGTTCTATTTCGCCTTAACCCGATTCATGATGATTGTCTCAATGAGGTATCTCATCAGTTGCAAAAGTCACTGGATATTGATAAACGAGATAACTTGTCACTGAAGAAAACTGACCAGGTTATGACCTTAATATATTGCTCATCAGAAAAATGATCCACCATCGGAATCCTATTCTACTTCAGAACTGAAACTAATCACTAATTACGGCAATTAAAGGCGATAGCATAACCTAATTTTTATGGAAATCATGGAAATGCCGGTAATTGTTAAACCCTCTAAATCAATCACATGAATTTTTTTAACAAATGAAACGACGGTGAATCTGTGAATTCGTTTTTTTTCTCGCCTTAACCCACCTGGTGAAGGTTGTCTCAATGAAGTATCTCATCAGTTACAAAACTGACTAGATATTGATAAACGAGATAGCTTGTCATTGAAGAAAACTGACCAGGTTTTGATCTCGACGTATATGAAAATCAGCAATATCGCGATGACAAGATATTTTGTCATTAGCACAATAGGTCATATCTTGATGGACGATATATCTCGTAAAAAGCAATTGGAGGGATTATACACAAATTAATAATTCATCTTATAATAGAGGAAAAATATTGTATGAATTAAATAAATATTACTTGATTTCTAAGGTAAGTCTTTTCAGTGCGTAACATTAAAAACAAGTCAGTTAGTGAGGTTTAAAATCCCAGACCTCTTAGTTCTGAAAATTACATAGAGTAAATTAGGACAAATATTTGTTATAAGGTAACCGTGCAGAAAGCTTTGATTTTTTTATTCTTATGAGGTAAGTCTTTTCAGTACGTAACATTAAAAACAAGTCAGTTAGTGAGATTTAAAATCCAAGACCTCTTAGTTCTGAAAATTACATAGATTAAATTGACAAATATATATATTTTTTTTGAATATTAGAAAAATGACGCATTTTCAGTTTTATAACTTTTGAAGATATCTCACCGTGCGGAAAGCTTTGATTTTTTTTATTCCCTCGAGCTGTGTTTGTATGCGTGGATTTCATTTTCACGCGATACTTCAAACCTATCCTCACATCAATCAATATTTCTATAATCACGCAAATCTCATTAATTTCCTGTCTAAATAACCTTGGAAGAAGAAAATTCAACGATTTGTATAGGAAGTTGGAACAGCTACACTCTACGTTTATGAGCGATGGCAACGGCTTTGGCAATTTTTTTGACGCGGTTCTAAAGTTGTCAAGGAAAAAATTATTTCGTAACTCTTTTTCTGTCACAAATTTTTTTCTTTCTATACAACACACTTTTTAAACACATTTCAGAACGTTTTAAAAAGCAATTTAAAAAAAAAATTTCATAAAATCTAGTAAGCTTAAGCACATATCAAAACACATTTGTGAACCAGCAGAGAAACTAAACTACGAATGTTGGGTAAGAATACCCTGAAACTTATCAATAACACTAAATACATTGGGCATATTGAAAAAGAAAAAGATTTAAAAAAGAAAAAAAGCAAGAAATAATACAACCTGATAACGTCAAAATTATTTCCTAAAAAAAATAATGAGAGCGAAAATGGTCAAGCAAACAAAACTCTTAATACTTTAATGAAAATTATTATAATAAAATAAAAATTCCACAACTGTCAAAATACAAATAAATGTACCAATAGTATCACAGAAAAACGACCAAAGGATATTTTAAAAACAAAATAACCAATGGGAGAAAAGAAAAAATTTCAAATGAATCAATGAAATCAAACGATTTTAACGATTCTGGAAGAACTTTCTAGAAAATTCCAAATGAAAGTTGAAAGTTTCCGTTTGCTGAGGTTGCCATGAAAACCACAACAACTTTAACGAAAGATGGGTTGCCTTAATTTATCGTAGCTCGCTACTAGAAGTGCGCCAAAAAAATCGCAAAGCCGTTACCATCACTCATAAATGTAGAGTGTAGCTGTACCAGGAAGTTAAACTATGACAAAGAGAAAGTAATCGTGTCTTAAAACATTTACCTCATCATAAATGATCAAGAAAGTAGCAAATAATTTTAGTTAACATATATCGGCGTATATTGGTCACTTCAAAATTAAAATTTAATAAATGCTATAGCTCCTGGTGATTGTATTGAAGAGATATATATATATATTGTCATTAGCAAAATTGACCATATCTGGATGGATACGCCATCTCGTCCTCAGAAACAAATGACCAGATCTTGGACTCGTCTTCATAAAAAATCTGTAATATACCGAAGACGACACACCTCGTCATTTACAAAGTTACCCAGATCTTTATCGAAGAGATCTTGTCAAAACTGCTTAGAGGGTTCATCTGAAATCACACACATCCATCAAATGTACAGATAAATTGATAATGTTGATTCTGAAACATTTTTTTTTTGTGTTTTTGTAGTTTTTTGTGTATTATCATAGGCTAAAACGTAAAGAAATATAAGAACTTATATTACGAATATTATGTAAGGAAATTTTAATTTTCATTCAAAAGACAAAATACTTTCTTTACTTAAACTTATATGAAATTCTGTCAAAGAATGAAATGAAATTCGTTTTCTCTCACGAGTTAATTTAAAAAATGGAAATTGAATAGATTTATTTTCACTACACATCACTCGAAAAGTTTCGAAAATCCATAAGTTTTTCATAAAGAAAATCAATCGTTGTAAACTAACTAAATACATAAAATATTTATAAAAAATCAAGTTCGGAATCTCAACGGTCCAACACTCCAACGCTTCAAGGCAAGCAGTGTAATTTTTTTAAGCAGAAAGAACAGCAAACCACCTAAAGGCAGTATTCTTCCATTACATAGGCAAAAAAAGAATGACAAGAGTCAATTTGCATAAAGCCAATTTTGTGCCATAGTGCTATTACTACTCTACTTCTTTTTCTAGAGAATGCAAAATAAAATGGACGACTAAAGAGAGATGGACATTTCGCAAGGAACGAGACAAAAAATCGTTCTTGAGTTAGATTTGAAGAACTTTTAACTGTACACTCGTTTTTTTTTATTTCCTATTTCCCTTTGAGCAAATTCTAAATAGGTCTTCCAGACTTAGTAAATAAATATGCGTTAATATTGTATTTTGTTGTTTCGTTTGGCGACGGTAAGAAATGTTGTCTCATGACTGCTCATTGATTTTTTGTAATGAGTTTTAAAAGGAGGTGAAAAAAGTAATTGACATGTGAAAAAAAATGGAAGTAAATAAAACAGTTTTAGAAGCGGAGTTTCTAAATTGCAATCTCGTTACAGCAGGGAGCAAACATAAAAGGAAATTAATCTTTGAAGAAAAGCGATGAGAAATATAATATATAACATCGTTTATTAAAACTTTAAGAAAATTATATCTGAAAAATATTTGTTATTTCTTTCTCCATGAAAGTATTTTCATTTGAAACATATAAATTAAGTGTAGTAATATTAAAAATTAATATCTATGAAAATTTCTTCATATATTACGAATTAGATGCGTATACGTTTTGTAAGTTACGTCTCTTATCATATGCGATGTGTTTAGTAAACACTACTAATAATTTATAACTAAACACTACTAATAAACTGGTTATGCTTTTAATCAAATCTACGTACGTCTTTTGTAAACATGCATTTGAACTGTGTTACCTAAGATGAAATAAAAATGAATATAATATCAAACAAAAAACTCACTACAACAATAGGTTTTTACACAGAAATCAAGAAACGAAGCAAAATATACATTCTGAGACAAAATAAATCGTATCTTTGTTGAGATAGTAAATCACTAATTATTTCCCCTCGTTTTCTAACAGTTGAGTCGATTTGTTTTCCTAAGAACATTTAATTTTTCTATCATAGATTGCCTTGATACTTTCTCCAGTTGGTTTTGTTTGACAAAAACATGTAGTTTAAATTGTCAAAGAACATTTTTCTTAGAAACATTTCAATCGGTACATTATAAATTCGAATTTATTTGAATCTAATGCATTTTGATTTAGCAAACTTTTGTTAGTTGTAGAAGCAACGATTTGTGTGTTGAGAATTTATGGAAGTAGATATAACTTTATACCAAACAAAGATCATAAATCAAAATTTACTTGCACATACTACATTTATTTACGTATCGTTCTATTTCTTATTAAAACAATACATATCATAATAGAAATTTGTTTTTAGATCTAAATTAATATTGTCTTATTACACAGATTTTAAATCTAAATTAATATTGTCTTATTATACAGATTTTAAACACTCTTAAACGAAGTCTTTGTATATGAGAAGCTGGTCACAAGATCTGCAAAGTGCTTTGTATAAAGCACTGCATAAAACGCTCCACCGGCATTTACATTTATGTTCAGGGATATTAGATTCACTCAGGGTACTTTCCATGTGCATTATATGAGTTTTTGTTACTGAAAATAGTACCTGGTATTCAGGAAATGATTGGATGGAATAGGGATGCAGCTTTTCCCTCTAAGAAACGAATTCCCTATTCTTCCCTTGGTAATTCAATTTATTCTACACATTTCATGAATCATATGTGGACCAGCATTCGGAAATGCTCCTCAGGCGGTGCATTTCAATTTCCCTACAAAAATATTCACGGGCGTTTATGATAGGTACATCGAATATTTTTTATCTGGAGTGTTTGATTTGTATGCAATTAGCAGAAAAGAGGAAAGGAACTCAAAGCTTTCAATTTTGAGATTTCCAGATTTCGATCGATTTCTGCTCTTCAAAGTGATTCCGCATTTTTATAACCTTCTTTAATACATTGATCGATTTGATAATCAATGGTCAATGCCTATTGCATTAAATTCCAAACTTCGTCAAAACTCTGATAACCTACATTTTAGGTACCCCTGATAATGTATCCTACAAGAAAATTTTATAAACATGAAGTAAAATCTACTTTTTTTTCCATGAGGGCCAAGTTAACCTAGTTGGAAGAGCAACGAACTCGCA
Source organism: Metellina segmentata (assembly GCA_947359465.1). Lineage (NCBI taxonomy): Eukaryota > Metazoa > Arthropoda > Arachnida > Araneae > Tetragnathidae > Metellina > Metellina segmentata. The sequence goes on along the minus strand of OX375875.1, from coordinate 68,338,356 downwards.
ACCGGAGGGTTGCGAATTCGAAACTATGTCCAGACCAAAACCATCGTGTACACGTGGTAGTGAACGTTAAATCTATTGTAGGCTCAATTATCCTACCTTTGGGCGTAGTTTGGAAGTTTGGAGAGCGAGGTGGCAGCTCAGGTATTGATTTAATCATTAGACTCTTGTTCAAAATTACTAGGCGTTGTCCTTGAATCTTTACATTCAGGACTAAACCCAGACCATCGCCTATACTTAGGTGTGTTTCTTAAGGCCCACTTTAATTAACTAATACCATAAATATGTATCAAAAATCTTTTAATAAAACTAATAATGAATTCAAATTTTGTTCTTTAAATTCGATTTTTTCCAAATAAATATTCCTTTTTAAGGCTATGTGTGTACATCTCTTTTCTGTATCATAATAGAGTGCGTGTGCTTGCCTATTACGTGACGTTGTCTGTGTTGTGATAGGGTCAGCTTGGCCAAATATGGCCACTGCGCCATTAAACGCAACCCAACCAACCATATTCCTCGAGGTATATATATTCTAAGAACTACTTTAATCTCGAAAAAAAACTTTCCCAACATGTTTACACGCATCACAGATTACACTGGAGTGAACTATTTTGTTGTATGCAGGAAGAAATTCGTTTTTACGATTCGAAAAACTCTTGTGTTGATATTTTTATTGCTCACAGATTTTTTTTACTTTCTTCGTGGTCTAGGTGGTCACGGAGGGGACAGAACTTCATGCTAGATTTATTGTCATGAGCGAAGGAAACCTTTTTAACGAGGGACTTTCAGACAGATACCCGAAGAGAGAGAAAACGAGCTGAATTGTAAGAATACACGGAGGTCATATCAGTTGGTAGTTGAATTTCCATCGCACTGGAGCAACAGAACGGACTATTGGCAAAGGTTAGGGTAGATCCAAAACGGAAAAATCAGAGGACACCACATCGTTATTTTGAACCACAGTCAGATCAAGAAGTCAATGCTTGAACCGAACCTCCACTGTAGAAAGTTCGCCACCACGCCAACGTGGGGCCATTCCACGTACACGTCGGTCTTTCATTGGAATGTGTATCGAATTCACAACCCTCCAATTTGCTAATGTGAGACCGACTGGGTTACCATGGCCTCAACTAAAATATAGTAAGCATAAAAGTACAAAATACTCAATACGGATATATAGCCCATTTCTGTGGCGTGAGTCGACTTTTGAGTCGCATGGTTTTGAGAAAGAGTCCATTCATTCTGTTAAGTTGGAAGAGTTGAATTAATGTCGCACTGGATCAACAAAACAATCTATTAGTGAAGGTCCGGGTTCGATCCCGAAAGGAAAGATCAGAGGAATCGCTTTTTTAGAGCCAAGGTCAGATGACGAGATCAACACCTGCATTAGTACTTGCTCTTCAACTTTCCACCCCACGCAAACTAGAGGACATTTGAGGTCACGACGGATTTAACATGCACCAGCCCCCACATATACGATGGTCTTTGATTGGAGTGAGTTTCGAGCACGCAAACCCTTAGGGGCTCATCCTTGACTCTACCAACTGGGATAATCCGGAAGTTAAAGATACGACATTATTCTCTGATAGTGGTCGAAGTTGCGTGGACATGATGTGTCAGAGACGGGCTTATGATGAGCCGCTAATAGAGGATGAATCTGACAGAGTCTTCTACTATTTCGTAGAATAGTTAACCTGAGTATAGTGAGGAATATCGTATTAATACCTTCTTATCCTTCATTCTTCTGGATCTCGTTTTCATTATCTTCCAGGTAGAGGGGATCTTATCGATTAGCTTTTAAGTTAATTTAAAGTTGTCAATATAACTCTCTGAAAATATCAATAAGCCCGTACACCCCCACCCTTCAAGTAGTTTTGACGAGATATCTCCTCCATCAGATCTGATTCGTTCCTGTGTCACTTCGTTGGCGTGACGTCAGCTCAAGGCTAAGAATCCCGCGCATGCGCCGCTCACTCAGCCGTTAGCTGTCTATATTTTTCCACATTATACTACAGTAAATATGGCTTGTATCTGCTCTATGGTCATTTCTGCAACCCGAAATCGAATTAATCTAGATAGATAGGTATTATAAGTAACGTCGCACTAGGGCGATACGACGGACTATTTGACGGCTGTCCGGTGAATTGAACCAGAACCTAGCTCTTAGTGTCAAGGTGGCCAGGTGGGTAGTTAATTAACGTCGCACTGGATCAACACAAGATGCTATCTGTGACGGTTCTGATTCAAATCCGATTGGGAAGATTCGAGGACAACATAAAGTAAGTTTGAACCACTATCAAAGGACGAAGCAACACCTGAGTTGGCACTCCACTCTACAAACTTCTACACCATGTCAATGTGAGCGTAGAATATACGGAATCATGAAGCTTAGTAATTTCTATAAACATATCTACATACACTAGCATAAACTATTTAATATTCGCAACGGAAAGTTCGAGAAATAAGATTTAAATATGTATTTGTTGTTATTTAATTATCAATATTCGAAGAGAAAAACCATTCAAAACTTCTTTTTGTCTTAAAATAGGGCCAGACCATCATTTGGAATGAAAATTATGTTTCCAATTTTGGGCTCATCCGAAACAGAATCTCGACATCGCTATCCGAGTATTGTCTCTTTTCCGTATTCTTATCTGTGCACACTCAGAAAATTGTGAAATGTATTTTTTGTTATAAAGTGGGCCACAAAACCATTCGGTCATCTCACACTTTAACATTCTTCAATTAAAATGAGACTAAAACATACATTATACATTCAAAATGCAATCTTGAATAGCTGAAAAGCATCCATGCACTTATTTAGTGCGGTCACCAAAATAATTACTAGGTTTAATAGAGTCATGGCCCCACTAATGGTTATTAGTGATGTTATACAATCAAAGTGGCTAAAGAAAATAATTTTATCTATATAAATAAGAATGGACTGTTTGTTTGTACATTCAATATTTTCGACCCATTTCAAGTTTTCTATCCGTTTTGGATCCTTTTGATGCCAAATCCGCCTCTGTCGAGTTTGGTGTCTGTCTGTTTGTCTGTCTGTATGTATGTATGTGCTCTATACACGTCCACACGGTTTAATATATTTTCATAGAAATTTGCATACAGTACTTACCTTCATTTAGTGAGTGGAATTGGTTGCGAAAGTCTGTCTGTCCGTCTTTCTGTTCTATGATCGATTCTGTGTTTGTGTGTTTGTGTAGGCATCATATGAATTTTATTCCAGATATTTGATTGCAATGTGTTTTATTTTATTCATTATCTACTAGTTAAGTGAATGCAATATTAAAGATTTCTTTATTGTTATATTTATTTGAGTTGCATGCTAAAACACCTGAGTAAGTGTACTTAAATCTACCATAATTTGGTAGTTTATGAAAAATTGGAATGTATATTGAATATTACGATTACTTCGATTGCTTTACCAGTACTGCTACAAAGTAATTATTCTTCAATAAATTATGACTTTTTTTTATGAAATTGCAGTTTTGATATTTTATTTATTTCGAGTCTTATTTTTGTTCTTTCCGCAATGAAAACGATTTCCGAATATTTGGGACCGACGATATTTTACAACGAACGGGAATGAACAACATCGCGCAAGCAGTGATCTTTTCTGTTTCTTTCGCTCTGAATTAATTTCACATTTCTAAATTTTGTGCACTTTTAGTTGTAAGTTGTGGCAACTGTGCGAGATCAAGAGATAAAAATGAATCACAAATTAATATGTTTAGAACAATTTTTTCCGACACCTTTTATTTTGTTTGATTTCGCTGTTTTCTGTTTTAAATATTTATTATTTTAATAAATGTGCTTTCCTTCTCATCACACGTAACACCACCACAAAGTATTCGACTTAAAAATGACAGGTAAGCCAACATAAATTTTCAGTAAATTTAAAGTGTAGTTATGCCATTATTGAAAGAATAATGCCGTTATTTAAAGAATAATGCAGTTATTAAAGAATAATGCAGTTATTGAAAGAATAATACCGTCATTGAAAGAATAATGCCGTTAATGAAAGAATAATGCCGTTATTGAAAGAATAATACCGTTATTGAAAGAATAATAATGTTTAAAAAGTCCGAACTAGAAATTTTCAAACATTAAAAAATTTGTTGTCACAATGACAGGAGAAAATTGCAAAATTTCACAATGTCACATACCAGATGCAAGAGTGCCACAAGTAAAAAAATATTGTTTTGTTGACTATTAGTGCGAGAGCACTCGCCGTATATCGTAATTGAGTTTATCATGAAAAGAACTTAAGAAAGAGAATTCCAGATCTCCCTCAAAATCTTCTCTTGTAGTAGTAACCTTAGTCATATTGTAGCTTTGTCATACAGCAAGGGTGCGATGTAAGTGAAATGTATTACATAAATGGATATGCATGTGTAGGATTTGTGTCCAAAGTAAGTTGTAGAAATTATAAAGATGGCGAAAGGTATTCAAATAAATTTTTTTTCTACAAAAAACGTAAGTTATTATATATTTTGATTACCTCTTTAATTTAGAGTAAACCAATCCAAACCGAGTAAGGTCGGGTATTTTGCTAGTATATAATAAATTTAGATTTAAGTCAAAATTTACTCAATAGAGAAAATAATCAAAAATTTCATCTGACCGAATTTTTCATGATACCTGCATCTTTGTTTTTATGTGAAGTAAAGCATCTTCATAAATGTATCATATACATTAAATTGGTTAAAGTCTTAAATATGTCATATGTATAATAAGGTTTGCCGAGTCGAAAATTAGGTCTTCGTTTGAAAAATCTGAGAGGTTTTATTTATTAGAGAACTTATACAAGGAGAAAACATTCCACTTATATCTACAAAAATATGTGTCTGATTATGGAAATTGAGGGAAGAGTTATCTCGCAGTAGGAATAAAAAAGTTTTGCGTTAGTCTCGATAAAATAACGTTTAAAGTCAAATATTTTGAGTGAGTATACTTATGTATTTTAAATTGGAAAAATATCAGAAAAACGTGTCTCGCTACACAGATACAGATGAAAATAAGACATCGTTTGCTCTTTGGATTTGCTAGAAGGAATGTTGCAAATCTTTATAAAGATCGTTTTATTTTACATTTTAAATTGTTTTACCAACGATAAAGAGTTGCTATTTGGAGTCGAAAAATGTTTTCTTCTACATTTTGAGGAATAAATATTCTATTTTTGGGAAAAAATAAATCGTTTTTTCAGTTTATTTTAACATTGTGGAAACTTCGGTAAGAGTACCAATATCAAAGCTTCTAGTATAGTATATTGTCAGAATGAAAAGCAATATAATGCTTTTATCTAGAATATTTGACTATCAGCTCTATGTTGTAAAAATAACGGGCTGTTTTAAATGATTTCCAAGTAGAATTTTTATGTGGATACATTTATTTCGCCGTTCATATTTCCCGCCGTTGTGCAGTGAAAGAGTAATACTTTCATAACTTTACTTCATAAGGCTGCTAAAAATATTACTGATGTTTTATTACGCATCTAAAAAAAAGACGATTAGAAAGATCTACACCATTAGGTAAACCACTTATACTTGTTTTATTTCTTACAATGTATTTTTGATTACATAGTTCGTTTTTACTCTTGGTAAAGATAAATATGTGATATTTGTAACAACTTAAGAGAATATGTTTCAATCTAGATTTTACAACATTTGGAATGAAAATTATACTTTTTAATACAATTTCTTTTTCTATCAGTATACAAGCATCTTATTGCTAAGACAAAACAGCAGACAAACATTTAAAGAATTTTAAAATATAAATATTTTCAGATTATTGTTTATTATTGAAAACGCAGAGCCGGTATTTTGATGTGGCCATGTCTAGCTAAAATCTGAATAAGTTTTACGTAAATAGGAGGCTCCGCCCCTTCCTCGCCTACGCTTGCAAACCCCAGGGGATTGCTTCACAAACTAACACTCCTTTCGCAGAGTCAATCTCCTGGACGGCGAAACTATCTTTATAATTCTTATAATCCTGATATGACTTGCCGGTCCATGGCATCACATTGAGGGCTCCACCTAGAAGGTAGTGGCTCCGCTCACTGCTCGCTAACGTTTGCCAACCGTACTTTCCGTATCCGTATCCGTACTTTCTAGGAAAACCGTCTAAGAATGGAGCGAAAAAAGTGAGTTTTCAATCCTGCGGTGGCGGTAACCTTTTTTAACATAGACAGATAGACAGATTTTTCCAATTGTTATAGCACTATATTTTATCAGGTCAGTTGATCAAGGAAAACTTGATATTATGTAGACAAAACCTGCCAAACCTTTGATAAGAAAAGGATTATTTTATCAACATAAACAATCACGTGATAGCCCCAATTTTAAAACAGAATTTTAACACATTTAGTGGAACGGATTTTTTAATGACGTTTACTGCGATTTCAAAAACAAAAAAGCTGCAACACACTCTAGTTTGTTTCTAAATACGCTTTATTATATTCATATTACTCAAATAAATGTTCACTAATGTGATACCTTAATAAATATGTTTGATCAATTTCTTAAATGAAAATACTTATATATAGTTCATTTAAAAACAGAAATGCGTTGAGAGTCACAAGATATTCTTCGGTTTTCCCTGTCCGTTTTTTTTAAATTCAGACTTTTATTAAATACCTACCTCGTCATCCCGTGTTGATTCAACTTTCTTGGTGGCTTATTTTAGAAAACCACCTGTAATGACCAGCCTCTGATGCAAAAAACCGTTCCAAACTGACATTATAATCAAGAGACCATTTGTTTTCCCTACTTGGATCTTCATTCGCTTTGGAATAAGGGGGCAGTTTTGTCTCGACGGGGTATCCCGTCGATAGACAAGGCAACACCTGAGCTGGCACCCCACTCTCCAAACTTCGACAACAACCCAACGTGAGCACTTTCGGCCAGGAACCTCCGATATAGAGGCTAACACCTATACTATCAAACCTGTGGGTCGGCAATATTTGGAGGGTTAATGGTTGGGGTTGCATTGAGTTTTTTAGTGCCATATTTGACATGTTGCAACATGACACACAAGACAGACAGCGTAAAGTAATGGACACAAGCATATAATGAAAGGTTTTCTGACATAGAAGAGAAAAATACTAACGGTTTACCATCACAATGACAAAACACACTAAATCAAGATGGCCAAGAATTAATGAATTGTTAACTAAAAAATATTTTATTTTAATATTATAATCGTAGGATGTGAGTTTTCCCCCCCTATTTTATTCGTAAAAAGATGCAAACATAAGAAATCAAAACATTGAAAGAGCCGTGCTTTACGCTATCTCGAGTCCGTCGTGGAACAGTGGATATGCAACTGCGCTAAAAACCTGCGAGTTGTAGGTGGTGCAGGTTCAGTTCCCGTTAGTCGTGATCCGTGATCGATTCCCATTAGTCGTTAGTCGTCGAGAGAAATCCACACATTCCTCCTTTCTCTCTTCGGTGTTAGTAAACTTTTCATTGCGTGTTTTTCTATTACTTGTATTTTGTGTCTTGTGTCTGACGCAGTAGGGCCCAATATGGCCCGTGCACCAGAAAACATCCATCAGACCAACAAACCTGTAACGATCTCATGACAGGTGATTACGAACACAGATAGGTTATAGGAACAGTTGTTCTTGTGTTAGGTTGCTACTGTTCTAGTAGACGAACATCGATGTATATGACAGCGCCTGTGGTCTATTAGAATCAAGAACATGAAATCTTGGGTGCTGTTTTGGATAAGAACACATATAAGGTCGGATTCGCTGTAGACTTGAGAGGTAGAGAAAGTTTTTGCATAGACGGTGCGACGTGTATATCTGAAACTTTGTATTATATTGTAAAATACAAAGGGCATACATAAAATGTGAGATAACAACATACCTTATAACATACCGAGAGTAAATTTTTTACGTAGTGGCAATACCGTGAAACTAAAAAATAAAAGTGCAGGCGATTTTTGCAAATTGTTAACTGTACAATTATAAATATTCTAAACGAAGCAGACGATTTTATTTTGCTAGTTTCGTGCTTGTTTAAAGAACTGTTTTTATTTGCCCTACAGAAATGGAGGTGAGGGATTCAAAGTTAAGAAACGAAATGCAGTCTGCCATCAAATTTTGCTATCGTTTGGGCAAAACAGTTCCAGAAACAGTTAAGTTAATGAAAGAAGCTTACAGACAAATGTTTTGGTGAGTCTACGATTTTTAGGTGATATCAAAAAAAGGACGTTTGTCTGCAGAACTGGCTCCTAAGCCTGTCCTGCAAGAAAGCGTTGTGAATGATCGATATGTTAACACTGTGTGGAAAATCTTGCAAGAAAATCGGCGAATGACATGTGAGTAGATAACATCATCAACTAACATTTTGAAAACGTCGATTTTTCGCATTCTACTCAACAATTTACAGCTTTGCCATGTTTGTTCCATATGGGTCCTATTACAGTTTTGAAAATTTTGAGACAACGCATATCGAGAAAGGACATGAACTGGTAGGGAATTGGACATTACATCGCGATAATGCTCGCCCGCACTTCGCTACTTCTGTTCAGCAATATTTTGTAAATGCAATATTAAAATCATACCACATCCCCCTTACAGTCCAGATCTCGCACCATGCGATTTTTGGCTGTTTTTGACGTTGATGGAGAAGCTCCGTGGTAGAAAATTTAATACAGATTATGAAGTTATTTCATCAGTGCAGGGTTCTTTGAAGCAGCTTTCAGAAAAAGGCTTCTCTACTTATTTGAAAAGTGGGTTGAACTATGGGACCGTTGCATATGATCTGAGGGAACGTATTTTGTAAAAGAATGATGTATTTTTTTCTGTAAACATATTTCTTGATTTTTTTTTATGATTTTACTATCAGTTTTTATGGAGCGCCCTTTGTAAATTTACGTGTCCAATTAAGGTATGTAATGTCCCTATGTTCTTGACTACTACTACACACATTGTTTATCAAATTAAGACATCAATCGGACACTCGGGCAAAACCTGTATACGCCACTGTTGAAAAAATGGAAAACCAAAATATTCCTCCGCTCCCTAGCAAAAACAGTGATTTCACTATTACAACCTTCATTCAAAAACGAATCCCGAAAAATTCGCCTTGAAATTCCCCACGACTTTTTCCCCTTTCCCTTTTTAGCACGATCAGATATCGTGATCACAAGACCAGTTTTTCCCATTCACCGCGGCCGGTTGACAGTTGTGACTTATCGGGTCACCCGTACTTCGGCAACGGGGTGTTCCAACCTAAGGGGGCGGGGCGATCTCGCCGAACACCCATTCCGCAGGAGACCCGGGAGCACCGGGCGAGATTCTAATCTCCCTTTTCATCTCTAATGACTGAAAAAGAAAGTTTAACGCCATTCATCATCGACCCGATAGCTGAGAAAATGTTTCAGCGTTAAGAGCTGATAATGCGATAGACAAACTGCGCTGTTTGAAAATACTCCGTTCTTTCTGCTGCCAGACACTTTTATCTTTTGTTGCTGCCTCAGTTTCCCGGAGTGCGGACTTTTTTTCCCGGGAATTCAAGGAAGGCTGAACGAGTGGGTGTAGATAACCGGAGTCTCCTGGAAATTTGTTTCCATGCGAGGTGAATAACTTCGTTTTAAAAACTTCTCCACTGAAAAGAATACCTTATTAGACGCAGTGCTTATTGAATTATGAAGATATAAAACTTTATCCCATCTCCTGCGTCGCTCAGTGGGATTACTTGTGCTTTGTAAACGAACGGGAAATGAAGGGGTTCCTCTTAAACATACGCAAACCTTATATACGTACCGTAATTTATACCATTATATTTATAACATAGTAGGGCCATTCCATGCTGATAGGGAAAAACTTGAAAAAATAAAATAATAATAAGTTCTTTGGTAGGTACTAATTTGTTTTAGAATTTAGTTACATTAGTTATAATTTTGAATTATAATGGGGAAAAATGAAGAAGTGTTAGGTAAGTTATTGCAACGTAAGTTACTTTAAAATTTTTTTTATTAAATTTAATTGATGAATGACAGTGTTTAAAAACGATTGCATGACTACAGTTATGAAAGGCTCTAGAAAGGAATGTATATAATTTTCTAACTATATCGTTGTGGCGTAATAACTATTACATCGAGTCCATTTCTATTTTGAACATCTATTTATTTACAAGACTGACACAAAGAGAATGGAATAGGTTCATTCCGACGTCGTTTTTCTGTTACCACGTTCCAAGCCAATCTGACGAATTCCCCATCGGGAAGGGAAGACGCGCGTTACAAATTCCCTTTCATAGGGATTACCTGGAGGTCTGTGGCTAAGTTGCCACAATCGTGTTGAACGGAACAGAATTTTATTCAAACGTTCATGAACGTTTTCTGTTATTCCTTTTTACCGTAACGTAAGTTATTACAATAAATTTAACTCTGTTTACTTAAAAATATCAGTAAATTAATAACATTCCCATCAAAGTTTAACTTTTTATTAGTTTATTGAACACTTCAAGTGATTATTTTGTTTCCCGTCATTCTTTGCTAATATATTTACACTTCATATCAGTATATTTATCTAAATGTAACGTAAGTTACCGTTGAATTGCCCAGTACAGGAATCCTGAATATCTTTATACAACAAAGTATTCCACCCATGTGAGTATGTTACTCCGATTTATACATCACCGAATAGTAACTTCCTCATTTTTAAACGAATCAGTCGAATTGTGGTTGAAGATTAAAGAGCTTATTTTCCAACGCAATATATAAAATGCTAATATCTCCCATCATACAATATATCCTATTAAATCGATAATCAACACTTCTGGTGGATGTTTCGCGTTGAGGTAAGAAAAACTGACCTTATCTTGATGGAAGATCTCGTCAGTAGAAAAAAACTGGCCAGATCTTGATCTAAAATATTCGCCAGTACCTTGATGATCACATATCTCGTCATTAGTAAAATTGGTCAGATCTTGATGAACGAGATACATCGTCAAAACCACCTGGAGAGTTGAGAAAATTTACAAGGATATCATTGCAAAGAACTTTAGGAGAGGAATTTCGTGAAAACAAGGTGGAAAATATCTCTAACCTTCCCGATTGACCAGAGAAAAAGTCGTAGATGAATTCAACCTTGTCTTTGGTCACGACTGTCTTGATAAGCACTTACATTGCATAACTAGACTAATCCTTTCTGCAAGCTCTGCAATCTTAAGAAGGACTGTACTGTACAGTGCACACTAACACGGATCTCCTGGCGCTCTTTTTTACTTATCTGGAAAGCGAGAAACCGAAAAGCTTTATCTGTTGCATATTGTTTTTATTTGTACCATTGTTTGGATTCAGAAAAAAATCCGAATTCGAAATGCTAAAGAAAATTAATGTAATTTTACAAGAAGTTTCGATACCGAATAACGAATAATACAATCAGAGTAAGACGTTCAATCTGAATGAAAGCTAAATTCAGACGAAGGTAGATAGATACTTCGAATTTCGTCGCACACTTGAGCAACAAACACAAAAGTCTATTGGTGATTGTCCGGGTAGGTAGAGGTTCTTAATTAACGTCATACCTGAACAAACAACGGGCTATTGGAAATGATCCTGAATCAAAACCGAATGGAATGGCCCGAAGACAATACCGCATAATTTTCAACCACGGTCAGATGACGATTAACCACGGTCAAATGACGAGGTCCACACATGATCTACTGATTATTTCGTTGGTAGATATTGAATGTACGTCGAAACACTGGAATGTACACTGGAACAACACAACGTGTAACTGTTGACGGTCCTTGTTCAATTCCGAAGTGAAAAATCTATTCACACAAATCGAAAAATAATATGCATAAATAAAAATTCTAAAGTTACGTTTTCTCATCCAGGACAAATCAAAACCACATTTCATTCACTTCAAATTCCTAACATGGGGCTAAAGCCAACACGCATAACATAACGTCGGATCACGCGTGCGTCGCTTTTGGAAACGGTAGACAAATTAAATTCCTTCCTCCCCGCATTAAACTACGTAAGACGCTTTAAAGCTCCACTGGCTTCACTCCCATTTCTCGGAAGTTGACTCAGGACTCTCCTTTTCGTCGCGGCATTAGCATACAGCCCGGAATGAATGCGTGTTTTGTCATCCGGCCGTCGCGGTGCTTGATATTCAACAGTTGCCCGGACAGTCCTTTCAGCACATCCATCAGGTAGGGCAAAGAAATGGCGTCCGTGCCGGCGGTGTCAGGATCGCATCCGTCTCGTCCGCCATGAATGCCACGAGGTGTGCTGATTCGGGGGATTTTCTTCGCATTGGGAACTTTTCTGCGAGGAGGAGGAATTTCGAGGCACTCGTTCCAGTGACGACATGCAGAGCTAAGCGGCAGCGAATTGTGCGAGTCGGGTTAGATGAAGTGGAAACGGTCGTGTCAACGCCTATGGGTTTTACTTTTGGCTGTCGCGTGGGTGTTTGTGCATGTTGGATCCAGAGGGGTTAGCGTTCGCTATCTGTTTATTGACTTTGATTACCTCGATGGTATTGACTGTTCCAAGTGAGTGCAAAGAAAGGGATGGATTGTTGAAGTCGTAAAAAATACTAGTGCTGTTTATCAAATTTCATTTGTTTGATTGTATTCTTTGAATATGTGTCAACCCATCGTACTTTAATTAATTACGGAAACCATGAAAAAATCAAAATTGTACATTAACCTTTACGATGCGGCATATTGACTTTTGTTAGCACTAAAATATCGCTTACACCAGCGACATGGAAGCGGTGGTAAGTTATCCCTCTTTTAAGTGACCGATGGCATCGGTCACCATTTAAGAGATGTCAGCGACTGACCTTCTAGAGAATCCCTTCTTTTGTTAGTTGGACCCCTACCCTGCCGACAGTGAGGTGTGAACGGAAAGGGAAAGCAGAAAGTCGTGAGGTGATATCTCGTCTCAAGCCAAACGATACTATGAAGTATACTATGAAGTATACGATGAAGTATACGATAAAGTATACGGTGAAGTATACGATGAAGTATACGATGAAGTATACGATAAAGTATACGATAAAGTATACGATAAACTATACGATAAACTATACGATAAAGTATACGATAAACTGTACGATAAACTGTACGATAAAGTATACGATAAAGTATACGATGAATTATACGATAAAGTATACGAAGTATACGATAAAGTATACGAAGCATGCGATAAAGTATACGATGAAATATACGAAATATACGATAAAGTATACGATGAAGTATATGATGAAGTGTATTAAGTGAAAAGAAAGCGTCAGTCGTAAATGCCACTCACGGCCCTATCACTCAAGTTAGGTAATTAGGTATGGGGGCTCGGAGTATCAGGAGAAAAGCCGTTCCAGAAGACGATTGAATAAATCTAAGCGCCTATAGTAAAGGTTAAATTCAATTGCATATTTCATTTTATTCGTCTTACGTTAACCTATAATACGCTGAGTGTAGTTTAATTAATGTCGCACTGGAGCCGCACAATGGTCTATTACCGGGATCTATAACGAAGCGAAAGATCAGAGAATACCTCGAAATACCTTCGACAGATAATGCGCTAACACCTGAGCAGTCATCTTACTTCACAAACTTCCTCCCCACGTGATTACATTTGAAGACAGTCTTTGGTTGGATCTAGTTTCGAACTCGCAAACCCTCGATTGCTATTCCTCTACTCTTCCAACCGGTCCCATAAAGTACGGAGAATAGTTGCTGAGGGGGGGGGATTAAAAAGTTTGTTTATCGAATCACAGTATTCGTTGACCATATGTTAACCTTTTGACTACGGCTGTAGATGTAACAACCGCGATATTTTCTTTGGGTGACTATTAACTTACAACAGGGCTCGAAATACCCGGGTGCACAGGTGCACTGTGCACCTGAAAATAAAATTGTGCACCTAATTTTTTCCCTATAGGTGAACCAAGTGCACCTATCGTTAAAAAAAGCGGAGGAAACGTATTTTATGTTATTTTGATGTCTGAACAAAATATTAGTATCGACCTCTCTCGCTCTAAAGGAGCGTAATTAAAATTTCTGAATACATACTATGCAAAAACTTTAATCCAGAAAATGCCATGTTGCAATGAAGGAAAAATACAAAACAAAGGATGGCACTAAACCTTATGGGTAAAGATCTGCCAAAAACGTAGACGTTTATGATTGCCCACCAATGTCTGATGATGACTAAATATTTGCAAGTAATAATTTCGCAGATAAAAAAAATGTTTAAATATTTTTATTTACTACCTACTAGTAACATATCCAAACATACCCAACTAATAAAGTAGTTTACATTACATTAATGCTCTTATATTATTATTTTTTAAATGTGCACCTAAAATATAATCTGTGCACCAAATTTAAAAACTTAGGTGCATCTTGTACCTGTATTAAAAAATCTATTTCGAAGCCTGACTTACAAGGTACGACTGCTGTAACAGCCGTAGTCTATATTCATACTTGGAAAGATTCTTATAACTTTCAAGGTACAACTGATGTACTGGCCGTTGTCTAAATTCCATCTTGGCGCGATCATGGTACAACTGCAAAACCGGCAGTAGTCTAAAGGTTAAGCTGAGGTACGTTAACTAATTGAGGAATCTGGAGTCATGATCATTTATTGAACCATCGTGATTATTTTTAAAATTTCATGGGTATTTATTAAGTTTTATTTCTTCGAGAGTATACTCTGGTCTTATTTTAATTTAAGGTACGCGAAGTAATTGTGCCAGCTCAGAGAATGATAGAAATTGTCATGGTTAGTTTTTAACTTTCATTTCTTTGACTGCATTCTTTGATCTAATGTCAATCCATCGCACGTGAAGTAATTGTAGAAACCGTGAAATGAGAGACAGAGTGAGAGAAAGAGACATATAGAAGAGAGAGATAGAAAGAAAGAGTTAAGGAGAGAGATCACAATTATTTAAATTATTTATTAGATTTATTTATTCTTTGATTTCATTTTTTAGTATCATGTGCAGGGAATAATAGATGAATACACGAAAAGTATCAAGGTTGCATCAATTATATTAAATAGGATTATTGTATTAACTAATTTTAAGTGAATCTGACATATAACGTATGAGGAAGAAATCCCTAATATGTGGAAAGAATCAAGGCGGGTGTACTAAAAAAGTGATTATGTATTAATTTCTCTTTATCTATTTTCATGCTAACGTAAGGTGCATGAAATAATTTTAAAGACACCAAAGGATCGGTATTAAGTAAAATATAGTATTAAGCATTGTGTAATATAAGGATCAATATTATGATTTGCTATTTTTCTTTAGACAATTTTTCTATTTTAAAATAGTCTTATTTTTAACACACAAAAATTTCCCATTCAGCCAAATATGACCGTAGAACTACAAATAAAACGAAACGTATTAACAAAATTTACTATTATACTTTTAATGCAATGAAAAAAAAATTTGTTCTTTCACTCTCAGTTAAAATTTTGCTCCACCTCAGAAATTATGAGAAGAGTTTGTATTAAATATTTACGCGTGTGTGATTGTTTCCAAAGGAAAATATACTTTAAAAGAAGGTCGGGACAATTCTTCTACTGCATAACTTTGTCAAAAATGCTTTAACTCATACTGAATTATATAGGATATTCCAATAGAAACAGAATGACGATGCCACTAAACATTTTTATGAGAGACATTTTTATTAAGCTAAATGTAGATGGTTGTGGTAGAGTTTCTGCAGTTATGCGTGTTTCTTGTTCTTTGAACGTTAGTTGGTTTGATTTTCAAATACGATTTCAGCATGTCGTTAGTAAAAATTCCAATGAATATATTCCGGATTTAGGATTGATAGTTGATTGGTTAACAAAAAATTATATCAAACGTTACCAAAACGGTGATTATTTACATTCTAAGGTAACCCGATCTGTGTAATTAAAGAACATTTGGGTGGCAGTGTTAAAATCGTCACTTTTCGTCTGGTTTGTATTTTTACACTAAAAGTCTCTCTATCCCCCCCCATATTTGTTTCAAATATGAATCTTTTCCTGTTTTGCTAAATGCAGTTGACTATTGCTTTCAAAACTATTTAATATACGTATCCGAGACATATCATCATATGACTTGTTTTCTCATCTGATTTCAGCACCGTTGACAATAGAAATTCCAAAAAATGACTTCCGAATTCAAAAATGATAGTTCCTTGGTCATTTTAAACCGTTGCCCAAATGGCGATAAACTGTATTTTAAGGCAACCCCGATTTACATCATGATAGACGATTTGGGTAAGATAAAGTAAAATCGCCATTTTCTGACTGGTTTCTTGGTTTACACAGAAATACACTCATAAAAATTACATGGCGTTGTGTATAAGGTAATCTTTCAACTTAAGGCTACTTAAAACGCATTAGAAATAATTAATAGTTCAAAGGGAGCACTACGAAATCTTTCCCTGCTACGCTCTAAGCCCGATCCTCTGTGTGTATATGCGAGCTCAATAAATTAATCTTAGCAGAATAACTGGAACAGGTAGGGATAACTAAAACGTTTTAAGCGTAAGATTTAAAATGAGAGTGAAAGGCGTTTTGCTGGGCGTAAGTTACTACTTAGTGAAGTAAATGATAAAGTTACATGTTTCCAAGATAGTGATTAAGTGTTGCGTGATTAGCTCCTTTTAGCCAATCACTTAATACAGTGTTGCGTGACATGTGTTAGAGAATTAGAAAGGCATGACATTATATCTTTTATGTAAAGTGGTGTAATTGTAAGTTTACAAACTCCATGAAGAAAACTCAACAAACATGAAACGTGGCTGCATCTCATTATGGTATTAATTTAACATTTGAGATTATTTCAACTATTCCTGCTAAATTTAAATTAATTGGTGTCTTTTTTATATGTCTGGAATATGTCCAGCATTAAATAAGAATATTTTTCTGCAAACTTAATTCAAATTGATTTTGATTTCCTCACAAAGAGAGAATGACTTAGGTTGTAACGAGACTCTCCTTGAAACAAATTTTTCAATCGTTCTCTACAAAATACACTTAATCTAATCTGACTCCATACACAGAAATATTTACACGGCTGCGTTAACAGACATTCTTTTTTGGAATGAACGCGGAGATCAGAAGCTGTACGATTTATCTCATACTGTTGCCATTCTTTCAAACGACATTATACAAAAATATAACAGTAACTAGTGGGCAAACGATTATACGAAAATATAACAGTAATTATAACAGTACAAACGATAATTCGCATTACTATACGAAAGTATAACCGTAACTAGTGTAGAAACGATAATTCGCATTACTATACGAAAGTATAACCGTAACTAGTGTACAAACGATAATTCGCATTACTATACGAAAATATAACCGTAACTAGTGTACAAACGATAATTCGGATTATTTTTAACAGAGGTAACCCAGTTGGAAGAGTAGCATATTAACAACCGTACTGTTGCGAGATCGAAACTAGATCCATCCAAACACTGTCGTGAATGTGGGAGCTAGTGTATGTTAAATCTAAGTGGATTACAATATCCTCACGTTGGCGTGGTGTGGAAATTTGTGGAGTGGAGTGCCAGCTCAGACGTTTCCTTGTCATTTGACCGTAGTTCAAAATTAAGAGGTGTTGTTATAGGATCTTTCCCTTCGGGATTGATCCCACGCGGTCTAAAAAACCCAATCGTGTTGCTTCTTGCGAGGTTAATTCATCTACCTACATACCGGAGATTTTGCTTTGATTAAAAATACGCTTTACCTCTATTTTAATTACGTAATTTGTAAACGTGTTTCAGCCCAGCTGATACAGAGTTGGCTCTGGCGCTATATAAACCCAAAATACCTGTAAAGGTAATTGTAGAGGGAACTAGTGTTTGCTATTTCGATGACTCGTATCTGATTTGAAAAATTAATGAATGTAGTCATCCTGAATTTACGAATGCTATCCAGCGTGTTTGGGGAACATTTTCAAATCAACTACGAGACATTGAAATAGTAGTGTTTAAGCACTACACCATACGTCTACAAATATCCATGCCCTGACCCGGATTCGAACCAGGAACCTTCCTATCTAGAGGCTAACACCTTAACCACTATACCAGTTGGTAGGCCCATGTATTCTCAGATCTTATATAGAACTTTCCTTGGGATCGTCAAAAGTGTCACCTCTAGGCTTTGGCAACGATTCCAAAATGATGGAAATGTCAGTAGACGTTACATTACAGGTTTTCCTCCGAGTTACAACGCCTAATGACGACCGGTATTTGGCAGTAACTGCAAAAAGAAGCAGACGGAGCACAGCATCTAACATTTCTCGTCAGCTATCTTCAGCCACGGGGACGACAGTTTCAAGGCAAACGTTTACAGACGTTTGAGACATGTTGGTCTATAAGCTCGCAGGCCTGTCAGATGTGTTCCGCTCACGGCAACTCACTGTCGCCAGCGGTTAGCCTGGAGTAGAGAACATGCAATGCGGACATCGTCACAGTGGGCTTTTGTGATGTTTTCCGACAAGTCCAGGTTTAGCTTGCAGCCTGTTTCACGACGGATGTTCGTCTGGAGAACGCCAGGTACCCGCTACCACCAAGAGAACATCATTGAATGAACGACACCGTTACGGTGGTGCAGGATTGTTCGTTTGGGGCGGAATTATACTGCTCTCCAGAACAGATCTACATGTTCAAATCGGAACCATGAGAAGCCATATTTATTGGGACTTCATTCTGGAACAACATGTACGATTGTTTAAGGTGCCATCGGCGCAGAATTTGTGTTCATGGATGACAACGCCCGTCCTCACCGTGCAAACATTGTAAACGAATGTCTTGAATTTGAGGATATCCCCTCTAAAAGAATGGCTAGCAGTCTCACCTGACTTGAATCCGATAGAGCATGTGTGGGACATGCTTGGTCGACAAGTTGCAGCCTGTCAATCACCTCCTACATGTGTACCGGAACTTCGGAGAGCATTTCTTGATGAGTAGAGTAATCTTCCCAAGATCAGCTCGATAATTTGATGCTCAGCATGCCTAGGAGTTGTACGGACTGTATTTCATGGTCTGGGAGACATACAATGTATTAATCATCATACCAACCATGTCATGTTAAGTTTTTGTAAGGTCGGTATTTTTTGTAATTGCTCCAGTGAGCAAAAATCGTAGTGTTTATGAATGGTATCATACATACACCATATTTTTTGTTCTTTAGATTTTGTGTAATAAATGGGCTTTATAAATAAGTCACATTTGTTTTCTTTCTCAATATTTATTTACCAGAGCTGTCGTTATCCTTAATTTATGGACATGAGTGTAGATCAGGTGACTAATAGAATACTTTCAAAAAATTCTATTCTAAGAAATGGAGCTATAGAATATTAAAAAAGGCTAATCTAAAAAAAGACCAATAGAATCTATTCAATGAAAATTACCATTGAATCTTTTGAAAGATGTGGTCATCTAATCATTGAGTGAGTAATAGGGCAAAAGAAACACAACTCTACTCTCAAATCTAGCTCAAAGGGTTAATATAAGCATACACACCTAAGAAAATGTTAATTCTGTTAGTCGAAAACGAATTTTTATTACAAATGTGAGGTACACATTTAATATGGATGGCGGTTAGAGTCTTATGTTTAATTCAAGTTTACAAATGGAACTCAGTGACAAAAATTTACCAAATTCCCGAAGTTTAACTGCAGTGGTCAGATAATGCGACACGCACAACACACACTTAATACTTTCAGATGAAACTCCTCCGGAATACATAATGCCCCAGAGCTCTGAAATATTTGTAAGCTTTTCTAGAATCGCCAAGTAAACAAACGAACAGCAGAGAAAAAAGGACTGAAAAGAATCTAAGTTCCAGCAAACATGGCAAGAATGAATAAGTGTGAGGATGGGAAATTCTTTGCTAAAAGATTTCCCCGAAAATTGTGGAGGAAGCCGCCATCTTCAAGAAATTAAAGCTCAGATGATTCAAGAGGGTCGTCAAATTTCGTGTTCGGGAGTCCAGAAACGCTTAGAATTTTCGATGACTCGGTAAGAATTCTTCGGGGAAATTAATGTTATTTATCTCAGAGGGTTTTTTGAAGTATAAGTAATGAAGTATACCGCGTTTTATGTAATTTGGAAAAGGATTGCCGAATTTCGCTCGCGTAAGACATAAACAGGGCATTCTATAAAATAAGCAGGGAATGCTGTTCTGGATGGGTTATAAAGAACTTTATGATTTTATAGAAAGGCTCACTAAACGCGATTTTTATCTTCATCAGTATTCTGGTTTTGTGCACGTTTTATGTATATGTAATTTTATTTTTATAGTTAAAAAAATCAAATGCGTTTTGTTTTACAACTTTGAAAAATACGAAAAAATAACTTCAATGCAACTTAAAATTACACGAGAATTTTGTTTATTTAACTACATTCTACAAATAATTTATAGATAAAGCTTATATGTCTTGTTTCATAATTTTGAAAAATAAAAAAGTAACTTTGAATTGTTCCTTAAAATCATATGAAAATTTTGTTTACTTGACTAAATTTGCTTAGATATATAAAATGTTATTATAAATATATGCTTAACCCATTAACGACTGACGTTGTGTTTTCGCAACATTAGTGAAAATATTTCTTTCCTATGCTCTATTGCGTTTTTTTTTAATATAATTTTTTTTTTGTATATTGCAGACAAAGCTTCAATGTCTCCAGGGAAAATAAATTGTTTTTCTCCCACTGCAAGATTTTATAACATAAATTTCTAAAATTGTCATTTTTTTGCGATTTTTTTACTCTAACTTTGATAAAAATTCACATATGGCAGAACAATTCAAAGGACTTCATAAAGAGACGCTTTTGTTTTAGAAACATACGTCTGCAAAATGGCATAAAAAAATAAGTTTACGATTTTGTCTTTGTTTGTATAAATATGCATTTTTTGAAATGTTGCGAAAACGCAACGTCAGTCCAAAGTAGTGTCTTTATAAACATTTGTCCGAAAATAACGGATATCGATGAAAACGGTTTTTAACTATGAATTAAGCATTATAATATATGAAAGAGAGAGTTAGATCATGAAGAGTGATAAACATTTGTCTAAATCACCTAAAAAAGTTATTGCTTGGAGAAATTTGCTTCCCGTATACACACTAATGCCTGCTGACAAAGCAACAGTAGAAAAAGCAAAAACGGAAGTAATTATACAAATATTGCATGATCTAGGGCCAGTGGATGTATTTTTACAATTGTAAAATCAGAATCTTTTGGAACATATTACTCAAGAAAGTATAAAATATGCACAACAGAAAATCTTCAAAATTATTCCTCTTTCTGTTCCTATATTGAAGCGTTTTATAGGATTTCTGCTTTACATTGGCTATGTATGTCCTCTTCCAGAGAGACTTTACTGTTCAGTTGCAGAAGATGCCAGTTGTCCATTAGTACGTACAGCACTAACACGTTCTATGCATATTACTATCAAACAGAATTTGAATTTAGCGGATAACAATGTATTGGATAAAACAGATAAAATGGCTAAAGTTCGTCCGTGTGTTAACATTTTAAATTCCAATTTCATGCAGTGGCGTGTATTTCTTCATCAAATATTTCTAGCGATGAACAAATGATACCTTATTTCGGTAGACATTCGTGCAAAATGTTTCTGAAAGGAAAACCCGTTCGTTTCGGGTATAAAGTTTGGCTTTTGTGTTCTTCTGAAGGGTACTTATATCATTTTGATATATACTTAGGTAAATATGCAGATAAAACAACGGATCTGGGTTAAGTGGAAGCATCTTTTAAGTGTAGTCGAAGTTCCTTCAAACCACTATGTATACTTTGACAACTTTTTACATCACTTATGTTGTTGTCGAAATTGAAAAAGTCGTGGTTATATGCCACTGGAATGATCCATGACAACCGATTAGGAAAATGTCCTATTACACCTGTAATCAAAATGAAAAAAGAACAACGTGGAACATATGACTTCGTCTTTGATAAGGGGCATAGTTTTGCAGTACTTCGTTGGAGCGAAAATTACATTGTTACTCTGTGGACACTAACTTTGATACAATCAATCTATCTTTAATGGCCAGGAGATACTCAAGAAAATTAAGAAATCCAAATCTCTAAAGCAACCTAAACTCATCGGGAATTGCAACAAACATATGGATTGGGTGAACCTGCTTGATAATTTCATTGCAATGTATAGAGTGCAAGTAAAGGGAAAGAAATGGTGGTGGCCTAGGATCCCACAAGTCGTATTATCGAGAAATATCCAACAAACAAAATAAAAAGATGCAAACACTGTAGTAGCCAAACAATAACTGTATGTAAAAAATATAATGTGCCGTTACATAGCAAGTGCTTCAAAGATTTCCATCTTTTCCAAAAGTAGTCGGTTTTGACTGACGTTGCGTTTTCGCAACATTTTGTATCTTTTATACAAATAAATGTTTTTTTAATGTTACTTTTATTTTGTCTTAATTAGACTCTAAAACGTCTAAAAAATGAATTTTGTTCATTTCCTTCAAGCGAAAAGTAGTGCGGTCGTTAATGGGTTAAATTAAACACCATTTAAAGCAAGCTGATATTGTTTTACTAATTATTGCATTAATATTATAATTTGTGGGTTAATGCACAGTACAATTTTTATTTTAAACTATCAAACACGTGACATGTCATTTGCTCTAAATTTTGTCAATTTATTATACAGATTGATGGCCAAGTGATCATCAATCACATTTTATATCTTATTTCAATCCATTTATAATGAATGTTATTCCCAAAAGGTGAATGGTATTTACCCCCCATCTCTAAATTAAATAAAATCATCCAAAAATATATAACAAGATTTAGTTTACTTTATTGGGTGTAAATTTTTATTTTAAATAAAATGTAGGGCAAAAAGCACATTTGTCATGTTATCACAGTTAGATTCTGAACAGCTTTACTTTCGCACATTTCCTATTTCAAAGGCAATTCTTTGTCTTTTTTTTTATCGCAAACCTAATTTCGCTCACATTTTATTTTCTGTGCTGATTTCTATCTTCCAGATTACTCTCATTGCTTTTTATAAACAGACTGCTGAAACATTTTATTTGAGTGGCGAGCTCTACTGTGTTGTCTTATAAACGTTTTGCTGACCCACTGCTAAAATCAAGCAAATTTGAGCGAAGAGCAAAATTGGTATCTGGATCTGGTAACGGTAGATGTTATATAATTTATAACAGCTGTTTCAGTTTTGGATACTAAGCGACAGAAACAGATATCACTGTACAATTAACAATATTACAATGGTCATGGATGTATTGATAACACCAGTGTTCGCAACGTTACGTACTGAACATCAAACTGTCGAGATCAAATGGCTTCTTAAAAACCTTAATTTGTCTGAATGGACACTTGAGGGTATAAGGAATACGGTGAGTGGGGATGGTTCTCTACACGTCCCAATTTCGGTCGTACTGTTGTCATGGGAACCAGTGATCAAATTCAAATACCTTGAATGAGAAATTAGCATCTCATTAGTTGCTTACAAGCTTCAAATTAAATGTGGAAATTTACCACTTATAATGCACTCATAATATTTGTATTAATGACCGGATAGTTACTGGTTTTAAAAGGTATGCTTCATGGCATGTGGTAATATTAATTTTTTATTGAAACAATATAATTCTAACCATTAAATGTGAAAAAGCTATTTTTCACCAATTAAAATATGCAACCACAGCCAAACACCTATGTTATTTTTTATTGAAGGAGAAGCACGCAAACTTATTCTGCTGTTTCGTTAATTTGCGTATTTGAATGATATAAATATTTACCTGTCAGAGGTAGTTGCAGATTTTGAGCAGTTCTCTGTCAGTGTGTTACATTTATATATATATATATATATATATATATATATATATATATATATATATATATATATATATATATATATATATATATATATATATATATATATATATATATATATATTTTAATTGTTGTATCTAACTTTCGTAATTTTATTTATATTTTTGTTTGTTATAAATATTTACCTGTCAGATATAGTTGCAGCTTTTACGTACTCAACTGTCGGTGTGTTATTATTATTATTATTTAATATGTTTTTTTCTATAAAAATCACTTTTCACCAATAAATCCTTCAAGAAAAGTAATAAAGAACGTAGAAGGGAATTTATTATTATCAACAAAAACCCAACCGATGAACTAATTCCATTTCGTAATTTCCTATGAGTCGTGGGTAATGGTGTTTTGTTGGACGAAGTGAGTAGCGGCATTTGAC
Source organism: Metellina segmentata (assembly GCA_947359465.1). NCBI lineage: Eukaryota > Metazoa > Arthropoda > Arachnida > Araneae > Tetragnathidae > Metellina > Metellina segmentata. The sequence continues at coordinate 68,314,080 of OX375875.1, read as the reverse complement.
ACGATCTTCTGGCTTGGTGTTGCCAGTCTCCCGACTACTGTTGCTTGTTCGATTAAGTTTTTTCTTATTTAAATGTTTTGATTCGTATATTTGCCTTTAATGGTGTTTGGGAGAGTATATGAGCAATTTCTTAGCGTTTTGCGACTCATATACGTAGAAAGCACCATATTGTGTTGTTTGGGTCAGGCTCCTCCCTGATCCACCAACACTTACGTTTTGAATAAATTCCTTTTGGTTTTTATTTTTAATTTCCTCTTGTTTTAGAAATTATATTGCTTACCATGCTATGTCTGCAGCTTTCAGCACGGTAGCATGGTTAGTTTTAACTTTCGTTTTCTGGTTGAATACCCCTTGTCTCTTATTTTTCTAGTTCGTTAGTATATATATATATATATATATATATACCTTCAGGCTAGGAGTAAACCTGTTTCTGTGCTAAGAAATGACGAAATAAACATTTGGTCTACTAACCTCTACTCTCTTTGAAATGCAAAATAGGATGTGCTTCTGTTCATTCATTTCACATTTTCCCGATAATAACGAATGGTGCCTGTCAACTCACTATGGATTAATTTAAAAGCTGTTCTTGTGTACAAATGCTGTAAAAATGAATATGACTTACGAAAACATAGGTAAAATTCTTATTGTGATAAAATACTACCACTTACCTGGTCAATTCCTTTGCTCCACCAATTCATATCCAACCGGGAATGATGAAAACTTAGTGTCTTCGGATGAATTTGACTCAGATTTCTTGCGCTTTAAGAAAAAAAACTCAAAAACTAAGGGATTTAAGACTTAAGGAAGGAATTTTTGTTACTCCTGAGGATAAGAAAATACTGGGCGATTGTGTTTTCACAGAAAAACTAAACGGCAAAATGCTCACTGCATGAGAATCGTTACTACTGACTATTAAAACTTCCAACAGCGCATTCAAGAGCTTTTCAAGAACTATAAAACCCTTGGGTACCGAATGTTCTTAAAAGTGTATTTTCTAGTTTCTCATCTACATTTCTTTCCTGGTAACCTAGGAGAATCCAGCTATAAACAAGGGAAGATGTTTCTTCAAGATATCCAAACTATGGAGGAGAGGTATCAAGGTAGGTTGGATTCCCTAATGATGAATGATTACTTCTGGTTTTAACAGGACAACACAATACAAAAGATAAAAAATGAATTACTTCCAATGGTATAAGAGTAAAAATGGATAAATTTAATTTTATATTTATATATATTTTACTATAGTTTTTTCTTACGTGCAGTTATATGTAAATTTGGTAGTTGTAATTTTTATCACTGTAATTTTATAACCATCAATAACAAATGAAGTAATAAAATGCAATATGAAATTCAGTCTTGATTTATCACTTAATAAAATATGGCATTTACTTTCACTTTATAAACGAGTAAGTATTACATTGTATGCATACCATACGTTTAAATATTGCAATTTAAGGTAAAAACATGTACTTGATGTAGATGTTTTTAGTCACACTTGAATTCAACACCCCTATATTGGTTAGGATAACCTTATTTCACCCATGTTATGAAAAATGTTGTAAAGTGTTGATTAGTGTGTCAAAGTCAAATTTAACACAACTGAACGTCTTGGAATATCTGAATAGCCATTTTTTCGTTGATTAGTTTCGGTGCACATATCATTCACTCCTTTCAACAACGTCATATCTCAAAATTTAGTTTTAGTTATGCCTGTTTTCAGAATGCTCTTAAAGACTATTATATCCCTACAAGATCGTCATATCCACCACTCAATATTTATCCGATAGAGAGTAGATGTAATACTTATTTTTGATACATTTTATTCTACACTTAAACTTTGAAATCACTCTCCTAAAAATCACGTTTTTTGAGATATGACATTGTTGAAAGGAGTGAGCGGTATGTCCTCGATCAATAGAGCCGTGGTACCACTATTTGTAGCGTCGCGGATTAAAGTTTGGAAATCAATCCTACCAAAAACCATTGCGTAATGGGGGCTGGTACACGTTAAATATGTCCCGTAACCAAACGTCATTGGCGTGGAAGTTTCGAGAGGGTTGTTCCAGCTCAGGTGTTGACAGCGGGATCCAATCATGGTTCATGATTAAGAGGTGCTGTCCTCGGGTCTCCGAGATTAATTCCAGACAGTCGCCAATAAACTTTTGTGTTGCTCCAGTGTGATCTAAATCCAACTTCTTACCTATCTCAATAAATATGACGTTTTCCATTCCAAACGTGTATAACGTATATGCATATTCGCTGGCGTCCGGACCATTTTTGTAGAGTAGTATATATATATATATACACACTGCTGGCCACCCAAATTGCAACACCAAGAAAGACAAGAGATATCACAACAAAATATGTTTTGTAGATAACATGTTGACCAAGAATCAAATAATTAAATTTATAGATTTCTGTGAAATGTGGCTGTGGGGAAGCCCTGAAGGTAAGGAAGGACAACTGGATCCAACACCTCGGAGATCTAGCGCTGGCTGTTTAAAGTACCGGCAATGCGTACTAGAGGAGTGCGAGAGTGATATCCAATACCGCCCCATACCATAATACCCGGTGCAGGACCAGTGTGGCGCTGAATAACGCAGTTGTTCAGCATCCTCTCTCCACGGTGTCTCCAGACTCGAATCCGACCATCATGGTGTTGCAGACAGAAGCGTGACTCGTCAGTAAAGACAATTTCATTCCATTCTGCCGTCCACATCCTTCTTTTATCGCACCATTGGCGGCGGAGACGTCTGTGGTTCTGCGTCAAGGGTAGACGAAGCAATGAAGTCTTGCGGACAGACCACTCTGCTGTAAACGGCGTCGAATGGTACGCGCAGACACTTGATGATGCGTGCTATGGTTCGTGATGTGGCTGAGCGATCCGTCACTGCCATACGCACAATATGCCTGTCATCACGTGAAGTGGTGCACTGAGGTGGATGCAATCGAACGCGTCGGTCCGTCATACCCTCCTGCATCCAACGATCACATATCCACATTGCAGTTGTTTGGTTTCGTCCAACACGACTACCGATTTCCCTGAAAGATAATCCACAATCTCGGTAGGCCACTATCCTTCCTCTGTCGAACTCGGATACTTGATCAAAAGATGATCACTGTTTTCTACAAAGCACAATTGGTCGTTTTTTTTTTTTAAACCACAAGAAAAACACAACTGCCGTACTTGAAATCGTCGAAATCTCCAAGCCTTAAATAGCGCTTTGAAGTGGCGACACAGGCGCGCGTGATGGGCGTCTGCGCTGAAATTCTAATCATTTGCATTTCTCACCTCCGCTAATGCATGTTGTAAATTTCATATTATTTGCATGCTTTATTCAGGGTGTTGCATTTACGGTGGCCATGGAGTGCATATATATATATATATATATATATATATATATATATATATATATATATATATATATATATATACAGTCATTACCATAAAAATTTGCGCACCAAGAAATAATTGTGGGATCGTATCGAAACTTGGCATGAAGGTACATGTCGGCCAGATATGCAAATGATTATAAATGCAGCGTGATTGCGCATTGCGTAATGCCACTACAGGTCGTTGAACTTCATTCTCCTTGGAGTTTAAAACAGGTAAGCAGAGCTTGTTTAAGTGTACTTAATATTTTGCAAAGGAAACGCTGAGGTAGACATGCCGTTACACCGCCATCGAAGACTGCTGCAGACTATGAGCAGCAGTCAGAGTTCGAGAGGGGAAGAATCATTGCGATGATGGATACTGGGTGGTCGGCACGGCAAGTAGCTCGTCAAGTAGGCCGTTCTGCTTTAACTGTGAGGAGGTGTTGGGATCAGTGGACAGAAGAGACGTCATTTACACAGTGACTAGGCTCGACAGAGCAGTCGTCGAGAAGACCGTCACATCATACGAAAAGCACGCGTAGAACCAACTGCTACATTGGCCGCTATCCAGACACAGGCAGCACCTTCACTACGGGCCCCTGTGTCTTCCCGAACCATCGCAAGGCGGCTGGATGAAGGACTTTTGGTATCGCGGCGCCCATAACGTGTGCTGCCAATGACACCCACCCACCGACGCTTCCGTTTGGAGTGGTGTCGGGCACGACGGGATTAGACTGCAACGGAATGGAACCAGGTCGTCTTCAGCGACGAATCTAGATTCAATTTGGGCAGTGATTACAATCGTGTTCGTGTGTGGAGCCCCCGTGGTGAATGACTAAACCCTGCCTTCGCTTTGCAGCGACACACCGCTCTATTACAACCTTTATGAAAGTATGCTCAGAACGGTTTCTAGTGTAATTACCAAAAATGATCTTCACAGCAATGCAAGCAAGAAGTAGAACACAACTTTTTGTTTTTCTTTTAATCTCTTATCATAACGCTGCACCATCTTCTACGAACTTGTTCATATTTTGGTACAACAAAAAATACTTTTTTGGTGTTTTAATCGTTGAATTATGACAGAAACGGAACAATACAATATTTGTAATTCTTCTTTTTAACTATTTTCGAACCTTCCATTGCTGAATTAATCAAAAATCTGTAAATATAAGACTACTAAAAAGATACCCATAGAGATAACACAGTTCAAGGAACGCTTGATGGGAAAATCATACACTATGACGTCACAGGCAAAAATCGTCAGCGACTGCAGTTTTTCGTTTAAAGTGACGTCACAGCAATTTGAAAAGTGTTTTAAATATAATTAATGTCGTCAGATTGCAGTTTAAGTGGCATTTTACTACGCAGTTTTTCGTGCTCTTTCATTTTAAAATGAATTTGAAAATCATGCATATTGTCCATTCAGATGTTTATTTAAAATATATGATATTTTTCTTAAACTCCGCTGTTACAATGCGATATATATATATATATATATATATATATATATATATATATATATAATGGCAGAACTGCAAGGAATCGTAGAAAACGAGCATGCGTGAGTCGAGTTGCTCTAATTTCGTTTGAAGAACATGAAGATAGTAGAAATAGTGTAATTAATATTGAAGAACCCGATATCGGTTCGATTACGGATGTTTGTAACTTTTGTGGGGCGTACTTAATGGGAAAGAGGAAAAAATACATCCGGTAGATTTACAAAATGCACTACAACTTTCGACAACAAGCTCAATGAAAACGTGTTTGGGTGTCTTGAGTGCTGGAGAAATGTACACACAAACAACATGCTGGGTATTTGATTTCCAAATCAGCGCTTGCATTTCGAGTCAAAATTTTCTCAAAGATTTCATTTGAATTGCAAATAGTTCGAGTACTGATTCCAGAGGTACTGTATAACTTTTTTTAATACAGCAAATTAAGTTTAAAACATATTTTTTTGGAATATCATATTTTGTAAACAATCTCTTCTGCTTGGACACAGGTCTTAATTGATGCGGGCGAAGCGAGCATGGTTCACACAACGAACCAATGAGGGTTTCAAAGCAATCCTCCTTGGGTTAACAAGCGTTAGTGAGATGGGTACGGGCCTTCTAGTTTTATATAATAAACAAAGTATAAGGTGAAAATTTGAGCTTTTAAAGGGTCGATTGGTTCTGGTCTTATGGAGTAAAGGCCATTTTTGATCGAACTCCTCCGACCAAAAGAGGAAACACGACAAATGAATGAAAACACGAAGAAAGTATTTTCACATAATAGAGAAATGATCATATTGAAACAATGAAACTGATAAGAATCGAATTTCAACCGCCTACAACTCACAGATTGTTTACACAGAACGTAAACTATATACGTGAAGTATACACTATATGGACAAAAGTATTTGGGCACTGCATATTGTTCATGAAATGTGCTTTATTATTCTATTTAGCAATGGATAGGCCCTCCTTTTGCTTGTACTACATCTGCAACACATCGAGGCATACTTTCCCCAAGTCTGGGCAGGAATAACTCGAAATGCTTCTTGCAAGGCTATGAAAAGGGTTTGTTATTAAGATGGATGTGAGTGGTGGTGTCGTAACGTCGCTCTAGTTTGTCCCGCAAATGCTCAATCGGATTGAGATCGGGGCTCTGAAGAGGCCAGTCAAGTAAATTCACTCCCTTTTCAGGAAACCAGTCCAGAAAACGTTTTGCAGTATGATATTGATCTCGATCCTGTTGGAAGAAACAACTATCATCGCCGCAGTATTGCCATAGTGTAGGCAAGGTCGAATTATCCAGAACGTCGAGATACAAGTCAGTGTTCATGGTATCAGATACCTAAAGCAATGTGCCGAGTTCTAAACCGGAAAAACAACCCCACAGGAAAATGGATGCTCCTCCGAATTTCTGAAGTCTCCAAATACTTTTGTCTATAGAGTGTAAAAAGATAGCGTTACTGCTGAGAAAAGCTTCAAAACGTGTGATCAACATGTCAACTCGTAAGTGCTGTGTGAAACTTGGTTGACCGATTTGCCATCTTATCATCTCATTTGGCGATGTAATTGCTCAGAGAAGATATATTTGAGGTTCCGCATTACTATAGTGGCGACAAAAGTTTTGAAAACGCTAAAATATATTACTGATAATTATAATAATTCATCAATGATATGAGGAATCATATGAGGAATCAATGAATGAGCCTATTCGCCCGTCCCGTGGACCAATCAGGTGATGGATGTTAAGTTTCACCCAGCAGACGAAAGCGGTCTTAGATTGCGTTATATAGTCATATGAAACTGGGCATATAAAAGGTTACAATTGCATAGTCTGCTTTTAATATTTCCTGTATGGGGTAAGCCAACACAGCTATGCTGCTTAAGATGAGTAGTTGAATTAGAGTGTAATTGAATGAACACAGCGGCTATTTGGGATGGTCGGAGAAATCAATCCCAAAGGAAAACATCCGATGACGAGGTTAACACTTCAGCTGGCAACCCACTCTCCAAACTTTCATACTACGCCAACGTAAAGACATTTGAGGCAATTATACATTGAACGTGTACCAGTCACTACCTACATGTTAAGTTGGATCCAGTTTTGAACTAGCAACCCTTCGGCTTTGAACTCGCAACCCTTCGGTTTTGAACTTGCAACCCTTCGGTTTTCTTCCATCCGCGCTGCCGCGGCATTGCTTTTTAAGGTAAAGTGGTAATTATTGTTAACGTCGTACTGGAGCAACACGACGGGCTATTGACGACGGTCCGGGATCAGTCCCTTAAGGGAAAGATCCGCCTGCTTTTCAAGGATAATTACCCCGAAAGTGTATGTTTATCATAGTCACATAGTATGGTTGGTTTAATGGCGCAAGATCCTAGTTGCGCCAAAATCGACAAACAAATGGACATACAAACAGAAGGAAAATTTTACTGACACGAAAGAGAGCGAATTGTCCAAGAAAGGATCAAATGTTACAGGAATAGAACCCGCTTTTCATCTACAAGGTAAGTAGTAGAATTAACGTCACACTAGCACAACAATACAGCGGGCTATTAGCTACCTTCCGGGGTCAAAACCGAAGAAAAAGCTTAGAGGCCAGCACCTCGTCGTTTTGATCGCGGTCAAATGACGAAGTCAACACCTGAGCTAGAACTTCACCTCCCGGAGCTTCCACACCACGCCAACCTGAGTACAACTCACAGGTTGACAACGCAGTGGCCAAAACCCTCCCATCCACGCAGACACATCAGAAAGCGATTATTATTGGAAACGAGAAGAGAAAATCACACAAACACGAAGAAACGAAACTAATGTATATTTCCAGCTGCAACGAATTGAATTCCAAATGCAAAAACGAATTACTTTTATGACTGCATCAAAACTGTAACCATGTTGCATCTTTTAGTTCCCCCGTGACGGAATCGGGAAGACCCTGTAGGCATAAAGCAGACGAAACTAAACCACCATGATAAGTAGGCCACGGATAGAAAGGCACTGAGCATGCGCAGCAGCAGCCTAAAGTTATCTACGTTTCGCCCCCAAAAAATCGATTCCAAAAAGCCAAGAGGGAAAAAGGGACTAAATGATATTTATGTTTTCAGTCCATTTTTCCTACTTTTCCGAGTTTTTTCTTTCTATTAAAAAGTTGAAGACTGGTGCTCATGTTAAGGGAAATCTTCTTTTCTCGTGCGTGCCTCTCCATTTCTTTTTTACTTGTAAAATATTACTCGAATCTCAAGCGTATCTTATGACTTTTTCACGCACCCTTCATTGTGTGTTTTTCAGCTATTATTTTCTATTCCGCTGAGGTAAAAGTGACCATTTGTTAAAAGTTCTTTGCTCTCGCCTTGTACTTTTCTCGGCTTTCCTCAATGAAGTATAATTTTGAAAGAAGGCGCCTTATTATTATTCGGCGCTTGATAATTCCGGATGAACTTCTTTTCGCGGACCATGCCTGCCTGGAATTAAAATCTTATATCCTGTAAAAAAATTTTAACGAAGGCAGATTTCTTTTTGGGAGTTGTTAAATACTACCTTCCGCCATTTTGTACCGCATTTCACGGCTTGGTAAATAAACAGTGAGAATGCTAGATATTATTCCCGAAATTAAAACAAAACTACTTAAATAATGAAGAGTCGAATACAATTTTTTCAAAATTAAAGTTTTTCCCTTTGCGTTTTATCCTTTGTTTGGTTCTTATAGTCAGTTTCCGTGACTAATCTCTCGAATTCGTACTTAAATAAAAAAAATTAAACACTTATAATCCCTTATTTTTTTAATCGGTGAAAAAACAAGTAGGGCTTATGTTTTTACAGCAATTGAACAAAACCGATTTTCCAGTGAGTCTGCAGTTAGCTGCTTTTAAATCATCCTACGAACCGAACACTTTTGCATCGAATAAATGCACTTGACGTTAAATTGACTCTTTGAGCCGTAATAGTTTTCGTGGTTAAAGTGTCCAGTGTCTAGTCGTTTTTCAGGTACTTCGAACTTTTTGTTAGACTTTCTATTGAAATTCATAAAGCTTCTTGAAAATATGTTTTTTTTTACATAGATAGTGTAACGTAATGTGAATTACCTGTGAGGAAGTAGTAAAAAAATTGTGTGCATTCAATATAGTTGAGTCGGATGAAATCTTTATGGAAAAAATAAAAGTTTATTTTAAATCAAGTTTAATAATTGCGTATTTTTCCGCCATTGAGAACCACAAAGAGTAAATATTCCTATATAAAGAGGAGATATAAATTCACTCATTTTCCCTTATTAAATATTAGGAGTATTCTTCAATAACTATTAAAAAGTTGAGCTCAATTTCTGCATTGTCATTTTATCATCTCGATGCTTTATGAAGTTTAGATTAGAACATTCAATCATTTCTATAAAAGTCAAACAATTTATGATCAAGAATATAATTTTAAAAACATAGTCGTACTAGAGCAACACAACGGGCTATTGACGACGGTCCGGGATCAGTCCCTTAAGGAAAAGATCCGAGAACACCACTTCGTAATTTTGAACCATGGTCAGATGACGAAGACAGCACAGCAAATGAGCTGGAACCCCACTCTTCAGGCTTCCAAACCATGCCAATAGGAGGACATTTGAGGCCCCTACAGATTTAACGCACACTAGACCCTTTTTTACACGACGGTCTTTGGTTAGATTCAAATTCGCAACCCTTCGGTTGCTGATCAGTTCAGTTTATATAGGAAACTGGTTTAAAGTGACTTCAATTTCAAAATATACTAAAAAGAAATTTCTTATCGCAAGTTGATTCATTGTATTTATTGTTTTCCTATCACTTTTGGATTAAAAATTTTGACACAAATAAGCAGAACTTTACTCAAAAATAATTTCAACGTCCCCTTGCCTGCTAGTGATATATTTTGAATGGACAACAAAACATGCCGCAGATAGTTGGAACTGGATAAATAATTCCATCCAACAAGTTAATCGTATTTTAACTGAGGATGCTACGGGCAGGTAGCGTAAACATAAAAATGGCGCGCAGATATTTTCCCAGGAAATTAGGAAATGCACAGTTAATTACGTAATTATAAGTTTTTAAAGTACGACAAACAACTAACAATAGTGATAATTTACTGTTAACAAGCGGGATAATTATTTTCTCAAAGATATCTTTATGAGCTGATTTTGAGAAGAGATCATAGGATCCTCCCTTTTGGTGTGTACGGGCATCCCGGATCTAAAGTACAATTCTAGATACATTTTCTTTTCGCACGGGGCTTACAATCCATAGTAAAGATGGGAGTACTCAAGGGATCGTTATTTGCTTTCATCTCACTACTCTGTTCCCAATCCCTCTTTTCCCCCTCTCAAGACATTTTTACTTGACGTTGTTGTTTGGTGCAGCTTGGCCAAATATGGACAAGGTTCCAAATGGCGAATTTCTATGTGCATGACCAGCCAAGTATGGTGTATCTTTGCCTAAATTCATCAGACGAAATAATGTTTCGTGCATTTTGGCCAACTCTTCAGACTTGGCCTTGTGTTATTTCTCTGTGTATGAATAGACTAGTTTATTGCACCTTAGACTAGAGATGAATAGATGGACCAAACTGGACAGATTTTTGGCACATCTGGGCTAGTTATCAGGCCATCGTGGCCTGTTAACTAGAATTAATCATGTGTAATGTCTCCGTGCATGACTAGTTTGGTGCATCTTGAACTAGAGGAATCAAAGTTTGATAGCTGTATGGTGCATCTTGGCCTAGCCCATATGGCCTAACGACTAAACTAAATTGGCGCATATTTCTCAAATATGGCAATTCCACCAAAATAAAATTAAATCAACCAATCCTCTATACACAGAGGTTTGATGAAACTAGACAAAATAATTCGCAAGTGCTATTCAAAGTACAGACTGCCTATAGTTGAACTGCGAATTTTAAAGTATCACAACCATTTGTAACAGGTTCAAATGGAAACTTTTCCCCACCTTCATGTGTAATTTCTCTGTGCATGCTGATCAAATAAGTTTTAAAAGTAGCCTACTAATAACACATCATTGAAAAAAAGGAATGGAAATTATTACATTTAAGACCGGCGTATTTCCTACTTATAACATCTGTACACGCATTTCCTGAAAGATAGTACAGATAAAGATGCTCTGTCATCAAATCAGTAGGGATTAATGGTTGCAATACAAATCATTTCAATTTCCCCTAACAGGTTGAAGATCGTGAAAAATTTCGTAATACGTCTGATGAGTAATGATAGACACCCACGTGGAAAGAATAACGAACAATCGTTCTACAAAAACAATCCCAAGCAGAACAAAACTTTCCAACTCCGAACCAAAACTTTTGGACACCCCTTGGGCGTTCTAGAAGGTTGATGCTACGAGTTCTTGATGAACACTGGAAGAAGTCACAATTCATTTCGTGTTGGGTTTTTGTCCAAAATCCACCAAACATTTTAATTTTATGACAGGTAGATATTTTAGATTAAACCCGAAGTAAAATATCACCGGACAATACCTCGTAATTTTGAACCACGTTCAGATGACGATGTTACAACTGAACAGCCATCTACTCTCCAAACTTCCACACCACGCCAACGTGAGGACATTTAAAGCCACGACAGATTTAACGTGCATTCTTTGTACACGACGGTTTTTTTATGGATTCGACCTAGCAAGCCTCTAACTTTATAGCAATTATGGATATTAATCTGATGTATTCTAGTGTATATGGATATCTCTCTCGAACTACTATATCATTTTATATATATGTCTATTATCTCGGTGGTTGTTATTAAGGTTCAGAGCTCGGTGCTAATTTACTGAGCCCACAAATCAGATTTAAGATTACTCATCTAGCTTTTCCAGACGACAGGGAAATAGGGGTATGTTCCCAATTTGAGTGCTTTCGTTATTCGGAATTCGTAAATTATTCGTATTCACAATTAATACACACATTTCGTTTGTACTTAATTAACGCACTGAATATTGGTATATTGGTGACAGTTAGGGATTAACCCACGCAGGGAAAGATACGAGGAAAACACCACGTCATTTTGAACCACGGTCAGATGAAGAGGTCACACCTGAGCTGGCACTCCACTCTCCAAACCATCACACAAAAATGGCGACCTTTGAGGCCCCGATCAATTTAATATGCACCAGCCCCTTTTGAAGCCCAGGTCTTTGGTTGGATTCAAACTCGCGACCCTCAGGTTGCGAATCCGTTACTCTTGGCAACCGCGGCCCAATATGCACATTCAAGTTGCATTTTATTAACATTATAAAATGTAGGGACTACTTTGTTACACCGTATATCTTGGCAACGGGCAGAAACTAATTGATTTTTAATTTTTTTTCTTTGACACTAAATGCTTAGTTTTACGATGATGAAGAAGAGCCATCATATGATATATTTAACATATTTATGGCACTGTAGTTAGGTGGAACTCACCGATATTATAAAATTCCTGGTAAAGGTAATTATCATAAGAAAACCGACAACTAGAAGTACGCGTTTTAGAACAATCATTTATTTTTCATTGTATTTTACAAATTAGAACTTTTTAATTAAATTAATATTTTTTATGTTGCCATTTACAGAAAACTAGCAATATGAAAACTATCAAAAACAAAAAAATCGCCAATATTAAAAAAAAGGGGAAAAATAAAATATTTTATGTTACAGAAAATATCTGAATACGACATTCCAACACTGCTCTCCTTCCAGTAACAAAGTTGCGACTGATTTAAGTTTCTGAAGAAGTTGACTACGCTTCATATTTCGTAACTCTATTCCTGCGATTAATCTTTTATTCGTACACTTTCAGTTTCTTTAAACAAAGTCAGTAGTCGAATAGTATCTCTTTGTAATCTGTATACTTGGTACTAGAAACACCAGTAACAATATCTCATATGTTTTCCAAATATGTAGCTTCCAGTTTAAAACCACACATATAGTTAGAAATTTTGTTTCCCTTCCGCAACAGTTTCAGCTATTTTAAACTGCGCTTTCACTTGATAGAACCATATTTCTGGTCTATCAATCCAAAAAGAATGTATTTTTACACTCACCTTGTGTAGTTCAGGAATTTCAGCTTTAGAATCCTCTTTATCGTCATTAACCATTTTCGTTGATTAAGCGAGTCACCACTTTTGTAGTTGGCTGGATCTCAATGATTTTATAGAATTCCTGGAAAGTGTAATCATCAAAAGAAAACCGACAACTTAAACTACGCTTTTTAGAACATCCAATTATTTTTCATTTAATTTAAAAAAATTAGAACTTTTTAATGAAATTAATATTTTTTTAATGTTGCTACTTACAGAAAACTAACAATTTGAAAACTATCAAGAGCATATGACATTCCAACAGTACCAATAAAATTATTTTTATTATTTTTTTTATCCTAAAACGTATTTATTTTTACTCTAAATAATTTATAACCTAAAAGTAGATTATCGACAAGGTACCTCGGTCATAAGCAAAACTGAACAGATCTCAATCTCGTCACCGTGAAAAAGTCCGTAATATCTTGATGACGAGATATGTCGTCATTATCAAAGTCGTTAAAATATTGATTAACGATATATCTCGTCAAAACCACTTAGAGAATAAAACAGCTGTACAGCAAAATATTATTTCGCATGCTAATGAGTTTCTGTTCTAAGCAGACGATTTGACCGTTTGATCTTTCAAAATTGTAAATTTACCAGCTTCGATTTACCCAACATTTCAATTCAGAAACTAAAGGCGTCTAAATTATAAATAAATATCGATATCTCAGCATGATAATGAATTCTAATTTCAGACTGAATTACCACATTATCATCTAGTCTTACTTTTAATGTTATATCTTCAATAGAAACTTCTGAGTCTGGATTTAGATTTACAAGTTTAGTTTCTCAGTTTCAAATCCAAACATATAAGCCTTGATAAGTCAGCCGAGAACATTGACCATGCTTAATGAAGAAGCAAACACTGACAAGATTCACAAAGAAGTCATGTTTAGCCTCGTATAAAAGCATCGGTCTCTAAATTTAGCTTCACTTCTTCAATGGCATATTGAAGTAGAACCGAGGATGCTAGAAAATTTATTGGCTTTATAAAAGGCTAGGCAGAATTATCTACTCGACCAAATGGCTCACAAATTCGTTTGGCGCGGTAGTTAATTTTGTCAGGGGATTTATTGACGTTTCCAGTTACTTCTTCGAAGATCTGTAAGATTTTATTGCGACTAGAATTCCGAAAGGCTTAAGGAGCGAAAGGCAGAATTATTTTGGTTGAAGTTAAAAGTGTGATCGGTTCCTTAGAGGCTCTAGATCTGCTTACTTTACTATTACCCCGAGGAAAGTTTAGTAAATAGTTAACTATACCGTGAAATATTTTATAATTCAGTAAAAATAGTTACGTTAGTTAATATAGAGTAGTTAAAAATTACACAGAGAATTAACCCCAAGCGTCACGATATTTCAGAATAGTGTACCTTTTAGCACACTGCACATCATGTCGAAATGATTGCACCTATTGGATGAAAGAATCCAAAGAAACTTTATGTTGGTCAAGGTCACAATTAGCAAGACGCCGTACATTGAAGATTTCTGGTATTTATATGAATTCAGTAAAAGCCTTAGTTCTGATATCATTTGGTTGTTTTCTCTATATTTGAAATTATATTTTTTCACTTCTGAAATGAAGTTAGTTGCATCACCATATTTAACATTCTGGGAGTTGAAAAAGTCCTGTTCAAAAACTCTTTCAAATGTATCCGAATATTTCATTCCGGAAACAAACTTTTGAGATCTATAATACAATTTTGTATTTGAACTTTAAGTATTTTATACCAAGATTTCATACATATTAGCTACCGTGAATCTTTTAATTATAAATTATATGCATATTTTTCTATCAAAGGGCTTACAGAATTTTGTTATTCAAATATACATCATTTCAATATACGTATTTGAACATATTTCAATGAGCAGCGGTAGCTCAGTCAGTAGAGCGTCGGGCTCGCATCAGAAGGGTTGTGGGTTCTGTCCTCGGCGGAGCCTGCAATTCTGATGATTGCGAGATCGGCGCTTCGACCTGGCTAAAGACCGTCGTGTTCACTAATGGTGACTCAGGCACGTTAAATAGGTCGTGGTCACAAAGTCCCCCATGTTTCCACATACCAAATCAATACTTCTGGGGGTACCTGATCAGGGGGTTATCGGGATCTAAATTACGATATGTGTGAGTGACTGGATGTATGAAAGGGGCCTTCCTGTAAAACGAATGTGTCATGTATGTCGCGCAAAGTCGGACATCCTACCAATGGGGCTCAATAACATAAAAGACACACAATCTTGCCGTTTTCGACAGACCTGGCACTCCTCTGGTCTGCCAGTGTAGGCATGAGTAACAACAACATATTTCAATATTTGCTATTCAAAGCATTTTTTTTCTATTAAGAGGTATGTTCGTACTGACAGTAGTAGCACGTTTGAAAAAGTGGCGGATTAGCAACCAGAGGAATCAGAGTTCGAAACTCGATCCAAATAAAGACTATCGTGTACGTTTGGGTAGGTTAAATCTGTTAAAACCTCAAATGTTCTCATGTGGACATGGTATGGAAGATTGGAGAGTGGGGTGTCAACTCAGGTGTGACTTCACCATCTGACTGTAAAAGTAACGAGGCGGTGTTCTTGGATCTTTACCTTCGGAAATGTTCCCGAACTGACATTAATAGCCTTATATGTTGCTCCAGTGCGACTATAATGAAACTACCTACCTCCCTACTTACCGCGAGGATTTCTTAAAAACGAACATATACTGCAATCAAAAATTAAGTTCAACACCCCTTGAAGGTATGTAATTTGTAAACAAATTATATATTTGAACCAACTGCATCAATAATAACTGTAATTTAATGCTATAACATATGTAATGTAGCATTTATAAAACAGTACTAAGATTATCGTCAAAATGCAAAGTTAATATAATGTCCCATACGTAATAAAATGCCCGCAAGTCATCTTTGCCAATACGGCTTCATTCATCACCTACATAGTCTGTATAGAAATAGGGCATATATTTCAGTTCCTTTTGAGTTATGTTGAAGATCTCTATAGGAACAGCACATTTCGTCTTTCAGTAACTCCCATTTTGACAGAACATTTTATTTATAATGAAAGACGAGATATAAGAATGATACATTTTCATTTATATTATGACTGACACATTCCATTAACTTGTAACGATGCCGAATTCATGTATATTTATGCACGGATTTCTAGATCTAACGTTTCATTAAAAACCTATATTACTTCATTGCGGTAGATAGGTAGATTAATCCAGCCACACTAGCACCACAATGGGTTATTTGCGATAGTCCGTGAATTCGTAATTTCTGACCTGTCGAGATTAATGACTAGATCACTTGTTACGGACTAGATTAATCTAAGCTGGCACTCCACTTTCCGAACTTCCATACCATCTGAGGTCACGAGATTTAACCTACTCCAGCCCCAACGTACACGACGATCTATGTTGCAGAGATTTTGAAATCTGCGACTCTACCAACTGGTCTACAGAGACCTATTATTTCATTAAATCACCTATTTTTAGGTTTCTTTAAGAGGTGTTGTTGAAGGTCTCTTCCGTAATACCAAACTCCGTCTTTCAACCCAACTTCCATTTTCACACAATATCTTATATTGGCATGGAAGATGAGCAACTCGAATTGGTACATTTTAGTCATATTATTCTTGAGATATTACATTAATGGAGCCGTGGTACATCGGTTGGAAAAGTAATGTATTAGTAATCAGAGAGTTGCGAATTGGTAACTCGGTCCAACGAAACACCACCAACAAACCGGTATAGTGGGTAAGGTGTTAGCCTCCAGATCGGAAGGTTCCTGGTTCGAATCCGGGTCCGGGCATGGACGTTTGTAAGCGTATGGTGTAGAGGTGGCTGGTGAGCCTTAAATCTATCGTGGCCGAAAGTGCTCACGTTGGGTTGGTGTGAAAGTTTGGAGAGTGGGGAGCCAGCTCAGGTGTTGCTTCGTCAAAATTACGAGGTGTTGTCCTCGGATCTTTCCCTTAAGGGACTGATCCTGGACTGTCGTCAATAGCCCGTTGTGTTGCTCTAGTACGACGTTAACTAAAATTATCATTACTATTACCATTACCAACGAAAGACCGTCGACCGCCATGTATACTGGGGTTGGTGCTCGTTAAATCTGCCCAGGCTTCAAATATCCGCCCGTTGTTGTGGGGTGACTGCTTAGGTGTTGATCCGACCGTGGTTTAGAATTACGTAGTTTTCCTCGAACCTTGAGGATTGATCACAGATATTCGCCAATAGTATGTACTGTTGCTGCAGTGCGGCATAATTTAATCAGCATTACGTTTATATTAATACGTAATGATATCGAATTCGTCTATTTTTATGCGTGGATTTAAAGATGTAACACTGCATGCAAGACCTATTTCAATAAAACACCTATATTTAAGTTATGTTTGGAGCTCTTGCTAAAGAGATCTTTACCACTGGAACACCATATTCCACCTTTCAACCGCTCCCATCTTCCCCAGAATCCTTTATATGTGCTTGGAAGAAGAGCCACTCGATAAGGACCTTTCTCGAACAAGCTCCAGGTGAGGGAAAGGGGATCCAAAGAACATGGTAATAATAAAAAAAAACGATTTCGTCATCTTCCATGTTCCTCCAGACTCCCATTTCGTAGGGTTGTCCCTCATTATGAACTTGCCGAATCGGATCGTTAATTCGATATCATTATAATACGAAGATAGCAAAAATTAAATAAAAGAAGGCTGCTTTTCGGTTGACTTGGCAATTACCTAGGGAAGGGAATCAATAGAATTTGCCTCGTTTAAGCGATTCGCCGATATTCGGCATTATTGGGACACCGTGTTACTCCAATTGACTTTTGGAGAACGCCTATTGGATCGAGGAAGGAATGTTGAATGCGTAGAGCCGACGCAGTACCAGGCACGAGGAGTTGGTTGCGTTAAAGTCGTCTACTCTCCCGAGACGCTGGTTTTGTGCGCGAGTGTTTTGTGAAAGTAGGATCTGGGCCTTGGGGTGTGAAAGTAATCGAGGAGTAATTCCAGAGTGACAGTATGAGCATTGTCAATTTTAAAAACAGCGGTACACTTGTGTGTTTGTGTAAATGTAACACATACGTTTAAAAAAGCATTGAATTTATAAATGCTTTAATATTTATGCAGAATTATACAGACTCTCGTAATTTTCCCAAGTAAAATCATAAAGAGTCTTATACTGTTGCTTTACGTTTAGCCGAGATCTATGAATTAACTCTTAAAAGAGTTCACATGCGTATATCCTGTCAGCAGTTAGTTCTCTTTGCATGACTTCTAACAGGTTTCGACCTACTTGACCTATGAAACCTTGCATTCTTTCAGCCAATTGATATGGTATTTTAGTCATGTGTTTGAGGGATGGAAACAATGTTAAACTACTGGGACATGTTACGACGCTCAGAAGGTTCAATATTAATAGACCTTAACCTTCTAAGAGACATACACGCATTATTCCAACATGCAACCTACAATTTTCTCGGATTGACTTATAACCTTATAATTCGATCTGCTTGACCAATAGAATCTTTTCTACGATTCTTTTAGCCTATAGATGCTGTTATTTAGTCATATGTTTTGAGGAATGAAACCAGTGCTATACAGGAATATGTTTAAACGCTCGGAAGACTAAAAATCGCAGCAATTAACCCTCTGAGGGTGATTCTCGTTATATTCCCCCATGAAACCTGCAATTTCTCCTGAATGACTTTTATCTAGTTTTTGACGTTTGGTCAATTGAATAAGAATTATTTACACCAATAGATGATACTGTTTAGTCATTAGATATGTTGTAAGGTTAAAGCAATTCTATACACTGCTGGTAAATAATCTGAAGCTTAGGTTAATGATCACTGAGATTAACCCTGCATCATTCCACCATGCAACCAGCAATTTTCTCTGTACGATTTATTTTCAGCTTTGACGTTTTTACAAATAGGATCCATCTAAGAATTATCTCAACCAATAAACGAGGATGTTTGGTCTATAAGTAGGTAGTTAATTATCGTCACACTGGAGCAGCACAACGGGACTATTGGCTACGGTTCGGGTTCAATCTTGAAGGGAAAGTTCCAGAACGGAATTTCGAATCTCGGAATTCGAACGGAGAGCATCACCTGAGCTGGCACGCCACTCTCCAAGTTTAGTCTTTAGTTTTGTTGTAAAATAAAAGCAATAGTCCACTACTCGAAGAACAGGCAGGGCTGTGAGGGTTAATTTAACGATGAAATCCGTCTAAATACATTGCGACGCTCCGCATTGATTAAACAAATTAGCGTCCATAATTCATCGGATCCGGGGATTAAAAACCGCACCGAGCCCTATGCCTTGCGGCAAGAAGCAGTCTCAGAAATTCAATCTTCCTAGAAGCAGCGTAATGTCTCAAGGCCTGCCTCTCAAGCAGGAAAAACAGTTCTCGAGTGGCCCCTTCAACCGTTCGCCGAGTACCACTCGAAGATCTCTTTTTCCTTCTATTCCTGACCCCACGATAGGAGGGCTGTTTGAGACGAAATTATGGAGGATAGGATCGAGTGCCCAAGCAGTGCCAGATCGCAATATCTCCCCTTTTCTCGCGCAGTCTTTGGGAAGCGTGCTACGATCTGTTATGGGTGCATGTTAACAGAAGAAGCAGAAGAGCTCGCCTTTTGTTATGCATCAATGGGCCGGGACAAAATCGACAACGGTGTTTCTGAGAGACGTAAATGAGGCTTGCGGACGGGCTGCCTCTCAATGGGTGGCGTTTCTTGTTGCAAGGTGAAATTGCATTACATCCCTTGAAGGAATCAATGATCTCATTATATGGAGGGGGAGGGAATGGGCAGTAAACTCGGTGAGGAAGTATTTGTTCTGAAGAATGGGTGTGTAATTAATCCCCTTAAAAAGCAATTTGCGTAATGGTGTATAATTTACTGTGAAAAAATTATTTGTGTCAGGCTTGCTTTGTTAAGTGCGGGGAAGGGAAAGTTTGAAGTTGAATAATGGGGTATTATGTGTTTGCTTTTAACAGCGCGTATGTTTTAAAATGTGTTGTTAATGATCTCTGGGCCGTGAAGTCATAAAAAAGCTGATAATATTTTTAAAGGCGTTTTTATACGCTCGTTTTTTTTTCTCTTTTGTTCTTTTTCATTGATATTTGTCTCCCGCAACAAAATGTTGACAATGCTCTTCAATCATCTCTTTCCAGTCGCATCTAAAGCATTACCGGCCATTACCGTACATTTTAAGTAATTTTACTTCAGCTATAGAACATGATCTGTCGAGACGTCAAATGTATTTTATTTAAAATTCTAGGATGCTAAAAGTTTTGTCCATCTTAAAGAAGGAATGGGGCCGTATTTTCTTTCATTTTGGCAATACAAATAGAAATGTTGGTAATAACATATATTTTATATAAAATATTAAGAAACTTCAAATGTAACTCGCGAGATTAATTATTGTATGAAATAACTTAAAACTTCTAGATTACTAGCTAGTTTAAAATTTTACAGAGTTCATATAATTCATTACGATTACAATTTCCTTTCTATTTCAACCTTTTACGCATGCTAAAAATCAATTTCTAATTTTTGTCGTAAGCATTTCGATACTGTGAAATAATTACATCACAAATCTATTAAAAAAATATAAATATCGATTTTTATTCATATTACGGAGTTCGATATAATTTATTTGATAAATTATATTTAAATCGTAAATTTCGTTGTTTAAATTATTCTAATACTCTGCTGGCCATCAAAAATTCAACATACAATGAAGAATACATCCAATAGCCTTATAGATCTCGTAGACCCTCACCCTCACCAAATAGCTTAAAGCGTTTTATTGAGGAGGCTGGGAGAAACGACTTCCAGCGCAGGAGGTCCAGATGACCACCCAGGCTTACCAGACAGGGGGCACATACGTCACTTCTTTGTGGCGTCCAGGCGTTCCCTAATTTTATTTGATTACAAAAATATTGCATGGTGCACAACATAGAGGCCCAATAAGAAAGGTACCACTTAAAATAAACAGAGCAACGTCATACCTAGTTGGGAATGTTGGACAGACCTACACGGGTATAAACATGGGCATAAAACTACCGGACCAGTTTATAAAACACTGGGGTACATTCCGGTTTATATAATGTGTTATAGTACCCGACAAGGATGATATAAATATACAATGAATGATTTGACATACAGTATGTACAACAAAACACGGAATGACACCAATAGTCCGGTAGGGTCATTTCCAACCAATCGTTGTGGTGGTTGTCCAGATACGCTTGGGATCCAAAAGCCTTGAAATTTTCAAGATGCGTAGATCATGGAGGGATATGTAAATGATTGACTCTGCAGAGCATGTGCAAGTCATATGTGACAGTAACACCCCAGTAAGCAGCTTGAAAATGGAAAACAGAGAGCAGTTTTTAAGTATCATTAATTAAGTATTGGTTTTAAGTTTTCTTGCTGTTCCTGTGTACATTAATCTTAATTAGGCCTTGTCAAAACATATGCCAGCCTTACGAGCAGGTTTCAGAGTGTAACGAGGAATCCTGGAAGGAATTATGGCTTATCAATACTGCAGATTATCCATCCGAGAAATCGGAACTCGTATTGAACGAAATCAAGCAACAGAGATGCGAATCTGGAATTTCAGGGAGCAGGAGGGAAGCAACAGCCTAGATTGCAACAGCCTTGCCACACCATAGAACAAGAGGGTATATCAACATTCTTCTGCTGTTGACAACTTGTGCAAATAGCTATTACAGATTCTACTGCAAGATCAATTAGTTATAAAGTGTGTTACGCAACCTGTGTAAGCATGTGTACTTTGACGCCATTTTAAGCAGCGGGATATTTTTTGCAGGGTTTCCATTTTTGCAACACGTGATTCCAATGGTGCATTGAAAGCAGCACATGAATAAACGAAACGCAAGGTCTTTTATAGACAGATCTCGATTCTATGTTCGGCACAAACATGGGCGCATGGGAGTATGACCCAGACATAGTGGTGGCTGACTGTATAACTATTGCATTAAGAGAGCCATACCGGTCCGTCACCTGGCGGTATAGTATGCAACGCTATTGAATTCTGTACCCACCTACTACGCATTCCCAGTACATTCAGTAATACCATTTCATGTCTGAAGTTTTGGAGTCTGTTTTCCTGTGTTATCTTCAGGACTTGGCCATGCGTGACTGAATGTTGCATGCAACGTAAAAGAATTACTCATTGTCTACCTGGTTTCACTTCTTATATGGCGCACCCGTTCACCAGATCAGTCGCCCATCTAACACTTGTAGATGATCGCTCAATGCCTGGTTGACGCATGGCCATGCCTGATAAACTTTGGCACAGTGGGGTGAAAGAATGGAATGGAATACCATAAACACATATTTAAAGACCAATTATTTCCCTATCGTGACGTTTGTTTCTGCCTTGTTTATAATTCTAATAAACTTATATTTTTTTAAAGAATCTTCTATTCGTTCATGACAGCCTCAAAAAATAAAAATATGGGGGATTGGACTGGCTTTTAGAAGAATATGTAATTATTAATTATTTATTTGTTGTCAAATTAATACGCTTTTAAATTCATTTCCAAACCAAGAAGCTTTTTTCAAAGTAACGAAAAGAGCAAAAATGTATTAGCAATTTTAGCTAATAAAAGTTTAATATATTGAACTTTTAAACTTAAGCATTGACTACTCATTTTTGTAATTAATACGTTCATACACTAAAAGCTTTGCATCAAATCAGTGACTATTTGTATTTGAAAAAGGGAATTTTCTTCTCTTTCAATTAAATGCAGAGTATCCGTTGTAGTTTTTTATACTCTCGAGCTCAAAAACTTCTTACGATACTTTGATTAATATCCTCCTGCCAAGGTTTAATTAAGTGGCGTATTTCAAAGAATTTTTCCGGGAAACGATCAAAGGTTACACACACTTTTAAAACAAAAGAACAAAAATCAAAGTCAGAGTAGATTTAAACGAGGAGGAGCTAAATTATCGAATATCAAGCAAGTGTTACGCCCCGATAACATCGATCTATCATTACTCAAACACAAAGGGCAACTCGGAAAATGAAATTTCATTAGGACATGAAAGCGTTTGGGAAAGAAGGTTTAAGCTTCCTTTTTTCTATCCACTTTTTTGTTTGAACTTCTTGAGAACTTTGACAAAGAAAAATACGAGCTGCTAATAAAGTATGGGACGATTCCTTCAATTTTCTCGATTTATGAACTACGGTGTGGAGGAGAAGGGTATATCTCTCGAAGGAATTTTATTACCTTGTGGTCTTTCTTCTTGCAATTGTTTTAAAAGAAGAACATATTCAACTTAGCAAGTTCAAAAAGGCCATTGAGATGTACAGGCGTTGGGTAAGGTTAGGTAATTTGAATTAACGTCGTCCTACAGCAAAAAAAAAAGGGCTGTTGACGACTGTCCGTGATTAATCCCCTGAAGGAAAGAAACGAGGACAACACCACATAATTTCGAACCACTGTCAGAAGAAGACAAGACAGCACTTAAGCTGGCAACTCAATCTCCAAACTTCCAGATCAACCTAACGTGAGGACTTTCGGCCATGATAGATTTAAGGTGCACCAGCCGTCTCTACACCATACGCTTACAAATATCAGTGCACAGACCCTTGAACCAGAAACCTTTCTAACTAGAAGCTAACATCTTAACCATCAGACCGTTTAGTCGGTTACAGGCGTTGGGAAGATGTAATGGTTGAATTTCTATTATCCATAGCAAAATAATATACACTCACCCCCAAAGTTTTATCCCTTTACTCTCATATCTTCCTGTTTTCAATGCTTATAAAATATTAATGTTGTTAATGTGTTTTATATGAACAGTGGGATTGTTGGTATATTGTCTAGTTAACATATTAAGAAAACTCCGTAGCTATAACCAATAAGCAGATTCTAGTCTAAATATGTGTTCATTTTCAAAATTTTTAACAGTGTTATAGTAAACTTTATCTTAAGACATTCAACCTCCGATATTCCCAAACAACTTTAGAAGCAATTCCGCGTTTCTGATAGTTGAGTTTTACCAACAAAGCTAATCGCGTAATGTTAGCGAAGTTTAACAACAAAGCGCGATTGCTTAAACGTAACACATCAGTCATGTCCATCACACCAATACCTCCTAGAGATAAGAAAGCCAAACCACTGTTTTGTGACGTCAGAAAAATTAGGCGATGCAAAACATCATTGTTGAGCGTTTGTTTATCAGCAAGTTCCGACTTCATTCAACGAATTATTTAGTTATTGGATTTTTTCAGCTTAAAGTAGCATAATGAAATGAAATTGAAAGCAGGAGAAGAAATATATAGATATACAATTTATAATTGTGGGAAACAATAAAATATGACAAAGCAACGTTCAGAAGGTTAAAATATAAACAGTAATGTTTGCGATGCTTCATTGAATATCTGAAAAGTTACGGGAGGAAATAAATGCGACCCAGTGAAATTAAGAGTTTAAATTAATTATGGATACAAAATCAAATTGACAGTTTAAATTATATTTAATAGGCAATGATTAAAAAATTCTGAGACATCTGTGGGAAAAATAAATTTCGAAGAATACCCATCATCCTTGATAAATGCAGCCATATAAATATATTTTTAATTTAGATTAATTTTCGGTTATTCATAAGAAAGGTTAAAATTTTCCAGGGCTATTTTTGTTGGGTTCTAGGACCTGTTGATAAATTATTGTATCTACGTGTATAGCGACAATATGATACATTTTACACAAAGAAAAGCTAAATTATGATAGTAACATTTAGTAAATCCATTATTCAAATGAGTTTGCTAAAAAAATAATTTCCTTGTTAATGGAATTTAAAAAATGACGAGTTTAGTATTAATGCTTTTTTTTAGGTAATTAAAAAACATAACTATAGAAGTTGATCAGAGAATTTTTTTTCAATTAGAAGCATTTGAAAACTATTTATATATAATTTGGAGGATGGATGCATATATCAGGTACCTCTAATGTCAATTGCATAATATTTTTTGACCAATATATCCATATAGTCCCTTTTATATTGTGTCAACTATTTAAAAAATATTTTGCCTTAACTTTTGAAAAAGGAGGCTGGAGAAGTAAATCCTGTATGCAAGAATTAAAGAACACCCATGATACATTAGGGTAATTCCATGCTGAAAAGTAAAAACTTGAAAAAATAAAATAAGATATATTTTACATAATTTTGGGCTTAAAAAAGACTGGAGTTCTTTGGTTTTGATTCATCGTGATTGTATTTGATTTATTGTAATGAAAATTTAGCTATTAGAATAAAATTTTGGAAAAATGAAATGTTACGTATGTTACTTAAAATTTTTTTAAT
Organism: Metellina segmentata; assembly: GCA_947359465.1. Classification (NCBI taxonomy): domain Eukaryota; kingdom Metazoa; phylum Arthropoda; class Arachnida; order Araneae; family Tetragnathidae; genus Metellina; species Metellina segmentata. The sequence continues at coordinate 68,288,765 of OX375875.1, read as the reverse complement.
TAAATTTAATTGATGAATGACAGTTTTAAAAAATTTGCATGACTACAATTATGAAAGGCTTTAGAATTAATGTATATACTTTTCAAACTATATCATGCTGAACAAAACAGAATTTTATTCAAATGTTCATGAACCTTTTCTGTTATTCCTCTTTACTGTAACGCAAGTTATGACAGTAAATTTAATTCTGTGGACTTAAAAATATCAGCAAATTAATAACATTCTTATCAAAGTTTAGCTTTTTACTAGTTTGTTGAACAATTCAAGTAAATATTTTGTTTTCTATTATTTTTTGCTAATATATTTACACGTCAAAATCAGTATATTTGTCTAAATGTAAGTTACCGTGGAATTGCCCTATATACATATAACTTGACATGAAAATTCAATTCCAATAATGGATTCACTTTAAGCATATAGTGATTAGTACATTATTATCATACATGAAATCATTGAGCTAACAAATTAATATATAATTATATCAACCAGTCATTTCCAATGTACCCTATTGATAACATATTGAATACTATGGTAAGAAATTTATTTTAGAATTTCTAAAGTTCACTCACTGAAAGCAAAAAAATAATAGGACACTAGAAAAATAAATTTAATTATCTTTATTAAACATAAAATTATCATAGCATAAATAAGTAGCATAAAAATCAATACAATAAATTATTCATTTTAATGAATTTACATAGCATATCTGCCAACACCACATTGCAATAAAAAACTTCCACAGTTACATTTAAATAATTAAATTTGTTAGAGTTTGAATTTTTCTATCTTTAGGAAATTTGTCATTTTGGGATTTTTAGGCCTTTTTTTATCTTTAGCAGACAAAAAACTATATAGTACAAATCATTTATTCTTTTGCATCAGTTCTTCAAAAATATGTTTGTTGATTTTTTCAGAATTGACTTTTGTCGCAAGTTTCAACTGGCAGGAAAATTGCTGACGAGTTCAAAACATTTGACGTGATATTACATACAACATTTCTCTTATTTTGAAAGTCAACAATTTTCAAAGTCTGTGGATAATAACTTAGATACAATTATGTAATTGCATATACTTTGGTAATTACATCATTAATTGGATACTTCAATCCACCTCGATCTAGATTTTTGATCAAAGCATAACATGAACTTAATTCAAGTTCTCTATCAACAGATAATTGAGCTTTACAAGATAAACAATTGATGGTTTTTGAAAGAGAATGAACACAATAGCCAGCTACAAACACAATAGCAAGAATAGTGTCATTCAAGTCAGAAATATCAGAGTTACAAACATTAATTTTACCCAAAAATTGAATTTATTCCCCCAAATTTTCAACTTCAACTACATCTTTCACATCTGAAATACCAATATTAATTTCACCATTTTTTTTATAGCTTAACCATAATGGAAGAAGAGATATAATTCTAATTTTTTTTCAGTTTTAAAGAATTCTGTCAAATTTATATTATACTGGGCACCTGCTAGCTGGCGATAACTGCCAAAACAGTCTTCTAATTAATCAGTTTGCAGTTAATATATACTAAAAATTTAACTCTTCTATACAATAAGTTGTTAGTTCTAATATTGCACGCGTTGTGTGATACAATGCTGTTTGTGTACATTAATTTTAGTATCAGCATATTTTACAATAGCATTTGATTCAATTTCATGAAGCTGTTTTAGTGTTAAGAGAGGCAGATTTTAATCTTTCTGTGATTTGTTCCGCATTCGATAAATTATTGTCCAATTGGTAAAACATTGGATAAAACATACACTGTCCACAATTTTTTTTGGTTTAGCCAATTATTTCTAATACATTTCAGTATGTGGACAGGTTCAATAATGGAAAACAATGGTTTTGAAGGGTCAGCAGGATGATTATAACAAATACTCAATTTGGGTGGGGAAGCAAAAAAAGAAATAGCTTTGCGATTAATAGCATTATTGTCACTGATGATGTACCCAACTTTAAAACCAAGATGTTCAAGACCTATAACAATTTTAAACAAGAAATAAAGAATGTTCAAAATAATTGTCTTAACGGGTAAAATGTGTATAACATCTTTATAACTAGATTTTATACTTTGCAGCATAAATACATAAGCAGAATTAGTTGCCTTCTCACAGTTATAGGATACCCCAATAATATAACCACCCTTATAATCAAGAAAGGCTTTCAAATGAATTTCATCAATAAGTAATGATACATATTTGTCAGCATCATTTAAGTGTAAAATCTTTTCCTAAGCATATAATAAAAAATTATTATCAAGTCCTTCAGTTTAGGGATCAACATTAAATTTTGAACAGTCTCTTTACTGTCAAAGGATGGGGTATAATTACAAATCCACAAATTCTTAAAAATAGATACGCGTGTGGGGATATGGTAAAGATCAAACTGTTTAAAATTAAGAAATCAGAACTGTACCGATTTCGATTCTTGTAATTTTCAGCAAGTGATAGCTGTTCAGCAACAAACCCAATAATAAGCTTTGACTTTCACTTGCGACACACTTTAATAAGTCTTTCAGTACATTCTGCGTTAAACTAAACATATTTTTAACATTACCGTCTCCATTTGGAGCATTCAGGTTTGATGTTTCCAAAAGAATGGAATCTAAAGTATTGATGTTATTAATATGAAAGGGAAGTTTGTAATTTCCAATTTCAGAGATCATAACATTCTCTTTATAGGCTTTTATAAAACAATCTGAATCAACAACTACAGACAAGGATATCACTAGTGCTGACGTTGAGGTAATAAGAAATAAAATGCCCTTTTCTTTTTTTAATACAGAATAGCAAGTTGGCACATTGATCATTTCAACACCTTCCAAATGCTGGGGATCGCTGCCTTTTGAAGCCGAGGCTTACAAAGGCTAACATAAATTTTCCTTCCATTTTTTTCGTCGAACTCTTCTGCGACGTACCTGATGTCACTTGACAAAGTGAAGTTCAGAAACCTAAAATTATGTAATAATTTTAAAATAGAGTTCTTATTTAAATTTCTAACGCACAAACACACATAAATCGCACCCCGGCTAGAAAAGTGAAGTCAAAAAATTAAAATTTTGATGTTATGTTATTGAAAAATATGTATGAGGTGCCCTATATTACTATTAAATACAGGGTGTCCTAAAAGTTCCTGTACTGATGATTCGTAAATTTACTATACAAAAACAAGACTTCAAAACAATAATTTTTATGCTAATGGTAAAAAGCACTTTCAACCTAACGTAGAAAAAAACAATTTGAACTTACGTTTACAATAAATGTTCAAAATTTCCATCTTTTTCTTGGAGGCAAGACTGAAGTTTGCTCATATTTTTAGAAACACGTTTCAAGATGCTGAGTAATGACAATTTTCAGATTTCCTATTGTTTGGTGATTATCTTCATAAACTTTGTTCTTTAAATATCTCCACAGGAAAAAAATCAGGAATGTGCAGATTAGGGAACGAGATGACCAAAGGTTTATTGAGACGAGGTGATCGCCAAAAAATCTTGAAGCATGCTCATGGTTGTTTCAAAACATTTTGAATGGCAAGTTGCAACGTCTTGTTGGAACCAAGAGTCTCATTCATTCACTTCTAATAATGCAACAAATTGGTGAATAAGTTGATACAGGGTATCTTAACTTAGTATTGCATCCTTTGGATATTTCTGTCGCCAAAAATCTTTACATCTTTCATGCGATTTATATTCTAAATAAGCCTCAAACAGGACAATTCTCTGAATGCATGATAAATTTATCTTGCAACGAAGAACAAAATGACATGGAACTCTTTTATCGCACAACTTGAGTGCAAAGAAAATCAAACGATAAAAATTAAAGAGTCGATAAAACAATATGCAGACGATAAAATTCAATAATTAAAAAAAAACACTGGCAATAAATTTTTTTAAAGTTGGAGTACAGGATCTTTTAGGACACCCTGTAGAATATAATAGAAGTTACCACCATAAATACTTACCTAAAATTTAAAGAAAGCTTATACTATTTCAATGTTTTATAGTATCCTTTAAGTGATGTTTCTCAAATTCTGCAATTTTGAGCTGTGTCACTTTTCTTGCCAGGGTGCGATATGTCTATACAGAAATGCAGAGCTCCCCCAGACAGTTTCAGAAGGACGCAGAAGGATAATTATGAATTATTACTCGACAAAATTTTCTCTTCTTCTATAATGCTTTTATTTTTTTTTTAAAGTAAAATTGCATTATTACTATTTTTGTTGATTGGCTACTGTCATAAACATGGAGTATTTTACAAAATTAATGCCTTACAAATGATCAAAACATGCATTTTACTCAATGAAAATTATTATTTTTCAACTCTTATCTCAATACTGTCTATGGATATTAAATTCATGTCACTCAACAGCAAACTTTCCAAGTTGATATTATGACATGGGAGAGGTTTAGGATATATAAACAAAATAATACTGTAATAGGCTTATTCATTATTTGTTCGAATTGTTTTTTAATCATAATTAAAGTCAATTAAGATGTTTTGCTGTATTGTTATCACTATTATTGATTTATACATTTTAAACCGTAACTTTATATATACTCAATTATTTATCATTTACCATATCTTTATCATTTATAAGTCATGTATAAGTTTCAACCAAGTCTTTTTACTGCATATATCCAATCCGGGTTCTTGCTGGCTTTTAACAAATTACGTTATAATTTTACTCAAAAACAAAAGTCACCACACAAAACTATCTTTATATTTTTTCAATTCATGAGGTTTTCTATATGCTTCGATCATTATAAAACTACAGAATACAATGCCAACTTTAAAAAATATCTTCACTTACTTTAAAATTGTTAGTTAAGACATAATCCTTCCTCGGAATTGCCGATATCCATTTTCTTCCGAGCTCTGGATCAGATGGGAAGCTGAAGTCTTGAAACTTGGGATTTTTCATCATAGTTACCTCGTAGTTGAGGAACTGAACACTCAAAGACATATTAATACTGCTTTGAGTTATTAAAAATATATAAAGTTAAAAACAATCCTTCCGCAATTTTCACCACACAGTGTACGTAGATATTTCAGGCTTCTTCGTAACCAGTGTGCGTTCCTATCATCGCCTAATTTTTGTGACGTCACTACTTTCTAGTGACGTAGTGGTTCGGCTTTCTTATCTCTAGGAGGTATTGATCACACGCGATCCTTTCTGCTTTCTTCATATTTGGAAAAGTATGACGTCAGTCTACTTATATTTTTGTACTTTTTTCCCAGTGAGTCTGCATATTTGCATGATCACTGCAAAAATTTTTCTCTGGTAGTGAACTATAATTTTAGAAATCAAAACCACATTGTCTCTATAGCATTTTGACCCAATTTGGTTCTTCCGATTTAGGTCTGATTCTAAGAAGGGAAGTCCCGAGGACCGAACAGTATTTTGATTATCGGGGCTCTTACATGCACTCTGCAAGTATGGCTGCTTTTTCACTAATAAAATAAATTCATTAATTATCCATGAAAAGTAGATATTTTATAATAATATTAGTATAATATTTTCCTTTGAGAAATATAGACATCTATAAAATTACTTTTATGAATAGGATTTTCATGGAATAAGAATATTTTGAAGTGGTAGTTAATTTGGAGTGCAAAATTTTTAACAATGTGCAACTTCTATTTTATGTGCTTCTTATTAAATAATTCCCCCTTGTTTTTAGTTGATAATAAAAAAATTTCTAAAAAGTGTTCAGAAAATGGAATGAAAATTAACATAAATCCTATCATATATAGGAACTAGACGAAAATTTGTAAAAAGGGATTTGTTAAAAGCGTCGACAATAGTTGATCGCACTTCAGCAAATGCAAGTAGATAGCTTAAACTCCAAAGATTATGTTTTCCATCTATCTTAAAAAGTATTTGTTGCTGAAGAGTGTCACCTAGAAGAAACAAAGATATTGCACTTATGGTCAATGAGGTTGTGGTATCCCTTCATTTGATATTGAAGACGCGAACTGAGCTCCATTTTGGATGAAGATGATTGCCGTTTCGAATTGATTGGTATCCACGCCACTAATGATCTCTAAAGGGGCATATACTATCTACTTGTAATAACCTAGATAGTGATTGTGAGCGAGAATGTGTGTTCTCTTAATCTCTCCAAATGATGCATGACCGATCTTGGATCTGAACTGTATTAGGAAAGTGTCCATTGCATAAAAGAGTTCTACGATCGTGCTGAAGAATTGTATGAGTGTATTGTAGGCATATACCTTACTTCTGTTTTGCCTGCTTGTAGATATGAAAGTAAAGGATTTAATAGAACGTAAAGTTCCTTCTTGTTAAAATTTGATTGTTCACTTTGTTAGTAATTAGATTTTTATTCCTTACGGTATTGTCGTATACATAATTAAAATAGTTAAAAGCTTAATCCATAATACCTTCCATTAAATTTGATTGGTGTTGTATATTTGATTTAACATTAAATAATATTTTTTTATTATTAAAAATTAAATATTTGATGTAGCAAAACTGTTTGAGGTAAGTAAGTATATCAATTCAACAAAATACTTATGGGAATTTACCTCCAATACAGTGTTTGGTTTTGTCATTAAAAATTTAGAACGATCCAACAACAATAATAAATTACTTAGTATGAATTAATTATGATTCACTATTCATTTAAAATGCATCGATCGTTTCATTCATTTATTTCTTTGTCTATTGCATGCAGTCTACAATACATTTCATTCATTAAGTCGGAATTCTGTACACATGTATGCATTTTTAAAAAACTGTGAACAAGATTTCCTTCATTGAAATTTGAATTTTTATTTACTATTTGGAGCTATTCATTTTCGAATTTAAAATTTGTTACTAAAATAAAAACATTTCATAAAAACTGTTCTGAAGTACTTGATTAACAATTTAGCAAAGTTGTTTTGATGGTATGGGCCAGTTGTAGAGTTTTCCATTGGTAAACTGTAAACCTTTGTGCATAAACTGTGTTTCCTATATCCTTATACAAATGTTACTAAGGTGCCATGCTATCTCTTGGTTACATTGCGCAACCTGTGGGTATAGGAAGAGTAAGAACTCTTTCTTGTGTTGTTTGCCTGCAGGTGTAAAAAGTATGTTCGTAACCTTGGCTTTATATTTTACTTTCTGCAGGTGTTTGGACTTGAATTTGATGCTCAATACTACACCAAGAGGAAAAAGAAAGAATACGTTTGTACCAACGGAGACCGTCTTGTAGATATAATATTATCATATTGACAGTCATAGTTTAATTTCAGGGTTTTGCAGCTAGAGCAAATATTAAGTCGATGATAGATAGGTATTTAATTAATATCACACTGTAGCAACACTTGGCAACTGTCCGGGATCAAACTCTCAGGAAAAAATCAGAGGACAACACCACTTAATTTTGAGCCCTTGTCAGGTGACGAGATCACATTTGATCGGAAAGCACTTCCATGGTAACCGTTACTCTTCGAATCGGGCAACACTAAGTAGAAATCAGATGCCAATCTTTATTTTGCTATGGTAGTATTTAATTAGTTTAATAAGGTTCGTAGTGAATTAAGATCTGATACAGTTGTTTAGATGTGGTATCTGTATATCCCTATATTTCACCTTAGTGATTGACGGTGTGTTTTCCCCAACAAAGGCAGTCACTGTTTACTAGTCGCCATATTTTATGGTGGTTTGGTTTGAATTTTACGTTCCTATTATGTATTGTCCATTATAAGGTCACAAAATGATCCCAAATAAACCGTTTGAACATCACCATTTTCCAGTTGTGTAGTATTCCTTTTAACCCACATCATACTAAATTGTTAAATCACCACATCTATTAATTGAAATAATCCAAGGAAAGATTTTATTGGTCATGATGGTCGAAACTGGTTAGAACTAAGGAAAAACGTTGTAAAACGATTAAAAGAGATTATTAGTAGAAGAAATATAATAGAAATATAACACGTCTTTCAGGTACTACAAACAACCCTCCTCAAAGTCTTTTATATTGGTAGTACTTAAATACATTTCAAACTATTCTTTGTGTTTCAAGGTTTACAAGAATATTGATAAAAAATATAGCTTACTAGCAATAAGGATTTTGTATTGGATACGACAGATAAAATATTAGCTTAATACTTGTATAAGACTCATATCTGGTCTCTGCCGGCTCCATTGCCGGTAGAGATCAGATATGAATCATAGAGTTTCAAACATGATGTTGGGATTATTGAGTTCCAGATATGAGAAATGTCTTCTTTGGATGCAATCTTTTTGTTTTCGAACTTCATTCATTGATTTCAATTTATTCTATTACGCAATTAAAGGCTTCAACCAAATTATGACATACTTTTAATGTTAATATATTTCGAGTCATTAGTATTCAGGTAATTAAAGGAATTGACAAACCATCTTCGAGTTTCTGTTTCACGTTAAAATGCATATATTACAGGTACAGATAACTGCATTTATGGTGTTACACTGTTTTCATCATGTTATAGATTTGCATATATGTATACATTACTTTAAAGACAGTTGAATTTCAAGCATACAAACCTAAATTTAATTAGAATCCTTCTCTTTCTTAGAGCCTTGAACAAGTCTCTTCAATACTTTAAGTGTTGAAGGGTATTGAAAGAAGATTTGCAAACTGAGATGAACAGCCCAGTGTTTGCACCTGGTCCCTGCGAGAGAATTTATCTTAAATTAAATTTCGATAAATCTCATTGAATATACATCGTGATATTCCCGTTGTTGAGAAGCCAGCGAAGTGATGATTTGCCAAAGGATATCGGATAATTGATTTTCCGTTGTTTCTCGGGTAGATTGAAGACCAGAATATGCAAGATTAGATGCTTCCATTCGAAGTTCATTAATAGAAGCTTCCAAGGAATATTCCTCAAATGTCGAGTAATCTGGAGTTGTACTAATACTCCTGCGTTTCAGTGAAGTTACGTCTAAATTCAGATAGTGATAATGGTAATAATATTTTAACTGAAACAAATCTAAGTGTGCGTCTTAATTAATGGAAATTTTTAATACTTTTATGTTTCCGTCTAATTTCTCACAGTGAAAATGACACCAAAAACAAAACAATACGAAAATTATCAAACAAAATAATTTATTTTTAATATATTGTGTGTTATTTTAATAAAATAGAATGAAATCAGATGGAAAAATAATATGAAAGATGTCACACTCTTGTCGTAATTTCTTTTAATCAAGGCTTAAATATTTGCGTTGCTAGCTGCCAAGATTGACACATTTTACTATTGCGTAAGAAGTATTTCAATTCTTAGAGTGACGAACACATAAAAAGTGGGAAAAATGAAGTTTCCTTGTGATTGGAATGGTAATTATCTAGGAATGATAAAATTTTATTGTGATAGTACTCGTTTAATAAATAGTATAACAAATAATGCGTTTTATATTAATTAATTTTAGCATAAAAACTAAAAGCCCTGAAAAGGAATTACTTGTTTTTGATAAATAAGTTAAGTGTAAATTGTTTAACTGAATAAATACATGAAATGTAATTTTTTTTTATTTACACTCAAGTCCAAAGTTATCTTTACATACCAAAAAATAATTATGTTCCATGAAATACCCAATCGATGTAATCCATTTTTCTGGGAATGTGTGAAATACAAGCTGAATTAGCAAAATCCAATCAAGTGATCAAACGGTTTCTGATATGCAAATTATCTGAACTGATATGAATTCTGACATGAATATTAAAAACTGACGGTGAATCATGCACTTTTCGCAAAAGTGAATATCTACGTGAATTTCTGCAGTACAGCGTTTGATTTCAGTGTGTTATCAAACAGTTTGTTATGGCTCCGAAGTATCATTTGAAAGAATGGGGCATTATAGGCCGTTAGAAGCAGGGCAGACAATCATAGAAGCAGCGAGATGTGTGGAAACAATTTTAGAACTGAAACTATTGAAAGAAGGCCTGGACAAGGTAGTAAACGAATTACAACTGCTTCTCAAGATCGATATATGGCAATAACTCCCCGTCATAACAAGAAGTCTACTGCTCTGGAGTTAAGTTCAGAGCTTGCAGCCGCTACGGGAATTGTATACAGAAGACTTAATGAAAAATGCCTTTATACCAGAAAGCCAAGGGTACGTGTTTCACTCGAAAGGGATTGCTTTAATTGGTGCAAAGAACCTCAGAACTGGAGTCAACACCAATGGACCCATGTTCTCTATACTGATGAGTCGAGGTTTAGTTTCACATCTAATTCTAAATGTGTTTACATCTACAGGGTGTCAGGAACGTGAAATCTTCCTTCGAACTTTGTGAAATGTAACTGTTTAGGTAGTGCATGTGTGATGTATTAGGAAGGAGTAATGATCGATTGACGTACGCCCTTACGCGCTTTCGACAGAGAATCTGGGACCAGCCACAGGGATGAAGTCTTAGAATGTTATTTAAGACTTTTCAGAGGTGCATATGGATCTGATTTTTTATTTATGGACAATAATGCCAGTCCACATAGAGCAAAACTTCTTGACAAATTCTTCGAAAATGAAGTCATTGAGCGAGTACCGTGGCCCGCAAAATCTCCTGATCTAAACCCGATAGAGAACTTGTGGGACTACCTTGGAAAAGCAGATGCATGGAGACATCCACCTCCTAGAGATATAAAGCCCCGAAGACCGTATTGCTATATGTGTGCATTGCGATATGTGTGTACATGTCAGGAGTAATCACATTCCATATTAAATTCAGACGACTTCAATTTTTTTTAGTTATTCTTTTTTTTGTGAACTCTACTTATTGCATCTTGCCATCTTGTTTAATGCTACAATTTTATATCATATGCAGTGTTCTTAAAATTTTTCCTTTTTATTTATATGTTTTGATGTTATGTATCATTCCAGACAAATTGATAAAATTATTGTTTACAGTTTCTGAAAAATCCGTGATTCTATGCATGTAAAGATAATTTTGGACATGAGTGTATTATAGAAAGGCTCCAATTACTAATTGTCGAATATATTTTTTTATCTTATGGTTCTAATTTCGAACTTAAAAATATTATGTTTAGTTTCCTTCTGCATGTGTCCTGTATTTGGACACATAATATCTTCTAGAGTTTTTGCAGAATGTTGCTACATAAATCCAGTTTGTTAAAACAGGGGCAAATTATGGGTTTCTCGAATCTCTTAACGACTCTTAAAGTCTATTCTCTACTTTTTTAAATTCTTCTATTAAATCGGATTTTCTACTGCTTAAAGCTCACCTCTAAAAGCTGATTTTCTACTCTAATTAAACTTATCTTAAAGCTGATTCTCTACTAGTATGTCTGATAGAGCTGATTTTCTACTAGTTATAGCTTGTGTTTCAGAGCTGACTCTTTATTATGTAAAGATTTAATAGATCGAAACGGTTGCGGTAAGATGACGGAAGTGTAAATGTTTTGCCATTACCAGAGTTAACACCAGTAGAAGTACATACAAAAGAGGTAAAAAATGCCGCTTAAAAATTTATACTGTTCTTATCTGATCTCGGCATATGAAACGAGCATATTGATTCTTACTTTCATTATCAATTCACCTTAATAATGTATACAATGTAAGTACCGATATGCCCTCAAGATATATTAGTATTTAATAAACGCACGAAAATAGCTGATTCTCTACTAGTTACACCTTGTCTTTCAGAGCTGATTCTCTATTATGTAAAGATCTAATAGATCGAAACGGTTGCGGTAAGATGACGGAAGTGTAAATGTTTTGCCATTACCGGAGTTAACACCAGTAGAAGTACATACGAAAGAGGTAAAAAATGCCGCTTAAAAATTTATACTGTTCTTATCTGATCTCAGCATATGAAAAGAGCATATTGATTCTTATTTTCATTATCAATTCACCTTAATAATGTATACAATGTAAGTACGATATGCCCTCAAGATATATTAGTAATTAATAAAAGCAAGAACACATGAAGCAAGTTTGCTTATGTTTTATAAAGGTTGAAAATTTATTGATGTTTTTATTTCTAAATTCTTGAGGTTGTAATCAATGATCCGATAATACAAGAGTAAGTTCAAAATTATATAAGCAGAGAGTGGCTTGAGTTCGTCGACTTCAATCAAACATAATTTTCTACCGCCACCAGAAATTGATTCACAGGGGCACATGATACTCAGAAAACGAACTGGCTGTTAGCTCCATTCACCGATCTCAAACTCAACCTCCCGTAGGAAATCAAACCAGCTATCTCAATATTTGAAATTAGTATTGCCCAATCCGGCTGTCGTGGAACAAATCAATACGGCCATAACAATGTAAGAAAGAAATAGTGTGATTGGCTGAGAAACAAAAAAAAAACAAGGTCCTTTAACGTGGAAATCTTTATAATAGAAAAACCAAGATGCCATAAGAAAGGGGAACCTAACTGCCTAGACACACGTACATGGATCCAATTGAATCCGCAAACAAATTTATCCGCACTCTAGCCTCTACCTTCATTTCACTTTTCCTTTTCTTTGCTTTCATTTTCTCTTTCTTTCCGGCGTTCTTCTTCATCTCCGTTGCTTATCCGCTCTAGGTGACCTCCCGCATCATAGGAGAAATAAATTGGATGTGCGGCCCGACAGACGTCCAAGACATTTGCCCAACAATAATTGCAGGGGGAAAATTCTTCCCCTTTTGCCGAGGAAAAAGTGAGAACATTCCCCCGTCGAGAGGGAATTTTACAGGTGGAGGCATTTCATTGCCCTTAATCTCCGATTAGATGCGTATGCCTGGCTTTGTTAACTAATACGCAACAGTGCTTGCATGGGAACATGTGGAACGGATTTATTGCAGATAAAACCCCATGTTAACCTTTTCTGTATAGTCTATTTATGAGAATAAACACCTTTAAGAATAACCTGATTGAAATGCTTTGAAGTATAAGTGGTTATAATTATTTTATTCCTTGCTAAGGCCCGGTGCATACATTTTTTAACGTGCGGCGCCACTGCGGCACCGAAACCCAACTATGCACGCATAACCGTGAAATGACGCACGAACTCATTTCGCGCCATTTGCGATAAATATTCTTTCGAAGAAAACGTGTTTATTTCGCTTATCTGGTGAAAAAAAAGTATATTTGAAAGAAAATAGACGTTACTGGATACAACCATTTATTAATTATTATTTCTATTCCATTTGTTTATGAAAACAAGGTACTTCAGTACGCAGAGTCATGTGCGGCACCGTGGGGAACTGCGGTACAAATTGCACTCAAGTTGTACTTGCTTCGTCCCAGCGCCGCTGGAGGCATGTGTGCACTGTTCCATTGGATCTAATGTATCTCAGACCGCACTTACGTTGCCGCAGCACGTTGAAAAACCGGATGTGTGCACCTGGCCTAATAGTTTTTCAACTGAAATTTTTTAAACAATAGTTGTTCGTTCCTTTGAAAAGTAGCAATAACTTATCAGAATATTTCTCTTTTGAGAGAGACTTTTACACGTGAAGGCTTTTCATTGTCTTATAATTATTAATTACCGATAAGCTACGTATGCCTCTCTTGATTAACTTCATATGAAACAGTGCTGGCACGAGAGCACGTAGAAAGTATTTATATACATTCTGTTTACGAGAAATAATGGATTTGAAAATAACTTGTTTGAAATACAGGGTGTCCCGAAAAGATCAGTACAACTTCAAAAACTTATTAAAAAAAAGAATAGGCTGACAGCAAAACTAGTTACATCAATAGTTAGAATAATTGAAAAAGTTTTTTCTACTACCTTTTTAAATTTCCACATAAGATCCTTTCGTAGCACGAAGAATATCAAGACGATATTCCAATTCAATCCACGAACGTTTCAGCATGCCAACATCAACACTAGCTACAGCTGTTTGGATCTTTTTGTTTTAATTCCACGACACTGTTAACTTTTGTTCGGTACACAGAATCCCTCTTTCATAACAATTTTACAAATCTTACCACATAATTTCTTTGCGTTTGAGTATCGGATTTTGTTTCGATAAACCACTTGACACATAGTGCTTTCTTCGCGGGATCCGCCATTTTGAATAACTGAATTCTTTAATAATTATTTGGGTGTTGTGCAGCGCTATCTATAATCAGAAACATACTGTAGAAAAACCTTTTTGAGTTAATCTATCTATTGTTTAAACTAGTTTTGCTGTAGGCCTATTCTTTTCATATAATTTTTTTAAAGTTGTACTGATCATTTTGGGACACCCTGTAGTTTGTAGTAAATATGACGATAATTTTCCATTCGTTGCATATAATTTTCTGCAATAATTTCAAAACAAAAATGTTTTACTTTAAAAAATATTGATAATTATTATTAATTTTCACCTGTTGGTTTGAACTGTAAAGATGATGATATTTCAATGCCTTTAATAACGGATCAGCACCGTATGCCTTAAAGTGTTAACTACTAATGAAACAGTGCTGATACACGTGGGAAGTATTTATTGGAAATAAACCTCTTTAATTGCAATTTTCTGTGAAATATATTGATAGAAAACAACACATTTGAGAAGATTAACATGACAATACCCTTTCTCTATCAAATTTTGGATTAAAAATCTTAATAGTTTTGTGATTTACAGATAGTGGCATCAGTATTTGAACCATTGACCTTCAGAAATTTTTTTTAGAACTGTAGCATTGCTTTACCTTTACAACACACTTGATGACTACATTAAAATTTCTATTGGTTGAATGGGGGAAGCGCGCAGTTGCAATAATCTTAGATTAGGAATCATAGGATTGTGAGCTCATGAGTCGTTTCAACTTAAGACTGTCATACAGTGGAGGATTGTACGTTAAATTCATCGCGGTCTCAAATTTCCTCATGTTGGCATGGTGAGAAAGTTTGGTGCCAGATCAGACGTTGACCTCGTCATACGACTGTAGTTCAAAATTACGAGGTACTGCCCTCAGATCTTTCCCTTAGAGATCAATACCGGACCGTTTCCAATAATGTTGTGTTGATGAAATGTTAAGTAATATCATCTACCTACTTCAATCGGTTGAATGATACCCAGGAATGCTATATCTACTATTAAAAAAGGAAGTGTTTGTTTTCTCTCTATTTTCTGTACTCAAAGTCTTGGTTGACATATGGCATTTACAGTGATGGGATTTGGCACACAGGTAGTCCGAATTTTTCGCAATTTGGGAGGCGCGTCGAATTTTAAAGTTCAATCTAGAACATTTTTAAATGAATTTAATTATTATTGTTTTCCTTAGAATGGTAACAGCAAAAAAAGATCACATATTCTAAATTTGTTTTTCCGATTTGTAACCACAGTAAAAAATAATAATAAAGTTTCAACTGGAGTTATGCACTTCTTTTTTCTATATCCAGGACTGTTAAAGACAGAGTAAAAATTTCAATAGATTTTAAATCTGCGAGAAATTTTACATTAGATCGATACCTAAAAATATGACTTTCTTTAAATAAATAATTTTTAAAGTGAAACTTTTATATTTTTTCCAATACGAACGGGCCACCGCGATGAATGACCTTCGTTTGTTTCGAGATGAATTTGATTTCCTGAGAAACGGATTCGAGTGAAGCAAAAGAAATAATTAAAGTTTTGACTAACAGTTTTCAGTGCTTTTTTCTATCTCAGCGATCGTTAAAGATAGAATAAAAATTTTAACGGATTTAAAATCTGCGGAAACTTTTACACCATATAGATATCTTATACGTTTGATTTTCTTTTAATAAATAATTTTCAATTATATATCTATATTTTTGCAAGAGATTAAGACGTCACGCCGTTTGGCGGATCTCTTCGAAATTCAAATTTTGCCGCATTTGACAATGTCGAGGCCATTACCGCGGTGCCATCATCGTCGATCCGGGATGGCTGTTATCCAATAGGCCACGAATTCCCATTTGGTTTGCAAAACAAACCAAATAGGAATTCGAAGAAATCACCGGATTAGCGAGCAGTGATCACACCGACCCCACGGAAACAACTGTCACGGGCAACGCCGTGCTGGCCAAGCAGTGTCTAGTAGGTCAATAAGATCAAACGTGTTTGGTCATACAGAGAAGACAGCAATTTTCCAAACTTATACAAGCGTGTGCTCCTCTCAAAGTGCTAAGTACTTTTGAATCAATACTCGATAAGATTCGAGTAATAACACAGTGTTATTTGTGTATCAAGAATTCCAGTTTGAAGCAAGCCCTACTATTACATGTATGATGAGATCAGAACATTTTGTTGTAAATGGGTTTTACATTGTTATTTAAGTAACTTTTTTTCAACTGAAAGTTATAAACTTTCTCACGGTTAAAAAAATTGAATTAATATTTAATTTTAATAGTATAATTCACAACACCAAATTAAAGTATCATAAATACCTACATTTATGAATTTGTTGAAAAATGCTGATCGTTTGCCCGCTAGGCCATTAGACCACGTACTTATCAATATTTTTCACATCGCAACTAAAAACCACTCTTGCAGAGCACTCGTCCAAATATTCACCAGGCATAGGTTGTCCTGGTCCTACAAATTAGTCTAGATATATCCAATAAGAGGACGACTGGGGACCAGTAGTCTGTACTGGTTAAGGTGAGCTTGGAACAAGTGCAATACTACCACAGCAGAGGGTGCTCCAAGGCTTTCTTTTAGAGACAGCAAAACTTCGTCAAGATCTTACTCACGAGTGTGATTTATTGTGGTGTAGTGTGGAAATTTTGAGACTGGGGAGCTATGTGTTGACCTCGTCATCTGACCGTGGTTGAAAATGCTTGGTGTTTTCGTCGTATCTTTTTTCCTTAGGCATTGGACCCGGACAGTTGCCAATAGCCCGATGTGTTGCTCCAGTGCAACGTTAATTTATTATTTTATCATTACAAAATCAGTTTGATAAGTTGTTTGGACGATTGAAAGATAAAAATTATTAAATATTTCTGCACCAACATAGCACCTTTTCTTAACTTTTTGTTTTCATTTTCCAGCACATCAAAATGTGTAATGTGTGCTGTAGATATATTTTGTCAGGTCTTTTAACCCTTCTGCTAGTGGTCTGGTACGGGGTATCGTCATAAGCAAAACGATCAAACCTTGATGGATGAGATGTCTCGTCATTAGAGAATAACTGAACAAATCGCGACTCGCTGTCACGAACAAAATACCTTAATAAAGAGATACCTCGTCATTAGCAAAATTAATCAGATCTTGATGAACGATAAATCTCGTGGACATTACTAACTCAGGTTAACAGTGTCCTGATCTGGTTCAGTGGTTCAGTGTTTCTTTGGCTGGAAGACAATTCTTAGAACTGATGAATTTTAATTACATCTCAAATTATTAACTAATTGTATTAAGTATTAAACACTGTATCGTTAATATTTAAATAACTTTCAAGTTTTTTTCTATTCTGAGCCTTTTCTAAACATTGTGCACATATGAAATTTGAATGTACTTAGTATGCTTTTGGTGATCATTTGCAGGGTATCAAAAATATGAAACACTACAACAAGTGCAAAATATTTGCATACATTGATTTAAAATTGAATGAAATACAATAAATATCGCATATATTCACTTTTATTTGCTACCATTTACCAATTTTCACTCCATTAATTTGTTAATTATATCATCCCGTGACTTTAGTAAAGAACTTTATTTCTTTGGGAAACAAAAATAATATTACTTAATAATACAAATTAAAGTTATATTACTTAATAATACAAATTAAAGTTATATTACTTAATAATACAAATTAAAGTTATATTACTTAATAATACAAATTAAAGTTATATTACTTAATAATACAAATTAAAGTTATATTACTTAATAATACAAATTAAAGTTATATTACTTAATAATACAAATTAAAGTTATATTACTTAATAATACAAATTAAAGTTATATTACTTAATAATACAAATTAAAGTTATATTACTTATAATAACAATTTTAAAATTACAGTATTAAAAATTATTTTGTGAATTGTATAAACGGTTACTTTGCTTAGTTTTACTAAAATTAATTTGTCTTTTTTGGTGAGCAATTTATCATCTCACTAAACAGAGAAATTATACTATAAAACACAGACTAGATGGCAACCGTTGGAAATGCACACTGATTTAAAATAGTTCATAATAGTTAAAAATAATCAGATATTGCAATGAATTCGGAAAGAGTGATAGACAACGAAATATTTAATTTGATGGAATGTTAAATTTGCTAATTTCATCCTCAATTATTCAAACGATAACAGTAAGCATGGTGTTTTAAAAAATAAATTATAATCTCTGTCAGAATTGAGTTAATCGATAGAGTTTCGAGACTGTAGAAAAAGTGATGATAAAGCACAAGTACCTCGAGTCAGTCATTGAGAAGGGGAAACATAAATCACTATATCGCGAAATAAATACATACAGATCTACATTTACTTGTAGTCAACCAAATTGGTGATAAACATTTACACTTATTTCGTATGAAAAATCGTTATTGTTGGGTGTAACTACAGATGAAGTCGCTTTATTTACGATGTTATTTATGAGCGTTACCGAAACAGAAAAATCTAGGGAGAATTGATGATAATTATATCCTTGTGTTTTATGTCCGAAGTATTTTTCTGTAGATTGTCGTCCCAAAACGTTTCTTATAAATAGGAAACTGAAGAGCTTACGATTGAAACGACCTTAGCAGATTAATCGGAATTTATGCTATATCTAGTGTAAATAGTGTAATTACTATCCACCAAAACACATTACGATGTCAAATAGTTGTACATAACACTTACTGGTGGGTGTTTTTATGAGATATCTCGCCGTTAACAAAACTGACTAGATCGTGATAAACGAGATATGTCGTCATTAGAAGAAAACTGCCTAGATCTTGATTCTGTCATAATCAAAACATCGGCAGTATCTTGATGACACGTTATATCGTCATTAACAAAGTTGGACAGACCTTTATGGACGAGGTTACTCATCATTATCAAAATTTGTCAGATCTTGATGGAAGAGATATCTCGTCAAAAGCACTAGGAGGGTAAAGATAATGGTTCTCATTTTTAACATCTGCAAGTTGTAAGCAACGCATGAGTAATTCCTTTCTGAGTGCATTTCTCTCTTTAGTGTCATTAAAACTTTTCGCATGAGTTTATATCCATTACTTGATGATGTCTGTATTGCATTTGATACAGCATGACCAAATATGACCACAATAAAACCCACCCTTTATTTGTAGCAATTGATTAGCAAATAACAAACCCTAATTTGAATAGTGTATTACCCCCAATTCCAGCTTATGGACACATAATTAGTCCTTGAAGCATTCCGTTGTCATGAACATGGCAGTCTCAGCGTGAAGAGCTATGGAAGATGCTACCTCATCATACGCACCGGGAACTGGAGAAGACCTGCCTTCCTGTGAATTTTGCTGAATCAGCCCGCACATACGTAACGTTTCTATTATAACCGGAATTTTCAAAAAGCTAACTCGACTTCGGAATGCATGCGATTTGTTCGAACTCGTAATCAAGCACTTCGGTCTACCGGTTTCTTAAGAACAACGCCCTTAGTAACTCAAGCAATGGTGAAAAATTTTAGTAGTGTTGCATGACTAGAATTACTAGTTCACCTCTAATTTTCAAATTTAGAAGAGCTTAGTTCTAGATATTTTACGTGCGTTTACCTCGCATGTAAACGTTCGGAGAATAATTTATTTATGAACTCTCCTGGTATAAATGGTATAAATTCTCGCAGAGCTGGGCTTGAGGCTTGAACATCCCTAAAGTTTAACCATGAACTTCACTACAAATGAATACAAAAATAAATCCATTATTCTGTCTTAAATATTTGTATTACTGTTATTCTCAAGTGAACTAACTGTGACAAAATATTTCTATATACCCAATTGGTTTGATGTTTACGTACCTAAAACAACCATTTGACTTTCTATCTTGGACATCTTCAACGTTTTTACATAACTCGAGACATGCCCTCATCATCAATTCAATCCGAAGGTCACTTCACCATGAAAACATTTTGGCACACTGTTCAAAAATATGCAGCGTATTTCAAATGGTAAAAAGATTATAGATGATTATGGTAAAGGATTTGGTGGTGTGATATATAGGATTCAGGGATTTAGTCGAATAAAAAACAGCAAAACAATGGAACCGCGAGAATAAATATGCGATGTATATCCATCATCTGCAACTGACAGGCATAAAAGATAGTTCATATTTCGGAAAGGAAATCGCATATATACGACGTACATAGGGAATCAGTTACGATTTTATCTATTTTAAACATGGAAATATATCTTCTTCCATTTCTAAAAAGGAAATTATACAGCATGGTTGCTCAAATCAAATTTCTGAAAGCCTGAAAAGTGTTAGGTAATGAAACCTTGAAAGAGTTTTTGCATCGTAGAAAAGCTTCTAAAAACGGTGCAATGGCACGAAGAAATAAGCAAGATCAAACGCTAGAACGTACTGTAAGAGCATTAAAAAGGTACATTTTATCAACAAACTTATATATGAACAATTTATCGAATATAATAGAAATTCTCAACAAGGTATTCATACTTTAAAAAGCCTGTATAAGACTATTGCAACACAAGGTTGTGGCACTAAGCGTTTTATTGCCAAAGCATATTTAAATAAATTTCGAATCCAACTTGATAAACACTTTACTATTGAAATGAGATTGCAATTCAATAAGCCGTATTGGTAATACAAAACTTCAAATTTCACTTACACCATTTAAACGGGACGCAGAAAAGGGAATTAATAGGAATAACGAGACTGAAAAATAACTACTGTGACTGACAAGTACATAGGGGAGAAGGGGGCTAGTGTAGACAACTTGAATAATTCTGCTATTTGTGAGTAAAAATCTCTCTGTTGTTTTTGTAGAATAGCAATACTAATATAAACTTTTATGTGCAGTTACATGCCAACACACTTGATAGTTCAGTAGCAGTATATAAAACTAGGTTTATATGGTGCAAAAGTAAGTTCTTGATATGTTTTTTAATTACTAGATTAGACTATTTTAATTCAATATTTAAGAAAAAGGTGACAGTATGTTATAAATGAATGTATTCAATAGCTATTTTGATATTCACTTGTGCTCTACTTGGTTTAAATTAATCAGTAGTAGGCCTAAATAAGCAAATGTCTCCATGGGGCTAGTGAGTACAGATGGTGGTGGAGCTACTGTGCACATGTCAACACCAATCCCACTTAGCTTTCAGTGGTAAAAACATGGGTTAAGTTTTACAAAAGGACGTATCACAAATCTCAAGAAAATAAATTGTAGATTAATTACCACCTCTAGATTATTGCCGGTAGCACGATTCGCACTGTATCTCAGTTGACATTTAATGTTAATTAATCTAACTACATTTCCGAATAGAGGCACTTTTATTTCTATATTAAAATCATTTTCCCACTAAATAAAACTTAAAACTAGCTTTCTATTATGTTGATTTGTCTTTTAAGTATATCTATAATATAGTGCAGCTCCTAATTATAAATATAGTGACCTTAACACTAATTAAATATGCTTTATTAAGATGAACATTTATAGAGAATTATACTGTTTACGTTAAAATCGATTTCATTATGGTTTTACATACTTCCATGGATTGTATTACATGTATAATCAGTTTCCCAACTTGTCCACACTAGCCCTATGACATGGGGCTAGTGTGGACAAAAACAACTTTTTTAAATAAAAGATTATGATTATTAAAAAACTATACTGCCAAACACACTTTAATGTATGAATCAAAACTAAATTAAAAGGGTACATTTTTGTAAAGAAAATTGTTGATGTGTCAAAAATTACAGATAGTATACTTTATTGCCAAATTTATAAAAATTCTCCATACTAGCCCACTTTTCCCATAAATAACGATACTCTAATATCTAAATAACAGGATAATATGAGTCTAATTCACTAATATCAGTTCAAAGTTTAGTTCTTCGTAAATTCAAGATTTATACAAATTAGAAAATGTTAGCAACTATCAGTGGAAATTTGAAAGCAGGTTTTATCGAAACACACACGTGATAACACTCAGAAAACATTACGGAAATAATCAATACAACACACTCTTAAAAATAGAAAGCTACGTAACTAAATAACGGACATCTTTTAAAGACAGCAACTGTGAAAAGAAAACGACACTCTTGGTTTCAACGAACAAGTCCTTTGAAATTTGGGGGAGTGAATTGGTCAGTATAGATATTAAACAATGATAGAATCTCGACTAACAAATAGTAAACAATGAGATTAATAATAAGGTTTGGAAGTGCAATTTACAAAGATTGGGGACGGAATAGATAAAAACACTAAAAGAGTTTTCAGAGGTGTCGGTTTCATTAGGCACGAGTATAGATAATCAGAATCAACAGTCGTTTTTGGAGTAATATTCGGAAAATACACTGACGGAAAATAAAATCCCATTACCAAGAAGGAGGTGTGCTAGATAAACTAAATTTGGAAGGCCTGCTTGCGCATCTGAAAGACGTCTATTCAAATTTCGCGCTAGACGAATAAGAGAGGCGCTAGTAGCGCCAATATGAAGATGGAAATTATGTTTGTTTTAAATACGCGATGTAAACTTCGTGAGCGTTATTCATAGTCCAGATTCGGCGTTGTGAGCTAGATTCTAGTCAATAATGTTCTAAAAGAGACGAAGAAAGTAGTATTAGCAGCTTATTGAATTTGAACTAGACCGTGTAATAGGGCTATGAGGTGTATTTTCTGTTCGCGATATTGTAGAAAGACTTGGAAGGGATTTATCCTCAGTGCATGATTGTTGGCAGCACTGGTCACGGGAAGGTAGTCTCAAATAGACCTGGGTCCTGCCGCTCACTGGCCACTATTGAGAGGGAAGACCGCCATATTCACTGCATGGCTTTGGCGCATCGTACTGCATTTGAGCAGAAATTCGAATTTCTGTTGGTACCAGGGAGACACAACGAACTATACCAAATCGATTACGTGAGGAACAGCTCCAAGCCAGACGCCAAGTAGCGTTCATGCCACTTACTCCAAATCACTGCCATTTGTGACTTCAGTGGTGTCAAGAAAGAGCTCATTTGAGGGTGGAGTGGATATCTGTTTTGTTTTCAGTTGATAGCCGTTTCTGTCTTCGTGCCAGTGATGAACGTTTGTTGGTTAGAAGGAGGGCAGGTGAGAACCAAGTTGTCTGAGGCGCAGACACACTGAACCTACACCAGTACTTATGATCTGGGAAGCAATTTCCTGTTACAGCAGGAGCACTCTAGTTGTTATCCCAAGCACCTTTACAACAAATTTGTCCGTCAGAAAGGTGATTTAACCGGTTGTCCTGCCATGCAAGAGTAGCATTCAAAAGGGGTGTTTTACAACAGGATAACGCTCGTATACCGCTGCTGTCAATCAACTTGCTCTACATAGTGTCAACATATTGCCTTGTCCTGAAAGATTACCAGATCTTTCTCACATCGAACACGTTTGATACATTATGGGACAACCAATCCAGCGTCCAGACTAAGTGAAACAGGCATGGAACTCCATCCCACGAAATGACATGCGGCACCTGTACAACACAATGCATGCACGTTTGCATGTTTTCTTTCAAAATCGGGGCGACTACAGAGGTAATTAATGTATCACCATTTCACATTTAAAGTGGCTCTTCCCGGCTAACCTGTGACCTCGAAACTTTAATCGAATAAATATTTTACCTATACGAATGCTTCGCCAGCATTTCATTCCTCTAAACTAATTTCTTCTTGGTGCTGATTTATTTTCCGCCAGTGTATATTGCATCTTTGGGCGATGCTTTTTCATAAGTGTTTTATTTTGACGGCACTTGTAGCTGCTACGAAATTTGCAATAGGAAGTGAAACCAGCAAAAGCACAATGCTCTAAAAAGATCTCTACTTCGTTACCTTCTGGACTGCATTGTAAAATAAAACTGTTTTCTCAGTAATAAAACTAAGAGAGAATAGAGAGAGATTTATATATACATAAAGCTCTTATTTTTATTCCGAATGGGACGTAAAATGTCTTACTCTAAATATAGATATGAAAGATATTTTCCTGTTCATATTCAGAATAGCAATGTGGAAGTCAAATTCAGAGTAGGGTATGTCTGTTTTTTTTCTGGAAGTCACAGATAATCTTTTTATTTTGTATATCATTTGAGTTTTTGATGTTTATCCCACATGTATATTTTAATTATTAATGCATTTCACATTTAACCATGCATGCACAATACAGCCAATACAACGATGCAGTCTTGATATTATTTAGGGATTTCCAATCAGTTTAGTAGATTAAAACGGCCTTTGTTCATGAGAGAAAGTCAGTTGGAATTTTTCTCTGACATTTAGTGGTTGCTTGAAGTGAGTAAAAGTGAGAGAGATTGTTTCCCACACTTTTTGATTGGATGTAATTGATATGGTTCCACCCGCGATTTGTTTAAGAAACAATTTTCCAACCAGTTGAGCTTTATCGGAACAAAGTCATCAGTCTGCAGAAAAATTCTCACATCAGCGTTTGTTTACGGACCCGAATGAAGGTCATCGATTTCATATCTATGTTCATCAAGGTTTTTTTATTCCTCAAACTCATAGAATTTCTACTTCTATTCAGGAATGAACCCATTCTCTTACACGATACATTTGTAATAGTGAAGATATATTTGGAATTATAAGAGTAATATTATTTTCGATCAACGAATCTATCTCATTATGTAAGTACTAATATCTATACTCAAATGTATAAGGTTTCATCTGTCTATCTGAATAAAATAGTATAGTAAATATCCCTGAAGAATTAAGTGACACAATGTGTACCACTGAACACATATATCTTACAATTTGATGAGCAAACCATCATTTACTCATATCTCTTACATTTTGATGAGTTAATCATCATTTACTCATATCTCGTACATTTTGATGAGTAAATCATCATTTACTCATATCTCTTACATTTTGATGATTAAATCATCATTTACTCATGTACTCGTAAAAATCATAATTTACTCATTAAATTACAGACATTACGATTGGTCATGAAACGTTCTCAAGTACCCATGGCGTATTCAAAGACAAAATATAAAAGTAGTATGAGTAATGGTAAGCTTTTTATGTGGCCATGATTATGTGACCAAAACGAACTGTAGCGTGACCCTTTTACTACTTTTGCTGTCGGGTGGAACCGAACATTCATGATCTAATTGGATCACTGAGAGAGAAAAGATTCATATCCATTAAATTTATGATCTTATAGGTCTGTGCGACATCATAGTAAATTTTCGCGATTTCCCCACCTTATAGAAATGGACATTTACACACCTCTTATCTCCTCATAAGATATTATACCACCAAGCGAGGTAATTAGATAACAAATCGGACCATTTTTATAGATAAATCGTGTGAAATCGAGATGTAGAACAAATTATATGACGCTCCTCTCCGTATCAAAGCATCTACTTATATTCACGTCTATGGACGTAAGATAACAGTATTAAAATTTAAGATATTGTCTCTCAGTCGACTGGTAATTATTTCTACTGTGCATATATTATTAAGTTTGCCATATACACTATATGGAGAAAAGTATTTGGACAGAAAAAGTGCTTTATTATTCTATATACTAACGGGAAGGCTCTTCTTCTGCTTGTATTACAGCTGCAACACGTTGGGCATACTTTCGACAGGTTCTCGGTAAGTCTTGGCAGAAATAGTTCGCCATTCCTCTTGCAAGGTTGTGAAGATTGTGAAGATGGGCATACGTGGCTGTTGCACTCGTCACTTCACTTTGTACCTCAAGAGCTCGATCGGATTGGGATCGGGGTTTTGAACAAGCAAGTCAAGCAAATTCACCTCATTTTCAGGAAACCAGTCCAGCACACGTTTTACAGTATGACATGGAGCTTCATCCTGTTGGAAGAAACAACCATCATAGTCGCAGTATTGCCATAGTGTAGGCAGGTTCGAATTATCCAGAAATTCGATAGACATATCAGCGTTCATGGTACCAGGTACATAAAGCAATGGGCCGAGTCCTAACTAGGAAAAACAACCCCACACTAAGATGGATCCTCCTCCGAATTTCTGCAGTTTACATACTCCTTTAATCCATATAGTGTACATGAAATACATTTCATGTATACACTGTCGGCGGTAGTTTAAGTATCTTGCTTCAGCATCGGAAAGGGATATACACTGACAAATATAGAGTGGCTCCCGAGAGAGGGGGTCAATCTTAGGTCAGCTGATTTTGAGTAAGGGTGAAAATTTGTCACAGATAAGTGTTGCAATATGCAGAAGCCAAAATATATGTACGGCGATTTCATGGAGGGTTTATACCTCGCAAACTTTGCAAACTAACAATAGACTTGGTGCCAGAATCAACACTACAGATCGTAGTTGGAAGGGTATGCTTACTTTTCATCAGATACTTGATTCAACTAATTGACTCTTTCAAAATCCCGTGACCAAACAGCTTTCTCGCGGAGGTCAAACTACATCAAGTGAGTGTGTCGGGGTGGCCACCATATCAATAACAGAGTGGATTCTCTTTCACTCTGTTGGCGTCGTTTTATGTAAGTTTCTACAAGATCCATTCCCTTTGTCTTAATATAATTTTCTGTTTTCGTTTTTTTAATAAATGAATTCTGGTCACTATTTGACCGGATTTATGTCCTTTGTTGGTAGGTTGTCATGGGTTGTGAAAAAAGATATCACACAAATTACAGGATCATATTATCAATTTTCGCTATGTACGTTCAACATTAGAACGTCTGTTGGTCAATTTCTATGACGTTTAGTCAGAAAAAAGTCTTTAAACGCTTGTTGCATTTTATATTCAGGATTTTTATAGGACTTTGATAATTTATGGGGATTTTTAATCCTCTTACTTCATAAGCATACAGAAAAAATTTGTCAGTATGACGGTATAGTTTGATAAAAACTCAATAACTAAATTTACCTACAGCGTCTTTTGGTATCACCAAGCAGATTTCTCGGACTAAATAGCTTTAGTTCGCTAAAAATGACAATAGAAATATCATACCTGGCAGGTTTTAAATCCATTATTAAAATCATAAGGGAATTGAAATATTATAGTGATTCTTTATATGTTTATTTGACCTTTAATACATTGACATCCCCTTTTAAAATGAGTCAGTCTTGCTCGATTGTTCGCGTCTAAGTTTTCAACTGTTACAACTATTATTCTAATTACAATGTTATTAAAAGCGATTTATGATCCCATCAGACACAAAAATGGTGACTCACAAAATTGTTTTAGGGTAACAGTAGTACAGGCAAGTTTAATGTTAAGGCGAATTACTGTTTGCCATAAATGAAATCCAAATAAGAACTGAGAAAAAGAACTCAGATTGGTTCAATTAATAAATATCAAGTCCTCAACGAAATAATGTAAAGCACAAGCCATCAGAATGGTTTGTCATATCGGAGTGTCATATTTGATCCATTGTGTTTATCAAAGAACCACAATTGTCTTCAGGGAAGATACATTTTTGACGTAAAAAGGCCGGACATCCGGGAGTCCACAATCTACGGTCCCTAAGACCGTAGCCAAATAGAGCTAACAGAATAAAGAGAGCTAATAAGATCGCTAAATAGGAACTAAATTCAACATTCCCTCGCATATATTTCTTGTGAAAGTCAAGTTTTTATTTATCCAATAATATAATTTTTGCTGTATTTAACTATCCCACTGTGTATGTTTAAATGATATCCTTGAAATAATGTAGTCAAGTAGGACAATAATTGCTAAAGAATGTTGTATTTTCTCACCATTAAAATCTCAATAAATTTAATTACAGGTGTACGGATTAAATTAATCTTTAACAATTAGTCTTGATGGCGATTTAAATTGTTCATAGTTTTTATAATTCTAAACTTGTTCAATTTAAAAATTAAAAATATGAATTTCACAGAATTGCATATCGTTGTAACAAAAGAAAACCTTAATAAGAGCAACCTAAAATGTTCTCAAACTTCATGAGAGTGGGCTTCGAGATTTAAATTTAAATTTTTAAACAGGGTTAGGTAAAACACATAAACGAATTCATCGACCAAGAGCAGATTTCAATTTATCAGTTTAATATTATTCCTAAAATAAACAAACTTTGTGTTGAAAATTAGAATTAATTCGAGACATCTTAAGTTATGTAAGGCCAATTTTATAAAATAATCCGTCTAAGGAATTACTTCACTTTTTTTAAATAAAATAATGGAATTGTGATCACTTTTAAAACAATAGAATCAACTGGATTTAAATATGACTACTTTCTTCGAAGATCAAGGATCAAAAGTCTTATTTCCAACGATACTAAAGATCAATACTTCCATTTGTGGATCTAGAGGTAATATATACAAAAGAACGATGACAACTTTTTCTGTGTTAAGGTAATTAAAATGGATAATGTTTGTCACTTCTCTAGGTAGATTCTATTTTGGATATCATCGGCTCACAACAGAAACACACAAGTCAAAAAATATAGGTGTGATTAAACTAATGGGTAAATTCAATTCATTGCCAAACTGACTAAAGTTTTCTTAAGAAACCTAACCTTCATGCAAAGAATAAATGATTAAACTGATTCCACCTGTGTAAAGATCACCATTCTAGACTAGGAAATCTAAAAAAGCTATCTTGAAAATTTTGGTTTGCTGTGTTTCACTTGCAAGATGACGATACTAAAGAATATGGTTAAACTCAAGATTATGGTATCATCTGTATTTCATGATTATAAACCATCACCAATTTGCGAAAATTTGGGATCCATATGGTACCTGCCGTAAACTTATCCAAATAGCCGTTTAGCAATGAAAATTTAAGTCGCCAATTTGGTAAGAAGTTTGACATTTCACAAGATCTTTGATAGATAATTCATTTAAAAAATAGTTGTTAACAGACCAATATGTTATGAACGATTACGAATCACAAAGAGATGGAATATAATACTTAATTGATAATCATTTCGTTTTACTTATGTTTCACAAAATAACTAAGAATATAATTATAGTTCGCGCCTTTGGCATAGTATAAAACATCAAAATGTGATTCAAAAAATGCAATTAAGTGAAAATGGCCAAAAATTCAGATTAGTGCCTTTGGTGTGTTGTTAACGATATCTCAATTCTATCTTTCGTTGTTAACAGACCCATACGTTATTAAAGATTAAGAAGCACAAAAATAGAAGAGAGAGAGAGAGAGGGTATTGAATTTACAAACATTTATTTATTTACAGTTCAAAAATTGAAATCGTTCCATGCCTTTCCTTCACCTGCGTTCATCCAAAACAACTCACTGGATGCTGTGCATCTCAAAAAAGAATCCCTCTTTTAATTATTACCACGAAACTGCGACAGAAATGCAATATGTCCAACGGAACTCCAAATCCCTCCGTTAATAACCCTACTCTTTTCCACCTCCGTTCTTGCAGGTAGGGGAAGGCGGGACTGAAAATCCCTACTTTAGGGATGAAGCAAGATTGAGCCAGAGAAGGGTGGAGGAAAATTCTCCTTTCATTAATTTGTTGACAGACAAAGCAACGGAATAGAATGCGGACTGTCCTAATTAATTTGCAGTGTCCCGGAAAAATAGAGCTGGGAAAGGTTTAACCAAGCGGCTGACAGTGATACGGGACCGTTCGATTATGCTTTCAAAAGCAGTTGCTCGGTTACCACCTGAAAGAAAAGGGATTTTTCTCATTATTATTTGCATCTAGATCATCGAACTCAAATGGACACTCGCCGGTGTTAATTTTTTCCCCTTTTTCTCCTTGTTAATCAGGAAATTAAGTTATTTTTTCATCGAACTGTTTCCTGGCCTCAACAGCATTCAATTATACATGACATCGGGCTGCTTATTAGATGTTCAATAACAATGTATGGGGGTTCCGTATTTACTTAAGATGATTAGTTTATAAGATTTTAAATATATTAGCTTATCGAGTTTGAGATTTCAAATCCATCTGTTTGGTTTAGTTTCGCTATAGTAGTTCAATGAATTTCTGAGCTTTACGAAATAAATTAATGTATTCTGACTCGCAATATTCTGAATTTTAGCGATTAAATAGAAGAACAGACGGATAAAACTTTTATTGGTGACATTGAGAATCTTTGAGAAGTTATGAATGTTGAAAGCTTGTTTCAATGGGGGTTCCAGCATCTACCAGTCGCATATTTGTTTAAGAAATCATGACGATTTAAGGAAGGTTTGATCCATGTTGCTACATGGCGTGGAAAACTTAAGGATTAGTAAAATTTCCAGCTGCTACTTTGTTGTGAAGAGACCAAGATGCGTGAAAATGCTACAATAAGTATGTCAAAAGTTATTGAACGAATGAGTAAAAACAAAATGGATCACACAAGAATATCTTTGAATAGTAAACACATCTTTCAAATGGTGACAATGCACTGGGTGCCATGAAAGAGAAAGTAAATGTGAAGACTGAACTAAAGATAGGATATTGATCCTTAGTAGGCTATATGACCACCGTGAACACTGATGCAGGATTTGCTTCGCGTTTGTATACTGAAAAGAAGGTTGGGAATGAGTTCCAACGAAAGCACAACCCATTCCTCTATCAGACACTGACATGAAGATTACAAAATTTGATTATTAAAAAACTTTCTACAGAATAGCCTGGAAATCTCCACAGTCTATTTCGCTAAATTTTAAGATTTATGGCCTGTGAAAATAGAGACATTCCTTAAGTTTTATCAATTATGAAAGCATGTTTTTCATTTGTGGGTATTGATAATTATTTAAACAGAATATAACTCCACCAGAAATCAACATACCACTTTTATAATTTTATTCGTTGAGCGGTGTTGGGGTTCAAACCCTTATGACAGGAACTCTCTAGGTGTTGGGTCCTAAATACTTTAGCTTTATGGTAATGGTAAAATAGTTGGGGCAGCCACACCAATCTTGGAATGTGGCTTCTGTTGGACGTAGTAAGAAGGTACTGAATAGGACAGAGACCAATATTCATTTTAAGGGGTGGAAATTATCTGTCCAAAATGACTCGGGGGTCTGTGAGACCCATGGCAGCAGTTAAAGGTTAATTTAAAAATCCTGTATCTCAACATGGAGCTTACGATTAAAATAGATCATTCACGTAGGTGCCTATATTCATGTAGTTGTTAGTAAAACGCAAACACCTCAACCTGATATATTTTTACGAATTCTTTTCAACAAAAGTTATACATACACGTTTTTCGAACAGCGAAATTCTACTGAGGGTTTTACCTTTTTAAATACCTGGTCATGTGTTGGAAATAATTTATAGCTTCCGTGCAACGGCTAACAGTGTGTGTGTATTTGTAAAGGTATTCGTACGTCTACGTCTGATTCAATGCTGACCTATTTTCCATAGATAAATAAAATAAAAAATAAATACTTATAAGATTATATTTTTTCAAAGAAAATATGCTAATATAATAAATACAGTGTCAAAAACTGTGCAATTAATGTTTCTTACGTTTATTCGACATTTTTGCATTAATTTCAATGTAGACTTATTCTATAGGAACAACTTAGTCTGAGAATTCTGATAAGGTATAACCATGCATGTAAAGTCTACAGATTTGTTCAAACAATTGAAGTAACGGAGAATGTAATTGGCAGAGTTGCGATTGAACCACTTTCAATTTCTTTCTTGATGTAAGAAATTTCGATTACAGGAAATGCTTTAGTTCTCTGGGGTATAGAACAATTATCGTTAAATTATCCCAAGAGGGGACGAAAGAAATGTAATCTGTTTTACAGGGTGGTTTTAGTAGAGTAAAAAATAATCAAAGCATGTTCTACAAAAGATGCTTCTTTCCTTTCTAGCCTTGTACTTTCTATTAGCAGATCTAACTCTACGAGAGTCACGATATTTCTGTGTTGTGCAATCTTGATTTTAGCTTATTACACATATAAAGAATAAATAACCATAGCTATTGGTTGGAATAGTCCTAAAATATTATAATGGTCAAGAATATCGAAATTGATAAGAATTTTTGCAGAGGTTACTGCAATTTTTAGAACTCGTGTACCACCCAGAAAGTTAAAATGTAAACACAAGCATCCAAAGAATTACGATAGGAAACTTGAATTTGTTAAAGACCATTTTCTTGCTTCGTCAAAGTAGGTCGAAAATAATGTAATTTATCTGAACGTTTTAGTGAATCGTAGAAAGGTTATGTAGAACAAGAAATTTCCTAATATTTACAATTTATTGACCAAATCTGATGGAAAATATGTAGTGAAAATAACATTGACAGGTGTTATCCAAAGAATTTGCGGTAGGAAACATGAATTTGCTATAGACCATTTTCTTGTTTCGTCTAAAGTAGGTTGAAAATAAAGTAATTTATCTGAACATTTTCGTGAGTCGTGGAAAGGTTACGTAGAACAAGAAAAATCCTAATATTTACAACTTATTGGCCAAATCTGAAGGAAAATATGTACTGAAAATAACATTGACAGGTGTAACGGACTTATCATTGTTGGAAAAAAAATATTCTGCGTTCTTTCCCTTTTCCCTAACAGAACTAGAAGTGACGAATAAATAGACGAGAAAATAAACTCAATATCTTCTCCGAACAGTCAATATGCATTTTCGAAGAAATTCGGAATTATTACGGCTAAGGGCTTCTGACAAAGAGTTCCAACTTTCAAACATTTTCCTAGTTTTGAACACTAAAAGGTATTTTGTTTCCACTTTCTTTTTTCGAAGATGTTACCAGATGTGACCTGGCACTTACATAAATGTAAATAATGACATTAAGCTAATTTATTCCTCTGATATTTTTAACGCGCCTAAGTGCATTCTGGGTAAATTTCTGCTGCTTTACTTTCAAAGAACGTTCTTGCTAAAATGGCATAGCTTGTAAAACTAGTAGGAAAAGTCTGAATGAAAAAAGAGGTAAGAATTAGTATTTAAAAACGTTTACTTAGAGTTTTTAAGATCAGAAAAAGCGATTTTTGTATTGGATGGAGGTTATCACTCTGCAGTCATTTGTTTTGCTATACGACGACAATAATGCCTAGAAATAACAGTAAAGAGCAAAAGACAGACAGCAAACTTTTGAAAGCTATATTGATATATTCTGTGTGAACTTTGTTGAGTTTTATAACTATACCATAACAAACGGAACTCTAGTTCAAAAACGCCATTGGACAGATGTCAGATGATATTTTTCCAAATTATTTTTTCATTAAAGTGTATTATTTATTACGACATCGTAGAACGTGTAACGAATCATAAAACTTTAAGCGATATGTTTATCGTTTGACATAGTATTTATTGTTATTCACTAACATTACACGGTTTGGATTGGTATTCTGTGGATTGAAAGTGACCATAATAATCACTTTTCTTTGTCGCAAAAACACCATTTAAATGTAGGAAATATAATTTTAAACTGCTTTTCGATGTTTTCCTATTTTCTAGAACTTACTTTTGACAAGAATGGAAATACAAGTATATCCATTCATATGATGCGTTTCACATAGATTGTACTTTTGTTGTATGAAAAACAATAAAAGTCGAGTTTGAGTAAACTAATTAGTAAAACTAATTTATGGAGAATGCTCAAACACTAATAGTTTTCCTATCTTACAGCAACAGTACAGTATTTGACTTTGACCTTTGACAATCGTGCACCAAGCATGCCATATTTTTGAATTTTTACTTCTTTACCGGAAGATGAGAAATTAATTGAACATTCCATTTAGTGCAGCAACAAAAGAAATTGTTTTAAAATCAAATATCTTTAGGAGACAAATCAATTACCTTTTATTTTTCTAAAGAAGGTAAATTGGTTTGAAAAAGCATTTGTTATAAAGAAAATCATTGTTTTCAAAAACTTCTAGCTCACACAAGTTGCTTATATACAGCTACTACTCGTAACATACCTTGCTTTCTTGAAAACCTTGACCTTGATTTTCTGTCGCCATGACAAAGAAGTTTTTGAATTCCAAATCTTCGACTGGACTCATTAATATTCCTTCAATACCGGCAAAATTCCATTTAAAATTTCTTTATACTAACTTGAATACAGCTTCAGCAAAATCAAATCCACTGTGGTAGTTATTGCATGTGATAAATACGAAATATATAATTGATTAAAAAATATTTATTAAATTCACTACCACAGAAAACCTAGCAAAATTCAACTAAAGTAAAGTCAGTAACAAAAGTTTTATACACTTATATTAATTCGAGTCTACCAATTACACGATCTTGTATCACCATTAAATATTTTATAGAAAAAGGATAAAAGGTCAAGCTATAGCTAATTCAACGGTATGACTCCAATGATGATCAAATTCATATCCCAGACACTCCTTTTAGAGAATAAAATCTAGTTTCCTAGCAATGCGTTTCCAGCGAGAGTATTGGACCACGCTCTGGTGCCTAAAACAATTTTAAACATCCGCCACTGCCAGTACTCAACACTTGACTCTCTTTCGGACACATCACTCTTGACTGGACTAATAGGAATTTAATGGCAATGCTCATCAATCCCGAAAGCCCACGTGTCGTGACATGAAAACTGTTCATCGAGGGTTTATTGGTTTGCATACACCCGCGATGAATTCATCTTCGCTTCAAGATTAGCTTGTGTGTGTGTAGCTGGATTTTAATTTACGTCGCGATTGCAGATTGTGCTTGATTGATAGCTGACGTTTATTACTGGGTTTAGTATATTAACTTGTTGGTGTGTCTGGTTCGTGCTAGGTATCGCGACGTCTAAAATCTAATGAGAGAATTCTGATCGCTGCATGGAAATGGTGTATTTTATGGAACCTTGCTTCATGCGTGAATTGTACGTGGAACGGATGTTTCGTATAGAAATAAATGGAAGTTTATTTAGCATAGTTTGAATATTTTACATACAAAGGGGGATCCAACTCCAGTATGCTCCCTCTCACAGATTCCAAGGATTTCTAAGCAATCATCAATGGTTTGCGGCTTGGTTGGAAATAAGCTCGCTTCACTTCCTCGCAAGGTACCATAGCATCAAAAAATATTTGACGAATATTTTATTATATATAATAGGTATCAATTTAAGAACCATAATATACTGAATGTAGAAAATTATCAATTACATAAAAGAGAGATTTTCAGTGCAAATAAACAAACAGCTTTTTCTTCCTGTTTCCCATATGCTCACGCATGATACACAATAAGAGGTACCTAAAGATGTTATTTATCACCATTTTGAGACGTTATGCGTTAACCAATCAATTTGTATAATGCTTCGAGGAACTTATTTTCTTCAATATACTCATATTTATGCATTATTACTCCTATTATTTGAATTGTTCAACCCTATGAAAAATACACATCCATAATTCCACCTTACAACCTACAGTCTTTCCTGCGTGACGTTAAACCAGTTGTGACCTTCTTGATCCATTTAATCCTACAGAGGATTCTATATTTTCTAAGAAAAGAAGTCGTAGAATATCTTTGCAAGGGATTATATTCTAAAAAAAGTACACACACATCAATGGATTACGCATCCAAAAAAGATTCTTATCTAAGGTGCAATGTTTTCAAAGGATTCTGTTCTACAGAATGGGCCCATAAAATTGTTCTGAATAATTATATTTGAATGAAAGGACAAGTATAATCATTCCAAAGGTTATATTCTAAAGAAAGGATCTATAGAATGTTTCTGAATGTTGAAAAAATCAATGGATTCTTCTTAGTAAGACGTGGCTGCTTAGCCATTATTTGTGTGTTGTGGGATAAAAGCAACTATGCACTACTCGCAAATATCGTAACGCTCAGGGGATCTACGTTCGAAGAAGCCTCACAAAAACAACCGATTCCCAAACTTCGATTCCCACCTAATGTCGTCCATCGATTACCTATAAAGTCATTCACCGCCATACAAAAGACCAAATAAGAAACCTCATAAATCGGCGGTAATGGTCGGGCGTGAAATTCGAAATGCATTCAAAAATTGGTCTTTAAGAGAGGGAGGATTATTAACTTCCACATCGGCTATCTCACCGGCTCACACAGACTTATAAAGTTAACGACGAAAACAACAACCAACAAATTTACATCAGACGATAAAAAATCGATAGATAAGTCTTTTTCTGTGTCTGGAGAGTAATGCGTAAGTCTTGACAAAAGATGAGCAGCACGTTACCTGTGTTTA
Organism: Metellina segmentata; assembly: GCA_947359465.1. Taxonomy (NCBI): domain Eukaryota; kingdom Metazoa; phylum Arthropoda; class Arachnida; order Araneae; family Tetragnathidae; genus Metellina; species Metellina segmentata. Next base: position 68,252,583 of record OX375875.1, on the reverse strand, counting down.
TAGCTGAAAGCGCCCGCGTATTGATTCCCCCTGCCATGAGTAATAGTGTAAAGAAACGAGTGAAACAGATAACGTTCGGCTCCATTCCTTAACATTTCAGCGCACGAGGAGAGCCCCGGTGGTTATTCAGTTTTTTAAAAGTATCAAGAATGCCTAAAGACATGGAGATAAAAGTTCAAGGGGAGAATGAGCTATTTTGGAGAGAAAAAAGTTCCCGGTAGATTGTATACGAAGAGCAAATGCATCGGGATTCTGATGCAATACGATATAGTTGTCTTATTACTTTTTACAGTAGGCAATGCAGATTGTGTTTCTTCTAATATGAATTATTGAGCACTTTTTATTCCGATAGACTGTTACTTATTTAATCCTCCAAGTGGCTTCGACAAAGGGTCAATCAAAATCTGATCTATTTCTCTGATGACACAATATCTAGTCACAAGGTAATTTTTTTTTAAGATCTGTTGATGACGAGATCAGGGTGTGGTCAATTTTTCTATTCCCAAGATCTGATCAATTTTGATGATGATGAGATATATCGTCACCAAGGTACAGTAGAACTCCAATTATCCAAATCAATTGGGACCGGACCCCATTTGGATAATCAAAAATTCGGATAATTGGATTGTTTCCTAAAAAAGGGTCTAGTATGTATTTTAATTAATTAATGTATGTTTGTTGAAAATGGGAGAAAAAAAACTATTTTTAAACAAAAAGAGCTTTTAATTAATTAAATGAAAAGGCAATACTTTTACATGTTAAGCGTACTTACAAGTGCTATACATAAGTACAGTATGTACGTACCGTACTGTAAATGAAAGTCATTACTTGCTAAACATCTCGATCAAAGTAAGCTGTTTGACTGCCTTATCCATTTTCGGGCAGTCAAGCCGCGCATCCGCTTGACAGTGAGAGTTGCATGTAGTCATACTCGGGCTGACGCTCCATCCACTTTAACGCACTTTCAAGGCCGGCAAATACTTCACTGGTAGATGGTCCCGTGTCTGCTTCAACTTCGGCAATAAGGTCATCTTCTTCAACGACACTTTCTTATCTCAATCTTTCAATAAGTCCATCATCATTTAGAATTTGAAACCCAGAATCATTATTTTGCGAATAGCAATACGTTTCCGTCTTAATTTTTTTTCTGAAATTCTGAAAGCGATTCGGATAGTCGGAGTTCGGATAATTGGAGTTCTACTGCACTACCGATTGTTTCAGGATGACGAAATCAAGATGTGGTTAGCTTTTTCCATTGACAAGATGTATCGTCCATCAGGACCTGATCCTTTTTGCTGATGGCGTGGCTCCTCGTTCCAGATCTGATCAATTTTGCCGATGATGAGATATCAAGGTATTGCCGATATTTTTAATGATGACGAGATCAGGATCTGGTCAGCCTTTTTCATTTGACGAGATATCTTGTCCATCAAGACAGGTGTGGCCTCGTCATCTAACCGTGGTTAAAAACTACGTGATGCTGACTTCGGGAGTTAATCTCGGACCGTGCCAATATTGTGTTACTCCAGTGTGACGGTAATTAAATACCTACCTCGTCCATCAAAGTCAGGTCAGTTTTGCTAGTGGTGAGATACATCGTCTAGACAACCACCGGGAATACTAAATAACTTATTTCATTTCAAGTCTATTGACGACCTTCAGACAATTAACCACCCACGAGATTTCCGAGTATTGTGACACTGACTTTACCCCCAAAACACACATAATGACTAAATTAGCAAATCTACGGGTTATAAGTATCCTAGGAAATATTTGATAAGCCAACGAAGGTCCAAACGTATTTGAAGTCATAGAGGAAAAGACTGTTGCTTACAGAACGCATATATGCGAGTGAATCCCTCGCAGTGTTAAGTTTTAATTATTTTCTAATAAATACATGATTGGTAGAGATAAAGCTTGTTGCTATTGAGTATCAACAGAGAAAGATACGTCTGAAAGAATGTGAACAATCGTTTTATAATACGAGCTGAACAAAATTTTTCTACTCCGTTAATTTAAAACGTTTCCCTACCCTTTGTAGGTTCTAGAAGAGTGAAGTTATGAGAATCATTCTTGTTGGAGTGCTGAAAGGAGTCATATTTCAATTCGCGTTTGGTTTTTGTCCACCTTCCGCCAAATTCTTTAACTTTATAGGAATTATGGAGAATAAGTTGATAGCTCATAATGCATTATACTATACTACTTCAATACACCTTAATGATTGTTATTAGAGCCGTACATTGTTTTCCTGTGTTCATTTTCTGTGCCGGTAAATCAGCCTTCAGATTGTTCATCTATCCCTTGGTTCCAGGCAAATGGTGGAAAAGGGTAAGCCCCCAATGTCAGTAATTTCGGTATTCGGAATTATTTCGTGATTCACTATTCCTGTACACATTCGAGTTAGCGCTGATTCATGTCCAATCCTCAAGGAACGGAGGCATTCATACGATAAAAGGTTTAGAACCAAATAGAGGTTAAAACTTGTACCTAAATGAGTAAACATTTGAACTCATGATTCTGTATTAGCAATGAACCTTGCTTCGTCATATTCTTCAATGAAGTCAAGTTTACTAAAATACTTCTATAAGAAAGTATGTTCTGTCATTCACAAAGAACAAAGGTGGGTTAATGAACTGAATATTGATCTGCTTTGATCTTTTTAAAAGCACTTACCATTGCTAAATCTAAACACATTTCAACATGAAACAAATGACAGCATTTCAATTAAGATATTCAGTGCCTCAAACATGAATATTAAAACCATATAGCTGATGCTAATATTAAACACATAAAGCAATGATAGCACATGAAAGAAATAAAAATTTCTTCAATATAACATGATTGAACAATTTAAATAGTAATTGTAATGTTATACAGATTTATTTGAACCTGTAGTGGAGGGTATTATTTTATCGTAATCGCTAAAGAAACAATTGATAGGATGAAAAGATAACATGAAACCCCTAAAAGAAGAAAATATATACCAAAATCCAATTTTCCCTTCAGTAAGAATAAAATGGAACTATATATACACGATTGCGTAACAAAATCAATTTAAGAGCCCTTACGTAATAAAATACACACGACACTCGGCAATGGAGATAATTTTCGCACGACCATGAATCAAAGTGAATTAAATTCAAAGGAAATTGTCCACTTATGAAATAACACTCGTGATAACGATGCGTTAAATCTCATTTTTAGTACTTCATACTTTCAAACAATAAATTATTCTGTCAATAAAAACTGAAACCCGTAAAATTTTTGAAATATTACGATCAGACAGAGAACTAAAGTAGCCATTATACTACCAAAAGAATGAAGTTTCTGAGAGGTACAAAAGAAATGTTGATAGCAATTGTTATTTGATGAAAAATATATCTATACAATGAGCTTTATAAAATAACAGTACTAGAAAAGTAGTGACAAAACTAAGTTTACTCGTGTGCTCCTCTCTAGCAAAGAAACATCCGAAGGATATAAAGAAAAATTGAAGAAAGGACAAAAAAGTAATTCTCTTTTCAAAAAGCTCCAAATTGTACACTGAGGTGCTATAGGAGAAAAGTTTCAACAGTTGAAATTCTCGATCCAACTGCAAACGTGGTTATCGCCGAAGAAACTATCACCGCAATAACTGATTGGGAAGCAAACGTGAGGCAATAGATATCTCTATTTTTTGTTCAGTACCCTGCCTTTGTTAAGATTCTGAAAGAAGTGCAGTATTTTCTTCACGTGATTCGTCCCTTTCTACGTGCAATTTTAATGAAATATTTCGTAGTGATATTTGAAATCGCACGCCCTTGGAACACGAAGACATCAACTCACAAAGAACGTGACAGAGTTCCTAAGTAAGGGTTTAGTAATTGCATTGCATAATGCTAAATTTCTCATATGTGGATGCATGAAAGAGTTTAAATACTGTAACTCCACCAAATAAGTTGAAAGTGGGTACTTTTGCGTAGTGATGGTTTTAGAAATATTACGCACACAAAATATTTAGATCGAGTTTTCTTATTACGCCGACCTAGTGGTCACGGTGCACAAAATTTATAGAATCGAAAAGTAATTTTTTATGTAATAAAAATTGCTCTTACATTGAATTGAATGCATTGTTTGTTTTGTTAACAATATTGATTTTACAACAACAATGTTTATTTCTTGTAACTATAATACACGACATCAAAGATAAGCATTACAACAAAGTCATTTTCATCACAGCTTAAAATTTATTGCAATCAACTACAGCGTAGAAATATTTATTGATTCATTTATATACGTCAAACTACTAGCAAGTGCCGCTTAAGACTGTTCGAATTAAACGATACTTTTAATTAAAATGATTTATTTATGTCGGAAGAATCTTCTGTCGCAATTTATTTACAGTCAATACTTGTAAGTGCTATTTATGTTATTTTACTGAACCCTAATTTAAATATCAAGATTTTGGACTGCACCAATAAAAAAAAGAATAATTAAGAAAACACGAAGAGATATTCAGTAAAAACAAAATACTTTTATGACTCCGAATGTAATGGAATACAGTCCAAAACCTCCAATTGCTGGGTTAGACCAACAGAGCTGCAGAATTAAAAGCACTACATGAGTAACAACTACACAGTCCAGTCACATTAATGTGACCACCTGTCAAAAGCCAGAATAACCACCTTTGGCTGAGCGGACCGCTGCGAGACGTGCAAGAAGAGAGTCAATTAGGTTTCTGATGATGAGTGCACCCAGTGAATGCTAAGAAAACAGTTCCCAAACCATAATGCTCCTTCCTCCAGCCTGGATCCTTCCAGCAATTGATGCAGGGTGTTTGCTTTCAGACGTTTCACGCCTTATACGCCAACGTCCATCTGTCCGATGGAGCATAAAACGTGATTCATCGGAAAAAGCCACCTGTCGCCACTCTGTTGACGTCCAAATGCGGTACTGGCGTGCAAATTCCAGCCTTCGTCGCCGATGAACAGCAGTCAGCATAGGTGCATTAGCCAGGCTTCTGCTGCGGAGGCCCATGCGCAGAAACGTTCGCTGAACCGTTGTTGAGGATACACTCTTGGTAGCCCCTTGGTTCATTTGGGCGGTCAGTTGCTCAACAGTTGCACGTCTATTCGCCCGAACGCATCTCCGTAGCCTTCGTTCGCCTCTGTCATCTATGGCCCGTGGTGCACCACATGTGCCACGCCGCTGTATTTGGATAGTGCCATTTTGCCATGCACGGTATACTTTTACCACGGCGGCACGCGAACAGTTCACAAAATTAGCCGTTTCCGAAACGGTTCCACCCTCGGCCCGAAAGCCAATAATCCTGTTCTTTTGGACGTCGGATAAATCGCTACGTTTCTGCATTACGCCAACGATTGAAATGCTTTCCGATGCCCTAGGACTTATATGCCCTTTATATGCACTCCACTTCAATGTGCTGCCACCTGCCTTTTGTGATTGGTTATTTCACGTTGGCGTCGAAAGTAGGTGGTGGTCACATTAATGTGACCGGACTGTGTATAAAAATGCAGAAAATGATGTCCTTATGACACACTTATTTCTTCTTTTTGAAATATAATTAGGGGTTGTTTTGAAGAGGTTTGGATATGGAACCGAGGACTGATTTTGAATGATCTGTGGATTGTTCAGTCTTGGGCGAAATAATGTCATAATAGTCCTTGTATGCCGCATTCTTTACGAAAGTTCCTTGAGATTAACCGAGGAAGAGTTGCACATAAGCCATGGATGTTGGTCTCAAAAACACGATAGCACGGCATTGGCGAATATTTTGGAATACGCTAATTCGTCGTATGTTTATCTAAAAAGCCATTTACTAACAAAACTTTTAATTGCCAATTTGGTCGTGGACTGTTATCGTATTCGTGATTTTTCCATGCCATGACGAGAAGTTCATTTCTTTGGATAGTTGGGCCACATTCACCGCCAGTTTCAGCTATCAATATCTAAACAAATAAGAATCTACAAAAGTACATTATCATTTCGATACTTCATTGCAGCTGTTTTCAAAACTCTGACAACGATTTTAGAAACTTGTAGAAGAACATTTGATTTATTCAGGATGGAATGGATGTATATATTCTTTATCTTTTTTCGCTTTTGTTATTAAGAAATGAGAGCGGAATAATCGCTAAGTTTAAAATTAAAAAAAAGCACTAACTCCTCCATTTTAGGATGCGTTTATTTTTTTATCGTAATTCATTCAAAGCCCATTTGAATCTCATTATCGCGAAACAAATATGTGTGCCAGTACACGGAAGAATGTTTAACAAAACAAGTGAAAAACAGTGCAATTTTTATATTTTTGTTTTAAAATTATTTTAGTCCTTAATCAGTTGTGGTGTAAAATTTATTTTTTTGTCAGTTAATGAATTTCCGATGACATACGAGTCACTCAGAAGTCAATGCGGTTAGTTCACAAAACAAAAATTGGGGAAATTAAAGTTTTTAAAATTTTTGGTTTGTTAATTTATCAGAAAAGTATATAGCCTTTTTTCAGGGTAGGCACTGTAACAAAGCAGGATATGTACAGCATGTGCAACTAAAGCTTAAAATATTTATGTAAAAATTGTTTGTTCTGAGATTTTCTGTGTTTCATCAGCTTATATTGTTGATGTATGGAATCACTCGTCAATGCAGCTTCAGAACTAGTGAAACGGAGGTCACACGACGGATTATTTTCTGGTTTACACTTTTTTCAAAGAAGTGTTTACGAACGTAGTCTCAGTGTTATTCACACATATCAAAAGAGGAAAAATAAATTTAGTTTTTAATTCAAAGTTTATGTAAAAAATATTGAATAAAAGTGAACTTATTCACAATGGCTTCTGAAATTATTATACAACATATTCAGAAGCTAAACAAAGAAGGGCATACTGGCCAAGAAAGCGAAGAAACGTTTAAATTCTTTAATAACTAAAACAAATATTATTTATTCCATTAAAATTTACAAAAATCAGAAAATTAACTTAACCGTATTGCGTTCTGAGCGACTGATATACTGCTACATTGTAAGTAAAGTTTTGTAGTTGTAGCTGAGTTCACCACAGTACTTACTCCCTCGCTAGAATCAAGCAGTCACTAAATTCGATAGATGTTACCACTAGTTGATGAATTTCCAACTGCGGGAAACCGTAATAGCTGTATTAATGTCATGGGTGTACTTCCGTATGCATGAATTGCAATGGATGATTGCAACCGTGAAATGTTCTGAACTGCTTTAGTAGCCAAGTATGAGGCTCGTATGTGAAGATAATGCTGAGTGGTAACGAAGTGAAAACGTGATGAGAATAGAAGCAGTTTCTGATATCACAGGGCTTCAGACAATCGTCATCACATTGGCAGTTCAACTCTTCATAAAAGTGTCTAGTGACTGTTGAAAACGACATCTGGAACTTGTCAGAAGCTCCAACCACCTCCGGGCTGATATTTGAGAGTACACATGTTCATAATAACCTCCGCCAATCAACAATTTAGCCAGATGTGAAAAGATAGTGCAACTGTAAGTACCAAAAAGTTTTTATAGTGGAGATAGGTCACGCTTACACGATAGGAGATAGGTCATATTTACTACTGTATTCTAAGTTAATTCTTGTTGTGGGGATAATTTTAACGCGATAATTTTAATAATAATAATACTTTTTTCTAAGTTCAACTAAATTATTGCATTTTAAGTTAAGTCTTATTTCAATGAGGAAGATGATTGTTATCGGTAAATCAATGCGGAATAGAAAATTATCTTTGATCTACCACATCAATGCATTAGAAATAAAGAAACCAATAAATGAATGGTTTCTCAAACATTTCTGAAACATTTGCTTTTATTTTGAACTCGTTAATAACCTATTCGCCTAAATCTATTGTTTAATGAAATATTAGGAAGTCGTATAAGCTCATTCCCATAACGTCATTCTTAACTAGAAAGGCAGAAGATTATTTACGAGTTGGCAAGACAAAGTATAAAGTTTATATGTGAACTCGAGTTGTTCTTTTTTAATTTGGTCCTAAAAGTAAGTAGGCATGTAGCCTCAACAAATTTATCATACAATATTTATGAATAGTCATCTATCATTTGTATTATGATAGTTTTACACGTAATTCATCCTAATTCAAAACATGCGAAAATGAGATTATTTTCATATTTTGCCATTTGATTATAATAAACCATTAGAAAGTATTACCAATGTACTAATCAGCTTCGAATTTTGATGTTTCATTGTTTATAATCTATGAAGTGTACTAAACACGAAATTGTAGCATAAACCGTTATTAAAAACCCAGTTCTCAATAAAGTTTTGATAATTATGTAAAATAACTTTATGTTAGATGCAAAACTATTCTCAGAAATTCGGTTTTGATTGCTCAAATTGATAAAATTTCATTTTATAATTGCATTATTTACCTATGAGCTATAATTTTACTGATCGCAGTTCATAATAAGAAATATTTCACTTTAATTAGTTGCTTCTTTAATACATATTCCAATAGTGTTGTGCTACGGTATATTTATATGCTACAATAACTTTTAACTAGTCAATTTATCATTATCAATCTTTAATAGAGCTATTAGCATATTGAGAATTAATGTAACTTGCCCAATAATCAAGCATAGCTATTCAAAGCGTTTTATAGTTGTCATATATCATCATCATATGTTTCCCACAATATACACATTTCTACTTTCCTTCCTTTGGAAGAAGCAACTCGTATATATTTGATGGAGAACAGGGTTGAAGCTTGAAAAAAATAACACGTACTAAAAGTAATCCCTAAAACACACTACAGTGATGAGTTTTTGATCCTGTCCCCATTGCTCGCAGACGATACATTAAACTCTCATTACCACGCCGTGGCTTGGCAACAGCAGCTGCTTGTTTCACTGAAATGCTATCACAATGGAGTCTAAATGGATTAACGAAGAGCTGGCGCAGAGAGACAGAATCTTCTTCAATTCCATTCAAGAGTTAATACCGCCCGATGACAGTTTCGTGAGAACGACTCAGCGCAGGGGTAGCTTGCCACCGGACTCCATTGTCTGATTAATGAAAGAAGGAAGTCAGATGCGAATGTGGTAATGTGCAGTTGGAAGCAGCCAAAGAATGTTTGGGGTCTTTTGAGTTAAACTGCGGTCGAAATGTGTCGCGATTAGAGAGCGGTGTGCTTCTAGGTGGCAATCGCTTCGAAAACGCTGGTACAACGTGGAAAAAATACGAAACAAACAAGAATGTATATCGATGACTTAATGTACAAATAGGATGGTTCTTTTATTGGCAAAAATGTGTTAATTGAATTTGTTTGGAGTCTTAATATTCATTTTTATTCTGCGCACATGCAGTAAGGGATATAATTGACAGGTAAACATTTGTTCAGAATTCACATTTGTGCTAAATGTATTGAAACACAAACAGTGCACTTTAAAAGCGCTCTACTTTTCAGTAGAGCGCTGATTAGGATTTTGTCGCACTTTTATGCACTGAAATCATCCATACATGAAACTCCTCGCTCCCAATCGCTTTGAACACGCTAGTACATCTTCGACAAAATCAGATACAAACAAGAATGTATATCGATGCCTGATAGTACAATTTTGATGACCATTTTTTTTTGTGTGTGTGAAACTGTGTTAAGTGCATTTGTTTGGAATCTTAATTTTCATTTTTGTAGTGCGCTCATGCAGTAAGGAATGTAACTTACAGGAAAACATTTGTTCATCATTCATATCTATGCTATGTGAATAAGAATAGTGTACTTTAAAAGCGCTCTACTGTTAGTAGAGCCCTCAACAAATTTGTGCACTATGTCATCCATACATTAAACTGCTTGATCAAATTTGACAATTTACTATAATTTTTAATATTATTTATTATATAATTGCTATTTGCAAAATAACTCTCTAGCCTCTGCTTTGTTACATTTTAAATATTAATATCTTTATAAATGAGTATACTCTTGGAATACCTGGTCCGTGCACCGGATAAACCTATTCATTACGTAATTGAATTTACGTCGCATTAGACCAAAGGCGCTACAGGTGACGGTCTGGAATCTATCCCGACTAGAAAGATTCGAGGACAACAGCTCGTAATTTTGAATCACCAGATCTGGCACCTTTCTGAATCTGTTTAGGAATCTTTCCCCCGCCGATAGATGTAGATAGTTGAAATTATGTCCCACTGGAGCAATACAATTGACTATTGGCGACTGTTCGGGATCAATCCTAAAGGGAAAAATCCGTGTACAACGTTCCGAGGGCACAGTCAGAAGACAAGGTCAACACCTGTTGTGGTACCCCACTCTCCAAACTGCAGCACTACGCCACTATGAGGTTATTTGAGGGCTGATTTAACGTGCACTAGACCCACATAAATGATGATATTTGATTAGATCGTTTTTCGAATTCGCAACACTCTGGTAGCTAATTCCAGATTCTACCAGGGGGCCATAGTGGCACCTAAACCAGTTCAGAGGATCGTATCTGGCCGCTAAGGTTGAAAATCAGTCTGAGGGACCCATCTGGTAGGCAGCGGGATAAAACCAGAAGTGCCGTAGACCTGAAATAAACCTATTCATTAAACCTAAGCATGTATCGTACTGAGCCGCGGTAGCTCAGTCAGTAGAGCGTCGGGCTCGCATTGGAAGGGTTGTGGGTTCTGTCCTCAGAGGAGCCTGCAATTCTGATGGTTGCGAGATCGGTGCTTATACCTGGCTTAAGACCGTCGTGTTTACTAATGGTGGCTGGGGCACGTTAAATAGGTCGTGGTCACAAAGTCCCCAATGTTCCCATACCAAATCAATACCTCTCGGGGTACCCGATCAGGGGGTTATCGGCCTCTGATTGGGATCTAAATTACGATATGTGTGAGTGAATGGATGTGTGAAAGGGACCTTCCTGTAAAACGGATGTGTCATGCATGAAGAAATCCAACTCTCCGGGGCAATGGCACCCCCAATTGGGCCATATATGGCCCGCAAGAAAACAACATCAACATGTATCGTACTTGTACTGACCTTTATCTTTGTACGCGCGTACTGTTGTCTGTGTGCCCACCTGATCCCAACGCTATTAGCTATTTCCCAAATAGATAAGAGTAACCAGATCAGAATTTTTAAACTAAAGAAATGGTATTTACTATATTTCGTATACTACATAAGGTTATATTTTCATTCTAGTTTCCTCCCTACTCCCTACTTAATTGAAGTTGCTGTTCTACCGGTTCTATTATAAAATAGCAAAAATTGTACTTAAGCTGCATCAAGTAATCTATGGTGATGTAAATCCGGATTGGATATTCGTCTTCACCTCGAACAGAATTATATTTGAATATTAAAATCAATTGATTGCCTTTGCTTTGTTTATTAGAGATTTTCAGTGAAAACAAAAATTACAACTTGAAGACGAGGAATTAACATACGTTTGTACAGAAGTCATTTGTGTCATACATGTTCAGAAGTCATTTGTGTCATACATGTTCAGAAGTCATTTGTGTCATACACGTACAAAAGTCATTTCCAACCATAAAACACTAGCGCCATCTACATTTAATATTACAAAAGATGCCTCTCTTATGAAAAACATTACATTTTGAAACAAGATCTATGTAATTTTACATGTGCCAGTGAATGAAATTCATTCTTAAAATTATTATTAAATGTTTTTATGAGTTAATTACTACAAATTATTTATTATTTTATTATTTATTATTATAAATGAAGTGTTTGCTTTAAAAAAAGTTAATTATTAATGTCGTACCAAATTATGTCTAATTCTTTTGTAAATTATGACAAAATTGGAAAACATAACATACATGCTGATAAAGTATCACAAGTGGTAAAATAATGATAGGGAAACTGAATGCGAAAATTAACCGCAGGTTCGTCAATTCAACCAGAACAGCAAGGGGTAATATTTTGTTTGTAGTCAATAATATGAGAAAACGTTTAGGAAAAAATACCTAAAATGTTAGAGAACATTCTTAAGATTCATTTGCAGTAAATCACTTTTGAAGATCACATTGCATCGATATATAATATAAATATATCCGAATATTTTCTTACAGTTAAAACAGATCCACGTGTTTGGTCACACAAAAAGGGGCTGTTCTTTCACAATATGGCAAACATTCTCACGTTACTGAAAAGCTTCCCTCACTTCAGATCACTTCTTTATATTCTAGAATAGTACAATATCTAAATATTGTTTAATGTTTCACGAACCATTTACTCCATCGTTATTTTTCAGATTTATAGTTGTATGTTGAAAGTCTTCAATATTTCTTATCTACTCTTCAGACAACACAGGTGGAGTCTGAATTTACTATAAAAGAATGTCCGGAGACATAAGATCCACATATCATATTAAGATTTAAACGTAGTCAAAAATGATAAAATTCGCCCCCTGTTCAATTTTGCACTAACTTGTGTCTTCGGTAACAATTCTTTAAAATTATTTGCCTCAACGCTTGTTCCTTACATTTTAAAATGTGGATACTCTTTTTTGTTTACATATTTATAAGCAATAAATTGTTTGCGAAATTGAAACGGAAACTACTTTTACCTATCACAATCAAATATCCTTTTAGATTAGTCATCATATTCTGTATTCGTAAGTGTTTTATACATTGTAAGTGTGTAACCGTTTATAAGTATTAATAATAAGTAATAAATTGAAAACCTTTGTTTTATGTCAGCATTACGGGTACTTTTTGATTATATATATATATATATATATATATATATATATATATATATATATATATATATATACAATTAAAAAGTACCCGGGATGCTGACATAAAACAAAAGTTATCAATTTATTGATTTATTGGTCAAAATTTATAACATCTCCTTCAAAGTAATCTTCGTCAAATTCAATGAACTTCTGCCAAAGTTTTTTCCAATCCTCGTAACATGCCTTAAAGTCGTTTTTGTGAAACCCCTTCAGGGTTCGTATGTAATTTTCTTTTATTACATCAATAGACTCAAAACGGTGGCCACGAAGAGGGAGTTTCACTCGTTGAAATAATGAAAAGTCCCAAAATGCCATATTAAGTGAATGCGGAGCAAATGAAGCCATATTTGTTGAACCCTTTGTCAAACAATCACGAATAATAATAACATTGTGAAACGCCGAATTATCGTAATACAAAACCCATAAGTTATCTCGCCACAATTCAGGTCATTTTCAATGAATTGCTTCACACAAACGACACAAAACACTCAAATAATAATTTTTATTGACCGTCTGTTCAATTGGTAGAAATTCATAATACACAACACCACGACAATCAAAGAAAACGGTCAATATTACCTTGATTTTTGAGCGACTTTGAAGTGGTCTTTTCGGTGTTGCTTCACCTTTCAAGCGCCATTCACTTGATTGTTGAGCTATTTGTGCATCAAATGCATAGATCCAAGTTTGATCGCCGGTAATAATGCATTTTAAAAAGGAAACGCCTTGAAAAAGAATCTCTCGAAACACTACAACAACGTTGTTTTTAGATCAAATTCAAAGTTTCTGGAATAACTCGAGAAGCAACGCGTCACAACCTTAAATGATCTTTCAAAATTGCTTGAAAGGAACCAAATGGTATAGGAACTTGTTCGATGATATCTCTTATTGTTAAACGACGATCACTAAGCACCAATTATCTGACGTGATTGACATGTTGATCACTAATCGAAGTGGATGGTGTACCAGATCGCGAATCATCTACGACGGTTTCTTTACTTGTTTTAAACTTTTTATACAAATCAAATACTGTTTCTTTTGATAAACGGTCGTCTACAAAAGCTTTTTGCAACATTTCAAATGTGTTTGTAGCATTAATTCTTAAAATTCTTCTCTTTTTAAAAAAATTTATTTTCTGACGATAAAATAAAAAACTTCTGATTATTGCCACATGTTTATACAAGTCGTAAAATATTTCATAAAAATTTACAGAGTTTGTAAAGTGTTAGTAGGGGGGGGGATCGGACAAAATCGAGTAGACGGATAAAACCGGTACCCAGAAGTTTTGGCTAGATTATACCATTTGTCGGATAACACATGAAACTAGATGTAGACAGCCGCCATGTTATTTGGAGTTGAATTAAAGGCAGTGTAGATTATGTGCTTGTCGATGCCAATGTTTTAAAAAATTGAGTAGAAAAGGCTTGATTTTTACTCCACCGATTTTACTCTGTAGTTTCTAATTGCTTTAAGATATACTTTAGCTAAGTACAACATTTGATAACACCTCCTTTCAGTTATTATTTAAAATTATTACACAACGTTTTTCATCATGTTTGAAATATGCTAAGCCTTCTTTTCTGATTAATGCCGTAGTCGGATAAAACTGGGACCTTGGCAGTCGGACAGGATCAGGAAGAAATTGGACCTTGCAGAGCAAGAAAAAACCACACACAAAAAACAGAAAAGAAAAACTTAAGCCAGAAACTGTTTAAGTCCCCCCTAAAAAAACGAAAAATTGTCAAAACACGGAAGAGAAAGAAATTCATCATTAAAACACACTCCTCTGCATTAGATGAAGACTACATGGAATGTGACGAAGCCTATATCTTTTGTAATGAATTGTTCGCCAGGTCAAACTCTCTGGAAGGTAGGATACAGTGTCTCAAATGTAAAGGATAGGAGCATGAAGCCTATACGAATGCAGAGGATCATAATCAAAATTTTATTTGTGATTTCTGTTCTTAAAACTTCTTACAAATCTGATTAATTAACTTAATTTACAATACATTCCAAACATATTAAATTCAAAATTACTTAACATCCGTGATTTTTAAACCCACGTATGTTCCTCGGTGTGGAAAGATCAATGTGCTTATTTATTGTTATAAATAAATATTTCAGCAGTAAAACAACAACGTTTTTTAATTATTCCTATATATATCCAGTTTTATCCGACCTGATCGAATAAAACCGGTTGTTTGCATGCTTCCAAAAAATAATTTATTTACCCTACAAAATATAATTCCTTCACATTAAAAAGTATTTATTTTAGGAATTAAGTTATCATTGAAATAGAACTTGAAACAATTTTGTTCACATAAATGATTAGGAAAAACAACCACATTTTGGTACCCGGTTTTGTCCAAATTTCTCCTAAGTATTAAGACTAATTTTTCTTAAATGTTATCCAAACCAAGAAGGTATAAATCGCACATCAAGGAAACTATATTTAAGAACAGTTCAAACTTGTTTAATTAACTAACAATAAGGATTTTTTTTCAGATATTAATAGAGTAAAAACTGTGGGCTTTCATATATTAGACTCTCAAAAAATTCCAATTTGACGTTTATCAGACACACATTTCGCCATTTTGTTCACGTATATACCGATTTCTCAAAACGGTAGTGGAATGTGCTCAGATCTTGTGACAGTTTTCTCAATATTTCATCCGGATTGGTCTATCACGTACCTCTTCGACCTTTCTGTGTAATCCACTTTTGTAAGCATCAGACAAATCCCACATGTCAACGACGAATTTTTGTTTCAGTATACTCTCTGACGACAGTTACCAAAAGCCTTTCGCATTTTGTCAAGCATATTCCATTCAAATATTCATGTAGCCATATTGCTTCCTCGCATTTCTATCGATACTGTGAGGGAGCTGAGAAAGAGTGGGAATGAAAATCAAGTAAATTTTATTAGAAATCAGGACAGAAAAAGATTAAGTCTGATCAGAGCAAATTCGAAAATGATTGATCAGTGTGAACATAATTTAATGACCAAAATTAAAGTAAATTCAATTGAGGGTTTTTGAAATTCCAAAAAAGTGTCAATGCTTGGGAAATCTTACAACTATTTAAAGTAGCCTTTCTCTTAATCTGCTCACCAAAAAAGTGACCAGAGTCACTTCTTCTAGTAACACCATCTAGTAACACCACACCACTAGACATTCCATCATTTTAATGTCAAAGCATAATTTTTACATGACCAGATCTTCATACACATGGTATGTAGTGTTAAGTTGCTAAACATTACCAATGTAGTACATTTCTTAATCCTCTCGGTGATTGTCTCGTCAAGGTACCTCGTCAAACTGACAAAACTGACCAGATCTTGAAGTACGAGATTTCTCATTCATCAAGGTCGAAACCACTTTAAAGGTTAAAACTATTACATAATACCTAGGAATTATTTTATAACTATATTTTAATACAGTGGTTCCCAAAGTGGACCCTACGGACACCCCCAGAGGTCCGTGAGACCGCTGAGGGGGTCTGTGGCAAGTTTAAAAATTTTTTGGGGTGTATGGACAACGTCGGGGGGTCAGCGAAAAGTTTACGCGAATAATATAAAGTAAAATAATTGTGACCCATTTTCATTGTTATGAAAGTTAAAATAAATAACAATATATATAAATTGGTATCGATTTTTATGTACTGAGAAAATAAATAATTTGTTTTATTTTCTTATATCTTAAAAATGTGTCTTTTTTACTATTAACAGTGTTTGAGGCGAAGAAAAAGTGCAGATAATATAGTGTTGAATGTCTAAAATGTGGCTTTATTCCGTTATCAGGAAATAGTATTTTACCTATGTGCCATCTATGCAATAAAACTTTGTCAAACGAATCAATGAAACTGTCTTAGCTTAAGGAACATTTGACAAAAGTCCATAACGACAAGAAAAGATTAAGATTTAACTTTTATAAAACAGTCAAATAAAAATATTTCAAAACATCGTCATTGCGATAATTCTTAGCTACAACATCTGAAGCAAGACGACGATGGACTGCGTGCTTTTTATAACATTTCTTTACTGATTGCAAAGTCCGAAAAGCCGCACGCCATTGGTAAAGAACGTATTATACCAGCTGTAATTAAGGTAATACGCACCGTGTTTCATAAACCTGTTTTCGATAGTATAAGAATTTCACTGAGTAATAATACAGTACAAAGTAGGATTGACGAAATGGCTCAGTGAGCAGAAAATTTTATGTGAGTACTTAACCCTTCTTTGCATAATGGTGGAAATTTCCATCATAACATTGAATGCCCAAAAATTATATAAAAGAACAAGCTCACTTTAAATGATCGTGTCTGGATACCTTTTTAATGTCCATTGCATAAAAAAACATAGCTGTCAAAAATAAGCAAGTGTCACTATCAGTAAAACGAGCTTGAAGTTGTGATTCCGCTGTTTGTTGTAGTTGCAATAAACTATGATATCGTTTTTAATTTTGTTTTATTATATTTGAGTTTCTATTGTGCTAAAAAAGTGAAAATGAGTGGAAGAAAGGTTTGTAACATGTGTTTCTGTTATTTTTAGAGCAATTTCTGAAAAAGTTTGCGTTTAATTTAAAAAATACCACATGATACCATCATATTGTGTTTTGCTAAATTTATACTATAAATATATATACTAAGATTTTTTTTAACCATTTTTCCTTTAATTTTGAACATTAATTATATCACCTTGATTTATTTAACCAATAAAGAAAAAATCATGCAAAGAAGGGTTTAAAAACATCTGAATTCTCTATGCAGCTTGACGCGGCAACTTTGCCAGGGAACGAATATTTACTTTTAGCTTTTCTGAGATTTGTAAAAGAAGAAAATTTCCAAAAATATTGTTATTTATCAAATGTTTGGAAACTGATACGAAAGGTAAAGCAATATTTAATGAATTAAAAAGATTTTACGATTCAAAAACTATACCATTGAGTAATAACCTCTTCGTTGCTAATGACGGTGTTCTGGTAATGGTAGGACGACACCGGAGCTTTCTGGCATACTTAAAACAAGCTATACTGAATGTATTATGTGTACATTGGTCATCTATCGACATTATTTAGTCGCCCAAAATCTGAGTGAACGCTTTCATGGATTACTAGATTTTGTCATTAGAGGAGTCAATAAAATTAAAAGGAATGCCTTAAATAAGAAATTATTTGCTCAACTTTGCTTGGAAAATTATGAAGATTATAATAGTTTACTACATAGCATGGAAGTTCGTTGGTTATCTAAAAGTGCATGTTTGGATCGATGTTATGCACTCTTTGATTCAGTGTTCGAATTCCTGGAAAGTAAAGACAATGATTTGCGGCTCAATTTAATTAATTCAAAAAATGATATAGCTTATCTTACTCACTTATTTGCCAAATTTAACGAAACCAATTTGAAACTACAAGGTGATAAATTAAATTTAATCAAAATTAAAAGTATAATGATATCCGTGTTTGTTACAAAACTTTTTCTATACAACTTGGGAAGGAAAGAATGTTCTCAGTTTCTAAATCTTACAAAATTGCATAAAACGAGATGTCAACATTAACGGTTCTTTATTCTGGCCTCAGCCAAAGATTTGAAGACATTTTTCACATAGTTATTCCCGAGTGGGTGTTTAACCCTTTTGAAAGTAGACCCACAAACTCAAATGAATCCATTCTAATACAGGAGCAATGTATTGAATTATTCACAAAATATGAAGCCGAAATCAATGTATGAACAAGGATACCACAAATTCTGGTTACAAAACAGATACCAATTTTATATCCTGCATTATGGGTTATGTACAGAAGTTGTTAATTGCTTTCCTGTCTTCCTATTTAGTAGAACGAGGGTTTAGTGCAGCTATGATCTCCAGCACGAAAGAAAGAAGCCGACAGGAAATTAGTGCTCGTGGAGACTTACGAATGTTATTCACAAACAAAGAGCTTGACATAAATAATCTCATATCTTCCCAACAGGTTCACCCATCTCATTAAAAAAATGTGTTTTTCTATTTTAAAACAAAAGTTATAATTTCAATAAATACTACTTACTATTAGTTTAGTAAATATAAAGTAGTAATAGTATTTACTCTCTAAAATATACTACTACTATTTATTTACTTCTACTACTATTTATTATTACATTAGTAGTAGTATTTTGTAAATACTACAACTTTCAATAAATACTCATTTTAATAAATACTATAATAAAAAAATATACAAAATTTATATTTAAATAAATAAATACCATTCAAGACATGAAAGCTAAATTTGTAATTTTTCTATTATGTAGTTATTTTACTTGGGAGTTCACGCTCATGTTTTTGCTATAAGAAGGGGTCCATGGACATACTAAGTTCGGTAATCACTGTTTTAACATATGAAAATGAATGTAAAATCAAACATGATTGTACTATATTTTAATCACTGAGTTCGAAAAGGTAGTTCTATTCGTTCCAAGGAGTATTCATCTCTTATGTGTCAGCAAAGCTTTTCTTGTGTGTAGATCCACTTACTTTGTAGGTCTATTTACTTCGTTTGGCACCGCCTGGGCAAAATGTGGATATAACGCCATAAGCCTCTAGCCACCAGTTCGAGATGATAATAAGTCGAATTCTCAAAAATCTTTCTTTTGTGTTCTACAAGGCAATATACACTATTTCAGAGAAAATAGGAGTTAATTTTCTTCAATTATGATATTCGAACGATGATTTTCTTCGTAGGCAATTGTTAATCTTGGTTTATGGAATAAAACCACACAAAATTCTCTAGGTGTTCGTCATTCCTTTTCCAAACTGTTTGATTTACTTTAAGTCAAATGTTAAGTGGATATTGAAGAAAAGCAACATTATATATTTTTCAAAATTACAATTACCTTTTAATAATCAAATAAATGCAACATAATATATAAATTTATATATCAGTGTTAATTTCAACAGAAGGAAATAGTGAAAAGATAGAATCCCCCAAAATGTCTACACACTCAGCCAGACATTATCAAACTTCCTTTCCGCGATTCTTAGACAAAATTCTCTCAAATAAAAACTCGATTATTTGTTTTTTGAATAAACTTCACGACGGCATTCACATTTCAAGATCTTCTGATGAACTCAAGCAGAAAACTCCAAAGATATTTTGGACCGAAGAAGAGAAAACTTTTTTTTAAAAATACGGCTAAAAAACTAACTGATGTTTCAATGGCGACAAAAACTTTCAGAGTGTGATAAAGATCACCTAAGGGTTTTATCCCTCCTTGCAACACAATGCAATCTTTGAAAGAATCAGAGCCATAGTTTCCTTAGAGGATAATATACATGCATTTTACATAAAAATATACTTTCACTTTTTTGCCAGTCATGAAAAATTTTGAAAAAAGTTGGCTATTGGGGGGCTCCCAACACCAAGGTAGCGAGGTATATATATATACATATATATTATATATATATATGTATATGGAAAGATGGCTACTATTACGCACTTTGCTGCTTCTGCTATTCACTGGGGCTATTTGAAGGCTTTTTTTCCCTTTTTTCAATCGCTCTTGAAACAGTGCCGACTTTTTTTCAATATTTGTTTTCTCCAATTCCTTACCTTATATTTCTTTTATTTTTCCTTTTCCATTTTAGATTTGTGGCTCCGTTACTTCGTCTGAGGTCATCTGTAGGGAAAGGGAGTGTAAAAATGCGCTCATATTACTTACGTTCTCTGAGCCCATTTCGGAAACTTTTCTATCCTCTAGGAAGGAAAGCAAAAGCCGAATGTTGCCGAGAAAACCTTAGGAGAGAGCATGCTTCGGAAAATATGTACTTATGACTTCGTGCATAGATGTGTGCTCACAGATGTGAGTGTTAACACAGCAGCACATAAAAGGACATTGAGTGGTTCAATCTTAATTTCCGGATTTTTTTTCTTTTGCATGTACAAAGTATTCACTTCTTTATTTTTTAAGAAATACTGGAAGACATATGAAGACAAACTTTACACTTCCTGATACGCTCTAAAGTTTACTTTGAAAGATTTCTTTTTTAATACATAATTAAGATAGGTAGCAAATTAACGTTGGGCACTGGAGCAGCATAACGGATTATTGGCGACACTCCGGGTTTAATATCGAAAGGGATACAATCTCTTTGGATTGTACAGCACCTCATAATTTTAAACCACAGTTAGATGACAAGGACAACATCTGACCTGGTACCGTACTCTCCAAACTTCCACACAACGCCATTTGAGGCCGTGAAAGATTCAACGTGCAACAGCTACAGTCTACAAGACGGTCTTTGGCTGAACCTAGTTTCAAACTAGCAACTCTCCGGTTGCTTCCAACTGGGCTACAGAGTCTCCAAATATAAAATAATAACAAATGAACGCTATATTCTTGTACCAACTATAAAATTTAAATGCTTTGGACGAAAATAAATGATTTTCTACAAAAACTCAAGTTTTATCACTCAAAAAAAATAAAATTACGATCAAAATTTTAAGATTCTCATAAAATTTTTAATCGATGTTTTCTGAAAAAATATTTATCAGTTCATTTATCTAAGTGAACATTTGAACCCAAATATATTGAAGACTTCATTATAAGACACAACTGTTTCTATTTCTGCTTGCAATTCTCGCTCAGTTGAAAAACTTATGTATATTTAGTTAAGCATATTTTTATCTATTCGTTTTCCTACGTTGTATATTAAATTTAAACTTACATTAAATATCACATATTTACATTCTAAGAATTAAATGCATATCTAAGAATTTAGGTTTTCTTGACGTATTTGTAATTCATTATCTATATAGTTAATGTAAATAATTGGAAAATGAAAAATATTCAGTCATAATGTTCGTTCAATCTCTGGAATATGTTCTACGCTTTTAATATCTACTGTGTATGTGGTTAATAACAATTTGAAATGTTAGTTATTGTGTATTATAGCGTTAGTAATATATTATTTGAATTGCATAGATACTTTTCATTGCTGTTGAAGTCGACAGTCTTTTAATAATTAACCTTGACATTACTTTCAATTGTCCAATTAAGTATTTAAATAGTTAATTCGTCACGCATGAATAGATAAAATTCCCAATCTCAATTATCTGATACGTATTAAAACTAAACATACTATGAGGGATTTATCTTAATGAAGTTTATATTTAATCTATTAAAATTAACTATGATGGTATGTATTAAATTAAACATCTCATAACCATTCAGTTTTTCATGCTCGAATTGCCTCGAACGTCTTTTTCTTATTTTGAATGCAAAATGCAAACTGTTCGTTGCGAGAAATAAAAAATTATATTTTTTTCAATACAATGCTTAAGTTATCAATAATTTCTAAATGTTATCCACACTTAAAATTTAAAATGTTTGAAAGAAATTCAATGAAGTTAAAATTAGATTTTGCATGAATAAAATTTTATTAAATTGAATTCACATGAAATTTCTGAATATGCTTATTCATTGATTTCTGTGCATCTTACTTTCTTTACGATCCCATGTGTACAATGCATAGTATGTTCCTATGGTAAATGAACACTACACATTGAAGCGCGGAATATTTTAATAGTCATCTTGAAACCATTGTTGATTAATGCAAAAAAGTTGCTGTTACAGAAATTCAATTAACTTCCTAATGAACATTTTTGTAGCTTACTGTGTCTTAAATACGGAGTGGTCATAAAGTAACTCTCACTATATACGAGTGAAAGTTACTTTGAGAGTTTATATTTACGAGTGGATGCCCCTAGTGACCACAATTTTTAACGAATCGAAAGGAAATTTGAGTTTTAGAGATTTGGAGTGTCTGTACTCGAGAGTTATGTAAATAAGATAATCGAATTTCTTTGGTTATGAATATAGTTAACACATTTAGAAAAATTCGAACACCAGCACCACTTCTTTTGCGACAATGCGATTGGCACAGTGAAAATCCAAAAGGGCAATTCAAATTCAATTAGGCTTTCAAATTTCACCTAAAAATTACTGTGAAAAGGCACTGTCAAAGAAGATAAATATGAACGCCAAAAAAGAGAACGAAATCCAGAAACCTTAACATTTATTGCAAATACTCAACGTAGACACCTTGACGAGGGATGATACATTGAATGCAATATTTAGTGGACAATACTGACGCATGAACCATTAAGCAAGGAATAAGCAGAACGTCTTATCTAATGACTTCTTTGAAGTCAGACATACTTCTTTGATTCTTCGTGTACACTTTTGGTTTCAAATATCTCCATAGCCAGAAATGCATTGGTGTTAGGTCAGGAGACCGTGATGATCACGGAAAAGGGAAATGGTCGGAGATAATTATGTAATCGAAGTTCAATAATTATGTGCTGTTATAATAACATGTCTCAACATGTTAGGCAGTGCCATCTAGGATCTACATGACATCAGATATAGCAATTTGCTACTGTAAATAAATGAGGCAATTTGTTAACATTTCTAACTAGCGAGCAGGACAGTTCACGTTACTAAATATGTGGAGTCACTTGTTCAAAATAGGGACCAGAAGTAAGACCACACTGTTACTTTTACTTCCTGTTCAGGTTGAGGTAACATGGGTATTTTTGTCCCCTCAGTTTACATGATTGTTACAGTTCACGTTATCAGTTAATGAGAAATTTGCTTTATACGTTCGTAGTATGCGTATTGACCAACTTTTATCATGGGCATACCTTACGATAACTTCATTGCCTCAAAGCCTAAACGTAGCTGTTCGTCATCCGCTTGCAACATCTGAACTCGATAGAATCGATACGGAAGCATATGGAGAACAGATAGCAGAATCTTTAAGACCGAGTTTTCGGAATATCGCATTTGCGAAAAGCACCTGACGATTTCGATTAATAATGTTATGCACTTCCTCAGCACGTACGATAGGAATGGAGGATTATCCAGCTCGAAATTCCAACCCGTTTCGTCAAATTTTCACGCTAAGTCACACACATCTGGATACGGGCCTCGTCGTAGTTATGTTTTCGACAGAAAAAACGCAATGCATTTCTGGTATTTTGGCCATACGTGTAATAGGGCTTGACCGGTTTACCACGGTATTTATCGAAAAATCTCATTGTGTTCAACTCTCACAAGCGACTACTAAATTTTCAACAGTTAATGCTATGAATAGGAACTGATTGCAATGACGTACCGAAAATGTTGGAGGCCAATGAAGGTTTTGTGATAGCTGCTTGTGGATTTATGCAAATTCGCAACTGATGCATTATCACTACTGATTGGTGCTTTTCTTTCCTCTTTTTCCTATCATACTCATCTCTGACAACGTTCTTGCGCCAGTCATTTTTCGAGCAAAAAGTTAAGTATCAACACTATCTTTTATTTTTCATTGTGTCTATCACACTGCAATTAAAATAGTAGATGTTACTATTAGCAATTTTTGGAAATTTTATAGCTGTATCCGTAACTATTAGAGCTTGATTCTTGTATTTTACTTAATTCTCGAGCTCACGCTTCGAAATCTCTAACTCAATTTTCATTCCGATTCGTTTAAAATTATGGTCGATAAGGGCTCTTATATAGGACTAGTTACCTTATGAAACCCTATATATCTTAGTTCAAAATCTATTTCGATTGAAAGCGGTAGCAAAATCTCCCTTTAACCCAAGCGTTTTAGGTTTTTCGAAAAAAATGTTAAAGCAAATAATTATTGAGCTTTTTTACTTGTGGGATTCGAAATCATGTGGTCAAACTTTAAAGGATGATAGGGTGTTAAATAAACTGCCACATATTGTTAATTAAACTACTTTACAAATAAATTGTTTTTATTAAAGAATATGACTATACTCACACAGTGACAGGCTTTCTTGGCACAATAGGAATACGCTGAGAGCAAACGAAACAAATAGTTCCCAGCGCCTTGTTCGATATTTGAGTGCAATGAGGCACTGCAACTTATAAATGTGATTAATTTGTTAACCCCACACATATCTAACGATTTTTTTTGTCGTAATTAGCGTGAAACGTTGAATATTTTGCCTTTTACGTGCGGCGTAGTAATTTCATTTAGAATCTCGCGCCAGCCAATAAGAGCCAACCAGCATTTTCCGCGCTCCCTCGATTCTTGTTGCTTGGCGACATTGGCAGATATTTACTTATCTTTCGATTCACGTGCGTTGCATTTGTTGCTAGTATTTTTGAATCTCTATATTTTAGTATTTTGTGATTAATAATGGAATTAACTCCGGATTCTATTAGAAGTTACGTTTTTTAACCGCTCAAGAAAGGCAGTGCTCTGAAAAGCTCTTCAAAGACAATCGTTATGAATGTGTTTCATAAATTGGTAGAATGGCATCCCAACAATTCTCAGAAGGATATTCATAAACTACTGAAACTGTGAAGTATATAACCTTCCCCTAAGCGTTTTTAACGAGGTTCATATCCTATTTATGGAATATGTGATGATTTATTTAGAGGACACTCAATGTTATTCCTCTAATTTTTTTTATTCTATTAAAAGTTTGTAATAAATAAGTAAACAATAATCATTAAAAAATATTAATATACATTACTTGCAAAAATTGTTATAAATATAGTGCTAATAATTAAAAGTTTTAAAAAAATTATACATTCTTCAATTTTATAAACTATTGTATTATATTTTTTATTGATTAATATTTTTAGAATTCTACTTAAAATTTAAGATAGCTCTAATCTTGTGTGCCCTCTAAATAAGCAATCACATTAGCCATAAGTATATTGATTAATATTGAATGAAAATAATTCAATATTGTGAGGCAGATATTGAGTAACGTTAAAAAAGAACATCGATCAGTAACGTAAAGCTAATATTGAGCAATGGCAAAAAAGCACATCAAGCAATATAGTAAAACTCATTGAGAATGTCAGAAAATAATATTTATCAATAACGAAAACCGATATTGAGCAATATTTCCAGGGGGTCATTTTTACGCTGGGCAATATTGACCGACATATCGTACCCCGGCAAGAAAAGTGACAGCTCAAAATTCCAGCATTTGAGAAAAATCAACTTTAAGGATACTATATACAAGCTTCTTTTAATTTTCAGGCAAGTATTTATTGCGGTAAATTCTATTATATTCTTTCGAACAGTAATATAACACGCTGGGGCACACCGCACACATATTTTTCTCTGACATAACCTCAAAAATTTCGTTTGCTACCTGGGATACTTTTGGAAAATTTTTAAGAGGCAATAATTTAAACAAATACCATTGCAAATTCAAAAATATCTTTCGATATTATATATTATTAATTGTATAAAAATGTCTTGAAATTACTGTAATTGTGCTTTTCTTATATGAACTGACAGGCAAGCTCTCAAAACATTTAGGTGCTAAATTTAAGGCCAAATTAGATTAATGCGCCATGTTGGAAGCTTGCAAGTGTGACGTCTTCTCGAAACCTCTGCCTACAACCCAACAGAAGACGGATCACTCACTTTATCCTTCCGCGAGGGCGGGGCGTCTGTGCAAAGATTGCGTTGCAATCTAGTATAATTGTGTTCCGTTCTATTATTCTTTAACTTCATCATTCGCAACACGAAATTTGCTCGTAATGGAGCTTTATACGAATTCCGAGGTAGCTGCCATGCCTCTAACACATGGTGCAGTCAATGGAAGTGGTAAAGCTGCTCCAAGATTGTACCACGAATGGCTTTAAGAACGGGTGCGTAACGAATCATCAAACATTTGAGCGTTTGCACCACCCACTGCATGAAATCGAATAAAGTTGTCCTCAAAGCTCGAACACTTCAGAATTAGAATAACATTCTACCCGAGGTTGAGAGAAAGTATGACACAAGCACGTGGCCTTTTGCACGTAGACTATGTGTGGGACAATCTATTGTTTGAAGAATGTCAGTCACAACGGAACTCAGGTCATGCTCCGATACTTAATAAATCCATGTTACCAACAACTCAGTTTGAAAAATAAATAATTTCAAGAACACCAATCAGAACACTGTAGCACCTCTCAAGCTCTAGCACAGCTGAAAATGTTCTTTGACAAAAAGTAAGTATATTTTGATGAATCTATCGCCCTTCAAAATTTGACTATGGAATTTGAAATTTCCCAATATATTAAGATAAAATTTTGAATATTTTTAACAATTTATGCAATTTACCCCAGTATCAGATTTAAAGATACCAGCGTCAAAATCTTTTACATATTTTTAATTCTGAAAATACATTCTAGTTACCCCTACAAGAGGTTGTCTCGAAAAGGCATCTCGTCATTTGCAAAACCGTCTGGATCTCGACGGACGAGATATCTCGTCATTAACCATATCCTGGTGGTTATCCTATCTTGATCGCGTCATCATCAAAATTCGACTATATTTTGATGACTAGATATCTCGTCATTAGCAAATTTGGTCATATCTTGGAGGACGAGATACTTTTCCAGAACCAGATCTTGATCGCGTCATTATAAAAAAATGGACTATATTTTGATAACTAGATATCTCGTTAATAACGAATTTAATTAGATTTTGAAGGACAAGATACTTTGCCAAAACCATTTGGAGGGTTAAAGTATTATGCAGGGTGATTTATAAGTAAGTATACAATTTCAACGCACTATATAACAGTGAATGTATGCTATTGTATATTACCTGCAACAGAAGTGTAGGTGAATGTTTTAAATTCTTTTAGAGACAGTCACAAATATTCTATGTGTGAACCCTTAGTCACACTACACACATCGAACCAGTAACCCATTTCTGCCCAGAAGCATGTTAGGTAACTGAAGCAAGTGCAGTGATAGTGGTTGTGATAACACTGTTTCAACTCCTCTAGATCAACAGGAAGAGGAGGGTTAAATACGTTATCCTTTATGTAGCCCCAAAGAAAAAAGCCACATAGTGTTAAATCAGGGCATCTGGGTGATCATTGGGGTTAGTGGCATGCTATAGTCGGCACTTCGTCCAATCCATCGGTGAAGAAGATGTTACTAGAAGCAATTTCGCATGTTATTTGACCAGTGTGGTAGTGCACCTTCCAACTGGAGAATAAAGTGCTTCGACTTTATTATCCAATTGGATGAATACAGTTTTTGACGACATCTGCCTGGCTTTGGAACTGTGCACAAACAGCCCGTAGTTTCAAATTTTTTAAACCAAGCATAAATGAATTTTCTAGTTGGAGGTTCTTTTCCGAATCGTGGTCAAAAATGCCGTTGCACAAAGATGACAAATTCCGTTTTGCTCAATTCAAGAATACAAAATGCCTTCTCCACTTCAGATGCAGCCATTTCCACTGTCTAGTCACGTGACACGCTCGCTATCTCCTATATCACTTCGCTCGGGAGGAGGACACAGACTTTATGAGTGTACCTAGCTAACTGTTCACATTTGTGAACCAACCTTGTCTTAAACTGTTCCTCTTTTACAGCATCTGTAAACTGTATACTTACTTATGAATCACCCTGTATATCAATGTACAACTAAACTACTGTATTATTCCAAGGGAAATGAAGATCTGAATAGTAAAAATAGATTGTCTCTTGGCCAAAACTGGGGGAGTTTTGGACCAACCACTCAAGAGTGTTGAAGTACTATTTCAATGTCATATTATTTTCAACTAAATCCAGATAACATTTAAGTTTTGAGAGAAAACCTATGAAAAGGGTGTTTTGTAATAAATAATATTTTTTAAATACAAATACAAGTAATACATACTTAGACAAACTTTTTTAACGAAAATCATACAAAATTTCTTTTACCTCTTTCTTATGTTTTTAAATAACAAATAATGTTCTCTAGCTCCATTGGAATAATCAAAGATGCTGGTTTAAAGATTTTAAAATAGTTTTTTTAGATTCCAGCCAATTTAATTTTAACTGCTTCTTTAAATGCGCCATCATCGTACCCTGAATCTGTTGAAAAAACAAATCTCGACCTTTGTTTTGTAACCTCCTATTAATTTATTTTTATCTGTTTTTAAATCTAAGCTATTTATTAAGTGGTGTTTAAATTAATGATTCTGGGGGGAAAGTGTTTGCCAATAACAGATGACATAAAAGGCAGAGGGCGAAATATTGCTCTCTTTATTTTAGAATAAAATATTTTAATGAATGAATAAATTCTTCCTGGTGGCATTTTTTATCTTTCGAATATTAAAGAAATTATGCTTACTTTTCATTAGAATCTTTGCAATTAAAATTTCTATATTAATTATATTTCAAGCTATATACTTTAGGTATTTCGTAAGATAAATAATAGATATTTAAAACTTCTAACTTATTTTTGTACTTAAATGGTTTCTCATTTATATAAACAGAATTTGAATCATTAACATGTAAATTAACATGCACGAGACATGAATTCTTCTATCATTTCCGCTTCCCAATTTCTTAAAGGTAAATAACTGTTCTGAAATATTTATTTAACAAACTGAACTTTAAATTTTTATGCATAAGTTATTTTAAATATGCCTATATGTATATGATAGGCATGTTTTGCAAGTGGCGGTAGTTTTTTTTATGTTGAAACGTGTTTCTTGTATTTTCTGAACTTCAAGTCAGTTAGATTTCTAGTCTCTCGAATACATTTTCACCTCGTCCGCCAGTAGTAAATTCAATTCGAATGAATACATTATAGCTTACAGGCAAAATATTATAGCGAAACATCGTCTGAATAGCAATATACCACATTTAAGCTAACCTCGATATATGCTAGAGCATATGGATAAAGTGAAGTAAAATCCCCTTCTTCCATCTAGTTCTCTGGTTTGCATTGAAAATCCTTCTAATGCTTGCGGCTATTTGTTTCAGGACTGCAAATGTTCGATTCAACGGGATACACACATTTGATTAACGCATAATTATCATTTCCTTCCAATTTTTATCCATGAAAGTATTAAAAATACCGCATTTACTGGATTGTTTTACACATCCAGA
Organism: Metellina segmentata; assembly: GCA_947359465.1. NCBI lineage: Eukaryota > Metazoa > Arthropoda > Arachnida > Araneae > Tetragnathidae > Metellina > Metellina segmentata. The sequence continues at coordinate 68,222,957 of OX375875.1, read as the reverse complement.
AATCAAAAAAATTACACGTGTGCAAAATTAAGATAATTTGCACTTTGTATCTATTTTTATAAGAAAATACAGAACCAAGTAATTAATTATGCAATCAAAGAAGAATGCAGATATATTTTTTTTCTAAAGGCGGGCCCATATGAACTTAATCATTGGTCACTACAAGGCCGGAAGTGATGGCCACTTGTGGGAGGACCATCATTGCGCCTAACAAAGGACAGCACAGTTTACATCCATGCCCTGACCCCGGATTCAAACCAGTAACCTTAAGATCCAGAGGCCAACACCACTAGACCGGTTGGTAGATTACAGACAAATATTCAATGTAGAATACGTAAGAGCACACGTGCGTATGGGTGGAGCTGTGACATCGGAGGGGATGATAAACACACTAGACGTTTTGCGCGATTCGTGTTCTCGTACTCCTCTGCGACAATCACTGTGTTTCGCATAAGAGTTGTGTTAATTTTATAAGCTATCAGGTAAAATGAACCACGAACGTATGGATGAGGGTTTCAGATAGAGAATCTTCGGTAGATTGGAGGCAGGGCAATCCAACTGCAGGTTACTACAGAGCTCGATGTAATGACCAGTGTCGTCTGCAATGTGTGTAATAGTTTCTTGACACTGGATCCATACCGACAAGACCTGGACAAGATCGGCGATGAGACACGACGACCAATGAAGATCGTTATTTGGCACTCTCAGTGTCACAGGACTATTACATCTTCACAGCTCTCACGTCTGCACGCTCCAACTAGAACCAAAGTTCCACGGTTTACTGTTGCCCGCAGGATTCATAAGAGAGCGTTTTATGCCAGAATATCCGCTGTTTGCTTCCCGCTCGATGCAGCACACAATTAAACGTGTTTAGCATAGTGAGGACAACATCAGCCCAACTTCAGTGAAACACCAAGCTCTTCACAGATGAGTCGAGATTCACCCTGGACACTGATTCTCGACGTACCCTCATCTGGAGAGAGCCTGGGACCCAATACCATCCATACCACATCAAGGAAATGGATCATTATGGTGGTGGAGGTGTCATTTTCTGGGCAGGCATCATGCTAAACGGCCGCACACTCCTCCATGTATTTGATAGAAGATCCTTGACTGCTATGAGGAATAGAGAGATCTTAGAGCCCTATGTTCGACTTTTCAGGTACGCTGTTGGCCCTCGGTTCTTGTTCATGGACGACAAAGCTCGTCCACATCGGGCTCTCTTGGTCTATGTTTATCTGGAAAGTGAGAATGTTCTGAAAAAGTGGATTGACCAGTCAGATCTCCTAACCTAAACCCTATGGAACCTGTCTGGGGAGCTCTTGGAAGGGGAATTACATCTTGCCATCGACCTCCGAGAACCATCCCGGAGTTGAAAACTGCGTTGTTGCAGGAGGGCCACAGGGACTCCTCAACTGACTCGTGTCCAGTATACCGTCGCGATGTACGATCTGTCTGACTGTCAGAGGGGACCATACCCTATGTTAAACTCATTTTCGGTTTCTACATCGCAACTTGAATTATGGACATTCCTACACTGATGAGCTTTACTGACAATCATGCGTGTGCACCATGTCTTTTGTATGCTATATCTCTTTCTCTGCAATAACTGTGTATTCGTATCCAATTTCATTAAAATATATCCATTAGTTTTTCAGAAATTCGACATAATGTGCAAATTTTCTTAATACTGCACACTAGTGTAGTATTGTAAATGCATTATTGAATTAAATAGGACCGTTTTCAATATTTTTATTTGCCATGTTAGTAAATTAACCCAAGTGGTTTGTACGAAATGTCATTTTCATCAAGATCTGCAAAATTGTGCTAATAACGATATATATATATATATAACCACCAGGAGGGTTAAGAATATTTCTATCAACTTTCATTTATTTTGGCAGAGAAATGAAGATAAATTATCTTCTACACTTTTTCGTTGAATATCATTGCACACTCATAAATAAACAGTTTCATTGGCAGAACACATATCTGAGAACGAAAAATTCATAACGGAATTCCTGTTTGAAGATTTGTAAAAAGAACAAAAAATATCAAAATGATAAAACGTGTATCGATTTCTATTGTGTGCCTTTATTTACAAGAAATAAAAATAGAAAACATTTTTTCGTCTTTTTCATAACTTGCCACTAAATGACAGTTCTTGATGAATCGGGTTGGCAGCTTTTCAGGAATAAGGAATGTTCCAATAAGCAGTCTTTAACTTACAAAGGGGAAAGAAGCATATCAAAGCTACTAGTCTTTATAGTATTCTTCACTGCTGTCTTTATATTCTTTTGAATTCTCTGAGAAATACTAAACAATCGGAAGATGAAGCTGTTCGAAACAATGCCACGTGAGGAACTGTGCAAACGATAAATAATTGAATGAAAACAAAAACAGTTTCAGGTTCAAAAACGCCATTCTACTTTGATGACGGACGATATATTTCTGTAACCTTTTTTTTGTTATTAAAATTTATATCGAATCTTGCCTTTTGGAATTGATCCCGGATCGTAACCAATAGACCGCTGAGTTTCTCCAGTGTGATATAAATTCAACTACCTACCATTAAATTTTATGCATTATATTTTGCATTTTTAGTTATAGCATCGTAGAACTTTATAAAAGCATCATATAAGAAATCATAAAACATCAAATAATGTTTAGAATTATATGTAACGTTGATTAATTTTATCATTTTACATCTTTTTGTTGTCCTTCTTTCTTTTCTGAGAGTGGGGTGCCAACTCAGGTGTTGCCTCGTCATCTGACCGTGGTTCAAAATTACGTGGTGTCGTCCTCGGATATTTTCCTTAGGGGATCGATCCCGGACCGTCATCAATAGCCCGTTGTGTTCCTCTAGTACGACGTTAGTTAAAATATACCAGTTACCTTCTCTCCTTTCTATATAAACCTTTAAAATGTCTTCCTTTTGATGTCTTATTGTTTCTACTCAAAAATACAATGATATATTTTAATCTTAAAAATTTTTTTAACTAATTAAGGTTTTGGGATTCTAAATGACCAATGGAATATTTAGTAATTTTGTTCCACTGAATGAATATAAAAAAAGTCACTGTACTCAATTTTTGCTAAACTAAATTACATTGCAGTCAATTATGAAATTCTTATATGAGTAATCTGTATCTCCCATAGCCTGATCTATTGTTCTAGTGCGATATACATTCAACTACCTACTATTAAAATGTATGTATTGTATTTTATATATTTAATTTCAGCATCGTAGAACTTTAAAGAAGCACACACATTGTGTCAAAAAAATTATAAAACATAAAATTCTGCTTTTATTCTATGTAAAGTGGATTATTTTTAACAGATTTTTTCACAGATTTTTTATTGTGCTTTGCTGTGATTTATTTTTTCTTCATAAACTATTAAATTGTCTTCCTTCTAATGTTTAATTACTTCAACTCGGAAATATATACAATGGTATATTTTTTATCTAAAATAGGTTGAACTGATTACTGTTACAGAAATATAAATTAAAAAACAATGAAATATTTAGTAATTATGCTTCGCTGAATGAACATAACAGAGTCCCTGTACACAACTTTCCAAAAGCTAGTTTACATTACAATTAATTATGTAATTCTAAATGAGAAGGTAAATGTTAAAAGTGACGAATGTCTGAGATACAATAAAAATAACTAACGTATTTCTTCTTACAAATTTTAAGAGGTAAAATGCCCTAAGTACTTCCCATTTTCATTAATGATTAAGGAAGTCCCTCCCCACTGTAAAATAAGTATTTATTAAATTCATTTAACACGTTATTTCCTCTTTAATAAGTGTTGCGGATAATATCAAGTAAGAATAATCTGTACCGTGCAAATTAAAATGCAGGCTAATTTGTAAGTTTTCTTCTCATAAATCGTTTGCGGTTGAGATTAAATTAACTTCTACTTTATCAAACAAAATACAAAGAACATTATTAAATTATTATGAACTGTGTGTTCATTTGGAAAGTGTTACGAGTACAAGATAAGAAAGGTAATTCATTATCTCTCATTATCTTTGCAGTTAATGTCACACTGTATAGTTATTTTAATATTATTTTCATACTTTTGAGGATTGTAGATTTGGAACTCAGCACAATAGGTAATGGTTCATTATTATGTGTAGAAATTGTACAGTTTTCGTTCCTAAACTGACCAGTACTCATCGAAGAAACTATATCGTGTCAAACTTTCATTTAAAGCTTTCACATATATTCTTGAGTATACGGAACTCTAAATCTATAGGCTGGTACGTCCTCTCGACTGGATGGTGGGGGATTTGTACAATGCACTTCCCTTGTCAGCTTATTAGACTTGATCAAATATAGGTATCATTTAGAATTTGTTTAACGCTATGCACATGTATTTTTATACTAATTTTAGCTTATAAACACAAAAACGTTCCCGGCTAACATTCAATATTGAAGTATAAGAATAGCAGCTTTTGATTAAAATAGATTAAATTGTTATCAACAAGTGTGTTTACTTAAATCATACAAATCGTTTCATACTTACAGAAGCTTCATCAAGTAAACTCTGGATATGGTAATAGTTTGCCATGACTATGGTTCATTGAAGTCGTTAAAGCGTCCTAGGTTAATGTCAGAAGCATTAATTTTCTTATTGTCATGTTAACTAAAATTGTTTGTAACTTTGAATTGTGTTAGAAGGATTGTGTTTTGGTATATTATAAGCAAATGTGTGTGCGATCGACAATTTATTACCACTAGAACGTCCGCCATTGCGATTACCCTTAAACGTCCGCCGGTGTAGTTTCGACACCGGTAAATATATCGCATAAAATAATTACAATAACTAAATATTACCAAGACAAATATTCAGTTGAGTTAACTTTTATGATTATTTCGTGAAATTTACATAGAATATGACCCTAATATACCAATACACAATATATATATAAAATAATCTTCGGAAGTTTAGGATAAATTTATCCCATACTTCCGAAATCACAGCCAAATTGTTGGCTCGAATCCTCTAAGAACGTGTGGATTTTAAATCAAATCTTAAAAATCAAAGGATTTCTCTAAATCTATTTCGACCCATTGTTTCTTTACAGAAGTTTTGACTCCAAGAGTCAGATCTTAGGGAATGCGAGCATAGAATATCGCATGAAAAGCACATTGTTCATCAATGGATACAGACCAGCTGATATCGCTCAAAATTCATCTAGCTTCAATATTTGTGCATTTTATTATGTGTTCTAATATTTAACTGTCGTTAAAAAGTAACCACGAACAAATGAAGTATTCGTTGACGTTTTATTTCGCACAGTAAGTCGGACAACTACTTTGACGTAAAACAAATCTTGCAGTAAATCTGTCCGTGATATTGCCATTTGCGGTATCCATTTTGTGCCGTCCGTAGCGGAATATACATCAGGATTATTTGGGATATTATCAGTTTCATCTGCACTTTCTTCATATTATTTCACTCACTTCCATGTAAATTGGGGACATCGGAATCGAAATTCGACCAAGAGAGCTCCCCACTATCCAATTCATTTTCAGCAAGCTCTCGCAACAAATTACTAACAATTTATTCAGGATTTTGAACTTTCCAACTAGCTATCGTTTTTTTTGTCTGCACTACACGTACACAAGGTTCAAAAATCGAATATGTTTATCTTATAAGCAGATAAACAAATGTAAACGACAAAACACTTAGACCCAATCATACTAGTATAATTTAATCTTTTCCGCTATGAACATGTAAACATTTTATTCCAAGTCAAACAGATGTGCGATAAGAATTTGTTTGGTTAGCCAATAATGTTTGCTACTCAATGATCGTGTATTAAGTTGAACGGAAGCTATTTAGAATGATAAATTCACTTGGTGTCTAAACGACACCAGCGGACGTTCTAGGTAAATTTAGCTGTAAAATTTTTATACATGAATCTAGACCAACGAAATTTATACAGTGTGTTTATATAAGAAAATGATTAAAAGTCACCAAAAATTTTCAAATTCAATTCACAAATGCAGAAAGGAGAACAAAATAAACTGCTCCGGTGTCGAATCGACACCGACGGACGTTCTAGTGTTAAATAACAATATATTATACTTAAAAAATAAGGTGGAACAAGTAATAGGTTGTTCTGAAGAGCTTTACATTTATTCCCGTTATGAGATTTATTGGTTAAACAAGTCCAAATCGATTGAAATTTTATTTAAACTTCTCAGAAGGGATTTACATGCATAATTCCACCTTGCGTTACTGCTAACAAGTTCTGAGTTTTTTTTATCTCTAAAATCTTTCTAAAGAGTTAGTCTAAGGATATGAGAAATATATAATTTTTTTCAAACAATTCTATTCTAAGGAAATCAACAATCGAATATTTCCAAATAATTCTATACTAAGAAAAGAAGTGGTATACTATTTCTAAATTATTCTATTCTAACGAAATTAGCAAAATAATTTCTTAAAATTATTCTACTTTCAGTATATGATCAATTGAATCTTTCCAAGGGATTTTACATTATTGACAGATAAAATCGTTCCAACGGAACGGACGTATCAATTACGGAGTACCTTACTCCATAATTGGTTCCATCAGTGCATTGAAAGTCATTGCGTTCACATCCACATCATCATAATTCAAGAAAAAGTTTATAGATGATTGAACATTTCAATAAACGAGAACTTAAGAAAGTGCCGCTATGCATAGGAAGATAATTAAAATAAGTAAATTAAATGGTAGCGAATGATTCCAATCTCAGAATAGGACGAATAGAATCTATCCCTCTCTCCCAAAATTTTCAAATAATTCATATAGTCTAAAGAAAAATTTGGTTATTTTGTCATTATGTTCGGAGTAAAAGCAACACAACACTGTACGGAAATTTATCGATAGTCATAGGGTAAAACTTACTTTTGTTTCATCATATAAAAAATTAAACTATGTAGAATCACTATTATATAAATACATCGGATAACTAAAATACTATTCAATGTTTGCATTGAACCTTTTTCCATTCATAAACATTTAATTTAACATTAAGAAGGTATGACACATCATTGTAGTCGAGAAACTACCACAAGTCTTTTTATGTAGACAAATTTTTATACAGATATCCCCACACAAACTCGGATAGAAAAACCTTACATGTATGTACCTACCCATTCGCCAACTCTTTTTTTTTTGTTTTGTTTCCTCGACTTAGAAACCTGACCAAACACATGGATGGCTTGTCGTTCTTCCAATCCAAAAGCAAAAGTTCCAGACATAAGATTTTTTAACATTGCTCTCTTCGGAGATCTGTTCTCTTCTATAGATATATTTCCGATTCCCTCTCCTAAAACTGGATGGCTACTTCTTTGAAATCCGAGATCTAGAAAGATTTTTTTGTAGCCTCGTGTTTTTCCGCTCCTCCAAGCCTTCAAAAGGAGACATTTTGAGACCCCACACAGCTATTGTTTAGAGAGGAAATAAGAAAAAGGAGATTTCTGTTCGGATTTTTTCCCTCTCCGAGTTGTTCAATCACTTTTTAAAAGTCACAGAACTGAGGAAAAAAATTCTTCTAGGCTTATGCGCTGTTTGTTTTTCTAAACAGCAGTCGCTTAATGATTTTTAAAGTGAATTACTGGCACAAATCGGAGTCTTTTTTTTTAAACTATTTCTCTCGTTGTCTTACTATTTGCTTAATTTTTAGAGGAAGAGCTTAGTTCTGAGAGCTGATATAAGCTTAGTTCTGACTAATCTTTAAATATTTGGCATTTTACTCCAAAATATAAGTAATTGAAGACCCCAAATTTATTACCAAAGCTAATGTTTTTCGTCTAAAGCATATTAAATAAAGTTCAATGTTTTGTACGATTCTAAAAATATTTTAAAATTTTCTCGTATGTTTGAGTTATTTCGATGAAATTCTAAAATCACTAATAATTTTGGTTCTTGAATTGAATTGTAAGATACTTTTTACAACTCTCAAATATAATCGCAATTATTATTTACTATGAAGTGTTAACAAGTTGTTACAATATAAGTTAGTTAACACGATGTTAACCAAAATGTGAAAAAGTCCACGAAGTGTTAACAAGATCTTATAAGATGAGAAAAGTCGACAGAGTTTACGTGTAGAAAAAAAAAATTACAAATTACAAAAATTCAACAAAGACTTGACAAGATGAGAAAAAGTCAGCAAAGAATTAGCAAGATTGGAAAACGTCAGTAGAGTTAATAAGATATTACACGATAATAACAATTAACAAAGAGTTAACAAGATATTACTCGCAAGTTTAAAATATTTGGTTGAAATACCATGATAAATAATAATTTTCATTCCTTAATCGAATCATATACTTATGCTTTCGAATATCAAATGTGTTCAAAATTGTAACATTAATATGAAGAGAACAAGATGCTACCATTTACCTTAGATAACAAAATGTTACAAGGTGTGAAAAAGTAAACAAAGATTTTGCAAGATGTTACAAGATGAGAAAAAGTTAACAAATAATTACCAAGATGTTACAAAACGAGAAACGTCAACAAGTTAACAAGATGTTTATCACAAGTTTAAAATATTGCGTTGAAATTTCATTACACACATAATACTCTATAGAATCATATACTTATGTTTTCAAATATCAAATATGTTCAAAATAAACATTTAATATGAAGAGTATGATAAAGAAGCAAGCAATTCAGAAAATAATATCTAATCTGTGTTGGTCGTTTCGTAATGAGTATAATAAATAGGTTAGTAGCACGGTTCTGTGTCATGGTTTCGGATCAGACTATTCGTAAAATTTGGGGACATGTTAAACACAAGCAATATGTTACAAATATGAGAGATATTTTCTTTGTAAACAATCTACCAAAAGACGAGGATCTTACTGTTTCCTAATGACGGAATACTTATAGTAAGCACTCCTTACTACAAAGACACTAGCACCGTTTTAACCTTTAACTGCTGCCATGGGTCTCACAGACCTAGAGTCATTTTCGACAGGTCGTTTCCACCCCTTAAAGTGAATATTGGTCACTGTCCTATTCAGTATCTTCCTACTACGTGCAATAGAAGCCACATTCCAAGACTGGTTTTGGCTGCCCCACCTATTTGTTACTTCACACTCTTTGCATTTCCCACGTGGTCTCTTAGACATCTTCACAGCATTTGCGTTACCGTTCTTGTTGAATGAAATCGTCTAAGTTTGAGTAGGAAATTTCGGCAGAGAGCCTAAAATGGCAACAAACTTTACTAAAAAAACGACCGGTGTATCTTACACAAAAAGAAATTCAGGATATTGTTGATAATTGGTCTGAAGTAGAGTACTGGGACAGTGAAATTTTGGATAATATTATTGAAAGCGAACACGAAACGGTTTCTGAAATTTATGCAGATGAAGACATTTCAAGTGCGTCCACAAGAAGAATATTGCTACGGAAAAAAAAACTTCAAATTTGATGTATGTTGTGGGGGAACCTAAACGTACCGTTAGAACATCAAAACACAACATAATTTTAGTTTCCAGGGTTGAAACGTCCTACAAAATTAGGTCTGGAAGCTGAGCCTGAAGAGACATAGAATCTACCTAACGTCTATAGTAATATAAAATATATTTCATGTTAAGAGTTGAATTATCTAAATTTAAAATGCATAAATAATAATTATCTAAAGAATCTTTCATTAATATATTATATTAATCAACTTTATACGCACTTTAGTGAGCAAGGTCTGAGAGACCCATCCACACTAGTTACGAGACGGTTTGTGACACAGCAGTTAAGGGTTAATTAAATTTTACAGAAAAAGTCTTTCGTTTTCGTCGATAAAGTGGTTACTGCCTCCTTCAGGTTTATCATTCGGAGACAGAAACGATGACATTGCCGGTTGCTATGCATGTTTTTTTATACCAGCCCTTTCTTCTAGCTCTACTATAGTATAACATAACCAGAGCCATGCTACTATAACGTTTGAGAAAGAGCAATTTCATTTTCAGATCATCATGAATTCCGGTTTGGTTTGTCACTCTAAAGTCATTTAGGCTGCTCATCACACTGTACATAAGCATGTAATATATGCTGAAACTAAATATTTCTGTACCATTGTGCCTCATTCATTCTTACGAGTTCCTTTTCATGTAAAATGCACTCAAAAATATAATGTTAGTTCAATTTCAAATAATTCAATTTCAATTTGCTTTAGCTTTATCTTCTATATACAAAATTTACTGTGCCCATTGGTTACAAAAGCACATAATTATAAGGTGTTAAAGGTAGTAAATGCCCGTAAACAGATAGATTCTACGGAAATACATTGTTATACATTCAGATTCAAAGCATATTTCAAAGTGAAACCCCAATCGTACTGTGGGAGGTATCGGGAAATCGTAAATCATTCGTAAACGGACAGATTTACTGCACCTTGTCACAAAACGGCAAATAAGGAGAGGAAATAAATAATATTTTGAGAAATAGGAGAGATTCAATATGAGCAGTTACAGTACTATCATCGATGAGGATAAGATCCTATATATGCGTGAAATATGACGTTGAAAATGGTGAACCATGAGCCGTTCTTTTATTTCATTCAACTGGTTATTTCCTTTAAAGATTTTTACTGTGTCAAAATGAAAGTAGTGATATAGTTGATGAAGAACTAAATACATTAGTTTCACTGTTTAGAATACGAATTTGAAATTCGTAAATTATTTTGTTTTAATCTCGTCATTTGATAAATATATCTATTCAAAAAAATTAAATGCTGAAAGTAATTCTTTTATAAAGCGTTGTGTGAACATTTTTGTTGCTCTTGCTATTTAAATCAATATTTTACTTTCAGTATAAGTAGGTAAGTTAGTAAACAACGACGCACTTTCAAAAAGATGGGCTGCTGTAAAATTAGGACGCTAAACAAATGTCCAAAAGCTTTATTTCAATTCCTAAAAACAACATTTTAATATTGAAATATATATTGTTGTATTTTTAAGGATTGGGATAACAATTTAAAAACTTGTAAAAATATCATGACATGTTGCGTAGTTTTTAAAACTCATAGTATGAACAAATGGCTATTTTTATTCAAGTATAAGTAGGTGAATGGACGATTAATAAACAATCTTTCTGCAAACTGGAATGCAAACTTCCTAACTGTCTTCTCATCTGGATCAAATACCACAACTATTCCAGACGTTTTCTATTCTCCATTCTTTATCATCACAAACGCTCCAATTGTTTAAACAGTTCTAAACTTAGAAAGTGTTCGATTCTTTAAATATATAACTAGTTCTTTTGTTAAATTGATGGCCCAAACAGGATTAGCAGATGACAGGTTTTCAGTACTATTAGCAAGAACAGCTAATGATATTATCGAAAACACTCAGGGATTTTCAGCACCCATCATTTATGACAGTTTAATTAATTTTATTAAGAAGTAATAATGGGGTTTCAGATTTTTCCAGAAAATTCAGTCTCAAGTTGAGTATACTCTACGCTACAATAATGGACAGGACAGCAAGATGTGATGGTATAAGGGAAATAATGCATGCTTTAATAGGGCCATGCTTTACATAATGCATGATTTATATAATCCTTCTTGATTATAGCAAAATCATTTATGTGGAGAATACACATTTCTCATAACCTTCACTTCAAATTATCCGAAGTTGATCGTTGAAGCAGTTGGTACCAGGGCTTAAAATACACTCTATAACAAAAAAATCGACTCACCAAGAAGGAGTTGTCCGATGGAGACAAAAATTGGTGGATAGGAAAATTATGTACAGAATAGAAAATGTTTAAAATTTCAGAACAATTGAATGATTTATTTCAGAGTTACAGTAACGAGCTCTATAAGGTGTTGACCCGCCTCTAGCCTAGATGCAAGCTGCCACACGGCGTGGCATAGACCGATAAAGCTCCCGGATGGTCTCCTGCCGTATTTCTTGCCAAATTTGCTAAAATTGTCGGACTACGTCATCAACATTCCATACCGGATGCAGTCGCCTTCCCATCATATCCCAGGAGAGAGATCTGGTGATCTGGCTGGCCAAGGAAGTGTTTGACAAGCTTGAAGACAGTTCATAGCAACGTGTGGTCTCGCATTGTCTTGTTGAAAAACAAGCCCAGGGTACCAGGGTAAAAGGAACGGTAGCAAAATAGGTCTCCGAATGTCGTCAACGTACAGCTGTGCAGTAAGTGTACCTCTAATGACGACCAAAGGGGTCCGGCTACCAAGGGAAATGGCACCCCAGACCATAACTCCTTGTTGAGAGCCCGTGTGGCGTGCAATAGTGAAAGCAGGATTGGCACGCTGCCCTGGGCGTCTCCAGACACGTCTTCGATGTTCGTCAGGACACAGTTGGAAGCGGGATTCGTCGCTAAAGACTATACGTCCCCAGTCAGCATCATTCTAGCCTGATCGAGCCAAGCACCACTGTAATCAGGCTTGACAGTGTGCAGGCGTGAGTGGCAGGTGGCATAACGGTGGGTACGAGCGTAGATTTCGCTCTCTCAGCCGTCTGTGAATGGTCATGGTGGACACTCGTGTGTGGGTCGCACGACTGATGGTTGATAGCGATGAATCAGGCGCTGTGACAGCTTATCTGACAATCACTCTGTCCTCGCGATCTGTAGTGGCCCTACGTCGACCGCTACCATCATGACGCTGAAATCTGCCATTGTCCATCCACTCTTGCCAGCATCTTCTAATCGACTCACTTGACGAGCGATTCTCCGATTTGCCCAACCTGCCTCTTTCAATCCAATGATACGACCTCTTTCAAACTTTGAAAGTTGCTCGTAATGAGGCATTTTTTCAGTCGTTGAAAGGTATCCTAAATCGCAGTTCAGCAGAAAATTTTAACAACAGTTCAAGAACAACTCCTTATATACATCTGCTGGATGTGCAGTTCCGATGGGCTGGAGATCGCACTATTTATTCATTGGACACCAAATTTTAATCATTTGCATATTTGGTCACAACATTTTTGCATACAAAATTTCAAAGCAATCGGATGATTCCTTCTTGGTGCGTCGATTTTTTTGTTATAGAGTGTAGTTAAGTCACAATGAATAAAAGTACCTTTTAATAAAAAGATTACTGAATCGGTAATTTATTATAAGGAAGGTAAAATAGTTAACTACCGTTGCATTAAAGCAACAAAGAACGGTCTATTAGCGATGGTCCGGGACCAATCTCCAATAGAAAAATCCGATGATAACCCCATGTAATTTTGAATCACGATCGGATGACGAGCGCAACACCTGAGCTCCCACTCTCCAAGCTTACGCCAACATGAGGACATTTGAGGTCACGGTCCTTGGTCGGACAAAGTTTCCAATTCCTATTAACACATATAAACAAATTATTTCTTTATAGTAATTTGTTGCATTTTTGTAAAATATAAACAAAAGAATCTGATAAGAAAAACTGTTAAATACGATTCCTTCAGTGGAAAGGAATGACACAGGCCATGTGAATCGCAAAAGGGAAATGGAAAAGTATTTATATATATTTACCAAGAGTTCTATGGGCGATTACATTATACTACAAAAACATTTAGAGGAACTTCACTCACACACACACAAATATTTCACTTTAGTTCCTCGACACAATTGAAAATAAATAAATATCTCTCTCATACGACAGAGTCGAAGTAGACCTCGTCAGTCGTAGATTCATTCTTGAGCTGACTGCCATTAAAGCTAGGAGGGAAAAGTCGAGAACTAAGCTCTTAGAGTAAAAGATTAAAGTATAAGTCAGAGTGATAGCTTAAATACTTTTAAAAATTAACATACGTTTTCATCTTATGTAAAGAAAAGCTTTGGCTGTCATGATAAGTGTAGGTTGGGGTTGTGTTTTTGTGGTGGAATGTACTTCCTGTAAGAACTACCAAAGCGACGTCACGGTTAATTTTTCGAATACGATTTCAGCCCGCCACCAATAGAAATTCCAAACAATGAATTGAATTCCGGTTTGATATATAATAGTTGATTGGCCACCGATATTTAGATTAAACATAAAACGTCGTCCAAGTATTGATAAATACATTTCAAGGTGAACCCGAAACGTAATTCTATCACGCTAGAGCATTTTAATAAGAACTAAAATCTCCACCTTCCGTCTGTTTTTGTTTGTTTCTTTTGTTTACACTGAAAAACCATCTCATGTTAAAATGTCTCGTGAAGAATAAATATATGTAAATAACTTCAATTTAACAAGTGAACATACTGAATTTCATAAAAATGGGACGTTACTCATTCTATGTAAAAAGTAAAAAAAGTACAAAAATTTGTATTACCGTTTCACACAAGATATAATATATTCTCCTATCTTGAACCGTGCATTTCGTTTTCTGAAACAGGTTACTACAAAAAGCAGCTTTGCTTTCGACCACATGAACCACTTACTGGAAATCTAAGTTTATCTCAAAAAGTTTTATTCGGAAAAGCTATACTCGGGGCATATTGATATTTGAAAATAACACGTCATGTCCCATTTTAAAATGGTGACTGTTGTAGAAAGTAGTGGTATACTTAAGGTTTTCAAAATTCTCTTGGACTGAATACAACATCGTTACAAAAGAAACTATACGCCTTTATGTAATGCTATAAGACTTTGGTTAAAGTAATTCCAAGAGACCAGTAATAACACTACTAGAAGATGCTGATCTAATCCAGGAAGCGTGTTCTTTTTATTCCTCCCATGTTGCATCGCTTGATTTCTTTCTGAATGGATACGTGAAAGGACACGTTGTTTATTAGCTTCTGTTATCTCTTCTAGTGTACTGAATACCAGAATGTAAGGAGAAAGTGTTATTATATGAAACTTATTTGAAATCCTACATCGAACAAAGTGAGAGAGCGTTATAGTTATTTTGAAATTCGCACATTCATTGAAGAGGTTATTAAACTTAGGTTTAATGTACTCGTTTCATGGTTCCTTGTTTTTTAGTTCTGATTTATTCGACAAAAATCAATTGCAAACTAAATACAATATTATAACATATTACAACTTAACTAACAGGAAAGGAAAGCCATACAAGAGAAATACCACACGAATTACTGAGCACTAGTACTTTTCAGATTATTTAAAACATTTTTATTTTTCATTAAGCATCTGGTGACAAAAATAAATAGTAAATATGGCTGCTTAAAGTTTTTATTTTATTATAGCCTATTTTCTATATACCAACAAGACACTACTATCACTCAACACAGCTCAAGTATTTGATCTTTAATTATCTATGTTTTTAGAAGATTTTTAAAAGAAACATTTAGGGCTAGAGGAAATTGGTAATTATTCTATCCACCATTTGTTTCATGTTAGAGGATACATGTATGTACTCTCTTATTTAACTTAATTTTTAATCTTAAACCAGCATTCATGGAAGACCCCTCCGTCACACGCCTGGTACGACAGGAAACTTCCTGGTAGTGCCCTTTCAGTCAAAAGCAACAGAGGGATACAGACCATTATTTGCAGATTTTCTTGTGGACGCTTAAAGTGTCTCACTTTTATCCAGGGGCAAAAATCGTATCCCATATGTTCCAAATGTAATTCTGCGGAAGCCTCTCCTGACCATCTTTTAAATTGCCTTGGGCTTGCCAAGAAAGGTAGATATATATATATACCCTTTGCTTGTTTTTGACTTCATCGTGATCTTTGGTCTCTTGGACCTGGTTTAGCCGCCGGCTAGACCGCTTGGAATACGTCACACACACTTTCCCCTATTATCTCTAAGCTAGAAGAGATTTAAAATAACTATAGCTTGCTAAATTCATCGATTTAATGTTTAAAAAATACACACTTAATTTTTGGATAAGTTCCATGGGCTTTCCATCAACTGTGGTGTTTGAAATGAGTTAATTGTTTGTGCATTGCACCATACACCTAAAACTAAGTTACTGATAAGAAAGTGTTTGTTTTAGAGTTAACTATTGTATTTCTGGTTGGTAGTTGAATAGCATTGTTATGGAGAAACACATAGGAATATGGATGACGGTTCGGGGTCGATTCTAATGGAAAAGATACTAGAACATCTCGCAATTGTGAATCACGGTTTCGATAATGAGGCCAACTCCTGAGTTGGAACCCTCATATCCAAACATCCACATCAAGCCAACGAGGAGACATTTCAGGCCACGACATATTTAACGTGCACCAGTCACCACGTACACGACGGTCTTTTGTTGTTTCGAACTATTTTTCCAACCGGGCTACCGAAGCCCATGCAATGATATTGTTCTTGGGTAATGAAGACGATGGTTCCGAAAGCTTGAGCTTTGAATTTTTTGATTCTCTGAGTATAAGGGGATGATGTTTACAACTTGATCGTATAAGAGGTTACTTTCTAGGTTTATAATGAGGTCACCATTGAGGCTATTATTTCAGAGTGTTTTGTATAATACTTTGTGATGGACTTTAAGGACTCATTATACTGCCTGTCTACCATGAGAATTGATATCAATGCAAAGTCTGGGTTTGTCTGTTATCACAGCAATGAATCTTATTCCCTTTTTCCAAGGAGGTGTAGGGGGATAGCGCGGTGATCCCGAGTTGGTGCGCAATTCACCTTGGAGTTGCTGAGACTCTCTGTTCAGACTAAAAATAAGATGGTATTAAATTGCAATAGACGAGCGTTTTTCGTCTGTATATATGGGGACCAAAGTTTGTTAACAAATATCGGAAATTTATTTCAAAAACCGAAGAATGATACAAAATTAAGAAAAATACGTATCAACTCTCTTTTTCACTCCGTTCCCAATTCTACCCAATTCAAAATTAGTATTTCATCACATTCCATATCATGGTTACAGCTTTCACGTGCGCAGTTAAAAATACATTCACAATATCATAATTTACGCGTTAATATTAAAACTATGTATATTTACTAATAAAGTTTGCACTTGCTTAGTAAATATAATATCAATTATACAGATTATATCAGGTATAAAGATAAAGATTGGTTACAGATCGTGATTTTTCTTTGTATATTTGCTATTTATCTAATGGTAGTAGTTGTTAGTTGAATTTACATCACACTAAAGCAAAACAACAGTCCTGGATCAATCGCCAAGGAAAAGATCTGAGGACAGCCACTCAAAGTTTTCACCTACGGTCAGATGACGAGGTAAAAACCTGAGCTCTGACCGAACTCTTCAAGCTGCCATACTACATGAACGTGAGGACATTTAAGGCCACGACAGATTTAATGCGTAGCATCCCCCACGTATACAACGGCCTTTCGTTCGATCGAGTTTCGAATTCGCAGCCCTCACTTTGCCAATCCGTTTTGACGCTACCAAAAGAGCTTGCGTGGCCACTTCCATATTTATGATCGTCTTAGATGTCTTGTTTCGAATATTTGTAACTTATCTAATATACAGCATAATATTTTATTTTAAAAACATATTTAAATTCATTATGTGAAGAGTATGAAACTCAGCAGACTGTTCTTAGTAAGGTTTAAGTTTTTCTAATTTTGAAGTGCAAAAGTAAGTACGCGCGTGTATAGTTCTTTTCGTATCTATCGCTGTGCATTAAGTTTGTCTTGAACGAACATTTTTGTTTTCTCTTCTATCTGAAAAGACACTAATATATTACTTTTAACCATTACTTCAACCTTTAACCTTTACTTGAAACCACACATTGTATTACTTTTGCTTGCAGTTACGTAGAATAAGCCATTCTTTTAGCATGTCTTTGTATTTATCTGAAGTATTTAAATCCGCAACAAAAAAAACATATTTAAATTCATTATGTGAAGAGTATGAAACTCAGCAGACTGTTCTTAGTAAGGTTTAAATTTTTCTAATTTTGAAGTGCAAAAGTAAGTACGCGCGTGTATAGTTCTTTTCGTATCTATCGCTGTGCATTAAGTTTGTCTTGAATGAACATCTTTGTTTTCTCTTCTATCTGAAAAGACACTAATATATTACTTTTAACCATTACTTCAACCTTTAACCTTTACTTGAAACCACACATTGTATTACTTTTGCTTGCAGTTACGTAGAATAAGCCATTCTTTTAGCATGTCTTTGTATTTATCTGAAGTATTTAAATCCGCAACAAAAAAAACTTTGGAAAACTGGTAAACCACCAACGGGGTAATAAAGCTAAAACATTGTTTAAGTGTTTACGCTTTCAAATGTCTGAAGAAATCCTTCGAAGTTGAAAACATTGAGCTGTGTGTATGTAACTAAATTCTTCAGTCGCTAGGAGAAACATTTTTTTACACAGCTAACGAATACTCAGATAAACAAGGTTATAATTCTTTACCTTGTAAAAATGTAATATTTTTAATTTTGAAAATTCCAGCTCCGTGTGCAAAGTATTTTTTATGCTAGGAACTTCTCTTATATTACTAAGAATATTTAAATGTTTTTACTTAAATTATTACTATTGAGCGAATTAAAAATATCTCATTTCAAATGTAATGTAAAAAGGTTCAAAAATTACAAATGCTATGGCTTCATTCCAAAGAACTTGAAGGGTTCTTGAAGTAATTACCCCACTAAAAAAAACTACAGAAGCTTTCTTCTATACTTTGTCTTGTTATCTGAGTATTTAAACTCGGCTAAACAGTCCACGTTTTAATAAAAAGGCATTGTCTTGGCACACTTTAAATTTACTTTTCTAAGTATTGTAAAATGGCTACGTAAAGGAGAACAATTTACATTGCATCAGTTCAAAATCTTTTTCAATATTCATAAAAGGTAGATGGGGCTCATATCGATGTAATTTATTTTAACTGCAACGACTGACTTTAATAATCAAAATGAAAAGTTTGTTAAGATATAAGTGCTTCGACTAGCGTATATATTTTCATGTTATGCATACATTTTTCTTTGTGGTATACTAGTATAACTCAGGGAAGGCCAATGTGCTGATAAAATTCATCAGGTCTTACTGTTTTATTTTATTTTGTTTATTTTACTGATTAAAATACCAAAGTCAGAGTACTTTCAATATAACCCAAGACGTTGTACGGACAGTTGTGAAGAAGTATAATTTTCCCACAGGTTGCAAATTAAATGAATTTTATATAAAAGAAAGCAATCCAGTTTATAAATTTATCTTATTCCAAAAATATATCAGTCATACATTTGTTTTCCTTTAAGGCATCTAATGTCTTAATAAGCTGCAATAATCATTGAATTATTTGTCCTATTCATAACAAATTTGAAACTCATTTTAGAAATGAAATATTCTCATAATGACGAATTTTAAAAAATAAAAAATAATTGTATAACAGAAAATGCTATATCCGAAACAACGCTTTTGAATTGAAATGCGAAATACATACAGCTATCATATATCCAAGTGGAAATATTAAGAAGTTTAAAGATATAAATTATCATTTTTAACAAATGGGTTGAACTCATATTCAGCAGTTTCCGTTAGGGTTTGTTTCCTTGAAAAATCGGTTAGCCAGGGGCATCAACAGGCCAGCGGTAGCCCAGTTGCTATAGCAACAGAAGAGCAACCAGAGGGTTACAAATTCGAAACTCGGTCCAGTCAAAGACCGTCGCATACATTGGAGCTGGTGTTAAAACTGTCGTGGCCTCAAATGTCCTCACGTTGGCCATGGTGCGGAATTTATAAAATGGGGTGCCACCTCAAAGTTCTCGTCATGTGACCGTGGTTCAAAATTACGAGGCGTTGCCCCTTGGATCTTTCTCTTTAGGATTGTTGCTCGTTCACTGTTAGTTACCTTCCTACCTGCCAGAGGCACCAACGTGGAAGAAACAGCGTTGCCTACGTGAAGGAACACTGGAATGAATATTCAATTTTACAATTCCGGAGTAGGCCTAGTGACCATTACGTCAAAATTAACTTTTAACTTTTTCTGCTAAAACCACAAAAGGCTACATTGTATCTCAGACCTACTTGATTCGTTTTCACCTGGTTGTCTCCGCTGTGTGCCTTATTTGCTTGGATGACGAGAGAATTCGGAGCATATCTTATTCAACTTCAGCGAAGAGAACATATTTAGAATTATCTTAAGGAAAATTTATCATTCATATTTTTACTGTTTTTCTTGATGGCCATTTTATGTTTATTGCTTGGCTAGTGTATAGAAGTCATCGTGAAATCGGTGTTAATACACCGGACTCGTGTATCAATGTCTAATGTAAAAATATCAGTTATTTAGTTTTGATTTGAGTATTTCGGATTTTGTATGGTAAGCTTTCTCGTGGTATAGTTTTGAAAACCGTCTAGTGGTACAGTAAGATTTGGTACAGTGATTATATTTAGAGTTTTCTTAGTTAGAGTTTGATACTTATTATGATTTACTTTATTTTTGTGACATTCTATGCGAGTTGTGAGGTTTCAAAAAGTAATATACTGGACATCATGGACCCGCGGATCCAACGCCTCCTATATGAAAAAGCCACACCACGATTCTGTGACGTCATGGATGTAGTCCAATGATCTCCGTGATTATTACATTACACATTTGTTTATTTTCTTAATGTCTACGGATATATTCCCGCGTTTGAATCAACAAAATATTCAGAATTTACGTAATTTAAAAATCGTTTGCTTTTTTTTTTAATCTGCGAATTTCTTTAGTACTACACCACAAACTCACAAAATGTAACTGCTGAAATGAAGTTATTGAAAATTTTTATTTTATGACTTACAAATTAATGCACATGTCCCATTTTCCTTCTTAAAATTCTAATAATAATGCTTTGTTATTGGTATAATCAGTCTAAAATTAATTCAGAGGCTTTATTTTCAAAATGAATCACAAACAATCAATTTCTTCACTTATAGTTACAGTATTTTTACTATCCTTTTAACAAGAAATTAATGCATGAGGATTCACATCAAATACTACAAATCACATAGCATATCTTCAATATATATATATATATATTTAATCAATATAATTCATCAGTATAAGTTTAAACACATGATATGTGTAATACATAATTATACAAGACATGACAGTGAATAAGAAAAATGCTTTGAACAGAAAATAAGCTTACATTTCATTCACAATTTTAAATACAATAATGGTACAAAACTAAGTAAAAACAACTTCTTGCAATTTGACATTATATTTCATTTTTAGTTCTTTATACCATGCATAATTTGTGTATACATTCTACTGCAAATATTTTATCTATAAAAAGTATTTTCTAATTAATGAACGAATTAATGTATCAGAATAAAGGTTTTATTACATGCAATTTTATTTCTGATTTATTGTACTTTTAACAAGAACTGAATATATGTACGACTCCCACTAAATATTACTTATCCACTAAACATCATATGGCAATTTATGCTTGACTTTCAAGTAAATGTGAAAACTACATTCTATCATATAACAAAATTATACAAAACAATGAGTGATTCCAATATCTTTATTAGGAAATAAAGAGATAGAAATATCAAGACTCTAATGTTCTCAATTTGTAAGTGTTGAGTAACGACCACGCGGGAGGAAAAGGCGAACAACCGAAGAAACGAAAAAAAAACTCTCCCCTTATGCGAACCGAAACTTGTGGAACCCCTTCCGGTGGGTCGAAAGAAGAAATGACGCTACGGGGATGAATTCGAGCTCGGACAGTCACCAGGGTCGGACACGCGTTGTGTGTCTCCGCTACAACAAACCCTTTTAATCTGTAAACCTCTAGGACCATGTCCATTACAGATGTAAACGTTTAGGATAATTAAACAGTGTTAAAGTTATCCTCTAGTTATTTCTTCACCTGCCTCCAGTAAGGTGTAAGTACCCAATGCAATTTCCAAATCTATTCGTATTCTAAGCCATATGCACATTCGATTCATTATTCTCCTTTATGTTCTAAATCTTAAAGAACATAAAAGTGGTCCTTCGAGCCGGAGCGACCTATGGTTGAAATCGAAATCATATATCATTCAATATTTAGTCTTTAAGAAACAATTCTCGTTGCTTTACTCTTTAAAATGCCTAACGTGTCTAAGGTTCAATTGCGTTTTGATCAAATTTGTAAGGAAATTAAGCGGTTCAGTGAGAAAATTCTAAACGATGAGCTAAGTGATACAGTACGAATCGCAGTTCTCACAACAAAACTTCAATCTTGCAATACAAGATTGACTGATGTATTTTCAAATTTTTCTCCCAAAGAGAATGAAGAGAACTTTGAGGAGTACACATGAGCTATCAAGATGATATTTTGGATATGTTGGTTCAGTTAGATACGCAAAAATCACATATTGCATTAAAAGTAACTCAAGAAAGAAAAAATTCGTTGGTAAAATTACCAAAATTCAATCTCCCTAATTTTTATGGTGATTCAGAAAGTTGGATTTCGTTTAAGGAATTATTTTGTTCCTCCGTTTTGAAAAATGACCAACTCTCAGACATTGAAAAGCTCCAATATTTGCAGTCTTCAGTAAGTGGAAATGCATCAAAATTAATTCGGGGTTTTGCATTTGAACAAGAAAATCTGATTCATTCTTGGGAGCTTTTGTGTCAGAGATTCGAAAATAAACGGCAGTTAGCATTAAGTCAACTCAATAAATTATTTTCTATTAAGCTAACTAAAGTGAATAATTCAAAAACTCTGATGGAATTATTACACACCTGTAATGAAACCGTACGTAACTTGAAAACTTTGCGTTTGGAATCTAATTTGTTAAGTGACCTCATCTTAATAAATTTTATGCTAACAAAATTCGATGAGCCAATGAAACAACGGTGGGAACTGTCTCTCGAAAGTGACAGTATTCCTAATCTTGAATTATTTAGAGTTTTTGTTGAACGAGAAGCTCGCAGTTCAAACGAGTCAAAACCTATTCGAAACGAAGCTAAAATCAATCAAAGTAGAAAAGCTGTAGATTTCAATTCGTTCAGGAAACCAATAGTACACAATGCGGTTGTGGTAAAGAGCAATACATGCGTAATTTGTAATCAAGTGCACCCATTATTTAAGTGTCTAACTTTCAACTACATGCCGGTGAATGAGCGATGGAATGTAGTAGATTCGCATAAACTATGCTTTAACTGTTTGCGACAAAATCATAAACTTGAGGCATGTAAATTAACTTTAAACTGTAAAAACTGTTCGGAACGTCATCATACACTTTTGCATGTTTATGCTGTTAACCTTCCGTGTAGAGACTCGGAGAATTCTATCGTATCGGTTGCGAACAGTACTCAATGTGAATCGGATGTGCATGCAAGGACAAGTAATGTATTGTTGTCAATCGCGCTTGTAAATATTAAATCTAAGTCTGGAAAATTAATTCAATGCAGAGCGCTAATTGATAATGCTAGCCAAACTTCATTAATGAGTAGGGAATGTGCTGAGCGTTTAAATCTACCGTTGGTCAATACAACTCATAGGTTGGTAGGTATTAATGGCGTTTTACCAGAAACTGCTTTGCATGTAACAAAGTTCAACTTTTCGCCTCATTTCTCATTCGATTCCTTTTCGGCATAAGCTTATATTGTTAACAAGGTTACTTCCCCTCTTCCCAATTTTTATATCGAAAGGCAAGATTGGCCACATTTAAGAGGCTTAGTCTTAGCTGACCCTCAGTTTTACATCTCCAGGCCTATTGACATTTTACTGGGCGCAGATCTTTTCGGAATTTTAATAAATATACAATCAGTCACTGGATCTCATGGTTCACCAGTGGCGATAAATTCAAAAATTGGTTATCTACTTTCCGGAAAAATGGATAACACGACTCTTTCTCATGCATCAATGGTGTGCCATACAATGGACCATCTCAATGAAACCCTTAAAGACTTTTGGGAGCTTGAGTCCATTCCCAAATCTCAGGTGTTCAAAGATGAAGATGAGGTGTGTGAAAACTCCTTTACTGAATCAGTCAAAAGAGACACGACTGGACGATATTGCGCAAATCTTCCCTTCAAAGAAAACAAGACGATAGGAGAAATCAAAGCAAGGGCACTACAGCGGTTTTACTTGCTAGAGAAAAAATTAGCTAATAATTCCCAGTTGAGAGATCAGTATTCTCGATTTATGGAGGAATATGAAAGCCTAGGTCACATGACCCCAATATCACCCAGTGAAGATAAAATCACTCCGCATTAATATTTACCGCATCACGGAGTCACTAACGAATCGAGTAGTACTACGAAACTTCGTGTAGTATTCGTTGCTATGCTCAAACATCAAATGGGAAATCATTAAACGACATTCTATGTAAAGGGCCTAAACTTCAAACAGAAATTTTGGCAAATTAAATCCGTTTCCGAGCATACCCGATAGCCTTCACCGCGGATATCGCAAAAATGTATAGACAAATATTAATTGGAAATGAAGATCTGCCTTTCCAAAGAATATTTGGAGGAAAAATCCATCTGATCCGCTTCTCATCTACAAACTTAAGACAATCACTTATGGAACATCATGTGCTCCATACTTAGCCTTTCGCACTTTGCAACAATCATGCCAAGATGAACATCCGAACTTTCCCGTGGCTGCTGATATTGCGAGGGAACATTTTTATGTAGATGACCTGCTGGCCGGAGCAGATTCCGTATTCCGCAAAATCAATAGTTAAATAGATGAATGAATTGATGACTGCACGTGGATTCTCACTCAGAAAGTGAGTTTCAAATCGTGCAGATGGTCTCTCTGACCTCCCAGGTTCATTGAGAGCCAACTCTGTCTCTCATTTGTTCCAGGATGAATCATCTCAAAAGGTGCTAGGTCTATTCTGGAATCTAAAAACCGATACTCTTCAAGTCAAGGGAATAGTAGCGGATAAAATCTCTACCAAACGCCAATTGTTGTCCGTGATAGCCCGTATCTTTGATCCCTTGGGTCTCATTTCAACCACAACAATTATTCTCAAGATTTTGCTGCAAGAGTTGTGGAAAGCAAAATTAAAATGCGATGATACCCTTCCTGGGGGTATTGCTAAAAAATGGAATAAAATTTCCTTAGAAATAAGTCATTTTAGGGAAATACAAGTCCCCAGATATATCCATACTTCAAATGTCAGTCGGATGGAATTGCATGGGTTTTGTGATGCCTCTGCTAAGGCATACGCTGCAGTGGTGTATTTCCGAGTGATTTCAGATAACATTCAAGTGTTTCTAGTGGCCTCCAAAACCAGAGTGGCACCTGTACAAACTGTAACCTTGCCGCAGTTAGAACTATGTGGAGCTCTTTTCTTATCAGAGCTTATTAATGCTATTTTAAAATCAATCACCTTTCCAATCCACCAAACTTTCCTGTGGACTGATTCGACTATCACACTGAGTTGAATTTCAAATCCCCCTGCAAAGGGTAATTAATTTGTGCAACACAGAGTGTCAAAAATTAGTTTACTTACTTCAGAAGAGTCGTGGCACCACATTCCTGGCAAAGAAAATCCGACCGACTTCGCAACTCGTGGCCTTTTTCCGGGACCACTAAGGGCTTATTCGGAATGGTGGAATGGGCCTAAGTGGCTCAGTGGAATCAATATTCCGTTCTTCCCAAATGACGATCTACCTGTATTGGACAGTGCTTCATCTGATGAGGATAATTGCTTCGTCACGCAAATCCATAACTCTCACGACATCATCAGCAAATTCTCATCTTACACGAAATTGGTACGCGTCATAGCATGGGTTTTGCGTTTTGCTCATAATGCAAAATCCCAAATGAAATCAACAGGGCCTTTACAATACCTCGAAGTAGACACTTCCAGCAAGCGAATAGTGAAATTAATGCAAAAACCAGAATTCTCATCAGAAATCAAGTTGCTCATACAGAACAAATCAATACCTAAATCAAGTAAAATAATTTCGTTAAATGTCGAGACGAGATGTTTGTTTTGAACAAAAGCGTTTCTTATTTCGGTCTCGAGAGCGACTAGGTTGTCAATAGTGGATCGATATTTTCTGAAACCACTTTGAAGTGGAGAGAGACATTTTTCTTGATGCAGACGGAATTCTCAGAGTAGGGGGACGTCTGAGTAAACACCCAACTTTGGCCTTTGACCAAAAATACCCTATGATTCTTCCAAAGAGACATCATATAACATTCGCGATAATTAGACATTTTCACCTATGCAGTCTGCATGGTGGATCGGAACTAGTCTTGTCCTTAATTCGCCAGAAGTTCTGGATTCCAGATGGCAGATCAACTGTGCGAAAAGAACTCATACAGTGCATTCGGTGCTTCCGATCATCTGCTAAGCCCACAACCTAATTGATGGGTGATTTACCGACATCCCGACCTTTTGAAAAAGTGGGAGTCGATTTTGCTGGCCCTATAAACACAAAATGCCAACATCAGAGAAAGGCCAGCACTTTCAAATCTTACATATGCTTGTTTATCTGCATGTGCACCAAGGCAGTACACCTAGAATTATTGTCTAACATGTCGTCCGCGGCATTCTTGGCTGCTTTGTGACGATTCGTGGCCCGCCGTGGCTATCCTAGACATCTTTTCGGAAAATGGAACGAACTTCGTTGGTGCTGCCGCTTACCTCAAAGCACTTTTTAAGTTGCCCAGAGAACCCTCTGTCGAGAATTTCTGCTCACAAAAGAGCATTACCTGGCATTTTATCCCTCCATACGCTCCAAATTTCGGAGGTCTTTTTGAAGCCTCTATCAAATTAGCCAAGCGTCATCTGACCAGAACGTGTCAAGGAACTCTCGTGACTTTCGAGATGTGCACATTATTATTCCAGATTGAGGTTTGCATCAACTCTCGGCCTCTTGTGCCCCTATCGACGGAGACAACTGATCTTCGGGCTCTAACCCCGGGGCATTTCCTCATTGGAGTCCCACTATTAGACATCCCGGAATCTAACCACCAATCTAATCCATCGTTGAGTCTTTCTTCCAGGTGGAAGATATTATTACAGATGAGAGACAGAGCTTCTGGAGACGTTGGACCCGCGACTACTTGCATGCCTTTCAACCACGTCCCAAGTGGCGGCTACAGAATAAACCATCAACGTTACGGATCTTGTTCTATTAAAGGATGGCCAGCAACCTCCTCTCCAGTGGAATTTTGGAAGAGTCACCCAGTTGTTCTCAGGAACCGACCAGCTGACTCATGTTGTCTCAGTCAAGACAAAATCCGGAGATGTCCTTCGACCACTCAATCGGCTAGTGGTTTTGCCGATTTCATCTTCCCGCCCCCCGCAGGGTTTAGAGGAGGAAAAGGCGCCGTGGGGAACTGCGGTACAAATTGCACGCAAGTTGGACTTGCGTCGCCGCAGCAGCGCCGGAGGCTTATGTGCACTACTCCATTGGATCTAATGTATCTCAGACCGCACTTGCGTTGCGGCAGCGGCGCCGCACTTTGAAAAACCGGATGTGTGCACCGGACCTAAAAGGTAATCTGTCTTGAAGAACACGAAGATCGCTCGATCATTGTGTATCCGATAAAACAATTTATATTTCAAGCCCTACTGCAAGTTTCGCATTTAAATTGAAATTAAAATCCTCGAGAAATTCACGCTTCTATTCCTAATTTCCAATAACTCAACGCTTGGGAAAATATCCATTCTTTAGCACTTTTTGTTCCAAGATCCCGCGTGTACTTTTGGCATTTCCGCCTCTACAAGGTATAAACACTTCAAGAAAAGGTGGATTTGAATCGAAATAGAAATCATCTATTGAGACGACATTTTTTTCCTATCATTGTTGGTTTCCCTCTTCCATCCTAAGTTTTTTCCCACCGTTTTCATATTCAATTTAACTCCTATTTTTCGTCGTTTTATTCTCCAATATCCCGATTTTTTATTTCCGGGGAATGATAGTTCCCCTCTTGTTTCATGCCCTAAAAAATTCCTTTTCCTGGAATTCTTGTGTCTAAGTTGCCTTTCTTTTGTTTCTGTTATTCGGAAATATTCGCATGAACTGAAGATTCATACGTTTGGGTATTGAATTTTAAGGAAGCAGGCTGAGAACCATGTTTATGTATGCATGTGTGAATACGTGGAGGGTTTGCATTTTTGCTCCTTTTCTTTATTGAGTTTTGCTTCAATTCTTCTTTCAAGGGAAGCTTTTTGTGGATGCAGTGATCGATCTTCCTTTTCGAGTGTTTTTGGTCATTTCCAGGTGTGTGAGTTCGATTAAACCGCCGGAAGTATTGTTTAAGTTTTAGTAAAGAATTATGGCACTCTTGAGCAATTTACGAGTAAACTGGAAATACTCAGTTAATTTATTTTAGAATTTAGAGATAATTTCTTTTGCTATTGTTACAGCATGTAACCGACTTTATGCCTGTAATATTTACGTCTTCGTCAGCTACTTGAATTACTTCCTTTTGAATGTTCTTAGACTATAGCATTATATAGTTTTATACAATTTTCGAGGCTGGTTGCATTTAACACAATCTATTATGAGTTAAATCAGAAAACAAATTTTCTAGTGAGCTAAACCTATTTATGTAAATTGATTTATTTTATTATTTAAAGGTTATTATATATATATATATATATATATATAAATATATATATATATATATATATATATATATATATTTATTTAGTATGGTATTTTTATATAGAGTATGTATAATTACTTTACACCTGTAATATTTCTAAATGTTACAGGTGTAATATTTCTAAATACAATCTAAGTCTATAAAAATACACTAGATTCAACTTCGGTTACGTATTTGGATTTCTTACCATTATAAGGGCCGAAGCACCTTGGTTGTAAAAGTAGTGAATTGGTAAGCAGGATGTTTCGAGTTCAAACCTCGATGCTTCTAAACACCGTCGTTCCTCGTCATCTGATCATGTTCAATTAAGAAGTGTTTTCCACGTGTATTTCCCTTCGGTATTGATATCGAACCATCGTCAATAGCCCGTTTTGTGACCCCAGTGCGACGTTAATTCAACTATCTCATAGGCTTGTAGAGTTCGATTAAATCGATTGTGTAAGAGTTAGGGGTATTTACAATTATAGCTGCTCGTAATACATGAAGGAAAAAAGGACTTTAACCTAAGTATTTATTTGAAAAATTACAAAACAAAGAAAAAAAGAAGATTTACAGAGAGGGGTTCCAAATAAACATCGGACATAGCACATGCTAATCCGTTGGCAGTTCATCGCAGACTAACTGACTGGAATGCTTTCCTCTATGGGCGCTACTAGGATT
The DNA here is from genome assembly GCA_947359465.1 of Metellina segmentata. NCBI lineage: Eukaryota > Metazoa > Arthropoda > Arachnida > Araneae > Tetragnathidae > Metellina > Metellina segmentata. The sequence continues at coordinate 68,193,878 of OX375875.1, read as the reverse complement.
GAGAGGGTGAAAGCTTCACTGTCCTTTACACTTCCCCTCTGGTTCCGATTTCACGTCTCGTAAAGGGACAAGCAGTTTTGGGTCGTTTTTCGGTGGTTAGCGTTAGGATCAAGGGCCTTAGGTCTGCCTCGTTTGCGTAATGGTGCCACCGTCACTGCATTTTCGTCCGGAAACTTCTTCAATGCGGACACATACTGTTCCATTGGTTCCTGAGGCTTGTCCACGTGGGCCACTTCATATGATGTTGGGGACCTTTGGGTGATGATAATGTACGGTCCGTCTCTTTTTGGCATGAACTTGGCTGTTTTTGCTTTAACAGCATTGTTTTTAGGATGTAACGCAAACCCACACTTTATCACCAGGTTCATGCTGTGGTTATTTACGTCGTTTTTGGTTCCTTGTAGGTCTTTCTCTGATCCTGTTTGGTTTCGATTCTGTCAGCTGGGTCGACTTCCACTTGATGATACTCGTATCCAGATGTTAAGTCAGTGGTAGACATATACACCCTATAACAAAAAAATCGACGCACCAAGAAGGAGTTGTCCGATGGAGACAAAAATTGGTGAATAGGAAAATTATGTATAGAAAATGATTAAAATTTCAGAACAATTGAATGATTTATTTCAGAGTTACAGTAACGAGCTCAATAAGGTGTTGACCCGCCTCTAGCCTAGATGCAAGCTGCCACACGGCGTGGCATAGACCGATAAAGCTCCCGGATGGTCTCCTGCGGTATTTATTGCCAAATTTGCTACAATTGTAGGACTACGTCATCAACATTCCATACCGGATGCAGTCGCCTTCCCATCATATCCCAGACATGCTCGATGAGAGGGAGATCTGATGATCTAACTGGCCAAGGAAGTGTTTCACAAGACAGTTCATAGCAACACGTGCCGTATGTAGTCTGGCACACCCCAGACCATAACTCCTTGTTGAGGGCCCGTGTGGCGTGCAATAGTGAAAACAGGATCGACACGCTGCCCTGGGCGTCTCCAGACACGTCTTCGATGATCTTCAGGACACAGTTGGAAGCGGGATTCGCCGCTAAAGACTATACGTCCCCAGTCAGCATCATTACAGCCTGATCGAGCCAAGCACCACTGTAATCTGGCTTTACAGTGTGCAGGCGTGAGTGGCAGGTGGCGTAACGGTCGGTACGAGCGTAGATTTCGCTCTCTCAGCCGTCTGTAAATGGTCATAGTGGACACTCGTGTGTATCTCTCCTTGACGAGATACCTAGTCAAGGAAACAACCACCAGGAGGGATAAGAAGCCTGAAGTCTCTATTAAGATACATTATATTCAACTTTAGTGTGACCTTTGAAATACTGTTATGATCCTAAGTATCTTGTTACTCTGGGTATCAACGTATTGAATTTTAATAAACCAATCCAATTAAGTTGGCAAATCATAATGCATTTAATGCATCAGTTACGTTTATAATATAGAACTGTTCATAAGTTCCATATGTAGTAGTAAAAACTCTTTTAATTCTTATCGCGTCAGTAAAAACATCGGTTTTGGTCATCAGTTTTAGTTTCGCTAATGACGAGATACCTCGTCAAGGTGACAACCACCAAGACGGTTAAAAAACCTAAAGTCTCTATTAAGATACACTATATTCAACTTTAGTGTGACCTTTGAAATACTGTTATGATCCTAAGTATCTTGTTACTCTGGGTATCAACATATTGAATTTTAATAAACCAATCCAATTAAGTTGGCAAATCATAATGCATTTTATGCATCAGTTACGTTTATAATATAAAATTTTCATAGGTTATATACTCAGTATAAAAAAACTCCTTTACTTTGATATATAACTCGTCCATCATAAAAGCAGTTTGGTTATCAATTCCAGTTTTGCTAATAACAAGATACCATGTCTATACAACCACCAGGAGAGTTAGGATGTCTAAAATCTGCTAAAATACACTTTCAACTTGGCAAATTTGTTTGGGTTCGTTTCTAAACATTATATACGTTGACATCCAGAGTAACGAGATATTTGGAATCATCACAGGATTTCAAATGCCACACAAAATTACAGTACATTTTATGCATCAGTTACGTTTATAATATAAAATTGTCATAAGTTATATATTCGGTATCAAAAACTCTTTTACTTTGATATATATCTCGTCCATCATAAAAGCAGTTTGGTTATCAATTCCAGTTTTTCTAATAACAAGATACCATGTCTATACAACCACCAGGAGAGTTAGGATGTCTAAAATCTGCTAAAATACACTTTCAACTTGGCAAATTTGTTTGGGTTGGTTTCTAAACATTATATACGTTGACATCCAGAGAAACGAGATACTTGGAATCATCACAGGATTTCAAATGCCACACAAAATTACAGTACATTTTATGCATCAGTTACGTTTGTCGAGAGCGTGTGTTGAGGATACAAAATTGATTACTCACGCCTAACTTATAAATTTAATATTTGCTAAAGAATATTGACTAAAGACTACCTGTCGAGTAATATCTTGAACAATCTTGTAGATCAGAGCGTATCTGTTAATTCTTATTTCTATTCCATATACAGTTTTCAGGATTAAAAAATACATTCACAATATCGTAGTGTGCGTGTGCATAATAAATGTATCAAGATACAACGATGTGTGCAAATACGCTAGTAACACGAAATAAATAAATTTTGTTATGCACCTGTCGTACTATAAGCCTTTTATATTAGTAGTAAATAAATGTATAATCTTCTTTCCACATTATTTAGAAATGTATGTGAGATTTATATTTTACTACACTGCCGATGTTGCGTGAGTTGTACGATTTCGAGCGTCACCATACACCTATAGTATAAAGGTTATAAGCTCCATTCAATGTGAAAAACTCATTTAATGTATCGATTTCTCTAATTAAAACCTTCCAAGAGGTTAATAAACCAGTGGGGCGCATCAGAAGCATACCTCTTCAGAAGGATCGATTTCCAAAGGGACTGCAATCTCTCCTATCATAGATATTGCCATTCAGTGTTATCTTGCAAACGAGATAAATTCCATCTCTCTAGGTACACAGCAATAGAATTAACTTGACGATTAGAGTATCGTGCAGCCTGGATAGTCTCCTACACAAACTGATCGAATTTAATCTGCGTGTGTCTGATACCCTAAATGATGAAGGCAACACTATATTGAGAGTCATACGAGAGCTGAAAGATCGCGGTCTTCTAATTATTGGATTAACAGGTCTGTGCGCATGACCCTGAGGTGATTAAGTGATTATCTGCTGTCGTGTGTGCTCCAGAACGAGACGGCCTTTGCTACGCAGATCAATGGAGAATCGCCGAGGGACTTTGAGCAGTTTTCGGTCTAGGATGAAGCCTTGGAGCCTTTTATGGATATGTGTTTCATTTGCGTTGGAATACCGAGGAATTGGGTCATCTATAACGAATACAATTGTCTGCAAACTTTTATTGCTTTCGAAGACTTATGCTTTAGTTTTTTATTTCTTCGGAAACAGACCAGAAATGCGCTGTGGGTATTTTTTTTATTTTAGGATTTTTTTTATTATCTGCAATAGAAATTAAGGTATGTACATTTAAACTTTTAAAGATGAGTAATGCCATCCCGACTTTCCTGGATTTTTTAAAACAGTCATTGTATTTTGGGGTTTTACTTGGAACCATTCAATTGGGAAAATTTGGCCCTTACGCCATAAAATTAAAAACCAACCAATCACAAACCTTTTTTTTTTTTTGAAAAGAATATAAAAATACAACACTGCTATTAAACGTTCCATAGAATTGCTTGTTACAAGATTTTTTTTCTTATTCAGACTATTTACATTCTAAAACATAAAACGACAATACCCGTGTTACCATCGGCTCAACTCCAAATCAACAAAACAAACTATCTTTAACAGTTCTTCTGTTAATAACTTAAATATTTAACTGCTAGTGATATTTAATGATTTGACTAACAGGTCTGTGCATTTGCCTGATATGGTTCAGTGATTATCTCTTGTCGCGTGTGCTCCAGAATAGGACGGACTTTGCTACGTAGATCAATGGAAGATTGTCCACGGATTTTGAGCAATTTTTGGTCTAGAAAAAAAACTTTGGATTTTTTTTATGGATATGCGCTTTAGTTAAGTATGAATAAGTAACGATAACGTTCTACAACCATTTGTGTTCTTTGGAAACTTATGCTTTTATTTTTATTTCTTATAAAATAGAATAAAAATGCTAATTTACATTAAATTATTACTGTAGGTTACAGTATAAAAATATTATACAACATGCAAGGGAAAAAATTCATTTTTCTTAGTCTAAGGATAATTAAGTCCTGGTGATTTTCAATGAATCTCACCATGTTAGTAATTTTCACCTTCGATCCTTCGTTACATGCAATGTTCCTGAGCCATGAGATTTTAAGATGCACCCGCAGGTGTTCTCATATGCCATGAGGCGGGCAGAAAGGGGGGCCAGAAGGGTTCAACAACCAATTTATTTTCGGGTTCCATTTGAAATCCTTCAAAATATTATAGTTTCTGGCTTCTTATAATTTGGATCCCACGATTTGGTATTAGTTCCATGTGGTTTTTATGGGTCTATTTGTTAAATTAAAAGAGGTAGATTAATCGTAAACCATACGTAGCCACAATTACTGTCTTAAACTGGATTTCTAAATCCAAGCTTATCGTTTAATGCCAGAAGCTACAGTACATTACAAATTACAGTACATTACAAATTTTTGAAACGAATAATAAATTATACTGAACGTTCCACATGGTTTTGATTATGACATCCATTTTCTTGCGAGATTAATCACCTTTGTACATATGGACTTATATTTCCGCCTGTTCTTTCTGTCTATTGTGAAATGGGTTTTTTTCAAGTGCACCCCACTTTTGTTCCATTTAATGTCGTTTTCATGTATCATGTCCACCCTACCGGCTACCTCTTGAGTCATCATTTTGCAAATATTTCCATCCGTAAGCCTGTCATCCCTTTCTTGGTAGACAAGGAAACTTAGGTCATAAAAGGGGGATTTCTATAAGTTCATGTGCATTCTTCTCTGGAGTCGTAGTATACTGTTATTTTTATCTTGATCGATAGATGGTAGAAAGATTTTTCAGGACGTGTTTCTAGAAAACTGTCAGACAAGAAGTCGATACATGTTTCCAAAAACAAATTCCTGTCTTTCTGTCAATCGTAACTTCAAATTCTGAAAGATTACAGTGTTTTATACGTCGTACTATATGTGGTGTGAAATTTTCTATTATGTGTTGAAACTAACTTTCTGAAAAATTTTAATTTTGTAATAATGGTGGTAAATAAAGGCGCAACAAAATTATAACATTTATAAACTTTATAGCAATTGGTAATTTTTAATTAACGTCATACTACTGCAACACAACGGGCTATTGCAGACTGTCCGGGATCAATCCCCTAATTTTGAACTACGGTTAGATGACGAAACAACACCTGAGCTGGCACCCCACTCTGAAAACTTTATGAACATCTGACGAATATTTATGTTAATTCACTCAAAACAACTTTAATATCACAAATTTAATGTTTTGTAATGATAAAAATGTTGGTGCACTTAAAAGACTTGTACAGTATTGATATCATTGCTGAAATTTAAATGATTCCCTTCATTCCGTGGTAATACTAATATATTTATTTTAAAAGACATTAACAGAAATCTAACAAAAAGAAAAGTAGTAATTGTTTCTTTGACTACATTTTAATTGTTAACAGTTTTTAATCTAAATTACGTCTTTTTTTCATTCTTTGTCATCTGGCCATGGTTCAAAATTACGAGGTGTTGTCTTCGAACCATTCCGTTAGGGATTGATTCCGGACCGTCACCAATAGCCCGTTTTGTTTTATCAGTGTAATGTAAATTTAATTACCTACCTATATCCTGTTAAAGCATGAAAAGTTTTAAACCAGCACTAAACGTGCGCTTGTGCATATTTTTAGCACATTTATTCAAAATGTTAAACATCTCAACTTCCCATTTAGTTCATTTTATCATGGGGTCATCATGGTTGTTATCTCTACTTAACACGACAGGTAATCCATCGAAATAAATGAGTATTTGTCAAATAATTACAAACTCGAACAATAAACGTAACAAATTATCGTTCAGTGTAAAATCAGTCGCTAATTATGTAAAAGTTTCTGTAAAATTCATAAAAAAATCTGTTTGTAACTCTAACAAGCATAGAAAACCACTTCGTAAGTATCTTAATCTCATTGAGAAACATATTTAGCAACAAAAGGATATTCCAAGACGCGTTATCTTCTCCAGCGATTTAAACACGCGTGATTTAATTTTATATAGCAACCTGCCTGATTTCATATTTTCATGATTCGAGTGATTCTAGGCAGATTCCGAATAATATGTCAGGTCTGTTCTATGTGAATTGTCATTATCCTTCACGAAAATATTAGTAGCGACAGCTTTTCTTAAGTCTCACATATACTTCCAGAACGCCTTATTCTCGATGTGTTTTCGTTATCTACCAATATTTAACAAATAAACTATTGTTTATTATATGCTATGCAATACCTTTTAAATAACATCGCAGTATATAAATATATATATATATATATATTACTAGGGGGCTCCGCCCCCTGCTCGCTTACGCTCGCCAACCCCCGGGGATTGCTACGCAATCCCATTTGGTTTGCTTCACAAACCAACACTCCTTTTACATATGGCATTTGGTTTGCTTCGCAATCCAACATTCCTTTCGCAGAGTGAAACTATCTGAATAATTTGTATTATCCTGATTTCCCTTTACGGTCCATCACGTCACAGCGAGGAATTCTCCCCCTGCTCGCTTACGCTCGCCGACCCCCGTGGGTTGCTACGCAATCCCGTTTGGTTTGCTTCGCAAACCAATACCTCTTACGCAAGTGATTTCACTCTTTTTTGCTTTAACACTTAATGCACCCTAAACTAATAGCCGCATCAGTAAAAAATATTCTGCATCTTGTTCCCTGTACAATTTTAAGTAAACCCTGTTAATCTCCAAACTTTACGATGTGTACTTTGTACTTTCTCGGTAAAACGTCTGACAACAGAGGGAAAAAAGCGAGCCTTTTTCCTCGCTATATAAAAAGAAATCGTTTTTATGGCAATTGTTGCTACGATAAATTTGATATCTGGCAAACCCGATAGTCAAAAATACAACCCTCCGCGAATACAATGCTCCGCGAATTTGCTAAGCGAAATAAAAAATACGAAATTTGTGTCACCAACTTTTGATTGCATCGAATTTATTTATGAACCAATTTTAAAAATAATGGTACCGTAAGAAAGAGTACAGTCTGAGGTATACTGCGCTATTTTCAAAATAAAAAACTAATAGTAATACGATATAGATATGACAGTTTTAGTTAACGGTAGTAACAAAAAGTAGCGAAAATATCCAAAGATTCCGAATTTTGTATGACCAACTTTTAATCGCATCCAATTTAATTATTAACCGATATCAAAAATAATAGTACCGTAAGAAAGAGTACATTCTGAGGTATACTGCTATATTTTAAAAATTAAAAAATAATAGTAATAAAATATAGATACGGCAGTTTTAAAAAAAAGTAACAAAAATGTCCTGATTTTTCCCGAATTTGAAAAAAATATTATCAAGAACCAAATTGAAATTTTAAAAAAAACTCGACGAGCTGCAAAAATTTACGTTGAGAGGTACTCTTTAAAAAAAACTCACGGCTGAAGACTGAAAATTTGTATGTGTTTTGCTCACTCGCGGAAGAAATTCCGCTTCTTCAATTTTAACACTTAATAAACCCTAAACTAATAGCCGCATCGGAAAAAAATCTTAATAATTGTCCAGGGAATACGATGAAGAACAAACCATGTCAATTTTGTTTTTTTCCGATCAGTACTTTCTCGGGAAACCGTCTAAGAATCGAGCTAAATAGCACAGTTTTCAATTCTGCGGCGGCGGCGGTAACATTTTTTTAATATAGAGAGATTAATTCCCTAAACTTATTGATCCTCTTCATATGGCCGTAGTAAAATATTACGAGGCGTTTTCCTCGTATATTAACCTTGGTTGATGATTATGGTCTGTGGCCAATTACCTTCCTAAAAGTCTCAGAGCACTGAATTGGAAAATTTAATTTAAAATTTAAAACGTTAAAAAATATACCTGATCTTAAATTAAATGAAAAATTGATATGGTAAATGTTTTATTGTATTTGTATGAATATTTTGAATCCCAAGATCAAAGTTGTGAAACTGCTTATAGCTTTAATCCAAAATCTTAAAAATTGCTAGTCTGAAAGAAAGTTCTCATGAAAGTACATTTTTCGTTGCAGCTTTGAAAAATAGTTTAACATTACTTCTGGAATATTTCAATCTATATAAATAAGAATGGAGTGTTTGTTTGTACATTCAATATTTTCGACCCATTTCAAGTTTTCTATCCGTTTTGGACCCTTCTGATGACGAATCCGCCTTTTTCTCGTTTGGTGTCTGTCTGTCTGTCTGTATGTTGTGCCCTATACACGTCCACGCGGTTTAAGATAATTTCATGGAAATTTGCATACAGTGAGTACTTACCTTCATTTAGTGAGTGGAATTGGTTGCGAAAGTCTGTCTGTCCGTCTTTCTGTTCTATGCTCAATTTTGTGTTTGTGTAAGCATCACATACATTGTATTCCAGATATTTTATTGCAGTGTATTTTATTTTATACAGTATCTATTAGTTTAGTGAATGCAATATTAAACATTTCTTTATTGTTTTATTTATATGAGTTACATGCTAAAACATCAGAGTAAGTATACTTAAATAAACCATAATTTGGTAGTTTTGGAAAAATTGGAATGTCTATTGAATATTACGATTACTTCGATTGCTTTACCAGTACTGCTGAAAAGGTAATTATTCTTCAAAAATTATATTTTTTAATGGAATTTCAGCTCTGATACTTCATTTATTTCGAGTCTTATTTTTGTTCTTTGCGCAATGAAAACGATTTCGGAATATTTTAGACAAACGATATTTTTCAACGAAACGAGAATGAACAAGATCGCGTGAGCAGTGATATTTTCTGTTTCTTTCGCTCTGAATTAATTTCACAGTTCTAAATTTTGTGCACTTTTAGTTGTAACTTGTGGCAACTGTGCGAGATCAAGAGATAAAAATGAATCACAAATTAATATCTTTAGAACAATTTTTTCCGACATATTTTATTTTGTTCTATTTACTGTTTTCTGTTTTAAATATTTATTATTTTAATAAATGTGTTTTACTTCTCATCACACGCAACAGCACCACAATGTATTAGACTTATAAATGTTAGGTAAGTCAGAATAAATTTTCAGTAAATTTTAAGTGTAGTTATGCCATTATTGAAAGAATAATGCCGTTATTTAAAGAATAATGCCGTTATTGAAAGAATAATAATGTTTAAAAATCCGAACTAGCACTTTTTCCAACATTAAAAAATTCGTTGTAATAATGACAGGAGAAGATTGCAAAATTTCACAATGTCGCATACCGGAGACAAGAGTGCCACAAGTAAAAAAAAAAAAAATTTGTTGACTATGAGTGCGAGAGCACTCGCCGTAAATCGTAATTTTAATTAATTGAGGTGAACATGAAAAGAACTTTAGAAAGGGAATTCCAAATCTCCCTCAAAACCGTCTTTTATAGTAGTAACTTTAGTATCACCTTTCGTCATTTTGTAGCTTTGTCATACAGCAATTGTGCGATGTATGTGAAATGTATTACATGAATGGATATGCATGTGTAGGATTTGTGTCCAAAGTAAGTTGTAGAAAATATAAAGATGGCGAAAGGTGTTAAAATAAATTTTTATTCTACAAAAAACGTAAGTCATTATATATTTTGATTATCTCTTCAATCTAGAGTAAACCAATTCAAACCGAGTATGGTCGGGTATTTTGCTAGTTAAATATAAATTTGTTTAAATTGTTTTCTTCCTTCACGTCGTCTAAGATTACTTATCCATTTAAAAACAGGGAACAACATAATTTATTAATGCTCAAAAGTGCGTTCTTAAAGTATTGCCATGGTCTAAAAAAAAGTCAGGCTCAAAATTTTTTTTGAACAGTGTAACAGTGTTTAAAGATGTATATATGTTGCCGAGGCAAAACATTATGACCATCCCCACATTTTTCAATGAGCTCGTCTTGGATGACGTGGAGGGCACGTGATTAAGTGAGAATGGTATTTAACAGCTGCTGGAGAAGGAAGTAATCATTCATGCACTTACTTTTGAGAGTGATGGGAAATGCTGCTGATCTAAGCGAATTTGATAAAGGGCAGATCGTAATGGCCCGAAGACTTGGAACTAGTATCACGGAAACTGCACGACTGGTAGGTTGTTCACGATCTGCAGTTGTTAGTATTCCTGAAAAGTGGATAAATGACTGTGACAACAGCAGTAGATGACAAGGCGTTGGTCGTCCACGCGTCATCAAAGAAAAAGGACGTCGGAGACTGCCCCGCTTGGTTAAGAAAAATCGGCGCGAGACAGTGGCTCAGATGACTGCCCAATACAATGCAGGTCCAAGCGCAAGTGTTTCGGAACACACAGTTCAGCGGACACTGTTGGATATGGGACTGTGCAGCAGACGTCCCACTCGTGTGCCTCTGTTGACTAAGCGCCATCGTCAACTACGCTTAATTTGGGCCCGGGAACTTCGAGACTGAACCATGGATGAGTGGCAGAGAGTTGCCTGGTCATATGAATGCCAATTTCTCATTCATCACGTCGATGATCGTGTCAGGGCAAATAATTTCTCTCCTCTTGTACAGGAGATCATACACAGGCTGGTGGTGACGGAATTATGCTTTGGGGGACGTTCTCATGGGCGACTCTGGGACCCGTAGTTGTGGTAGAACAGACCATGAACGCTGCGAACTATCTGAACATCATTGCGGATCAGTTGCACCCTTACTCGGCGTCTGTCTTCGCAACTGGAAGTGGACTCTTACAGCAGGACAACGTCCCATGTCACAAGGCACGGATTGTGTTAGAGTGGTTCTAGGAGCATACTGATGAATTCCACTATATGTCCTGGCCACCTAATTCGCCGGACCTTAATCCGATAGAGCACATTTGGGGTGTCATGGAGCCGCAGCTCAGAGCTCAAACACCACCATGTCTGAATATCCCTACTTTGCGTGACCGCTGCTTAGTCATTTGGTACAACCTGTCTCCAGTCATGTACCAAGAACCTGTGACATCTATGCACATACTATATGCATCTGTTTTGTAGGCCAAAGGAATCGCAACGTGTTATTGAGTAGGTGGACATAATGTTTTGGCTCTTCAGTGTAGCTTGAAATGCTTAATTAATGTAAAATACTAAAGCATATATTGGGTAATTAAACTATTATTAGAGAGAAGCATTTAAAAACACATACATTTTATACTATTCTGGGACTTCTAGAATTTCAAATAGTATAAAATATATCTGTCATACTATAGACCACGACAGTTCAAATTAAAAAATTTAACTCTTTGTTCGTCTCGATATTTTCGAGAAGTTTTGAATTGGTTTTAACCCACAATGTATACAATTACCACAGCTATTGGTTGAAAGAATCCTAAGGATTCTATTGGTCAAAAAGAGCGTTAATACTCGGAGAGATATTACCTTGTGTGAACACTTCAATAGTAAAAATCCTTGACCTATTAAAAAAATATTGTTGTTGTTGTTTCTTATGCCTACACTGGCAGACCAGAGGAGTGCCAGGTCCGTCGAAGACGGCAAGAGGCGAGGGGGTGCGCCTTACTTGTTATTGAGCCCCATTGGGAGGAAGTCCGACTTTGCTCGACATACATGACACATCCTATTTACAGGAAGGTCCCTTTCATACATCCATATCGTAATTTAGATCCCAGTCAGAGGCCGATAACCCCCAGAGGTATTGATTTGGTATGGGAACATGGGGGACTTTGTGACCACGACCTATTTAACGTGCCCCAGTCACCATTAGTGAACACGACGGTCTCTAGCCAGGTCGAAGCGCCGATCTCGCAATCAACAGAATTGCAGGCTCCGCCGAGGATAGAACCCACAACCCTTCTATTGCGAGCCCGACGCTCTACTGACTGAGCTACCGCGGCTCTGTAAAAAAATATATAAAATATATATGAAAGTATATATGCAATGCTTTTCAAAATATATGCAAGTACATAAAGTGAGTAAAAGTAATATTTACACTTAGATCAGTAAGTTAAAAATGTGTTGGGTCTGACAGCTATTTCGTAAACAATCTCATGCGTAATTTGAAACATATTCTGTTACTTTTGTTCTTCATCAGTTCAAAACATCGGTGCATTTTAAAATCTTTTGTCCTAATTTGTTACCTTAGTTTTACAAAAATATATTATATGGTTAGTCGTATGCAAAGGTTCTCCATAGTGGAAAGATCTTTATATGTATGTAAAGGTGACGATATTAATGTGAATATTTCGTTAACCCACCCAGAGGTTTCTACAAGGTATCTCGTCCATAAAGATTTCACTAATTTTACTAGTAACGACATATCTCGTCATCCAGATTTTTCCGATGTTTTGATGATGATGAAGAGATTAAGAACTGTTCAATTTTCCTCGAATAACAAGATATCTCGTCTATCAAGTTCGGGTTAATTTTTCTGATTACGAAATACTTTGTCAACAAAACTACCGAGAGGGTTATTAAAAATTTAATTAAGCCAGAAATATGTTTTATTTATTGCACAGTACATTAATAACGGAATGTAGCAAACCAATAAGAATGCCACGACTAAACGAGGAAATTAAATAAAACAAATACAGTATCCGTGTTCATTTAAGCCCCGATTCCTCTACTTTTTAATTCCAAACTTAAAACACCAGACTTTCGTCTCCATCTAAATTGATCCGACGATTTCGAAACAAACGATTTTAGCGAATACAAAATTGAACTATTCACTTATTTTCGTGAGCTATTTACATCGGCGAAAAGATTTTTATAAACGCCTACACTTAACATCTCGCCTAATCCATTCAAGTAAAAAAGCAACCCAGAAAGAGATCCGCATATTCAATTGCAGAAAACGTGATTCCTTTATGCGTGGACAAATCCAATTAAAAGCCGGACTTAAAAGAGAAAAAAACCAGCGAGAGCAAGGAGACATATTATTAATTAATTACCTAAATAAAACTAAAGTCTGAAACTAGCGTTAAAACCCTTACCGAGTCTCCATTAGCACTGGGGCTAATTATCTAGCTAATTGGCGGTTAGCGCCAAGTGTCCTTTACTTCCTAGCTAGGAAAGTTGTTGAAAAAGGGGGGTCGGCAGGATTTCGGGGGGTGGGACTAGGATGTGCCTAAGGGGGGTGGAGGTGGACACGGAAGGACGGAGGATCCAACTTAAGAATGTGGGGGTAGATTTTTGTGTTTATTTTCTTAATCCGGCTTTAGGAAAGTCCGGAATAAAAGGCCATTTATTTCAGAGAGGGGAGGGTTTTTTTCTGGAGGAAAAGCTACTTCGCCCGGGGGGAACTTTATTACTTATACAAGCAGACGTTTAGAAGGGATAGCGAATCTAATGTTTTAGGCAGGGGTGATGCATGATAGTCTGGAAACAATGGGAAATGAGCTTGCGGAGACTCATTAAAGCTGTTTTATTTCCATTCATTTGGTGCAGGGGCTCCCAAACTTTGGAGATAGCCTACTTGTAATTTGAGATTAATACCTTTTTTGGAGACAATGAGTTCAAAGTTTTTAAGCTACATTAAAGATTGTACTACCGTGTGAGAAAGCAAATTGTTATTAATATGTGACCTATGTTCCTTCTACCTCCTACCCGAGTGAACTTTATTACTTGTACAAGCAGACGTTTATAAGGGATAGCGAATCTAATGTTTTAGGCAGGGGTGATGCATGATAGTCTGGAAACAATGGGAAATGAGCTTGCAGAGACTCATGAAAGCTGTTTTATTTCCACTCATTTTTATTTCCAAACTGTGGAGATTGCCTACTTACATTTTGATACTAATATCTTTTTCGGAGACAGTGAGTTTATAGTTTTTAAGCTACATTAAATATCATACTGGAGTGCTTTAAAACATTAAAAACTGCAAATTATTCTTTTTTAGTTTACACATTATGTTCCTTCTACTACTTCTCGCTCGGATGGCTACTAGATTAACCGATGGGTGAATTCGGCTCGCATTAGATAATCCACAGGTTTTAATGTCTGGACTTTCTATAAATAAGGCTATTGATGCTAGTTCAAAAACACTCCAGATGGATTAACCCCGCACCACCACCACCACCACCTAGGACATATCCATTAGGTCACGTATCCAGTTTTTTCACAACCTCACATATAATATCTTCGATTTCTGGAGTGTTTAACTTCTCGTCCGACCCGCATCATGTCTGCTGAAATAAAATATATCGGTACCACACCCTACAGGTGATGCAAAAGCTCAATTTTTTTACTCTTCGCCATTCGTCTTTTTTGGGAAGCATTCGTAGTATAATCTTTGAGCAGCTTTTCAGTGCCAGCAGTTTTAAAAATCATGTAATTCTTCACCTTTGGCAAAATTCACATATTTTAAAGAGATCGGTCATGAAACATTCCAATCAATCCTTTTCAAACAACCTTTTGTAAAACAACCAAATTAGGATCAAACCTTTTTCTTAAATACTGATACGTCAAAACATGCCATATCTGCTGCACTCTTACCAGAATTTGATGGGAAATTATCTCCAATTTCATACTATTCTAAGTCGTTATCAGATTCTGAATCAAAATACCCTGCAATTAAACTTGAACTTTTGGCTATTGTAAAAGCTGTCGAATTATTTAAATAATATTTGTATGCCAGATCCTTTGTCATTTATCAGACAGTAAACCTCTTCAGCATTATAAAAAGACCACTTTCACTGCAGGTATCACTACTCGTTGGATATTACTCAGCGAATACTCATTTACATTCATTCCATTCCACCATCCCAAGTTAACATTACATTTGGTACCGTGACCTTTCCCAAGGTTATTTCTTGAATTCATTAAAAATTATTTCATGTTTAAAACTGATATTTCATGCCTAAAATTTGATATTGTATTTTGTGTTCCTGCATTCTACAAAATTTAAAACTCTGAGTTTGGCATATACTGCTCTTATGAAAATGTAATGGACATGGTTATCTGATCAATTGTTATTTCAAATGACACTCAAATCTTTAATTGTCTAAAATAACAAGTCATTTCTGATTATTTTCATTAACAGTTGATTACTTTCAACCTCTAATTGAAGCAAAAAAATATATAATAACTTATCAGATACCCATTCTATAGATACATAAGAAATTATTTCATTTGTGCATTTTTATACTGTTTAATTAAGATTTTTTCTGTTATTATTTGGTAGTGATATTCAAGACCTTACCTTAATTTAAATATGTCGAAGAAAACAAATAATTTCTCAATACAGATTGCCCCATATGAAGTTGATGCAACCACATTGTTTCTTAAAAGAACAGGTGTTGGACACCATTAAAATTAAAAGTTGGTCTGAGAAACAAGCTCTCACTTTCGTAAAATCAAAATTATCATGTGATGCTTTAAGATTCAATGTTGAATCTATACACCTAAAAAAAATCAGCAAAGTACAGGAACTTTTAGACCAACTCGCTGTTTTCTTTACTCAAAAATCAAATGCTACAAGTATTCAACACCTAAATAGTCTCGTAATGCTACCATCTGAGACAATTAGAAATTTAGCCCGTCGAATTGACATCCTTGTAAACAAAGTGTACCCAGAAATCAATGAGAAATTAGCCCTGAATAACATTAAGTATGTAAAGCTCATTTCTGCATTGCTATCTGATATTAGACTCAAACAATATTAGATTCAGGTACAAATAATTACGACAGAGCCATTGAAAAAGCACAAAATGTACAGGACATCTCGATAGAGAACATAGTTCTAAATCGAATTAACACACAGGACAATCCTCTTGAACTTTTGGCTGTGAAGTCAATACTTAAAGAGAAAAACTCATCAAATTCACAAATGAAAACACAAACATAAAGAAGGTCAACCATATCACTTCAGTTGATAAAAATTATGAGAATCCCAACCAAAAGCATTTTGAGAACAAAAGAGGTAAGTGTCAATTTAAACCCTACAACAGATTTAATGTACAATCGTGCTGACAAGTCCATACTCAGAGAAACCCTAGATGCCATTTTTGTGGGAAACAAGGTCATTTCAGGAAGGATTGTTTCCAATATCCGAGAAGGAACAATAACAAATATTACCAAAATTATGACTCTCGCCATCAACCAACATTCCATAATTATCGTGGCAATTATCAAAGACAATACTGTCAAACCCAGAGACCAAACTACCAAGGAGAAATGCAAGCGATGCGTTCATTTCTCAACATCCACAAAGACCATCCCCTTTGACTGACCCAAATAACATCACACTTCCAGAGTCAAGTCATTATGTTAACAAAATTAAGGTAATCATGTAACCACCACCCCGACTACTTGTCAAAATGTTTCTACTACTTGTCAGATTCAAAAACATTATTCATTGAATGCTTTCGCATGGACTTTTATTGGAACCAATGAGCATTGTGTTAATATTCCCAAGAAAAATACTGCCTCCCAAACTCCTATTGATCTTTATAAATACAGTTGTGATTCAAGACCTGTTAATCATCCAACACCAGATAAATGCTCTCTCATGACCCATGAAAATATTTTCTCAGACTCATCAGCTGATAAATCACTGCCACATATTCCCCTAAATTTAAAGACAATGTTGGCATATTTCTATTTGATACTGGCTCATTTATTTCTTTAATATCCTCCCGATTTTGCGATTAATTTAAATATGAAGTAACTCATAAAAATTTATCCAGAAGAATTATCATTTCTACTGTAAATTCGGTGTCGACCAATTTAAAGCTTGTGTGGAAATATCCTTTAAGATCAACAAATCTTTTTTTAATCATACATTTTATGTCATCGATATAGACAATGAATCCACATTCAATGGTATTATTGTATGTGATTTTATGACAAAATTTTCGATCTCCATCAATTTATCACAGACACTCGTTCTCATCAAGGATTTATCCATCCCTTTTTATCACATGAAAAACAATCAAAACAATAACATACTCAACACCAATTCACACATTAAAACGTCTCCCAAAAACCACCCAGCAATATCAGTACGAAAGGTTATCATTCACCCTAATCAAGAACTTTATGTTCAGGTACAGTTTTGTAATGATGACAATTTTGAGAAATTCGTTTTCGAACATACCTTTGATGAAAACACATTTGAAACATCTGATTCATTCTACGACTCTAAACATACTCCCAACAAAGAATCCAATATGGAACAATTTTATATCTTTCTTTTCAACAAATCTCTAAGAGTGATACACTTAAACAAATCACAGATTATTGGTCACGACTTTCAAATATAACAGGTACTTGAAAACACAAGTAAAAACAATGACAATTATTGACTTATACTAAAAATGTCAATGTAATACAAGCCTCACCTAAAATTACTGCTTTAAGACAAAAATAATTTGATTTTGTAGATTTTTACTTGGCTCATTTATTAAAGAATGAACAATGTAAAATCAAACAACTACTAGCCAAACACAAAATGGCATTTTCAAAATCTTTAAAATCCATGGGACACACTGGCACTATTGTACCTAAATTACAATTTACGAGTAACTTCCTAATCAAAACACTCCCTTTTCCCATCCATGCAGTCCTTTCATCTACAGCTAAGGCACAACTAGATTAAATGGTTGAAGCCGGCTTAATTTCAAGAAACATTTCCGAATGGGTTTCTCCCATGTTGTTAGTCAAAAAGAAAGTAGTTTCGTCTGGAGTATAAAAATATCGTTTAGCTCTTGATCTATGTTTAATTAATTCTATCTTACTACACTCCTCAAAACCACTCCCAAAAATTCAAACAATTATTTCAAACATTGCACAGTATAATTACTTTTCCACCTTAGACGTGCAACAAGCCTATATGTAAATTAATCTACCTGAAGAATACAGAGACCGTCTTGCTTTCACAACCCCTTTTTGGCACTTATCGTCGAAATAGATTACCTTTTCGTCTTAAGACTGCTGCTTCCATTTTCCAAGCTCTAATGGATTCTATCCTCGAGGTTATACCTGGTGTGTTTGTTTACCAAGATGACATAATCATCTGTGCAAATTCCTTTCAAGAATCATGTGAGAAATTCGATCAATTACAGTCAGTTCTCAAATCAAACAACTTAACTTTATTTGCAGCATAATGCTCATTCCATCAACGTATGATCAATTACTTAGAATTCAATATTTCGAATCATGTTATTACCCCCCTTTAATTCCAACATTGTCAAAATTAACGCGTTTGCTACTCCAAAGAATAAGAAACATGTTAAAATATTTGTTTTACTATATGGATTCTATAGACACCTCATCCCAAATTATGCTAATCTTGTACACCCTTTAATCAAGATCACTTGCCCTTCATCACATTTTTACTGGTCACAGGAATGTAATGAAACATTCCAATAATTACAATCAAACTTTTTCAAACAATCTTTTGTAAAACAACCAGATTGGGACAAAACCTTTTTCTTAAATACTGATGCGTCAAAACATGCCTTACTGTACTCTTACAAGAATTTGATGGGAAATTATCCCCAATTTCATACTATTCCAAGTCATTATCAGATTCTGAATCAAAATACCCTGCAATCAAATTTGAACTAATGGCTATTGTAAAAGCTGCCGAATCAATTAAATACTATTTGTTTGCCAGATCTTTTGTCATTTTATCAGACAGTAAACCTCTTCAGAATTATAAAAGGACAACTTTCCCTGCAGATATCACTACTCGTTAGTTATTATTACTCAGCGAATACTCATTTACATTCATTCCATTCCACCATCCCAAGTTAACATTACAAGATCGATTAAAAAAGTCGTCAGATATAACCCTCTATCATCTACCAGTAGATGCGGAATTTTTTGTATTGAACACAAAAGCGAACACTCCGTGTACCGCAGAAGTACGTACTTTAGCAAAAAACGTACTTCACACTACCAGACTTTAAAAGACTAAAAAATAAAGAATAATCCTGTGCACCAACGAATACATAATTAAAAAAGCTGGTTGTATCATTAAGTTCAAACACATAATCCATATGAGATGTTACCTAGGTAACTGAAGTGTTATATATACATCTAACTGTACATCTGTCAACAATATTTTACTTGAAATTTAAACTTACATTTTAAAATTGTCTAGTGAAAACTGTTTAAATCATTACGTACATATTTCGTTTTGTTAATAATAAGTATTTTAAATTATTATGAACTATGTCGATTATACTGTTAAAATAACCATTTGATGCGTTAAAAGAATTTCAGTAAAAGTCCTTTTAATAGTTTTCAAGTACTGGAACGACATTAATTCCCTAAAAGATAGTATTTTTAAACTGTGCTTATTTATTTTTCATGATATGATAGTAAAAGTAAAAAAGAAAAGAACTTTAAAAACTTTATTTAAATGTTTGTTTCATACTTATTTTTTTTAATTCTATGAACCTCATTTATACTATGCTAAAATCATAAATTTTATTCATTAAGTGTATTAAAACTTATTTGTTAATAAATAAAAATACATTTGAACTGTTTCCTTACGAGACGATTTCATGCTTTGCGTTTTGAAAAGAAAAAAAGGTGATTCCGTTATTTCACAAATTTCTAGCGGATTGAAGAATTTCATTACATTCCTTATCCATTTATAATTAACGTGTTTAAGAGAAATACGGGCAAAGGTTTTACTTTAAATCTAAATTTTCGTTCGCAAATTTCTTTCTATGATAGTCCATTTTATTTTTATTGAATTTCAATCAATTGCTTTTTCAACTTCTTAAGTAAAGACAAATGATACATTTTCCATAGGTATTATTCAGTAAAATTATATAATCCAGTGATTTTTTTAATTATTTTATTTCAACATGAAAAATGCTGTCGTTTTATTAGATCTTCCTTTTACCGTTGATTTCTTTTTAATTTCCTTAGAAAGATCATTTGAATATTAATTGAGTTTCAAAGCTTTCATTAACTTTATTTACGTTATCATTATTAATGTGAATGGAAGAATGCTAAGGGAATCTTAGAAAGTCTTTCTTGAAATGGGAACTTTTAAACATGTGTTCTATGAATACGTATTGATAAAGAGTTTCTCGAATGGAGAATATAATAGTGTGTATTACATAACTCAATTGATGTATTACAAATTAAATTTAAAAATACACTTTACTTGAATAAGCGCACGCGTAATTTAATAACATATATGCATTCAGTTCATCATGAAATCATTAAAGAGATTATATTCAGTTGAATGAAGAATTAATTTCTTTCTTTTAAATAATCAAAGAGTGGTAGGAGTTAGATATTTTTCATTGAAAAAGAGAGATTTATGTTTGAATAATAAAGATACTATACTCTGTTTCACCTTAACTTGTCAGTAGAGTAAAGGCTACGTTGACCGCATCACAGCCGTTGTCGTAGAAACTAGGGTTACAATGTCAGAAGAAGTCAGCTATAAGCGAGGAAATTCGCCCTTTTTGGCAAGGAGAGATAAAATGCACGTGGAAATTCTATACGTTTCACAGATCTTTAATTTCTAATGGCTCTTGCATTACATTTGTTAATTAAACAAAAAGCTACTCTATGTTAATATAAATGCGTTTTGATTTTTCTAAATGAGTATTATTTTTAGTTATTTAAAAATATATATATTTAAAATTTTTTTACAATAAATGTTGTTTAAAAAAACAGTCTATTTAAAGATGTGATGAACCATAAAATTCATTTTTTGAATTTACTTACCTGAAAGCTAAACACCTTGATTAATACTTCTTTTTTCAATTTTAATAATTTTATTAAAGGAAATTAATCCAATTTAATTACTCCTTTGGTCTTACATTTGGTTGGACAAGGTAGGGGAGAGTGCGTCGTCTGCTAAAATATGTGTTTTTCTTAACAGCAAAATATAGTCTCCAAATTAAATCAAATTTATTCTGATATTAAAGAAAGTAAATAACAAATAAAAATACATATAACATAGAGGATATAAAATACATTCACAATAAATAAATAGAATATAAAAAATACAAATATAGTGAATACACATACAATAATAAAAAAAATGAAACCATTTTAAAAATTAGAGTTAAAAAAAATAAACCTTATATGTGTGAAACATATTCTGAAACTCGCGGAACGGTGTCGGGTTGATTAGTAGTAAATTATTAATTTTATGAATAATTTAAAATAGTTTACAAGAAAGTGTACAGAAGAAACCAATCTCTTTCATGAATAGTAGTTACAATGAGAAAACTATATTTACGTTTTACTTATTCATCACATGCATTTATACATCATCAATATATGTAAAACATAGCAAACATCATAACAAATCTATTTACATTATAATATACTTATTCATCACATGAATTTACACATCATCATCACTTAACATTTCCGAATCGCTATCAGACTCACTATTAAAAGAAATTACCAAGTTCTTACTTTCCCAAATATCATCCACAAGTCCATCTACTTCCCACATGTATTTCTCTTTTTCAGTAACATGGTTTATGCAGTTTTTCCAATTTTGTACAGAGACCTTTTCAATCCCTTGGATGACTAAATCCTTCACATCGTTCAGTTTAAAAGTCTTGTTTTCCCTGGCAACGTGTCCTTTTACTTGACTCCATATCATTTCAATGGGATTAAGCTCACAGTGATACGGGGGAAGTCTCAAAACCTTATGTCCAAATTTTTCGGCAATTTCTTCAACTCTGTATTTATCAAACATATGTTTGATTTCGCTAACTTTTTTCAACAGTTCAATCTTGATCATGTCCTGGTTCCACGTAATGTTTTTCAACGATAGCCATTCTTGAATTGCACTTTTTTTCCAAGATGTCGTCGGAATTTTTTCTTTCTTCACCGAGTGATAGGGGGCATTGTCCATCACTACA
This sequence comes from Metellina segmentata, assembly GCA_947359465.1. Lineage (NCBI taxonomy): Eukaryota > Metazoa > Arthropoda > Arachnida > Araneae > Tetragnathidae > Metellina > Metellina segmentata. The sequence continues at coordinate 68,171,804 of OX375875.1, read as the reverse complement.
AAGCTGTTTCGTTTCAATTTAGGCATGATATCTTCAAACCACTTCTCAAAATGGTTACCATCCATTTCTTCGTGGTAGTCACCGGATTTTTTTCCTACAAAAATGTCAGCCGCATCAGGTACAAATCCTTCATCACTTCCGATATGGGTAATGATGAGTCTTCTTCCTTTTCCTTTTGGTGCAGCCAAGCCTGTTGTCAAACTTGAAGAGGAAGCTTCATTGGTGCTTTTGATGTTTTTGTCTTGCCATACTCGACTTTGTGAGTGTCCTTCATTCACCCATGTTTCATCTAAATAATAGATTGAAGCATTTTCATTCTTCAGTTCTCTAATTTTTCGTAAATAATTTCTTCGCCATAAAATTATGTCGTGTCTTTCTAAAAGCATAGCCTGCCTTTTTCGCTTTTCAAAGGAAAATCCCAAATCTTTCAGTATCCTGTACAGTGTACTTCGGCTAATGTTTGTCGAAAAAATATCCTTATCATTGTTAATTTCATTTAGAACTTTGTCCAATGTAGGAATTTCATTTCGACGAAAACAATCATGAATTTTTCGTCGGATGCACGATAAAGTAAAGTTGTCATATTTCATCATTCTTGTTCTTTTTCCAACGGCATAAGGTCGTTTTTTTCCTGGAGTACTCAAAGGACTTGTCGTCTTCTTTTCTTTTTTCAAACGAAAAACAGTTCTTTTGGAAACACCAGTTAGTTGAGACACCTTTCCGACGATTTGGTTAATGGAATCACTATGGTTTTCTTCTCGAAGTCTAGAATAAACATTCAATATGTTCCTGCGAGCTCCACTACCAATTGATTTTCCTTGCTTTGATGGCGTATACAGCTTGGATGGTGACGTTCCTTTTTCAGTCATGTTCAGAGTATCAAACACACTCCAATAAAATAGCACAAGAGAGATATGAACGTAAATACACACGCTAGCAAAGACGCAGAGCGAAATGGCGCAGACTTGGCCGGAAAGCGTATTTAGCTCGCCAGAAATGTTACCATGGAAACCGGTTTAGAATTCCGTTTCGGATATATTCATTCGCTTCGGTCAAAAAAAAATGCTTTTTACAAATAAATAACCGATTATAAAGGTTCAAAAATCACTCCTTCATTGTAGGACAATTTTTACACGTTTATATGCATTTTCTTTATTTTAAATTCCAAATCAAGTTGGAATTATTTTTCATGCGGATGAACATCATTTCTGCCTTTCCCAATACTGACAAGTTAAGGTGAAACAGAGTATAGATATTTTTGACAATGAACTGGATTTTTCAGAGTTATCTGAATTAAAAATTACTGGTAAAGGAATTACTATGTAATTTTAAAAGGATATATATATAGAGAGAGATTTTAATATTTCGCGTGTATTTTTATTTTTAAATAAAACGAAGAATTTTACTAGCTGATGGATTTTATAGTGCCTTCTGTTAGTCACTACCAAATTTTCTTAGTGATAACGGCTATGTTAGTAACAAACTCTTTATATCAATAGAACCATTTGCGCGCTACATTAAGAGCCTCACTTTTTCACATTTCACTTTTCGTTCTTACGTTCATGAACAAGACGTTCGAAGAAAAAGAATGCAACCATTTTTTGTGCATAAAGGTTTGTAAATTCATAGTTTAAGAGAGATTAAAGTGGAATTGTTTGGTCAAAATGAATTGATACGAAACAGACTTACTTTGTGTGTATAAATTTAGTATTGTGCGTGGATCGAACATAGGTTAGCGCGACCATTTTGGTGCCAAAACAACGGGATTTACTTGGAACCTTTAGACAAGAAAATTAATCTCTGCAACCCAAGATTAATATATTAAAGAAACTTCGGTCGTTTTTTAAAAGTAATCATCCAGAATTGTTTCTATTTTCCAAAATTGCATAGGGCAGCTTGAATTCGATGACAGTTTTATCCATACTTAATCAGATCAAATTAATGAGTTATGAGTTAATTTAAATGAAATTTATGATCAGATGCTTCTAATTGCTGATGATGAAGACATTTCATCCATGAAAGGTGAATTTAATGAAATCGCTGACAAAATAGATCTTTTAAAATTATCTGTAACAAGAATATTAAAATACAGAGGTTGATTTGAATAGGTCCAACCTATCAAGCCGGTTAACGAAACTTCACACGTATAGATTGACTGTCTTAGAATTACCTACATTTTCTGGAAATTATATAGATATGATATCATTTCGATATTTTTTGCAGCAAGTATTCATAACAATAACTCTTTACGTAAGGTCAAAATGCTACAATATTTGAAACTACCGCTCAAGAGTAAAGCGGTAGCTTTGCTGTCTTCAATTAAAATCTCAGATGCAAACTATGATAAGGTTAAAACATTCTTTCCAATCGCTATGAAAACGAAGTTGAGATAGTTTACACTACTTTAAATAAATAATTCTCTCAACCTCACCTAACACAATCATCAGCTATAGGCTTATGAAAATCGATTGATGTTACAAATCAATATCTAGACACTAGAAATTCTAAACAACCGATACAAGAATATGACACCATTTTAGTGTACTTTCTTCGAAACAAATTAAACGAATTTTTACTGCAATAGATGCTCACTCACTCTGACCGTAAACTTCCTACCTTTGAACAATTTCGTCTGTACATGGACTCAAGAGCCTGAGCTTTGAGGGAACCATGAACGTTAATAAGCCAGTTCAGTCCACCTTCATTTTCTTTGGATAGAAAATCGGTTCTTGTGGACTTTAGGCAAAAAGAGATGGAACGAGAAGAAAACTCTTTTTCACACCCTTCGGTTTATAATAAATGCGTATTCTGTAAGGATGATCATTCTATTCGTAAGTGTTACAAATTTTCTGATCTCACAACTGATGAAAGAGAAATGTCTTCAAGAAGCATAAATTGTGTTCAAATTGCTTAAGGGCAGGACACTTATATTCAAATTGCTCTAGTAATGGTTGCAAAATATGTAAAAAAGGCATCATACATTGCTGCACTTAAATAATGCTCAAGGTGAATGATTCTCAAGGTAATTCACAAGTTCTTCTAGAATTCATTGACTGTGGTTATCAATCCAGTTTCATTTGAGAACACCGTGTGAAACAATGGGTGTTAAAAGAAAACATTCTAAACTACAGGTGTATCTATTAAAGAAACAATTACTTCTAATGAAACTGTAAACATAAAACTCCTTACCACTTATGATAGGGATAAACATTTAAATGCATAAACGCAAATTTCAACAAAGATTAACTGTGACTTGCCTCAAAACTCTGTATATTCTGTTAACTTGGACTTCTCAATTTGCTTAAATTAGCAGATCTATGTTATAATGAACCTGGTCCGATTAATATTTTATTTGGTGCTGGTGTGTGTTTAGAAATATTCCTAAATCGCCGCCTCAAAGCACCTCGAGGCTCTTGTTGCTCATGAGACAATTTTTGTATGGATGATTTTAAGGCGTTCAAACTGACCGTAGCTCATAACATTCTATTTTTCTATTATAAAAAAATTTTCAATATTTTTCTGGTTTATTCGCTTTGTGATTGGTAATAGCGAGTCACGTGAAAGCGAGTCTTGTGGTTCTAAGTTCTAATGAATTTAGAGCACACACAGACGATGAAAACAGTTGTATTTTTTAATTAATTCATTCATAAAGTTTGAGAGCACGCGCTAGAGTTCGCAATGTTTTCAGAAGAACCTACAAATTCGGTCGCAGTTTCCATATAGCAACAGTCAAATATAAAAATCTTAAAAAGTACTAGTGAAATTTAACAATATGTTGTGCTAGAATACTTCCTTTTTTATGTGTAAATGAGATATTTTGTTCTTGGCATTTTCTTAATAGATACAAATCCTACACATGCATTTCCACTCATGTAATACATTTAACATACATCGCACCCGTGCTGTATGACAAAGCTACAAAATGACGAAAATTAGCATTAAGGCTACTGCTAAAAAATACGATTTTGAAGGAAATTTGGAATTTTCTTTCGTAAGTTCTTTTTATGTTCAACTCAATTAATAAAAACGACGATTTAAGAAGAGTGTTCTCACACTCATAGTCAACAATACAATATATATTTTTTTACTTGTGGCACTCTTGCATCAGACATGCTACATAGTGGAATTTAGCAATCTTCTCCTGTCACTATGACAAAGAATTGTTTAATGTTTAAAAAAGTCTTGTTCGGATTTTTTAAACATTTTTATTCTTTCTATAACGGCATTATTCTTCCAAAAACGGGCATTATTCTTCCAATAACGGGCATTAGTCTTTCAATAATGCCATAATTACACTTAGAATTTGCTTTATTCTGACTTACCTGCCACTTTAAGTCGAATACTATGTGGTGGTGTTGTGTGTGACGAAAAATAAATACAATTTATTAAAATAATAAATATTTGAAACAGAAAACAAAAGAGCACAGCGAAATAAAACAAACAAAAGATGTCCGGAAAAAGTTGTTCTAAAGATATTAATTTGTGATTTCTTTTTATCTCTTGATCTCGCAGTTGTCACAACTTACAACTAAAACGCGCACAAAATTTAGAAATAGGAAATTAATTCAGAGCGTCAGAAACACGAGTTTCCGTTTTATTCACGTTCGTTGAAAAATATCATCTGTCCCATTTATTCGGAAATCGTTTACATTGCGCAAAGAATAAAAATAAGACTCTAAACAAATAAAGTATCCAAGCTGAAATTCCATTAAAAAAAATAATAAAAAAAAAACTTTTTTGAAAAATTATTGTTTTTTTAGCAGTACTGGTAAAGCAAATCAAAGTAATCGTAATACTCAATCTACATTCCAATTTTTCCGAAACTACCAAATTATGGTTGATATAAGTATGCTTACTCGTGTGTTTTAACATGAAACTCCTTTAAATCTAACAATAAAGGAATTTTTAATATTGCATTCACTAAACAATTAGATAATGTATCAAATAAAATACATTTCAATCCAATATCTAGAATACAATTCATGTGATGCATGATGCACAAACACACAAACACAAAATCGAACGTAGAATTGAAAGACGAACATACAGACTTTCGTAACCAATTCCACTCACTAAATGAATATAAGTATTTACTGCATGCAAATTTACATAAAATATAATAAACCGTGTGGACGCCAAAAGTTACATACATACATATATACATATAGACAGACAGACAGACACCAAACGCGGAAGAGGCGGTTTTGGCATCAGAAGGGTCCAAAACGAATAGAAAATAGGGATGCGACATCGATGTCGATGTTTTTCAAAAAAACATCGATGTATTTAACATCTATGTATTTAACATCGATGTATTGGAGTCGATGTTTTTGTACTTGTCGATGTTTAATTTTTAAATGAAAAAAGTACCGTTATAAAAATTTAAAAAATAACCAAGTAACATAATTTTTATAATCGGCAAATTGAACATACTTTTAGATCAAAGTGCCCAAGGGTGAAGGGTCTGAAAAGTAAGGATGCGACATCGATATCGATGTTTTCAAAACATTGATGTTTTATAAAAAAAACATCGATGTATTGCAGCCGATGTCGTATCACTAGTTACTAAACCAGTTTTAAGAAATGGGGGGAAAGTTTAAATACACTGAATTTTAAAAACATCGATGTTTTTGGGGCGATGTATTATCAACATCGATGTTTTAATTTTGAACATCGATGTTTTGCTGTCGATGTCGCATCCCTAGTAGAAAACTTGAAATGGGTCGAAAATATTCAATGTACAAACAAACACTCCATTCTTATTTATATAGATACAGTGTCTTGTTTGTCTCCCTACCATCGTGTTTTTGTACTCAAGGTTAGTGATTTCAGTGTAAATAAACAAGAGCATAATTTTACTTCAGGTTACCCAATATGGAAGAGGTTCCGAAAATGCGTTTTACCACAAAAACATTAGTGCTCATCTACATTTTGCTTAATAGAAAAAAATCCCATTGATTAAAATTTTTTTATTCAAACAAGGTTCTGTTTTATGCTATAATTCATATTTATCTATGTAATTTTATGAACAATGAAATATGTTATTGATTGTAATCAGGCATAATTGCTGGTACTAGTTGTGATGGTAAATGATAATTTAAATTACACCTTTAAAACCTTCAGTCCAGTCTCTCCTTTTGTTCCCATGACGTATAAATTCCTAACATTCTTTTGTTTTGATCATGAAAATAATAAAAGTGCTAAATGGGCAATAACTCACATTCCCTTCCCTTCTGTCACCCCTCTAGAGGATTTATATCCTTATTTTAGGTTCCTTCGAATAGATATCCCTTAAACGCAAGTTATTGCATTTCCCGCTAGTGACGGATCGTTTTAAAATGACCTTTAAAAACGCACCAAACGACCAAAGAACTGAAAAAAACCCAAAGAAGCAAAAGACCATCAAAACATACAACAAAAGTGGCCTTATAGATTTTTCCGAACGAGTAAGAAATACTTAAGCCCAAAGAGTTCTGTGATCATGGAAAACGCCGGACAATCTTTTGTAGTTTGTCCTTTGTAAGTAAAGAACAATTTGAAGCGCCTTCTTAAGGGAAAAAGCGGTTTTCGTTTTCAGTTTGTAGAACATTTCCCTGGTAGGGAAAAAAGAAGGGAATTTCAGGGAAGAAAATAACAGGGGCGATTGTGTGTCAGCCGGGCTGTGTTCTTAAACTGCTGTTTCGTACCAAATGATTTGCTTTTCGCGTGTAAGAAGTCTATTTAGTTTTAGGGATAAAAATTGTTGACATGCTGGACGAAATGTAAGACTTTTTTGAAATGTGCTGTTTATTTATTTTATGGCTGTTTGCGAGGCTTATTGGGCTCCTTGGGTTCTTTTGAAGTGTAAAAACGAGACAGTTTGTGTGGAACAGAATCAAAATCCGACCAACGATCTTTTTACCATACAATTTATAATATTTCTTGTCATTTTATGTAAAATATCGTTTTTATTTCTTCAGCAGTTCCACGTGACGCAATCTTTTTGGTGTGCCGTATTTATAATCATTTTTTGTTTCTTGATCAAGTTTCCACGCAGATTTATTAGCGACATCATTAAATTCTTGTAAATACTTTCGTTTATAACATTAAATATTTCTTATTTTCAGTTTTCAATATTGATTAACTTTGACATTGATTCAGATTTTTTAAAACATAAATTTTACTGTTGATTCATAACATGATATGTATCACTTTTTTTCTTCAGTGTTAACCTGTTGTCACATGAGGTTGACCGTAGTTTGTAGTACCATCCACATAGTTTGACGTAGTTCAACGACGAAATAATCGTATTTTTTCCGTTGTAATTACTTTATTTTGAGCCTACTTTTGTCACAGGCGGTCGGCCATAAGTCGCCATATGCTACGTAGACGTACTCCGACGTCAAAATAACGTTATTACGACAGAATTCATAAAAGCGCAAGCAATTCACGTTCTAAAGTTCGTACCTTTCCCATAGAAAAAAAATATCAAAATCTCAGGGAGGGTTAAGTGACGGTCAAGTCCATCGCCATCCAAGCGAGTAAGACGCTTCCGGAGTGACGGGCCAGGGAAGTGATCCGTAACTCAAGTTTGGAAACCGTGGAAAGATGGATAGCTTACCAATAGCCAACAGGGGTTTAAATTTTATGTTCTCTGTGACGGACAAGGAAAGGAAAAACAGCGAAAACTGAAAAGATTTGAGATGGAAACGGCGGAAGAAAGTTTTGACATTGAGCGAAAAGTATTGTTTGTTTTCAAAAGAGGCAACCTGAGTTTTAAGTAACTAGAGTTACTTCGGAAAATGAAAAATTACTTTATCAAAAAATATTATTCGCTGCTGAATAGATAAAATTGTTTTTCCGATGGATCTGCCTTATTTTCTTGAATATTGAAATACAGTGTTCCTTTAAAGCAAACATGGCGCAGACTTATGACCTAAAGCCGACGGACAAACATGTAGCTATCTACCATGTATTATTTATATAATTTATGTTTATTTATCTGTATCAGATATTGTTACAAGGAATTGGCATACAAAAGACATTATTTTTTATGCGTTTTGGCAACAGTGTCCGAATGTTTGTTTATCACGAAGCCTCGCCCTCAATTGAATTTATAGCGTTATCGGATGAACTTTTATTTAATAAAAAAACTGAATATTAGTCGAGCTGTTGCAGCTTACAGACATTATTCTGGGTATTCGATTTCCAAACCAGCGGTCACATTTTGAGTAAAATTTGCTCAAATTTTCATTTTAATTCCAAATTGTTCTAGTTCTGATTCCAGAGGCACTATATACACTCTATAACAAAACAATCGACGCACCAAGAAGGAATCATCCGATTGCTTTGAAATTTCGTATGCAAAAATGTTTTGACCAATTATGCAAATAATTAAAATTTGGTGTCCAATGAATGAATAGTGCGATCTCCAGCGCATCCAGCAGATGTATATAAGGAGTTGTTCCTGAACTGTTGTTAAAAATTTCTGCTGCATTGCGATTTAGGATACCTTTCAACGACTGAAAAAATGCCTCACCGCAGGATTCGAGCTCATTACTAGCAACTTTCAGAGTTTGAAAGAGGTCGTATCATTGGATTGAAAGAGGCATGTTGGGCAAATCGGATAATCGCTCGTCATGTGAGTCGAAGCGATGCGGCGATTAGAAGATGCTGGAAAGAGTAGGTGGACAATGGCAGATTTCAGCGTCATGGTAGCGGACGGCAGATGGTAGCGGACGACGTAGGGCCACAACAGATCGCGAGGACAGAGTGAGTGTCAGATCAGCTGTCACAGCGCCTGATTCACCGCTATCAACCATCAGTCGTGCGACCCACACATGAGTGTCCACCATGACCATTCACAGACGACTGAGAGAGCGAAATCTACGCTTGTACCAACCGTTACTCCACCTGCCACTCACGCCTGCACACTGTCGAGCCAGATTACAGTGGTGCTTGGCTCGATCAGACTGGAACGATGCTGACTGGGGACGTATAGTCTTTAGCGACGAATCCCGCTTCCAACTGTGTCCTGACGAACATCGAAGACGTGTCTGGAGACGCCCAGGGCAGCGTGCCGATCCTGCTTTCACTATTGCACGCCACATGGGCCCTCAACAAGGAGTTATGGTCTGGGGTGCCATTTCCCTTGATAGCCAGACCCCTTTTGTCGTCATTAGAGGTACACTTACTGCACCGCGGTACGTTGACGACATTCTGAGACCTGTGAAATTGTAAAATATTTTGAATTAATAAAAAAAAAACTATTGAAATTGTGGTCGATTTTCGAGTTTTCTAGTGTAAACATACACATTAATACACATTTTTATTACCGTATTATAAAAGTAAGTAGATACATGCACACAGTACAGATTTATAATTAAATCCTTCAAAACATTTATAAAATATGATATCAAATACTTCTTTTCAATGACAGAATACATTAAAATCATAATATCCTGTTTACGTGTTTGTCTAGCTTCAAGCTAAACATGTCTAGCAAGAATAATAAAATATGACCTTATCCATCAACTTTTTCTTTTCGATACAGAAATGCTTTTTTAATAATCATTTGACATTTTAAAGAGTTGACACATTGCACACGATTCATAACATGACACGAAAGTAATTTATTTAACGACTATATCAGATCGTCTCTTTTTTGGAAGATCATTTCCAATGCTATAAACAACGTTTAATAAAGACATTTCACTATATATTTGCGTAACACAGCAAAACAATTTAAAGACTGCATTCACAGATCAAATAGACTGCATTTAAAGATATTCGGTATGTTTTGTTCTAGTGAAATGTGAGAGTGTAAGCCATATCAAAAGTGGTATACGCGTATATACGTAAAGGGGAGAATCAGGATATATCAGTACATGTTGTGGTGAAATTTCGGCTTATGTCATATTTAATTTTAAGGCAAAATTTAATATTCAAGAACAGTCAGTTGTATAGAAATAATATGAACCCTGTTAGTGGTTGTTTCTAAAGGAATCTTATTAGCAAAACTAACCAAACCATGACGGACGATATACCACGTCATTAGAAAAAAACTAACCAGATCATTTCTACACTAGTGACACACGATAGATTCCATTCTCTGAAATTATAAGCTCCAATTATATTTATTTCATAGTTATTGTAAAAGGTATTTGTGTAGTGAGAGCTTTATAGTCCAAAATAATACTGTATTAAATGCCTTTCTCAAGAAGGTCTCGAAAGCCCCGAAGTGTTCAGAAACGAATACAGAGGGGTATTTGTTTTACATAGAATAAATAAAGTGTTAATTTATTCTCTGGTTATACACATAATATACGTTAAAATATGTTCGTTTTTACTACCAGTCATACATAAAACTTACTTTACACACTCTATACAGCACGTTTTAGAAAGAATGTCTCGGTGTTTTGAGATTAAATTCAATACTAGGGAATTAATTATAAGCTCCAGTTACATTTTTCCCGTAGTTATCGAAAAATATTTTTGTGTTGCGAGTCTTTTGGTCCTAAGTAATGCGAACATTAAATGTATCTCCCAATAAAGCTTCGAAAAAGCCGTAGGGTTTAGAAAGAAATACAGATGTTCATTTTTTCTAGTTAGACATACAATATATAAAGGTGTTCGTTTTCTCGGTCTCTATGTTGAGCATATAAATGTGTCTTTTTCTACGGCTATACATAAAACAATTTTACGTATACCATGCAGCGCTTTTGAGATCGAATGTCGCAACTAGTGGTTTGATATGACATTGAATACTCCGAAAGTGTAAGCTCCAATTACATTTGTATCATAGTTACTGTAAAAAAATTTTGTGTAGTGGACCTTTGGTCCTAAGTAATGCGAACATTAAATGGCTCTCCCAATAAATGTGTCTGCTTTTTCTACGGTTATACGTAAAACTATTTTACGTATACCATGCATCGCTTTTGAGATGGAATGGTTCTACTAGTGGTCTACTAGTGGTTCTACTAGTGAATCTACTAGAATGGTTCTACTAGACTGCCACTAGTGGTTCTACTAGTGGTTTGCTATCAAATTGAATACTCAGAACGTATAAGCTCCAATTACATTTGTATCATAGTTATTGTAAAAGCATTTTAGTAGTGGGCCTTTGGTCATTTAAGCCATTTAATGCGAGCATTTTTTTTCAGCCATTTAATGCGAACATTAAATGGCTCTCCAAGTAAAGCTTCGAAAGGGCCAAAGCGTATAGAGGAATAAAGATGTACATTTTTTTTTTATTTATACATATAATACATAAATCTGTTCGTTTTCTCTAGTTCTACGTTGGATATATAAATGTGTCTGCTTTTTCTACGGTTATACGTAAAACTATTTTACGTATACCATGCATCGCTTTTGAGATGGAATGGTTCTACTAGTGGTCTACTAGTGGTTCTACTAGAATGGTTCTACTAGACTGCCACTAGTGGTTCTACTAGTGGTTTACTATCAAATTGAATACTCAGAACGTATAAGCTCCAATTACATTTGTATCATAGTTATTGTAAAAGCTTCTTTGTAGTGGGCCTTTGGTCATTTAAGCCATTTAATGCGAGCATTTTTTTTCAGCCATTTAATGCGAACATTAAATGACTCTCCAAGTAAAGCTTCGAAAGGGCCAAAGCGTATAGAGGAATACAGATGTACATTTTTTTTCTATTTATACATAGAATACATAAATCTGTTCGTTTTCTCTAGTTCTACGTTGGATATATAAATGTGTCTGCTTTTTCTACGGTTATACGTAAAACTATTTTACGTATACCACATCGCTTTTGAGATGGAATGGTTCTACTAGTGGTCTACTAGTGGTTCTACTAGAATGGTTCTACTAGACTGCCACTAGTGGTTCTACTAGTGGTAGTCTACTAGTGGTTTACTATCAAATTGAATACTCAGAACGTATAAGCTCCATTTACATTTGTATCATAGTTATTGTAAAAGCTTCTTTGTAGTGGGCCTTTGGTCATTTAAGCCATTTAATGCGAGCATTTTTTTTCAGCCATTTAATGCGAACATTAAATGGCTCTCCAAGTAAAGCTTCGAAAGGGCCAAAGCGTATAGAGGAATACAGATGTACATTTTTTTTCTATTTATACATAGAATACATAAATCTGTTCGTCTTCTCTAGTTCTACGTTGCATATATAAATGTATCTGCTTTTTCTACGGTTATACGCAAAACTATTTTACGTATACCATGAACCGCTTTTGAGATGGAATGTTTCTACTAGTGGTTTGCTATTAAATTGAATACTCAGAACTTATAAGCTGCAATTACATTTGTATCGTAGTTATTGTAAAAGCTTTTTGTGTAGTGGACCTTTTAGTCCGAAATAATGCGGGCATTAAAGGTATCTCCCAATAATGCCTCGAGAGCGAATCCCCAGACTGCAGAGTTGAAAAAAGCAAACTGAAATCTCTTGTCTCTCATCAGGTTGACTTCTTACGTCGCCCTGTGCCCCACGGGAGAGATTTCTCCGCGGAAAGGGGAGGCCCTTCTTCGGCTGGGCCGTAATGCCGTAACGCTTTACGGCGGTATGAATTCCCGGAATAGGAAAGTGGTAGATCGATGAGGGAGGCTTTTTTCCTCCGGAGGTCATGCTGGCCTCTCCTTGTTGCTTAATCGAAATAAACGCAAACGTGAGAGCGTCTGGTCTCTTTGGCCGGTGGCTGTGGCAACACCTGGTACGACTGGGCTTAACGGTTATCGAGGATGCTGGCACTTGAGAAGAATGCGATAAGAATAACAAGGGGGATTAAAAATGTTCGGTTGGGTTCGTTTAAATTTGGGTCTAGTGGACTAGTTGTTTGTGCGTGCTTGTTTTGTGTGTTTCTATGGGTTAGGGAGATGAGGCGAGTGTGTGTTTCTGTATGTAAGAGGTATGTTTCTGTGTCTGTAAATTGTGTTAAGCAAAATTTCTTTTAATTTCTATCTAACTGAAGCAGTGAGTACTTTTATGTTTAGTGCGTTTCTGTGTGCTGTGGGCTGAATTAAGTGTGTTTCTGTGTACTGTAGGCTTAATTGAGTGTTAAGCAGTACGTACTGTTATGTTTAGTGTTTCTGTGTGCTGTGGGCTTTATTGAGTGTGTTTCTGTGTGTTGTGGGCTTAATCGAGTGTGTTTCTGTGTGTTGTGGGCTTAATTGAGTGTGTTTCTGTATTCTGTGGGCTTAATTGAGTGTGTTAAGCACTACGTTCTGTTATTTTTAGTGTTTCTGTGTGCTGTGGGCTTAATTATAAGTGTGTTAAGTAGTAAGTACTTTTGTGTTTAATGTGTGTGTGTGTGTGTGTGTGTTTCTGTGTGCTGTGGGCTTTATTGAGTGTTTCTGTGTGCTGTGGGCTTAATTGTGTGTTTCTGTGTGTTGTGGGCTTAATTGAGTGTTTCTGTGTGCTGTGGGATTAATTGAGTGTGTTAAGCAGTACGTTCTGTTATTTTTAGTGTTTCTGTGTACTGTGGAATTAATTGAGTGTGTTAAGCAGTAAGTACTGTGTGTTAAGCAGTAAGTACTTTTGTGTTTAATGTTTCTGTGTGCTGTGGGCTTAATTGAGTGTGTTTCTGTATGCTATGGGCTTAATTGAGGGTGTTTCTGTGTGCTGTGGGCTTAATTTAGTGTGTTTCTGTGTGTTGTGGGCTCGATTGAGTGTATTTCTGTGTGCTGTGGGCTTAATTGAGTGTGTTTCTGCATGTTATAGACATGAATGAATGTATGTACGTATCTACATGTGTAAGAGGCATGACAAAGTGTATGTTTCTCTAATGGGTATATGCGTGAGTATATACTTCTGTGTCTACTATGGAGCATATATGTTGAGTAATGTTCCTTTTAATTTCTTTCTAGCTGAAGTGGTACGTGTGTTTAGAGTGTTTCTGTGTGTCACCAGCGTAAGTACGTGCGTATATCGGTATGTTGTGCGAATGTGCGTTTCTACGTTAGTAAGGGGTATGAGTGTGTGTCTGAGTGTAAGGGTCGTGAGTAAGTGCGTGTTTGTCCGACTAAGAGGTATATACGTGAACGCTACTATGTCTATAATGAGCTTTCTTGTAGACCTTTCTTTCAAATATTATTTTTAATTATTATCTAGCTGACGTACCTGTACGAACTTGCGTGTTTAGTGAGCTACTAGCATACGAGGGTTTTCGGTGTATTAACCGTATCATGTGAGTGCGTGCTTCTGTATGTTATGGGCATGATTGAGGGCATGCATAAATATGTGTAAGTCCATGTTGTGGAGTGTGTATTGGGTTACATGTTTCTTGGTGAAAAGGAGTGTGTTTGGGGTTACATCTTTTTAATTCCTAGTTCAATTAAATTAGGTGTACATACGTGAGTGTTTTGTGTTTTCATGTGTCCAGAGGGCATGCGTGAGGGTGTGGTTTTCTATGTGTAAGGGCCATGAGTTATAGCCTGTGTTTCTATGTGTTATGGGCATGATTTAGTGCGTAGGGTGCCTGAGCCGGCACTCTACCCCTCCACACCACGCCACTATGCGGACATTTGAAACCATGCCAGATTTAAAGTTGCACCGGACCACTTTGTACGCTACAATTTTTGGCTGGATTCGAACTTGTGTCATTGATAATCCGTTACTCTTCCAACTAGGGATGCGACATTGATGTCGATGCTTTCAAAAAATCGATGGTTTGTAAAAAAATATCGATGTATTTAACATTAATGTATTGGAGCCGAAGTTTTTTAACATTGGTGTGCTGGAGCCGATGTTTTTTAACATCCATGTTTATACTTATCGATGTTTTTACGTTATAGATGTTTTATTTTTAAATAAAAAAAAATACCATCATAAAAATTAAAAAAAAAAACCAAGTAGCACAATTTTTGTAATCAGTAAATTGAACATACTTTTAGACCAAAGTGGCCAAGGGTGAAGGGTCGGAAAAGTAAGGATGAGAAATCGATGTCAATATTTTCGAAACGTCGATGTTTTATAAAAACATCGTTGTATTTACCATCGATTTATTTTTGCCGATGCTTGTTTAACATCGATGTTTTAACATTGTCAATGTTTTTACGCTGTAGATGTTTTATTTTTGAATGAAAAAAGTACCATAGTAAAAATTAAGAAAAATAACCGCGCAACTAAATATTTGTCAGTGATGGCGACATCCGTCCCATCAGAAAGAGTTTTTTCCCTAACTGGTGGGATAGTTAGTGAAAAATAAAGTCGGGTTAAGTTGGAGAAAGTTAACAAACTTCTTTATTTACAAACTGTAAATAACAAATAGTATTGCTTATAATAATCATAGGCCCCAATATTTTTTATTTACAGTAAATAAAAATAAGTTTATAGTTTCCCCCCCATAAGATGATAGATAATTAATAATAACTAACAATAAGTATTGTTATGTACCTACCTAATTATACTTGTAGTTGGCAGTATCCATATAGAATTGTTGTAAATATTATTTTCTTTTATATAATTCAATTTGAAAATAAATGATTTGTTAATTGTTCTTATTAATTGTTTTGACAGTTAAAAAAAATCTTAGTTATAAATTAATAAACACGGCAAATGACAAATTAAATCTCCATCAGGCGAACATTAATGTCTGAGGTTGCTAAACCAATTTTAAGAAACGGGAAAAAAATTTAAAATACCTTGATATTATGAAACATTGATGTTTTTTGGGCGATGTATTATCAACATCAATGTTTTAATTTTGAACATCGATGTCTTGTTGTCTATGTCACATACCTACTTCCAACCAGGCTATTTAGGTCCTTGTAACTAAGAAAAAATATATATAAAAATGTGTAGTGGATTCACTTAAGTGTGAATTGATAAATTAGATTACTTGGGAAAATTGTTAGAAAAGATATCAGTCAATTGTATGATCTGTTGATCAAATCTCCGTAAATGCTCTTCAATCAAAATTTAATATTTTGTCAACATGTATCTAAAACTTCTTGATTCCCTTCTTCTTCCCTTGATTTTTGTGTACCAAAAAAAATTATCTGACTTGTTCTATTAATCATAAAATTTAGCATACCAGAAATTAATTAATAATTCTAAATTAATTTCTTCGATCGAATTTGTTTCCTAGTAAAATAACTGACTTATTATTAGACGAAGCACGACTCTGAACGCCGAATTATTTTTCGTTATTAACTTCAGAAATAATAGCTCTCATCGAAAATATGAATGGCTGAAATTGAATTACCTTCGGTGGAGCGCATGCTCAAAAACCCAAAACAAATAAAAGAAAGCCAGAAAGCAACAAAAAAAAAAAAAAACTTGAAACAAATAAGAGTGCAGGTTGCACAATCAAACCCAAAGCCATTTCTCTTGAAGGAATCTTATTAATGTCATTTCTATGTACCTTCATTTGTAGGAACGTAATTGAAAGAAAGGAAACCTCAGATGGCGTATTCGAGGAGCTTCTGTTTCGAATTAGAAGTGAAAACTAATCAGAAACAAATGATGTGGAAATAGTTGAGGCATTTGCATTTTCTCTTTGTGTGTACGATGTTTTTTCCCAAGCCTCTTCGATGATCTAAATTGAGGAGATGCAGAGAAGGAAGGAAAAGGGATTTTTATGGAACAGTGAAACTTAATTTAATCTTAATCAAATATGGAAGTAAAACGAATTACGTGTCACATGGAAGTTATAGAATAAATGCGAGATTTATAGAATTCAAATGATTTTGGGTGGTAACATCCGTTTTTATTTTATATTGAGTGTTTCATTACTGATGTTTTAAAGAGATGTATTTAGATACATTGAATTTTGTAGAGCGATGTGTGTGTATACCACATTTAAATCGAATATAGATAGGTTTTTATTAGCAACTACAACTTAACTGTTTTTATTTGTTATTCCTTTTATATAGGCTTTAGAATTTCGAAAATGTATTTTAAACCTTCTAAGGGGTTCACATGCATTATTCCAGCTTGAAACCTGACATTTTGCCTGTATGAGTTCTAAGAAATTTTGATCTTAGAGAATAGTCTGTAAGAATATAATTTTTTATAAAGGATTATTTTCTACAGAAATTAGTAATGAAATCTTTCCAAAGAATTATATTTTAAGGGAAGGACAAATCGAATATTTACAAGGGATTTTATTCTATGAAAATGAGTTATTAGAGTATTTTAAATCTAATTATTATCCATGTAAAGGGTCAATAGAAACGTTCCAAAGAAAGGTAAGACAAATCTAATCTTTGCAAGGGATTCTATTTTTAGGGAGGGAACAATTGAATACTTCTAAGGGATTCTATTCTATGAAAAGAAGCGATAGTCTTTCAAAAGGATTATTTTCAAAGGAAAGGATCAATATAAATGGTCCAAAGAAATATTCTAATAAATCGAAAGGACAAAAAGAATCTTTCTAAATGTTCATTATGGTTTAAGGGAGGCATTAATCGAATATTTTCAAGGAATTCTATTCTACGAAAACGAGCGATAGTCTTTCAATAGGATTACTTTCCAAGGAAAGGATCAATAAAAACTTTCCAAGGAAAGATTCTAATTGATGGAAAAGACGAATAGAATCTTTCTAAATATGGATTATATTTTAAGGGAAGGACCAATCGAATCTTTCCAAGGGATTCTATTCTATGAAAAAAAAAACGATAGTATTTCAATAGAATTATTTTCCAAGAAAAGAGTCGATAGAAACGTTTTAAAGAAATATTATAATCTATGGAAAACACGAATAGAATATTTCTAAACATGGATTATATTTTAAGGGAGGGACCAATAGAATATTTCCAAGGGATTATATTTTAACGGAGGGAGCAATCTAATCTTTCCAAAGGATTTGTGAAAAAAAGCGATAGTCTTTCAATAGGATTATTTTCCAAGGAAAGAATCAATAGAAACGGTCCAAAGAAATATTCCAATATATGGAAAGGAATAATATAATCTTTCTAAATGTTGATTATGTCTTAAGAGAGGCAGAAACCGAATCTTTCCAAGGGACACTATTCTATGAAAAGGAGCGACAGTCTTTCAATAGGATTATTTTCCAATGAACGGATCAATAGAAACGTTCCAAAGAAAGGTTCTAATCGAAGGAAAAGTCGAATAGAATCTTTCTAAATGTTGAAATATTCATGAATTCTTAAAAAAGAAATTAGCCATTAAGCGGGTTCTGGAGTAAAAGCAATATTACACTATGAAATCTCGTGACGTTCATAGAAAAGTGAGTCTTCAATTTATGTTTAGGCATACATGCTGTTTACTTAAAACTATTTTTATCTGATGTGGGAACGGAATCTGGGTTGATGTGAATTTTCTTATTACTAAAGTATTTAAATCGACAACTTCGAGGCAGTGCTTTTGTTTTATAAAACGAACGATATTCGTCATTTTGATGGTGAGCGGTTTTGTATTTTTAACTTCACCAAAATTACTATTAAATTACCAGAAATTTGTTAAAAAAGTTTATCCTGTTTTAGTTTCTTGCAGTCAGATAATTTTTTATTTTTGCACACTCGGGTCACTCGATAATCGTAGTTTCTCAAGAGTTGGGAGATTATTAGCTTGGCTTTGTACGAGTCTAATATTTATATTATTTTATAGGTTCTAACGTACACAGCGCTCTCACCGCTGGTTCCTCTAGCATGATTTCTGTTTCTAAGTTCATTTTTCGGTGCCGAAAGCTTTAGCAGAGATAGTAAAGAGTTGGCGAAATCGAAACCATCTACGTCAATCGCCCTTTATGATTTTGCGTCTAAACGCCTTCTCCTGACGAGCTATTACACCTTTAAAAGAATCGACCCACTCAAGGTCGACTGCCTTCTAGTTGAAGCCTCACTACCAACACACTAACATGTGACAGGCAAAATAAATTCTATAATAATTTAGTTTTTAATAAAGATACTCTTAATAAGTGAATGAATATAAATTATATCATACTAAATTGATGAGACATCAAATTCGAAACTTCTATTTTATTTATTGATATTTATTAGGCCCTGAATCAACTCCAATTATGCTATCTTTGAAACATAAATTTTACAAGTTGAATACATTTTGAAGAATGTTCTGATTATAATGATCATAGACTAGGACAATATGATAGTTTCCATCCAACTTTAAATGGCGTGTTGATGGATCCCTATCACAAATACTTATTTTACTTTATTTCTGACTTAATTTCACAAACAAAAATACAGAATTTATGACTTGCTCTAATTCGATTTCGGAATCGCAACTTACCATATACTGTGCTAGAGTTACTCAACAATTATACACAGTGCATTTGTGTTTCTGATGGAAGTATTATCGTTTCTGTGCACATTGCTGGGAGAGTATGGCTTGGAAGTAGTAATAACACTGCTTTACCATTGCTTTAGTAATCTGCAAGTTGTAAATTGGAATCCTTCTTAGGTGTATTTCTCTCCTCTGTGTGAGAAAACTTTCCTTGTGTGTGTATACCTGATATCTTATGTTTCGCGCAGCTCTTCCAAAAGTGGACACTGCGCCATTTGTTATTAGTTAGTTTCTTTATTTGTGGTCGCTTCTTAACTCCGAACAAGATAAAAGCCATTTTTGAAATGGATAAAAAATCTTTAAAACGTGTTAATTTATATCAAATTAAAATATTTACCAAAGACAAAAGGACGTGTTTGGTCATTAATACAAAGAAATTAAGTTACATGTAGACTGCTTTACCATTGCTTTAGTAATCTGCAGGTTGTAAATTGGAATCCTTCTGAGGTGTATTTCTCTCCTCTGTGTGAGAAAACTTTCCTTGTATATGTATACCTGATATCTTATGTTTCGAGCAGCTTTTCCAAGAGTGGTCACTGCGCCATTTGTTATTAGTTAGCTTTTTTTTTATTTGTGGTCGCTTCTTAACTTAAAACAAGACAAAGGCCATTTCAGAAGTGGATAAAAAATCTGTAAAACTTGTTAATTTATATCAAATTAAAATATTTACAAAAGACAAAAGGACGTGTAAGGTCATTAATAAAAAGAAATTGAGTTACATGTAAGACATTGTTTCATTAATAATTGAAATACATCTCGTCACATAATTTATCGCATCATTATATAAAATTATTAATGACCATTTCATAAATTTCTAATGGATAAAAAATATTATTACCACATCCTACTGTATTCTACAGTGAAGCATTTTTACACTGTCGCCATTTCACCATCTAATTTGTGGAATCCAAGTAAGGTAATTTGATAAATTTTGTACGCTACCATTCATACTTAAAACCATTTACTCAACTTTCCTCTCAATTTATTCGGACATTTCCGAACGAATTTAAATTCCATTCATTCATTTGCTTCAAAATGCACCGTTTATTAGCTAAAAGGCCATTAATTTTGGCTTTCGGAATTCAAACCAATAGTCCCACAGACAATTCGTCTTTCGGTTGCTGTTGAGGAATTCGATTCAAATGCAGGGCAGTCAGCAAGGACTAATGAACGTTACTTTTGATTTATTGTGTAAGCTCTGCAAGAATTAGAAATATTTTCAAAACGTATGTTCGAGTTTCTATTTTTGGAATGTAAATCCAGAGACAAGCGCTGTTCATAAAAATCAGTCTTTGTTTCGTGGATGATATTGAAATAACGGGAAACAACGTTTCAAGATGAGTGAAACTATTAATCTAAAAACAACTATGTTTGAGAAATTGACTAAATAAATTGCTGCCTTGTTATACAAAGAAAGAAATATAGAAGAATTTGCAGATTACTGTAAAAAATATGGTATTTTCGAAGGAAATGAAGATATTTTAGCATAAAAAAAAATTTTGTTTTAGTCACCAGAACAAATGAACAGTTACTGTACAAAGAAAAAAACGAATTTAGAAAGATTTCTAGTATATTCAAACTATGATTATGACTGTTATTTTAAAATTTTTAAATCTGGAACCGTTTTACCCAATAATATATTTCTCTTGTAGTAATAGCTAGTAGTTATTCATTATATTTTTGAATTATATATATATATATATATATATATATATATATATATATATATTCTAAAACAAGAGGAAATTCAAAAAATAAAAACATAAAGGAATTTTTTGAAAAAGAAAGCGTTGGTAGGGCGTCATCATTGAGGGGCATAACCCATACTACACCAAATGGTGTTTTCTACGAATATGAGTCGCAAAATGCTAAGAAATTGCTCCTATACTCCCCCAAACACCATTAAAAGCAAATATACAAAAAAAAAAGATTGAAATAAGAAAATTCAAATCAAACCTGTAGCAGCAGACGGGAGACCTGCAACACCAAGCCAGAAGATCGCAACAAATGCCGCCACTCACTTAGTTCAACAAAACGCCAACACCAATGACTCAGAGGAAATGACGAAATAGAAATAGTCATCGGTGGCGTAATTGTTGATAGTAATAAATAAGCTTCATCTTACTTTATTACTTTTCTTGAAGGATTTATTTGTGAAAAGTGAGTTTTATGGTAATAACATTTTAAAAATATAATAATAATAACACACTGACCAATCACTTTGTGTTGTATGGGTCAGGCTCCTCCCTGATGACGCTCTGATCCACCAACACTTTCGTTTTCAATAAATTCCTTTTGGTTTTTATTTTTTGAATTTGCTCTTGTTTAAGAAATATATATTCCTTACCATGCTATGTTTGCAGCTTTCAGCGCTCTTGCATGGTTAGTTTTAATTTTTCTTCGAACTTTCGTTTTCTCTAACCGTTTATATATAAACTGGATTTCATAGTCAAACTTACATTATTACTTTTCTTGAAGGATTTATTCGTGAGAAGTGAGTTTTATGGCATAGAATGGAGTCTGCAGCTTTCAGCGCGCTTGCTTGGTTAGTTTTAACTTTTCTTCTAACTTTCGTTTTCACTTTCTTTTTCTGGGGTTAAATACATATGCTTTTTATTTTTATTTTGATCTTTCATTAAATTACGTATTTGAATGATGTAAGTATTTACCAGTCAGAGATAGTTGCAGCTTTAGCGCACTCCTCTGACAGTGTGCTTTATTTTTATATGTAAGGTATGTATAGGCTTATTTCAAATTTTAAATTCGTAATAGATGTATGCAATGATACCAAGGTCTAGCAAAAGAGATTTTGAGCTTACTTTTAAAAAGCTTGCAAAGGGAAAGGAGACAGCAAGTTCTTAAAAAGAAACTTCAAAAATCGGTTTTTCAGTAAATCTCTTTCTTTATGTTGCATCTTATTTAACAGAAGTGAAAAAGAGTGTTTTACAAATATTGTGAAATAAACTAGAAACTGCACCAATTACTGCAAAACCAAGTGGGAAATCTTCTAAGGAACCATTTATTTCAGAATTTACAAGTTTGGGGGACTGAAATCTGCTGATAATTGGATGGAAAAGAAGAATATGGTTCATTAAGAAATCCACAAGTATTTTTCAAATAAAAAATTTACACTCAAAGTCCCACTCTCTGAATTCACTAATAAGTCTCAAAGATAATGAAATGGAAATAACTCAAAATCTCTAAACTTTCAAGTTACACTAAATGGGTAAAAACTTTAAAAAAGTGACCAAAACAAGAATTTTAATAAACAAAACTTATGTATGACCTTTTCAAATCAATTAAATACCAACTATCGTCAGAACAAAACTACATTTCAGTAAGCTGTGTTTATCCAGTATAGCTAAAAATTTTAATTATCCTTTGATTACATTGGCCCTTTAAAAAAAAAATTTTCTTTGATTTCATTGGTTCATTTAATATTTTTTTTCCAGTTGTGGAATTTTTTTTTCTTGATAATTTTTTCACGGGACAGTTTTGACGTATCAGGTTGTATTATTTCTTGCTTTTAAAAAATATTCTTTTTCAACATGCCTACTGTATTTAGTGTAATTGATAAGTTTCAGGGTAAAACTCAACATTCGCAGCTTAGTTTTTCTTCTGGTTCACAAATGTGTTTTGAAACAAGTTTAAATTTATTACTTTTTGTGAAAAATTTTCAAAAATTTACTTTTAAAAACATTTTTTCAAATGTGTTTTCAAACTTTTATTTTCCGTTTTATAAAGAAAAATATTTTTGAAAGAATTATTTCCTTAGCGACTTTAGAAATGCGCCAAAAAATCGCCAAGGCCATTGCCACCGCTATAAACGTAGAATATAGCTGTACCAAATATATTTCTAAAATAATATCATGGACTGATATCAACCGCATTAATAGAGCAAATAAAGTTTAATTTAAAAACTTTGAAGGATTATCTTCTATTTTTGCCTTACCCACTTGTCTCATTATAAATCTTATTTCAGTATTGTAATTGAAGAAAATGAAGTATCCGACCTGATGTGTTTTCATTTGAAAGTTCCATAAGTAACCGGAGGTTTATTTCTCTACATTTTTTAAACCTATATATCAGTCCATTTCATGTATTATACATGAGGTTTAATGTCCCTTAAAAGGGATTTAGCTGTAGTTTAATGTAGTTTTTCAATTATCACGGAATGTATTTTCTTCAATTACACAGATTAAGTTAAAATCACTGGTCTATTTGGATAACAATTTTGAAATCATTGCTTTACAACAGTATAAGTGGAAAAGTTGCTGATCTAAGCGAATTTGATAGAGGGCAGATCGTAATGGCCCGAAGACTCGGAACGAGTACCACCGAAACTGCACGACTGGTAGGTTGTTCACGATCTGCCGTTGTTAGTATTCGTGCAAAGTGGAGGAATGACGGTGACACCAGCAGTAAACGCCAAGGTGTTGGTCGTTCACGCGTCATTAAAGAATGGTCCCGCTTGGTAAAGCAAAATCGGCGCGAGACAGTGGCTCAGTCCAAGCGCAAGTGTTTCGAACACACAGTTCAGCGGACACTGTTGGATATGGGACTGTGCAGCAGACGTACCACCCGTGTGCCTTTCTTGAATAAGCGTCATCGTCAACTACGCCTACAGTGTGCCCGGGAACATCGAGACTAGGACCATGGATGAGTGGAAGAGAGTTGCATTGTCAGATGAATCCTGATTTCTCATTCATCACGTCGATGGCCGTGTCAGGGTACGCCGTCTACCAGGTAAACAGTTGCTCCCCTCTTGTACAGCAGGTCATACACAGGCTGGTGGTGGCGGTATTATGCTTTGGGGTACGTTCTCATGGACGACGCTGGGACCCGTAGTTGTGGTAGAACAGACCATGAATGCTGCGAACTAATTGAACATCATTGCGGATCAGTTGCACCCTTACATGGCGTCTGTCTACCCATTTGGAAATGGAATCTTACAGCAGGACAACGCTCCATGTCACAAGGCTCGGATTCTGTAGGTGTGGTTGGAGGAGCATACTGATGAATTCCACTTAATGTCCTGGCAACCTAACTCGCCGGATTTAAACCGATAGAGCACATTTAAGGTGTCATGGATCGACAGCTCAGAGATCAAACACCACCATGTCCGAATATCTCGACTTTGCGTGTCCGCTGCTTAGTTATTTGGTACAACCTGTCTCCAGTCATGTACCAAGAACTTGTGGCATCTGTGTCCAGGCGAGTTGCAGCTGTTTTGCAGGCCAAAAATGGCGCAGCGCGTTATTTAGTATGTGGTCATAATGTTTTGACTCTTCGGTGTATGTAATAATGTAATAAGAAAAGCCATGTACCTGATGTAATAAGAAAAGGAATCGACAATTAATTCTTGTTTTCACAGAAATATATAACATTCATGAATACATGAAAACAGGTTTCATATTTTAATCTTTCGAACTTTTTAGAAAACAAAACTGTTTTAGTGAGGCACATTTAGGCTTTGCTCTGCTGTTTATTTTATTTTAAATCATTTTACTATCTTTATCTTCTAAAGTATAATATATATATTCAAGACCAGCAAGCCCCAACGATGTTCTGCTTTAAATACAATTAACATATAACACTAATCGAACACAACTTGAACTTGTATACAATAGACACTGTAAGTAATAACATTTTAATAAATTACACCTTGAATATAATTACACGAAACACCTATTGTTGTCTTCCAAACTGTTTATCAAGTCACAGTCAACCTTTGTCGGCTCCTCAGTGAAAAGAGCAAACACAATTCTTAAAGCCTCTGTCATCTATATAAATAAGAATGGAGTGTTTGTTTGTACATTCAATATTTTCGACCCATTTCAAGTTTTCTATCCGTTTTGGACCCTTCTGATGCCGAATCCGCCTTTTTCTCGTTTGGTGTCTGTCTGTCCGTCTGTCTGTCTGTCTGTCTGTCTGTCTGTATGTTGTGCCCTATACACGTCCACGCGGTTTAAGATATTTTCATGAAAATTTGCATACAGTGAGTACTTATCTTCATTTAGTGAGTGGCATTGGTTACGAAAGTCTGTCTGTCCGTCTTTCTGTTCTATGCTCGATTTTGTGTTTGTGTAGACATCACATGAATTGTATTCCAGATATTTGATTGCATTGTATTTTATTTTATACATTATCTATTAATTTAGTGAATGCAATATTAAACATTTCTTTATTGTTATATTTAGATGAGTTTCATGCTAAAACACCTGAGTAAATATACTTAAGTCAACCATAATTTGGTAGTTTTCGAAAAATTGGAATGTAGTTTGAGTATTACGATTACTTTCATTTGCTTTACCAGTAATGCTAAAAACCAATTATTTTTCTTTAAAAAAATTTTATGGTGAAATTTTAGCTTTGATACTTTATTTATTTCGAGTCTTATTTTTATTCTTTGCGCAATGAAAACTATTTCCGAATATTTGGGACAGACGATATTTTTCAATGAAACGAGAATGAACAAGATCGCGCGAGCAGTGATATTTTTTCTGGTTCTTTCGCTCTGAATTAATTTCACATTTCTAAATTTTGTACACTTTTAGTTGTAAGTTGTGGCAACTGTGCGAGATCAAGAGATAAAATTGAATCACAAATTAATATCTTTAGAACAATTTTTCGTGACATCTTTTATTTTGTTTTACTTCGCTGTTTCCTGTTTTAAATATTTATTATTTTAATAAATGTGTTTTTCTTCTCATCACACGCAACAGCACCACAAAGTATTAGTCTTAAAAATGTTAGGTAAGTCAGAATAAATTTTCAGTAAATTTTAAGTGTAGTTATGCCATTATTGAAAAAATAATGCCGTTATTTAAAGAATAATGCCGTTATTTAAAGAATAATGCCGTTATTTAAAGAATAATAATGTTTATTAATCCAAACTGGAACTTTTTCCAACATTAAAAAATTCGTTGTAATAATGACAGGAGAAGATTGCAAAATTTCACAATGTCGCATACCGGAGGCAAGAGTGCCACAAGTAAAAAAATATTGTTTTGTTGACTATGAGTGAGAGAGAACTCGCCGTAAATCGTAATTTTAATTACTTGAGTTGAACATGAAAATAACTTAAGAAAGGGAATTCCAAATCTTCCTATAAATCATCTTTTATAGTAGTAACCTTAGTATCACCTTTCGTCATTTTGTAGCTTTGTCATACAGCAATTGTGCGATGTATGTGAAATGTATTACATGAATGGATATGCATGTGTAGGATTTGTGTCCAAAGTAAGTTGTAGAAAATATAAAGATGGTGAAAGATGTTAAAATAAAATTTTATTCTACAAAAAACGTAAGTCATTATATATTTTGATTATCTCTTCAATCTAGAGTAAACCAATTTAAACCGAGTAAGGTCGGGTATTTTGCTAGTAAACTATAAGAAACATATCTAAAGAGTAAGAAACAAAACTATTTGACTATGAAATCCAGTTTATATATAAACGGTTTGTTTTTACTTGCTACGGTTTTTACAGTGCTCTCTCTCTCTCTCTCTCTCTCTCTCTCTCTCTCTCTATATATATATATATATATATATATATATATATATATATATATATATATATAACCAACAGAAACCAACTAAAATCCACGTTCATCAACGTGAAGACTAAACTAACCATTTATAAGACTTTAATCAGACCCATAGTCATGTATGGGAGTGAATGTTGGACTCTCAATAAAACCGAGGAGGAAAAACTACTAATTTTTGAAAGGAAGATTTTAAGAAAAATATTTGGACTTACTCAAGAGAACAACGTGAGAAGGATCCTTTCCAACCACGAAATGTACAAAAAATATGATAAACTCGGCGGGACCGACATAGTGACAACAATTAAAGCGTCACGCATCATATGGCTGGGCCATCTCTTTAGAAATCCCGACGCCGACCCTACCAAAAAAGTGACTTTTTCCAAAATTGAAGGGACAAGAAGAAAGGGACGACCACCTACAAGATGGATTGATAATGTGGAAAGATATATATATATATATATACTTATATCATTCAAATACGTAATTTAATGAAAGATCAAAATAAAAATATAAAGCATGTGTATTTAACCCCAGAAAAAGAAAGAGAAAACGAAAGTTAGAAGAAAAGTTAAAACTAACCATGCAAACGCGCTGAAAGCTGCAGACATAGCATGGTAAGGAATATATTTTTCTTAAACAAGAGGAAATTCAAAAAATAAAAACCAAAAGGAATTTATTGAAAACGAAAGTGTTGGTGGATCAGGGCGTCATCAGGGAGGAGCCTGACCCATACAACACAAAGTGATTTGTCAGTGTGTTATTATTATTATATTTTTAAATTGTTATTACCATAAAACTCACTTCTCACAAATAATTCCAAAAAAAGTAATAAAGTAAGATGAAGCTTATTTATTATTATCAACAATTACGCCACCGATGACTATTTCTATTTCGTCATTTCCTCTGAGTCATTGGTGTTGGCGGTTTGTTGAACTAAGTGAGTGGCGGCATTTGTTGCGATCTTCTGGCTTGGTGTTGCAGGTCTCCCGACTGCTGCTGCAGGTTTGATTTAAATTTTCTTATTTCAACTTTTTTTTGTATATTTGCTTTTAATGGTGTTTAGGGGAGTATATGAGCAATTTCTTAGCATTTTGCGGCTCATATTCGTAGAAAACACCATTTTGTGTTGTATGGGTTAGGCTCCTCCCTGATGACGCCCTGATCCACCAACACTTTCGTTTTCAATAAATTCCTTTTGGTTTTTATTTTTTTAATTTCCTCTTGTTTAAGAAATATATATATATATATATATATATATATATATATATATATATATATATATATATATAGTTCATAAGGAAGGGGTTTTGAATTACGTTTTCTCCTTGCTATGGGAAAAGTACTTGGGAATTGAAATTGACAAAAGATGCAAATCCCTTTAGCCGCTACTGCTTTCAAATGAAAGAATATGCTAAAAAGGTGGGACCGTAATGTATTCAACGTAGCCTATGGACAAAAAAAAAAGAAAAAAGGAACGATAGAAGACACCCGTCTGTTAATTCATTATCTGATTGATCCAAACAACAATGCAGCAGACTTTGGCGATTTGACCATTTTTGTCGCCGCTCTATAAAATTTCGCCTTCACACATCAACCCTATCATAAATCTGCAAATGATTGATAACAAGCTAAATTGGCCTACTACGATAATATTGTTTCTCAGGATTCACGTGACTATTCGGCGACAAGTTGATAATATTTTTCAAGCTCCTCTCAATTACAATGCTCAATTTACTCATATTTCGCTTCTGTGATCAAACTATGTAGTCAGTCCTCAGTTTACTGAACTTGCAAGATGTGCCTGTTTTTTCCATAACATTCTTCATATTTACATCGCCATGTTTTCTTGGATGGCGAATGTAGCGAGCGTAGCTACCACTCCAAAACCTAACTTACGATTGGGTAGTATAAATATCAGGGTAACCCATCTCTACCATGAAAGACTTTTTGTACAAGTCAAATGTTTTAAATATAGTCAAACCTAATTTATTCAATAGGTACCATTAAGTCTGGTATTTTATCTACTAGTAAGTTAGATATGGAAGAATTCCCTTATGAGCATGCGTACCTCATATTTTTAAGATTCGCTTACATTGTTAAATTACAAAAAATGGAAACTCCACTCAATTATTCCGAGACTTACGTAAACGGATATTTTCCATCATGCCAGCCGTCTGTTTCGAAAGTTGCGTGTCGCAGTCACAGAGTGGGACTTTATTTCATTTCGGAAAAATTCTTCGATAAATGATTCCACTGAAAATCTAGTTAGGAAATGTTTCTGGGGTCCAATTTTTCTCCTCTTTTCCTGCACCTTTCTACCAAGGTTATCGAATTTTATCTGGAAAAAATTTAATTTTCCTCGTCTTCCAACATGTATTTCTTTTTCGAGGGGAAAGGCAATTCTTTGTCTGATTTTCTTTCATTTTTTTCTCTTTATTCTACCGTTTGATTTTTATTTTATCTATCGAATTTCATGTTTTCAGTACATTTCGAGAAACTGGTTAGCGACCTGGGTAAACGGAAGCAGATACTCATGGGTTTGTTTCGACTTCGAACATTCGAAATTCTAAGTTTAATTTTTTATTTAAAAATCCTGAGAGTCCCCGCAGACCTCAATCGAAAAATGTTTTGGAGAGTTGAGAAGTATAAGTAGATTTTTGCAAAATGTTTTCGAGTAGTCTTGGAATATTTCGGGAGCCCACAAGAACAATAACTGAAATATTGATGGTTTCTTTTCATATATCAGTCGCACATGTGGGACAGAAGCACTTTTCTTTTGTATTTTAGCATATCGTGGAAACGCCATTCTTGAATTGTACAACTTCCTGCGGCGAAACATTCTTAGACAACTTCAGTCGCATTCAAAATTGTGAATACAAAATTTAAAATACGTCTCATGTTCATTCTACCGTTATTTTTAAAGGGCATGGCATTTTTTTAATATCAAGCAGGTCACACTCTGTATAATTTTTAGCACCTGTCAGCAATTATTTAATTTCGAAACTGCACAATGTCTTTTATCTATATTTACTATTTCAATTTAAAATAGAATTTATTTTTAATTTCGAAAACATATTTCAGGAATTGTTTATCAAACACATCCAATGAGCATTTTTTTTTCATTTATAGAATATTTTATTGTTCAGGGTGATTATAATTAAAGTTCAGCTTTCAAAAAGCTGTACAAAAAGAGAACCGCCGCTCAGAATGACCTAAAATTTGAACTGAATCGAACTACTCGAAGAAAAGGGAAATGGTATGACATAAGAAACAAAATTCCAAATTTTAGCAATAGATGACGCTATCAGCCTCATAACGTAAATCGGTTCGACTACAAGTGTGACATTTGAATCGCAATACGACGGCTGTGGAGTGAGTTGCTCGTTAAACCAACTGTACTGTTCAATGTGCATGACTGTATCGGTTTTTTACTGAAAAAATGAGTTCCAAGTCATTCAAAAGTTGTGGCACTGTTATTTGAAAGTCCATCCACCACGACAAGATCGTACCACATAGGATGGGAAAAATCGGTTTTTAATTGTCCTAATGCCAAAAAACGCATCAAAAGCAACAATGAAACAGTTTTGTGATTGTCCTGAGGCCAAAAACCGCATCAAAAGCAATAATGAAATCGGTTTTTAACTGTCCTGAGGCCAAATATTGCATAAAAAGCAACAATGAAAACGGTTGTTAACTATCGCCAGACATGCTCGAGACATGTTCAATATGCTGTCCACTGTTTTCTGCCACATGTTGAAACCGAATAACAGCATTTTCCATAACAGATCGAAATGTCTCGGGAGTCACGTTGTGAATGTGTTGCGCATTGCGTGCCTTCAATTCAGCTAAGTTTACAATCGTACCCATATTCTGCAATTCTGAGTATTGACATGTCCTTGTAGATAGAAATGGGCTTCGTCTGTCCACAAAATGTTCCATGGTCATTCATTGTCCAGTTCCATGCGAGCATAAAATTTTAGAGCAAGAATTTGTTTTACTGGAAGTTCAGTAGGAAGCAACTCCTGAACATGGGTAATTTTGTATGGATAGCAATGCAGGAGGTTTCATACAATGATATGCACCGTGCTCACAGCTATGCCCAAAGCTCGGGCAATTCCCCGTACACAGCACGTTTGCACACCACCGCTCGTCTCTTCCTGGAATGTTGTGGCCACATCTTCTACTACCGTCTAAGCAATTGGTTTCCTCCATCTGTCAGATTTCACTTCAAAAGAACCTGTCTCTTCAAATGTATAAATAAATTTCTCCAGACCCTTGGCAGACATGGGATCACAGCCTTTTTCATACCCTTTACTGTCCGAAACTTCTTCAGATCTACTGGCGCACAGTCATCGTTCTTGTAAAAGAGCTTTACAAGCAGCCCTCATTGAAGGAGTTATGACGAGCTTCTCAGACGCAATATGAGGAAAACGCCATGTTCCCCGCGTTTTTATAACAAATGCAATGTGTCGTGCGCATGACAAGTCATTTATTATGCATATTATGACGCTTTAAGCTCCATCTACTGCTAAAATTTAGAACTATTTTTTTTTACAGCTTTTTGAAAGTTGAACTTTAATTTAATCACTCTGTATTCAATGTTCTTTAGCTACATTTATGAGCCAAGGCTAGATTCAAGATTGTCGACTAAAAGCTGACACTCATTAATTGATAAAATAGACTTATACTATAAAGATTTTTAGACTAAGTATTGACTTTTAGGTCGATTGATTGGTTGTTTGGGGGTTTAAAGGCGCAGGGACCATTTTGTAAAAGCTGAATCAAACACAAGACAACGTCAAAAACAAAGGCAGTATAAGATCGCTTTAGTGCGGAAATTCCAAAGCAGATATGCATTTCTTTATTAACTCAAGAAGCTAGAATCTTATTAAACTTCTGACAACACGACACTAAATGATAAATAGTCATTTAAATTAATAAACAAGTTCAATTAAATATTCAAATTACGTTCTCAGTCTCTAGAAACCATTGATGTCAGAAATCATTTTCATCGTTTTTCATGAACAATCGTATGTGGTGTTTTTCAAAAACGTTAATACTTTGTTTATGATAAAACTCGTAAGAAGTAACACTGTTTCTAAATTTTGGAGATCAAGGGTTATAAAGATTTAGTTAATAAAATTCAATCATATTGATGTCATAGACAAACCCATTTCTAGTGGATGAAGAATTTTATTTGAGAAATTTTCGACTGCAGATTCGTATACTATATTCTTTGAAAAATTTATCTCACCTTATAAAAGCAAATTTTAGAATGTTATATTGAGTTTAACAGGCTATATAAAGATATTGAACATTGTTTTATAACTAGGGATTCATTTTCAAAGTTTTCTTGAATATTCTTGTATAATACTCTCAATACCTATCTTAGGTGCAATGTTTAATACACTATTTAGCAAAATATTTCAGATACTCTAGTCTTCTAAAATGTAACAAACACTAACTGCCCCTACCCTCATCATTTTGAATGCGAAATAAACTATCCTTACTTTAATTCTCAAAAGAAAGTATTTTGATTAGTATATTGGTTTTAACATCAATTAGAGATATGTTTTATATTTTTGCAAACGATTTTCACCCAGAATGTTCAAATATACCAAATTCTACATACATTCCAATAAAAGAACTGTTATTCCCTTTATTATGGAATTTAAACCCGTTTTATTCGGAGTGAAAAACATTCAATCATAAATTAAAATTCACAGAGTGATAAGTGCACTAATTGAATAAGCTTATTCGGACATTTATTCTTCAAAACAACTTTTTTATAAAAAGGAATAATCGAATTTGATTTCACTGCTTTTTTCTAAAATTTCAGCACTGTTCTACGATGGTTTTTACCAAACACATGATCGTTACCTTCTTTTATTCTGCCTGAACATCAATGGAGGAATTCATCAAAAATGATTGATGATTTCGTCTTGTTCACTACATGAGTTGCAAATCCTTTCAAAACTTATACGATGGCTAGAATTTATACTGCGAAAACAAGTTCTTCAATAGCGTTTTCATCATTAATATTCATATGTGGATTTTCGTGTTCAGAATTCAATTCATATTGAATTTATTGGTTTCCTTAATCAATAAAATGTTAATAAGAAATATATTTAAATGTTAGGCAATAATAAATATATCAACTGTCCATCACAAATTACAAATTTCAAAATAAAATGTTTGATTTTAAAAAGTCATGATTGAAACTTCGAATGCATTTGTGATATCCTTTCTGAGATGTAAAGTTGTTAGCCGAAGTATATTAAAATGCGTTTTATTAAACTTGTGTTATAAATGTAAAATCTACACATTTTTACATCAGTAGAAATAATAAAAAGTCTGAGAAAATATTAGACATAATTGTCGTATCATTCCAACCTATTATATTTAAGTAGAAAACTTCTACCGAATAGAATGCCGATCCTTCCCATTGAGATCCCATCGTAAATAGCCCGTTTTGTTTCTCCCGTTAATATTAATTAGAATAACAATATGCCTCCCGAATAGAAAAAAATGGGAATTCTGTTTGTATAGTTGAATTTTCATAAAATATTTATATTATATTTAAAGTTCTCAAATACGATATATAAAATAGGAATAATATTTCGGTCCATCTCAAAAATAATTTAGCCGTATCAGTGTCCACCAGACAAGCTTAAATTTTGTACCACTTATGAAGATAGGTACTTACGATTCTTTATGAACAAAAGCAAAACCAAATTTAGTAAAAGATCTTTGGGTGAAGTTTGTATCCTTATATACTCTCAGGGTTCCCACGGTCCTTGAAAAGTCCTTAAAAGTCCTTGATTTTTTTTTCCTAACTAGGGGCCCTTGAAAGTCCTGTAAAATTACGGAACTTGGTGAAAAGTCCTTGAAAGTACTTGATTTTTTTAACTAGTACATAATTGCGTAATTCGTTTTGCGTTGGAACTTGTTAATACTAGTTTCCTCCTTTGTTCAGACTAGTACTAGGTGCGCCATTTGAGCATCATACTGAATGAAACCGGTGTTTTGCGCTTTGACACCACATATGATATACTAATAATGCTACTACTAGATCGCTCATTATCCACCGTACTTTGTCCATCTAAGTTGACACCTCTGTTCTCCATTAAGACGGCCGCCTTGTTATGCCCGCTGCATCATGATGTATCACGGTTGCTAGATAACAGCACCGCTTTCTTAGGAAACCGTAGCTTTAGCAGTCAGGATGTCATTAGGAACCTGGCACGCGTCCAAAGAAATAAAGTCAAATTCTTATTGCAAAAATATAAAATATAAAAGAAAATCACATTTGAGATAGTTTTCAGGTGTAAAATTTTCTGCATATTTCAAATCCGTTGAAATTTCCAATCTCTTAAATAATCACAAATATAGGGCTTTTCTATTCTCTAGTGTGTTTCTATCACCAGTCAAAACCAGTGTGTTGTTTCTCAAACAAAATAAACCACGAAAGCCGTCTGTTGTAGTGGCAGTGGACGTCAGCAAAATGGAGAAAATTGTGCAAGGACACAGGATGCAAGCTCCCATGCTAATATTTGTGCCATGAAAAGAATTTATCGTACAATATTTTATCGCACGACCAAAATTGATAGGTATGCAAGTAGCCTGATAGTTAGTATTGAGACGAGAAGCGCCCACTTTGCAACATAAGAAAATCAAAATTATAACAAAAAATTGATTACAACCTTTCTTTTTTGACTATCATTAGTTTTAAAAAATTGAGTAAAAAAATTGTCTTTTTTTTTTTTTCACATTTTCTTTTTAATTGACAACTTTTGCATATGCCTTGTTTTAGGTCGTTATAAAAAATATAGGTCCTTGAAAAATATTTTTTTTTGGTTTTGAAAAGTCCTTAAAAGTCCTTGAATTTTTTTTTGAATAAAGGTGTGGGAACCATGACTCTAGTTAGGAGATAGTATATGTAAACTTTCAACAATCACACATCTATTCCATGCCTTAGAAGATTTCTACAACCCCAAAGCCATTCAATTCAACTGATTCAAATCCTCATCAAATGTTTGTAGTGGTTCGGTTGGGTTGATGGGCAGTTGAATTTTCGTCACACTGAAGCAACACAACTGGATATTGACGACAGTCCGCAATCAATTTCAAATGGAAGAATCCGAAGACCACATATCGTTATTTTGAACCACAGTCAGATGAAGAGGTCAACACCTCAGCAGGTCCCCACTCACGAAATACTTACACAACGCCAACGCGAGGACATTTGAGGTCACCCTATTTGGAACATACATCAGCACGTCTTTCTTTAGATTGTATTTCGAACTCGCAAACATCCGGTCGCTAATCCATGACTATACCAATTGGGTTACCTTGGTCTCCGTAGTAGTTTAGAATGAACGCTCAAAACCGTTATTCCAGGTCTGACTGACTATAGTATAGCAAGAATTGATCGGAGAATGGCAAAAAAATCCTTCTGTGATATAGTGGGAAGTTAAAAGGTTGAATAATTATCAAAATAATAAGTACAATTTTTGCACTGTGCCCAAAAGCAAGGGACCAGAGGGATTGACTCCAGTCGATCTCAAGCAAGGTTTTCAAGTCTTACCTGCATGGCGAACTAAATTAAACGTCAGAAGTAAAAGGATACAAAAAGCAATACGACACGAACTTCTTTATTTTATGATTCGGAGATAAAGTCTAAGGATTCTGTGAGGTCAGGCAAGAGCTGTAATTTAACAAGTGCTGGAGTCTTAAAACTTCTGTTAAAACCCCAAACGAAATCCTGAAGTTCCTAACCGTACGTGCAACTCCGGAGTCTCGAATGTTCCACCGTCGGTTTTTCAAAAAGCACCGCTTCGGTACTATCCCGTGTTGCCAGCTGGGTAAAGAAACTAGTAACCCAGAGTGGCTGACGAGGATAATTTTAGGGTTGCTAGAATGCAATGTAAGAAAGAATCAATTATCAAAAAATGTGACGAATAACGTCACACTTTCAAATCAAATATACAATATTCCCTAGTGCCAGGGCCGATCCTATGGTGTCGGCCGCCCGCGTGCAAAGACCTAATGAGCCGCCCACCTAAAGAATTTTTCATATTTTGACTAATACTTAATGTTGACGTTATAAACTCATCTACCTGTATAAGAGTAAAAAGTAAAACATTAATAAAAATGCAAATAAAATTTGAAGTGTAAAACTTTATTTTTTGGCCAGCTTAATAGGTTATAATAGCGACAAAATACTTTTAAAAATAATAAACAAACAAAAATATTACCTTTGAAATAAAAAGAGACATTTTATAATTAGAAATACAAAACAACAGTATTTACTCAGAAAATGTAATCTAATAAAAAAGAGTATTAAAGCATAAATCTCGTGAAACGAAAAGTATATAAATCACTCCTTCTACAAAGACTACCTAATAATTAACTATAAAATTAACTTTTCTGGCTTTCTAAAAAGCAAATTTGTCAATAATTTCGGTGAAATCAATTTTTTCAGAGATTTCGGATTCAATAGAGATGATGGCCAAATCTGAAAGGCTCTTTTGTGTCATATTATTTCTGAAGTAATTTTTAAAAATTTTTAATTTACTGTAACTTCTTTCACCTATAGCCACAGAAACAGGTAAAGTTAAAAAAATTCTTATTACTAGAGCAAATTTTGGAAAACAGGGAATGAGATCATTTTTGACTATAATCACTAATACCTCAATTGGCTGTTTTTTACCTGGAAAAATATCTTTGAATGAAATTATTTCATTAAAGAGTTATATGCCGTTTATATCTTTCACAATACTTCCTTCCTCCTGTACCTGTAACTTAATATCTAAGTCCATGCAGTCTTTCATGAGATCATCATTAGAAATGTTGTGTAACTCCTACAGAAAGCAGAATATTGAATGGCACTCAGATAGTAAGGTAAATCTTTCATTTACCGAAGAGATCGCCTGATCAAGAATTGCAAAATAGAAGCAGTCTTGAATTGCTGGATGGGATTTGAAACTAGTTCATCACTTCCCTCGTAATCAAATAAACGGACCTTTTTCCTGAGCTTCGAGATGGGAAATTCGGGATCAATACCTAAATCTCTAGCAAGTGTTGTTGCTGAATCGACAAATATTTTACAATTATCGTCAGATCTTTGGGAAACTATAAAAAAAATTTTAAGATTATCTAAGCCTTCAATGCATTTCGCGATGTTTAATTTAGGATTTTGAAGCATTTTACTCAATACATCAATTTTTGATTATAAATCATGCCAAATTAAAATTGAATACAAAAATTTAAATGTTTCAAGACTTTTAATTATTGATTCAGCACCCATTTTTGTTTTCGTGTCTCTGATGGTATCTTCAATTAAGGCATTTAATGCGGTAATAATGTTTTTTTAGGTCGTGTTTTAGAGGGGTCTAATAGCATTGATACGACTTTCCCGCCTTGTTTCACTTAACGGTTTTAAAGTTACCCTTTCACGTTTTTTAGTAAATCCCATCGATATTGGGATTGAGGACGCAGAAAAGCAATTATATACCTCTTGTACCATATAAAAAATCCCAGAAATTTCACCACTGAAGCTGGCAGCATCATTAACGACGAGATTTAATGTATGAGCCGCACACGGCACGTATAATGCTCTAGGATTGATATTGAGAATTCGTTTCTGAAGCCCTATATTTTTCCCCTTCATGTTCGATCCATTGTCGTAACCATGACCCCGTATATCTTTAACTTCGAGCTGCATACTAGGTAACAGCTTCTCTAATAGAAAATTGCACAGACCTTCTCCAGTGGTATTAGTTACTGGAAAAAATTCTAAAATATCTACCTTACCATCAGTAGTGTTCACACATCTAATTACAAACGTTATTTGTTCTGTGTGGCTAATATCTGGTGTAGAGTCGAGAATTACAGTGTAATATTTGGCTTTTTTGACAATGCGTGTTATCTCATTACGAATAGATTGGGCTAAAATATTAATTATTTCATTTTGAAAATGCTACCCTAAGTAGTGTGGAATACGTGTTTTGTTATCTTTGTATTTTCTGACATTATTAAGGTGTTCTGAAATAACTGGATCAAATTTGGCCAACATCTCCACTGCTTTTAAAAAATTATCATTATCTCTATGATACAACTCCGTACTAGTTCCTCTGAATGCCAAATTTTGTCTGGCTAGAAAGTGTACTACAGCAATTATTCTTTCAAAGATGGCGCGCCATCGCTTTTTCTCTCGATTGTAAACATTTTGTTATTTCCGCGTCAATGGTACAATTTTTTTCCAGCCTCGTCTTTATTTCGCACCACGAAAATTTGCCCCTTGGTTACTTTTTTAGATAGGAATTTAAAATTTGGTATCCTTTTCTATGCCATAATGCCGGCTCTTCCACGAATTTTGCTATCAAATAAAGAATGAGTGCAAACAGTAGACATTAATGGACAATGGACCAACACACAGTTGCACTAACATTCTATTTTTCTTAAACTATACTATGCTATCGGGAAATCGGGACTTATTTTGATTTTTCAATAACTACTTAAAATTCAACATATTTATTCGATCTGTTATAAGTTTTAAAAAATTTTGCTTGATTGATAGAACTATATGCTGCCGCCCCTTGTTTTGGCCGCCCGCGTGCGGTGCACGCACTGCACACCTGCTAGGATCGGCCCTGCCTAGTGCTATGGTACTGCTCTTCACCCCATACACACATTATGACTCGATAATCACATCTAAACGTTGTAAAAATCTTAGGGAGGATTCGATTGGTCAAGAAATTAAAAAACCAGAGTCAACAATAATCACAAGAGATGATTAATATCTCCTAATCTTTCAGCAAACACTTAATTACAAAGGGCATACCATAAAAACTGAGAGTGAGTTTTTTACGTAGTAGCAACACCGTGAAACTGAAAAATAAAAGTGCAGGCGATTTTTTAAAACTGTTAACTGTACAATTATAAATATTCTAAACGAAGCAGACGATTTTATTTTCCTACTTTCGTACTTTGTTAAATAATTGTTTTTATTTGCCCTACAGAAATGGAGGTGAATGATTCAAAGTTAAAAAACGAAATGCGTTCCGCCATAAGATTTTGTTATCGTTTGGGCAAAACAGCTCCAGAAACAGTTAAGTTAATGAAAGAAGCTTATAGAGACAAATGTTTTGGTGATTCTACGATTTTTAGATGGCATGGTGATTTTAAAAAAGTACGCTTGTCTGTAGAACTGGCTCCTAAGCCTGGCCGGCCGACCAGAAATGTTGAGAATAATCGAAATGCTAACACTGTGTGGGCAATCTTGCAAGAAAATCGGTAAATGACATGTGAGGACATTGCGGCATTAACTAATGTTTCAAAAACGTCGTTATTTCACATTCTACGCAAAAATTTACAGCTTCGCCATGTTTCTTCCCGATGGGTCCCTCATCACCTTACTAAAGAACAAATGCAAACAAGAATTCACTAATGTTGTGAGTGGAAACAGATGCTTCAAAATGATCCGAATTTCCTAAAGACTGTAATAACAGGTGACGAAACTTGGGTGCACCATTTTGATTCCCTTACCAAGTGCCCAACAAGTGTATGGAAACACACTGATTTTCTGACTCCGAAAAAAATTAGACAGACCAAATCTGCTAGAACGGTCATGATGATTATTTTCTTTAATCACAAAGGTGTAATCTATCTGCATGCTGTGCCTCCAAAAACTAGTGTGAATGGTTAATATTATATTTCAGTTTTGAAAATTTTGCGTTAACACAAATCGAGAAATCTACATGAACTGGTAGGAAATGGACAATATGCATGATTTTCAAATTCAATTTAAACTGAAAGAGCATGAAAAACCAAGTAGAAAAATGCTACTTACACTGCAATCTGACGATATTAATTATATTTAAAACGCTTTTTAAATTGCTCTGACGTCACTTTCAACGAGAAACTGCAGTCGCTGACGATTTTTGCATGTGGCGTCATAGTTCATGATTTTCTCATCGAGCGTTTCTTGAACTGTGTTATCTCTATGGGTATCTTTTTAGTAGTCTTATATTTACAGATTTTTGATTAATTCAGCAATGGAAGGTTCGAAAATAGTTGAAAAGGAGAATTACAAATATTGCATTGTTCCGTTTGTGTCATAATTCAACGATTAAAACAACAAAAAAGTATTTTTTTTGTACCAAAATATGAACAAGTTCGTAGAAGATGGTGTAGCGTTATGAAAGAGATTAAAAGAAAAACAAAAAGCTGTGTTCTACTTCTTGCTTGCATTGCTGTGAAGATCATTTTTGGTAAGTTTGAAATACCAAAAATTATTTGTATTTTTAATTGTTTTTAATTAAGAATTGTGTGTTTTAATCTTGTGGATAACTACTTGTGTTTTTGCTAAAACGAAAAAATATTCTTTCGTTATAAAGTCACTCATAATGCAGAATTACTTGTTTCATGAAAAAGAACTTAATAAATAAATATAGGAATACTATATATTTATAAATCAAAACTTGTTAAAAAAAATATACAGAGAGCTAACATCAATAAACATTGAATTATTATACTCATGATAGTTAATTTGCAGGTGGTAAAACTGTGTCATATTTCTTCTTTAAACTGAATATGATAAGTATTATAGAATTCAAATTCTTGCAATTTTAATCAAATTATCACACTACCTTCTTCATAGTTTAAAATGTTGGACTACCAAATGTTGAGTTCAATATTTAATGCAGTTGCAATTCTCGCAATAAGTTTCTCTACACATATTATTTTTGGATCATCTTTTAGTGCATTATGTTTTATCGCTTAGATATATTTAATAAAATATTGTTCATTAACTAATAAAAATAATGTTGCTAAAAAATTAATGTAGAAAATTAATTTTAAGTTAGATTTCAAAATTCACTATTTTAATACCCCAACAATTTTAATCTACTTTGAAATTATTTTCCTAATATAAAGCTCTTATTTGATATACTATTCTAATTATCTATACAAAAAAATCTGTTTCAGAATGAATTGTGTTACTTATTAAGGAAAAGAGAATAACTATACATTAATATTCTATTTTCTTAAGTACAACTTTTTGAAAAAAACACTACTCTTTTTAAAAGCAATATAAAAATACTTTTTTTTTTAATAAATATGGTGTACAAAATATTATCATGCTCTTCGCTTTTACGCCTTTCATTTCTACTCCCATAAAATTTGGATGGTTTCGCAAAAAAAGAAAACATGGATATACCATCCAATTTAGGTAGATTTTCCGACTGGCCTTTTACAAAGCCTTGTTCTACAGTCGTTATTTTTAAAGAAGAAATCTGTATAATAATAATAATGTAAAGACTATAATTGAACACAATTATTTAAAAAATAAAATTAGCGTAAAATCAATGAAAGCAACCTGAAATAACATGCAGCCGGCGAATGTAGCGAGAGATTTCATGAACTATGACGTCACACCAAGCTCCACCCCGTTTTCAGTCACGTGACTTCAACGCGTTTTTTAATCGCTTATTACGCTTAAATTAAACTTTTTTGAGATTTTTAAAGTTGATTTTCGGATTGTTCATGATCGAATTTGTAAAAAAAGTACCATTTTAGGACCTTTTGTGACATAGTGCATATTCCCTATTGGACATTACATCACCATAATGCTCGCCTGCATGTCGCTACTTCTGTTCAGCAATATCTTAGTAAATTAAATATTAAAATCACGACACATCCCCCTTACAGTCCAGATCTCGCACCATGCGATTTCTGGCTGTGTCCGACGTTGAAGAAGAAGCTCCGTGGTAGAAAATTTAATACAGATTCTGAAATTATTTCTATAGTGTAGGGTTCTTTGAAACAGCTTCCAGTCTACTAGTTTTGAAAAGTGGGTTGAACGATGGGACCGTTGTATGTCATATGAGGGAAGGTATTTTGAAAGAGAATGATGTATTTTTTTCTGTAAATATATTTCTTGATTTTTTATGATTTTACTCTCAGTTTTTATAATTTGAGTTTATTTTGTAGTTGATAAAAAAACTTCCGGGAGGTAATGATATTATTTAGTGTTAGAGGAGAAACGCTAAATATAATGTTTATAACAATGTGATTTAATCTTTTTCACGTAACATATTTAAAATAAAAATATCAGATGTGTAGTCTCTTTTCAGAGTATGCATTATGACACCTCACAACAAAGTTTTTTCAAACTTAAATTTTACTGACGCTTTTTTTTAACACAGCATTTGAAATGCTTTATTACAGCTGTTTTGAATCTAAAACACTTTGCCTCTTTCCC
Organism: Metellina segmentata; assembly: GCA_947359465.1. NCBI lineage: Eukaryota > Metazoa > Arthropoda > Arachnida > Araneae > Tetragnathidae > Metellina > Metellina segmentata. Next base: position 68,129,760 of record OX375875.1, on the reverse strand, counting down.
AGTGTGTTTTTTTTAGCATTAACATAGTTTCACGTAGCAATCTAACTTGAACATAGTTAAGAGTTATTCTCTACATAGTACAGTACAAAGTAAAGGTTCCGGATTTGGGACTTTGTCTGTAATACAGTATCGGAAGAAATTTAAAAATGATGAATCATATATCACACTAATACAATCTTCAAGCAATTAAATGTTTTAAAATGTTGAATCAATTTTTCGAGAACCAGTGGAACTTTCTGGGCCTTTTATGTTAAATCTAGAATAATGCATATTTTAAAAAATATATAAAGATTATATGCCTTGATATAAAAATCATAGAAAACTCTCATACACTGTGTTGCAGTTTTTTGATAAATTTTATGGACCAACGATCAAAATATTTTAAATTAATTATTTCGTTTTATATTGCGAAGTACTTTACTTGGGCCCTGCTGCCCCAAACATAAGACATACAACGTCGGGTAATGGACTTATGCACGTAAAGAGAGTTTTACAGACTCATAAGAGAGAAATACAGCCATGGTAATTACAAAAATCAAAATTTAGCCACCGACAAGTCGTAGGTTAGTTGGTTTCTTATGGTTCAAGGGCCATATATTACACAAGTTCGACAACGTCGGGTAATGAACTTATGCACGTAAAGAGAGTTTTACAGACGCAAAACAGAGAAATATAACCATGGTAAATTACAAGAATCAAACCTGAGCCACCTACAACTCGTAGGTTGGTTGTTTTCTTATGGTGTGCAACGGCCATATTTTAACAACACAAGACAGACAACGCCAAGTAATGAACATAAGCACACACACACATTTTTACTAACACCTAAGATAGAAATACAACTAGAATGGAATTGAATTTGCACTACTTAGAATTCGCCAGTTTCAGTAAGCAAACCCCCCTCTGAGCCCCTATCACTCCCTAGAATAACATGTATAATAAAGCAAAGTGTTTAAATCTTTAATATGATTTGCAAACAACACTAAAATTACCTAGCATTGCTCAGGATGAATCAAAATACCTACTTCTTCCCCATTTTCATAGATAATAAAAATACTATTAGATAAGATCGGGAATTTATTTTTTAGTTAATTACTTGAATCTTTTCTAGTTAGTAGAATAATCTAAAGTCAAGTCTTACCGCAAACTCTCAAAGCTACCTAACCACACTTCCATTCCTCATTTAATTTCAAATACCTTCAACATTATCAGTAATCTAACATTGAGAAATTTAATGTTACTCCTTTACTTAAAAGCACAGCATATTCGTTGAAATATACATTGTGTTTGCGTGTTAGTTTAATATAACCATTCAATACTCCTACACAGTTTTAGTGTTAGAAGTAGTTATGTTTGCAATATATATTCCATACCTAGCAGTCTTCTCAGGTTATGGGAAACATTGATTTTGTGATATCTAACGTTTCCTGGCAACTTTTCTAACAGTGCCAGAAAATCTTGTTTTCATCCCTATCCAGAAAACATGGAAAATCTCCCCTACCTCCGAAGCTTCTGTGGGGCTTCTTTATTTCAACTAAAAGGCAAGACTGCAATAAAAATGTCCCCTGGTATTTTATATTGATGTAAAGAGAGAAGCAGACAAATTCATTTTTTTCCAAAAGACATAACCGTTTCTTATACTTGCGGCCTTAAAGATTTCTGGCACAAGGGACACATAGAGGGACCGAAAATGGATATACTTAAAGGTAAAATCTCCCCACCTTTGAACTTTGCCACCATTACATATTTTTATGATGGTAAACCTGATATGTTTTTATTTGTTATGCTCATGTGTATATAATTGTAAATAGGTTGACATTTGAAACCACTATCCGTTCATAGAAAATTATCTTAAAATTACAACAAACCAAAGTTATACAAGTATAAATTAAAGATTGTCAAAATCATTTTTTTCCTAATTATTTACTGCAACTAATGCCGTTTATAATTTTTTCTATTACTGAAAATATTTATTATTATTGTGACACTGTACGGTCTAAAATTCTATACGGTTAATTAGTGTTGTTTATAACCTCGTTGAGAACATTTTATCATATTTTTTATTTAACTAAGATAATTTTTTACTACATAGTATCAACCTGTCTTAGATCCAGAAAAGATTCTTGTTGAAATAGTAATAAAGCTGATGAAGCGTATTTTAGTTTTTTAAAAATCTTGACTTTTTATTAAATCTAAACTGATGCCACATTTATTACTTTATAATAATATATATTGAATATATTTTAATATAAATTAAATCACATTATAATGCATACTAAATTTTTAATATTCGGAGCTCTGTTTTCAGTAAGTTTCTATAGACTCAGGTTTGTTAATACATCAAAAATATTTAATAGAAAGCTCAACTGCTGTCATGTTTCATGTTTTTCGTTGCTATCTTTTAAAAATAAATTCCTTTATCGTTTGATACCACACTGAAGTTCATCAATTAGGAAATAAGCCAATACGTGTTTCGTATTCAGTCAAAACTTTGAAATCATGACCTGATTAACTAAGATTGCTCATTTTAATAAAAATTTATTATATTTCGTGTGTTTAAAAGGTTCAGAAACTACATTTTCTTTTGCTTCCACAATGTTCTTCACTTTTTAAGTTCAGTTTACCAAGGTAAGTCACTATTGAGAGTTTAAAATCCATAATCAGTTTTATAGTTATGAAACCTTTCACTCATCTTTGTGATTTTCCTCTTCTTCTACTTCCATGTATCATAAAACTGTTTTACTACATAATTCTTTTATGACCTCATCAACCATTTCATACACGAAAATCAATTTTTTTTCTGAATATTCATCAATTGTTTGAAACTCAATGCACACAATTAAATAGATATTGAAACTTTTATGCGCAAATCGAAATATTACCCACACTAGCTAATGTATAATCTTTTTAGTGAGAAAAAAATATAATCTTTACCAGACATCGAAAACTTAATTGACATCATCACAACAGTAAGGCTTCTTTAAACTTACTCATTAACAAAAATTAATATTTAATCAAATTATGTAGACTCAACAGGAACTTCGTAGCATGTCATCACGTTATTTTAATCCTTGATTTGAAGTTGACGTTTGAGAAGAAAAAAATTCTAAAACATGACTTTCATCCACTTTATGTTATAGTATAAGACATTTACTTAAAGATTAGTAAATTCTTCAAAGAAATTTTTGTTCTGGTATAATATTGTAAAATATCCATCAAAAATCTAGAATAGACATATTTGTACTCCTAATATAATTTAAAAACCAAGCTATGCATTAAAACTTAAGAATATTTTTGTGAACCCACTAAAGTAAATTTTAAAATTATAGGAAAGAAACCTAAATTTTATTCTAATGACTATTCAAGTTATACGTGCTAGGTACAAAACTATTGCTAGTGATGTTATAAGGGACGATAAAAGTCTAAATAATCAATGAAAGATAAACAATTTTTTTTATGACACGCTAAAAATATTTCGGGGTAAAGGTATAGCTTGAAGTTAACGGTGTATAATTTCTTCACGCTATCATATAATTATAAATCAAAGTATCGACTAAATTTGGGTTTATAGCTGTCTTAATATCTTAATAATTTATTGATTCTCAGCTTTTAGCGCAGTTAGAATTGTTATCATTCACCAATCACCACTATGCTGTATACTTGCCAGTCGAATGTCTTTACCAGTCTATCAGCAATAATTTAGTGACTCTTTCTTCTAGGCAAGCAGCCTACGACTTGTACATGACACAGGTTTCATTTTCATAACTTACTCTAAGTGTATTTATCTCCTCAATGCCAGTAAAATTTTTCTTGTGTTACTAGGCCTTGACTTCACATGTTGTCTGTCTTGTGTTTGACGCAGCTTGGCCAAATCTGACACTTGTGCAATAAAATAAAAACAACCTTATCTTCAGGATGAAGTAAATGACACATTTTCACGGTTGTGTTGGTTTTTAAAGCACAAGATACCATATTTGGCGAAGCAGCCCAAAGCAACATCAAGTAATTTAACTTACACATAAAGGACTTACAAAGAAGAAAGATATACACCCAGGAGAAATCGAACCTTGATCAAGAGATTTCAGGATCTTTGCATTAATGTACTCTATTACATCACATACATTCTGTAAAGCAAATGCTTTATATTAAATAAGCGTTCTCATTTTATTTAAAATGAGGTAACTGTCCCTATAAAGTAATCAGTTTTTTCAAAACGGCTCAAAATAAACGCTTTTGCACTTTACTTAGATATTTTATTCCCTGCAATTTATTCTTTCAAACTGTTTTATTTTAAGTCAATAGTTCGTGTCTAAAAAAATTTAAATGTAGGTCATATACTGTGGGAAAAGCACGGAAAATCCAAACCTGTTATAAATGTATATGCTAGAGAGAACTAAAATGAAGGAAGTTCATGTACATACAATTTCTCTTGGAGTTGTGTCGTAGAATTTCGGGCTCAAATTGCAATGCTAGTAACATTTCGGAAAAGTTCGAATCTCAATCATTTCTCAAAATGAGTTTTCGGGTAAAGTATTAGTTTCCTTAAATATACATTCGATCCATCTAGAAAAGTTTCCAGAAATAGGAATCCAACATCAGGATTTAAGCTTTAAATTAAAATATTCTAGCAACTTTTTTCAATTTATCGTCTACTTCATAAACTAAAAATATATGACTAATTTATGAAGCATCTACCTGTTATCTTTTTGATCAGCTACAGCTACCTTAAAGATGAATTTAAAACACACATTTCATTTATTAATAATTGGAAAATCCAAAATTTAGTACAAAAAATCAGTGATGCAAATGTATTTATAATGTAACTATGTTCCACAGCATATAATAAAATAAATGAAAGTATTGATTGAATAATAAAACAAATTTCATTACTCAATATTAATCAATTGCAAACAATGCCTTACATTGATTATTATTGATTAAGTACACTTATTAATAGAAATATTATGAAAGCATAGACGATTTCATTTCTTTAATTTATCTAAATATTAACAGTTAGCATCGTTTTTAATACCAATATGTTTCTAAGAATGGTATAAGAAGATATACCATTCAAGAAGATATACCATTCAATGGTATAAGAAGATATACCATTCAAATTTTCAGCTTCCTAGGACTTGTAGCTCTTAAGATACAGTGATGAGTCAGTCAGTCAGTGAGTGAGTGAATGGTATTTGAATTTTATATATAGAGATTAACAGTTCGAGCATCGTTTTCAATATCAATATATTGCTAATTTTCTTATCTGGGTTGATAATTATCATCCTGTTCTTAACTTATCAACAGAAACAATACTGCTAGGTGACAGTCCTGATTGTGAAGTGGTAAGCTCTCCGACGATCAGTTTCACAGGGTGTGGATAGGAATACTGGTTTTAGAATGGAAGCTTGTTGTGGTTCGTAATCCAATTTAAGTCGTATGTCCCGGTCTAGAGATCCCTAGAATATTAAACATGTCAGGAGAGTGACCGACCAAAAGCGTTGCTAATGTTCCATACTTCTTAAATTAAAAGTTTAAAAATGTTGCTAGCGTTTGATTTGAAGCAATTTGAAAATTGCAAAGATGTTACTACGTTTGATTCGAAAAAGTTTGAAAATTCCAAAAAGGTGTCTTTTACTTTCGCATTTGGTTTTGTCAAAATTTCTGTTAATAATACTTAACAATAAATTTGAGAATGCTCTTCCCACGCGCCCGCATGAAATGTACTATATCTCTTAAGGCCCGGTGCACACATCCCGTTTTTCAACGTGCGGCGCCACTGTGGCACCAAGGCCCAACTATGCACACATAACCGTGAAAGACGCACGAACTCATTTCGCGCCATTTGCGATAAATATTCTATCGAAGAAAACGTGTTTATTTCGCTTACTTGGTGTAAAAAAAAGTTTATTTTGAAACAAAATAGACGTTACTGGATACAACCATTTATGAATTATTATTTATTTTCCATTTGTTTATGAAAACAAGGTACTTCAGAACGAAGACTCATGTGCGTCGACTGTGCGGTGTATTGGGGAACTCCGGTACAACTTGCGTGGAATTTGTACCCTATTTCCCCATGACGACGCAGCTCGCCGCAAACGCTTCTTCGTTCTGAAGTACCTTGTTTTCATATATAAATGGAATATAAATAATAATTAATAGATGGTAGCATCCAGTAAAGTCTATTTTGTTACAAAATGTACTTTTTTTACACCAATTAAGCGAAATAAGCACGTCTTCTTAGATAGAATATTTATCGCAAATGGCGCGAAATGATAATTTGCGTCATTTCACGGTTATGAGTGCACAGTTGGGCTTCGATGCCGCAACGGCGCCGCGCTTTGAAAACCCGGATATGTGCACCGGGCCTTAAAGTTGACATTTTTATATTGTAATAAACCTTTGTTCTAAACATTATGTGACTTATTGACGAATAAATTACAATAAACCAAGAAGTCTATTCTTTTCCACAAATCAAACCTATCACAGTCTCAAATTGCAGTACAGCAATAAAATTTCATCACATTTTTTTATTATAATCTTATCACATTTTATAATTGGAAACCCAAAACCAATAGTTAATAAATTGTCTAAATTTAGCATTTCTACAAAAACTATAAAAACAGCCCAACAGCCAACATTGGCCTCAACATAAGTTGAAATAAAATATGGCATTTTAGTAAAGAATTAGCTTTTTTTGAAATTTATAAATAGCATTTTATCTGGAGTTCAATATGTATTCTTTATTTATTTTTAATTAATTAAAATTGTTATACCTTTCTTTTAAATGGGACAAAAACAATTTATAATATTTAAATTTTACGTGCTTACGTATGAATCTGTTTAAAAAGTTACAGATTTTATTTAAAATGGTCGTGCGCTTGAAGGTGACAACAGTATACTCGTATGATTTTGGTTTTAATTTGTTCTGAATATTCTCACTTCAATAATGACTTGTTTTCTCAATAAGTGATATTTGCCAATCTATTATAACACTTCCTTTTCTCATTCATTTGTACTAAAAATTTGTAATTCATAAAAGTATTAAAATATAATCGTAAGAATTAGGGCAATAAAAAGTCATAGAATACAAACATTCGCTGAGTACAATGCTGACAGTTGTTATTAAATCTAGAATCTTTTGATGTTAAAGCAAACAACAATTTATTCCGTATCTTTAATGGATCTGTCCTTATACGAATACGATTTACAAATTTATGATTAGAAACGAAATGATGTCCAAATAAAAATACAGTTATCTGGATTTTACTTCAACTAGTCACGAAAACTTTCATTTGATTTACATCCCAAGAAAATATTTTCTTTGGATTTTTCTAGTATTCTGAAATAAACTATCATATTGTCCGTTATAAATTTTTGCACAAAACAGTGAATGATAAAAAGATATTTAAATTCTACATAACAGATAAATGTAGGGGATAGTACATTCTACATAACAGATAAATGTAGGGGATAGATAGTTTCTTACACCTTTAATATCTAATTATTCAAGTTGAGTATGCATAATGGTGCATAAATCACTCTGCGCAGCTACCTATGATAAGTTAAGATGCTTCAACGAATCTAAACTCAAAATCGCGTTACGTTAATTAATTCATATTCACAATCGTTCTAATGAATTAGCTTAAATATTAAGCTCTACTTCGATCCTAATATTGGGTGTATTCACGTATTTAATGATAATACATGGATCGCGTAGCTCTATTCTAAATTAGATCTCACTGGTGAGTGATATTGATCTTTCCTAATATATCTTTTTTCAGGTATAAATAACTGCTTGTAGCATTTTGGGGTGTAAAGATAAATAAATGTTTTGGAATGCCTATATAATGGACAGAGAAAGAACAGAACATTCATTTATACAATACATCAGAAGAAAGGTTTTCATTCAAAACTAAGGAAATCCACTACAAGAAAGTATTTTCGTCGCTATCAAATTAAGAAGGCAATATTCCTTGTTTCAAACAAGTTTTACATATATATTTAGTTGATTCCTCTCATCAGAAGTTTGATAAATTTTAATTTCAATAAAATCGGAAAAGACAGAAAGAAATATAATTGCCTTTCTACAGTTACACTTAAAGTGGATATGTATGCTTTCATGAAGAATATGTCTTATTATTTACGTAGTTACGTTATTACATGTACTCATTTCCGATGCATGGGTAGTTTCTGGGCATACTTTCAACAAGGTTTTGATACACAGCTATGGGTATTTGTGTCCATTCCTGCTGCAAGAATGTCGCCAGCTCAGATGTAGATTTCGGACGTGGTTCCCTGGTCAGTACGCGTCGCTCTAACTCGTCCCACAAATGTTCTATTGGGTTTGGGTCGGGACTCCGAGCAGGCCATGGATGACTTTTTACATCCATGTATTGATATCATGCTCGACATAGGCTGTAACATAAGATGAAGCGTTGTCGTCCTGGAAGTAACATTCGTCCATTTTATAAAATTGCCAGCGCGTAGGAAGAACCTGATTGTCCAAAATGTTCTTGTTGGAGTAGGCGTTCAAATCACCAGGAACAAAATGCAAAGGTCCAAGGCCACACCACGAAAAACACCCACAAACAAGTAGTCAGATTTTATGGAAATCCTCTGGCGTACGGTCCATTATTATAGGGTAGTATATGATATTCTGTACTTTTACTTTTCCCTTTTTCTAAACATGTAATGTATCAAAAGTCTTGTATGGTTTTGTATTTGTACTTCAAGGTTATCATGTAATAAAGGAAAAAATAATGCACATATTTCATACACATGAATTACTAAAGTGGTTCAAGACTATATATATAAACTTTAAGACGAGGTAGGAAACACAAAGTAAAACCACATTTTCTTAGGTATTATATCGCAAACGCCACCCAGATGGGCCAAACAAACACTAAGAAGCAGAAATGAAAGACAGCTGGTATGAAAATAGCATTTCCAATAGCCCTAATTTGAAATTTGGCAGTAGTTTTTACACATGCAGTTTCTTAGAAGGTGCTCAAACATTCATCCTGAAATATTTGTCTGGTTTAAAAACCACCAAGTTGGTGAAGTTTTATCATTTAAAATAATTTTTTATTCATTGAGCCTTAATCTCTTTGATCCCTGTTACCAACTGCTTCAAAAATTTAATCTTAACTTAGAAAAGCGTTACAATATTAATAGACTATTCTATTCCACACGTTCATGTAACCCTCGTCAATATCCATCTTAAAAACATTTTTCTCTACATTTTCTAACAGTAAGTCAATCAAAATATAGGCAAACTAATGCGCGATTTTGTTTCATAAATTACTACAAAATTAAATTTTCTGAGATAAAAAATAAATGAGTCCTAAAGCGACATTAATCTCTTTGATCCCTGTTACCAACTGCTTCACAAATTTAAACTTAACTTAGAAAAGCATTACAATATTAATAGACTATTTTAGTCCACACGTTCATGTAACCCTCGTAACTTTCCATCTTAAAAACATTTTACTCTACATTTTCTAACAGAAGTCAACCAAAATATAGGCAAACTAATGCGCGATTTTGTTTCATAAATGACTACAAAATTATATTTTCTGAGATAAAAAAAAATGAGTCCTAAAGCGACATTAATCTCTTTGATCACTGTTACCAACTGCTTCAAAAATTTAAACTTAACTTAGAAAAGCGTTATAATATTAATAGACTATTTTATTCCACACGTTCATGTAACCCTCGTAACTTTCCATCTTAAAAACATTTTACTCTACATTTTCTAACGAAGTCAACCAAAATATAGGCAAACTAATGCGCGATTTTGTTTCATAAATGACTACAAAATTATATTTTCTGAGATTAAAAAAATGAGTCCTAAAGCGACATTAATCTCTTTGATCCCTGTTACCAACTGCTTCAAAAATTTAAACTTAACTTAGAAAAGCGTTATAATATTAATAGGGACTATTTTATTCCACACGTTCATGTAACCCTCGTAAATATCCATCTTAAAAACATTTTCCTCAACATTTTCTAACGAAGTCAACCAAAATATAGGTAAACTAATGCGCGATTTTGTTTCATAAATGACTACAAAATTATATTTTCTGAGATAAAAAAAATGAGTCCTAAAGCGACATTAATCTCTTTGATCCCTGTTACCAACTGCTTCGAAAATTTAAACTTAACTTAGAAAAGCGTTACAATATTAATAGACTATTTTATTCCACACGTTTATGTAACCCTCGTAAATATCCATCTTAAAAACATTTTACTCAACATTTTCTAACAGAAGTCAACCAAAATATAGGCAAACTAATGCGCGATTTTGTTTCATAAATTATTACAAAATTATATTTTCTGAGATAAAAAAATGAGTCCTACAGCTACCAAAAAGAGGAATTGACACGAAAACCACTTTATGAAACTAATTGAAAGAAACGCTCTCTGCACTGCTATTTAATCTACATCCCTTAGTAGTTTACAGATCATCTACTAAACGCCAGCTTTACGGATTTATCGCTCCGTTTTTCTGCTTTGCTTCACTCAGAGAAATATATAGATGGATAACCGGTATTATAACCATGAAACAATACCGCTCAACGGAATGAACGGCATAAAAACATTCCATGGAATGCGTTAGAAGAGCGCATTCCTGAACATTTGTTTCCAGAACCAGTTGTTTAGATGTTTCCGCTTACGAGAAATTCCTCACGGTGCTACCACAGTAAATCGCTACGAACACGAAATACGACCCATAACGCAGGTCCCAGGCTAAAGAGGTATAGTGACAAAAAAATCGAATCGATCCGAACGAGGATAATCTTTCTAGGAGAATTATGCTGTCTTTCATTCTTACTTTGAAGAAGACTTGCTCAAACAGAAGTGTATCGTTCCGGGGAGCCAATCAATGGGAAGAAATCCGATCTTCAGGGTTTGAAGAGTTGAAAGCAATTGCCTTTTCTGACTACTTTCAATTTGGACGAGCAGTTGCTGGGCTGGCTTTTGTTGCGATGGTTTCTAGTTTCTTTCGGATGTCTTGCTTTTTGCATTCCGTTCGTGTGGGAAATTCGATTCCTGTCTGTTTCGGCAGCTTCAGACAATGAGCGATTGCGATGTTTTGTAATGTAAACAAATGTTTTCGCATTACAGAGAAAACTAAGAGAATAGAATGAATTTCACAATACATTTTATTTCATTTAAATTTGGATTTCTTTGCCCATGAGTTGTTAAAAGCGCTAACAGGCTACACAGTTCTAGCTATCTGTTAACAGATTATCTGTGCAAATAGCAAAAATAGTTTTTTTTAATGGTATGACATATGAAGAATTTTACTCCTATCGTTTATCATTCACGTCGATTCCAATATTAGTTCAATCAGCCGTTATAACCTGTGAGGGCTCCCTCACCCTCCAAAAAAAATTAAAACAACCAATACTAAATCATGTGTTATAGTGTGTATCCTTTCAAGAAGCTCCTGAAATATGAAACACGTCACTAGTAGTATTACAGTTGCAACTGATATTGCTGTTTACTACAGACTAAGAACATAGTGCTCAAATGAATAACTTTACCAAAACAGAACACATGCCGACAGCATGCAAATAAAATCAACAGCAATACAAGAAGTAATTTTCAAGTGAAGTTTAAGTTTTAAATTGGTAACTGCATTAACGTCTGCGATTTAACATTCAATATTTTTAACACAGCCAAAAAGTAGTACCGTAACAGTTTTTAACAGTATGCATTTTACTTTAGAGTATTATATTGTACAGTTATCTATACCCATAGAATGTTAACCTTCACGAATTTCTGCACTGCCCAAACAAATAGCTTTTAAATCTATGTCGGCTTCAACCGACAAAATGAGAACAAACTAAATGATTCAGTGTATAAGTCTAACTTAACATACTGAATATGGTATATTATTGAAATACACACACAAAATATCTTAAAAATCGTATACAACATTGAATTTAAAAACTAAGTTTTATTAAGAAAGCTATCACTCTTCACCTTTATTTATAGTGATGACATAATATTCATATAAACCATTGATCTACAATTATCGGAATGATATAAAAAGAAGTTACATAAAAAACAGACATAAAAACGAATATTTTCTGAATATGGTGTACATGAAAATATTTCTACCCTCTGTATCTGAAAATTATGGTAAGAACAGTTTTTCTCATCCGACAAAAGAACATATTTCAAAATTTTTCACCATTGAATTCTCCAAAATAACGCACGTTAATCCGTTGATTGTCTTTAAATAAGTACGTTACCGTACGCAATGGATATTTGGATCGAAATAAAGAGAGATTAATGTTTGAGCCAATTCATTCGAACGATTGTCAATGGAAATTAATTAATGCGATGCTATTTTGAATTTATATTTGCTGAAGTACCTTAACTAATCTTGGACAGCTGTACAGATTGATGTATACACAGCTAAGCAGAGACTTAATATGTATAATTGGGTGTGTAAATCTGTAATTTTCCTTGGAGTTATTTGTTGCTGAGGATTGCAAAAGCTATTTGTAATCAGTTTTGTGTTGCAATTTGTTATGATTATTATGGTAGTTCCAACAAGAAAATATGGAAAACTCACAGAAAATATTTTATTAGGATGCAAAACGTAAAATGCTTTCATGATTTGAAGTAAAGAAGAACATGGACAAGATCATTTCAAGTCATCGGTTTTTAAAATGTCTTATGAAACTTTGAATTGTGGAATAAAATTTGAATAAAACCCATGTATTTGAATTTTATATGGGTATTCTTAGTTCCTCCTATTATATTATTTTCTTTAGTACTCGTATAAGTAGCTTACAAATCAATTCAAAATACAAATTAAAATTGTCATTTACCTTTATGCAAAGCTTACCGAGATTAAATCACATGTAGCCTTTTGTGCTTTATTTCTTTTTGCTGCTATACTTTCGATGATTATTTATAAACTTTTTATGAATAACCATTTATTTGATAAAGAAATTAATAAACGAAATTTCTTATTAGATTAAAGGTAAACCACTCTGAAGGTAAACAAATTATTCGCGAAATGAGAATATTAACAGCAAATCCAAATAAAAAGCATCTACCGTTGTCACAAATACCTATGCCATTGAATGTAAAACCCATAACCTCTTCATTAGATGTTTCCAAGCAATAATACAGTAAAACTGTAATAAATCGTCACCTGGATAATTCGCAAATCTGGGTAAATCGTAAAATATCTTTAAAACAATCTATCTACCATAGACAGTAATGTGATTAAAACCACGTTTACAAACCACAGAAAGTCAGAGTTTCACTTCTCGTTACCCCAATACAGAGTACTAACAGACCTGTTGTCTTTTAGTGTACTTAAATATTTTATTTACCAGATTTAGAGTTTAGAGTTGAGGCAAAAAAGCGACTTCCAAAATTACGTATCGCAAAATGTAATGTTTTTAAACACTTGTAACTGGGAACAGCCTTTAGATATTTGCTTCCAAAAGCCAAACGCATCCATGGTTATGCAAACTACATAAACAAGATATTGTAAAATGGCATTCGTGAAGAAAACTTGCTTAAACTGGAAACTGATTGACAAGTAGCATTGAGTTATTGTCAGGATTGTGTCCAAACAACGTTGCACATTGAGATATTAGTTAGAATGTGTCATGAGGAATCTTATTGAACTCGTTTCAATAAAAACTATTAACAACAAATTTTTACACTTATGCTAGAGCTACAATCAAGACATTTACTTTACAGAGAGCAAGGAAAAAGTATTGCGTACAGCTTATTAAACCTAAACCGCCTGCTTTTTAAATAGATTATATGTTCCAGCTAGTCATGGTTTATGTTATGTTATTTCATTGATGGGTTTTTCTGGTCTTTGAACATTCTCCAAAGTAGTCAACAATACAGAATATTTTCTGTTATCTATTAATATTTTAAGACTGCACATGCGATCTTAACGAAATTCTGCTACGAAGTCCATGAAACATGATAACCATCGTCTATGTAACATTTGAGAGTACTTTTGACTCTCATAGGGAAACAGGATAGCTGAAAAGACAATAATCCAAATCAGTTCATCGGGTAATGTTTAGAAATTTATTTCCCCATCAACCTCACTCCTTTTGAGCCAGAGGTCTTGAGTCTTATTTTCTCCAATATTGTCCTTAAACATTGTAGAAAATCTAATAAATGTATAATTTACCATAAGTGCGTTACTTATTGGAATACATAAAACCTTTTGTAGATTTCTGAAAAGTAGTTCCGCATATTTATTAATTTACTGATTCATCTTGACATTTAGCCAGATGTTAATTCTGTCTATCGTGTGGTTATGGGTAATTAATTGGTAATTTTTTTTTGTTTACGTCGTACTAGAGCAACACAACGGGTTATTGACGACGGTCCTAGATCAGTCCCTTAAGAGAAAGATCCGAGGACAGCACCTCGTAATTTTGAACCACGCGTGTGGTTATGGGAATCACTTCGTTATTAATGCCCTACCACAGAACTCTTTGAGCTCCAACACAACAAAGGGCTAATTGGTGGATATACGTGAAGATCAACCAGTGAATGGTTCGCCGTTGTACGTAACAAGGATGGCAAAGATACGTGCTATAACAAACAGAGATTCGAACCCGGGATCCACAGAATAGTAGACAAACGACATGATCGATATGTACCAGGTAGAAGCCCGTCTTGTAAAATAACTAATGACAGTGGCAAACAATGATTTTAATTCTCCAGTGGTTTTGACAAGATATCTCGTCCATCAAGATCTGATATCAAGGTATAGCCGAATTTGTTATGCTGACTAGATCACGATATGGTCAGTTTTCATTTAATGGCCAGATACCAGTTCGTGACAACCACCAGGAGGATTAACTATTATCCTGTTAATAATATAGTACCATTTTAACTTCCTCCTATAGAAAGTACACCAAAGAGAGAATCGACTTACTGAAGATAAGAGCAGCAAGTTAACTTTAATCTGCCCCAAATACAAAAACGATACTTACCTACACACTTCCCAACAGAGCGACCTCCCCACACACACTGCAAAAGCAATTAATCTCCAGACACACACATCGAGCCTGTAGTAAATCAAAGTCGATAGGATCCAGGGAATGAAAAGAAAATAACCTGTCCAAAAGCAAACTAGAAGGAAGCGGGGAAAAAAAGAAATTAGGAAAATCCCTCCCAACCTCGACACAACCTCCTTCAATGTTGCGGGCACCGATTGATAAAAGCCCAGGGCTTCCCGATCTAATCTTGCGGCATTGTCTCTCACTCTTTTTTCCATTACAGGGGGGACTGTGACTGGGCAATCACTCACTCCGGGTGTGATGCCCGCTAAATATCGGATATTTGCCAAAACTTATGCCCCGAAGGCTTTCAATATAGCGGCCCTAAGTTTCTTAAAAGTCGCCGCGGTCTCTGACATACGACACAAAAGTTGCAGGGGCTGGCTTCTGGTGCCCTCGGGCGTCGTTGTTTCATTTCTCTCTGGAGCAGCCTCAGTGTTGACCGCCCTCTCTTCAGTCTTTTTCTTCCCCCACTTCACTCCCGAGTTCTTTGTATCTTTTAGTCGGATGTCCACTTTGTCTTCGAGGAGATTGGTTTTGTGATGGGATTCATTCAGAGACCGTGTGGAAGAAAGGTGTCTTTGGATGTGCTTTGGAAAGTAAATTTTCGTGTGCGAGGCTATTTGCGCCTTTGAAGCCTTTTTCGAATCTAATTGGATTTCATGAAGATTTTGACAAAAGAACTCTGAATGAAATCCGGGTTGATTTACTTTACTGTAAAATTAAAATGGATTGAATTTTTTTATCGGTTCATTCGAAAGAATTGCTCTCATTTGTTCAGTGATATTTTTCATGCACGCTTACAATATAAAAGTTTTAATTTGAAAATTGAATAGAGGTTTTTTTCATATAAAATGAGTTTTGAAATCTAGCCAGTTTTACTCGAACTTTAATTAAAGTAAAACTGACGAGACTTTGTATAGATCACTCATATACACTATAATTATATACAAAAGTATTTGGACACTACAGAAATTCGGAGGAGGATCCATCTTAGTGTGAAGTTGTTTTCCTGGTAAGGGACTCTTCCCATTGCTTTAGGTATCTGGTACCATGAACGCTGACGTGTACCTCTACATTCTGGGTAATTCGGCCTTTCTTATACTATGGCAATACTACGGCGATGATGGTTGTTTCTTCCAACAGGATTGAGCTCCATGTCATACTGCAAAACGTGTGCTGGACTAGTTTCTTGAAAATGAGGTGAATTTGCTTGACTAGCCTGTTCAGAGCCCCGATCTCCATTCGATCGAGCACTGGTGAACAAACTGCAGCGACGAGTACGACACCGCCACGTACGCCCATCTTCACAACAATTTCTTCTCACTGTCTTGCAAGAGGCATGGGGAGCTATTCCTTCCCAGACTTATAGAGAACTTGGGGAAAGTATGCTTCGACGTGTTGCAGCTGTAATACAAGCAAAAGAAGGTCCTATCCGTTACTAAATAGAATAATGAAATATTTATATTATAAATATTAATATTTTTTTAACAAAATGTTACAAAAACATTTGTAATATTTTGAACCAGTTCTGACATGTCCGACAGTGATACAATCCTATGAGACACATTTTAAATCAATATCCTGATTTTAACACTATTAGACTCGAACACTTTCGTACTACTAATCCCAGTGTTACTGATTTCTTAATTGATCCTCTTCATCCAATTCTGTTATTATTGATTTAAGAAATAGGTTTTATAATTTTGTTTAAAAACTTATTCGAATTTTAGATATGTTTTGAACTATGTTATCCCAGTTAAATTTTGATGATTAGTTTTAAATCAAAGAATAAATTATTATACAAATTTATTTAATTACCGATAAATTGGCACAGCATGGTCTCAAACCTGACCCCTGTGCCATAACAATTCGATCAATTAATAACGTTAAATGTTTTTTACAAATTCAAATGTTGTGTCAACTGAATTCTAATAACTACATTTTGTTTTGTTCCCATATATATATATATATATATATATATATATATATATATATATATATATATATATATATATATATATATATATATATATATATATATATATATATATATATATATATATAATATAGATATATATATATATAGATATATAGATATATATATATATATATATATATATATATATATATATATATATAGATATATATATATATATAGATAGATATATATATATATATAATATATATATATATATATATATATATATATATATATATATATATATATATATATATATAGATGATAGATAGATAGATAGATAGATATTATTGCGCCTTTTAATACGTCTATACGTCTATTCTTCAACAGTTTTTTAAATAGTGTAGTGGACATCCAATCAATCCAAAAGCATCAGAATGGATAAGGGTGAATTAATTTTTTCTTTGGTATATTATCTTGTCTTACGTGCATTTACCTTTTTCGTTTATAAAAAAAATCAAGTCGTGTAATTCATCTCAATATCTGATAATTTATCTTATCTTACATCAAGAGTGTGATGTATATGAAACTTTTGGATGCATGCGAGTGATTAGCTTCCAAAGTTAATTGTAAAAATAAATAATGTCAAAACGGTGTTACTAAATTTATTTTGGACACATTAATGATGTTAGCATTTTTCTATCAGAGAAAGCTGGTTATTCTGGTCACTTTTGCATTCTTCAGTCAATCAATTCAACCCGAATAACTTTGGGCAACTCTGCTAGTATTAAATATAAGAACAAGTATACACCAGTAGAGAAATTTTCTAATACGTTTCGAAGAATGCCTCACAGAATCATACTTCTAGAAAGTTGTTAATATTTACCAACGCTTAAAAATTACTAATAATGAAACCAGTAAATATCTATAGATGTTCCTATGATTTAGTTTGTCTCCCTCATGATAAACTCTCATTTTTAAATCATATAGTTTTCAACTTAAGCTTATCTTAATGACTCACCAAAACAGACAACTTTTAACATTCGGAATACAACTCATGGAACGTTAAAGAGCTAATTACACTATTGGTATATATCAATATTTAGAGACGATCTTAATGCATAATAAGAAGAAGTTTGTGGAAGCTTAAAAAGTTGCACTGGGTTACTTCGGAAAATAAATTTTGCTCTAAGTGTCAACGATATTGATTACATAGTTTACTCGTAGGATAGAAAATGCTATGAAATAGTTGCTATGAAAAAATTTGTCCAGTTATAAAAAGAGATATTTGTCTTTGCTAGAGCCAGAATTAGATCTTATTTGGTGGATTTTAGCCATTTTAGTTTTTCCAATAAATAAACTCTTTATCTCTGAAACACAAAATCAATTTAAAACTGGTATGGTAATAATTGTATCGAAAGTTTGTAATTTTCGGAAGAGCTTTATTACGTGTTTTGAGTCTGAAGTTGTACCAAGTAGAATGTTGAAGCTGTGTTTTCTTGAATGTGTTTGTGTGTGTGTTTTGTTTTACGATTGCAGAAGTCCAGTAGCATCTTTGCAGAAATGCTTCCATTTCAAATCCACACCTTTCACCTAATGATTTAAAATACAAATTTCTGGTTATCAATGATTTGTTTGGGATAATCCAATAAGATCATCAAATATCTTTATTATTGTCCTATTTTTAAAACATTTACTAACATAAAAAAGTCATTAGGAAATCAATTACTTTAGATTTAGATTAATTATGTAGATTCAGATTTAGTACGAAATAAACCATTGAGCATTTTGTTCTAGTTAACAATGAATACATGGATCCTTCGAATAGTTTCTTAAATTCGTAAAGCTGTATCCAGAAAATGTAATGGAAATTTTAAAAAAGACAAACGCTGTGTATTCACACCGTTGTTGATTTGCCAGGATCGATAAGATTTCTAAACTCACACAATGCGCTTTAAGTGGTTTTACTTCGTTCTCTACAGATTAAAAGTTCAGAAAACGTCGCATTGTCTTATTGTCTTTACGGAAATTGAGTTCTTTTATTTTATATGGTTCCCAACCGAAATTTAAAACCGCATTCACTGCTCTTATTTAATTGGAAAACAAAGAATGTGTTATGTAAGACAAAAGTTTCGAACCCATTTAAGAGAAGTGAAGCTTTCCTTTTTGATGAACGTTCTTTCTATTTCTGTAATTTAAAGGGTATCTAAGACTAAAACTAAACTATATCAAGACTATCTCATTTAATATTAACTTTATCTGGCTGTACAATTGTACTGGAAAACCATCTATAGAGTTATATTTCGTGGTGGTACAGCCTCTATACGGTTGCATAAGACACTAATATTTTAGGGATGTCTGTTTGAAACTGTCAAGGTCTATTATAATACGAATTACATAAAAAGCTGCGAAATACACATTCAAATATTTCAAAATGCATTTCCTTCGTTTTCTTACTATAATACCTTTCTTAATTGAGTAAACATACTTCAAGAAGTGACGCTAATTACTTGCTTTTTCAACCTCCTGTAATTTTCCCGCTTAAAAACATTAGAAAAATGTTTTAGAATGTCTAAGACTGTGACACGACCCTTTTAGTTGTAACAGCATTTTTGTAACGAGAAATAAAGCAGTGGGAAAAGAAACCTTTAGATTCTAACAACCGTTGTAGAGAAAGTTTAAAAAAGATTTTACGCAGAAAGTTTGCACTTTAAGAATTATTTTGGTATGACCGTTAAAAGTATTTCGAATTAGTGTGCCAAAATTAAAACAGTTGGAATAAAACCCGAAATCTTAATTTATTCTACTAATTCCACATTCCCTAGAAAGAATAAAAGTTCAGTGGGTAAATACTCAAAAATAAATCAAATAGTTTTGCGATTTGAGTTTTTCATAATCAATTATAAAAACTTATTTACAAGAGTACTCGATTTGTAAACACAGTCAATTTTGAAGCAACAAATCCCTAAACAAGATCAAAAGCTGTTTTCCTACTCAACCT
Source organism: Metellina segmentata (assembly GCA_947359465.1). Lineage (NCBI taxonomy): Eukaryota > Metazoa > Arthropoda > Arachnida > Araneae > Tetragnathidae > Metellina > Metellina segmentata. The sequence continues at coordinate 68,109,767 of OX375875.1, read as the reverse complement.
TCATTGCGTTTGAAATTCTAATGTCAAATAGCCTAACACATTGTTACTGGTGTATGAGAAGCACTTTCTGTCAAACTAAATGTAGGTTGCCTTGAGTGTTTTTGCAGCGGAAAGTGTTTGCTATCCATATTAAAAATGTGATGTCACTTGACTTGTTTTTCTAATGCAATTTCAGCTCGTTAACAATAGAATTCCAAAGAATTAATTACGAATTCAAGCATAATAATTTATTTCAGTCGACACCAAATTGCACTATTACACTGGTGTTCAAAATTTACAGAATTTTTTACTTTGGGGCGATTATCTCCAGAACTACTGGACATATTTTAATTAAATTAGTTATGTACTAAGTTTAAATAATACAAAAAAATAACCATACAACAGTTATGGTACGCACGCGTGATCGTGCATAAGACTCATCAGCGCAGGAAGTTCTAAGAAAGAGCCAACAGTATCCACACAAAAAATAGGTTAATAGGGGTATGATCCTTTCTTACAGTTATACAGCTCTTGCAACGTGAATTCATTCTGGAAATGAGGATGTTCATGAGTCCCTGTGGCAGTCGGTCCCACTCCTTCAACAACGCTATTTTTAGGTCCTGGGAAGAGATATACATCTCACAGCCGTCACAGAGCCTCTGTAAAAGACATGGAGGTATGTGCCCTCATTTTACTTGATTCCTGCCAGATCATTAAACCTCCTCTACCATAGTAGTCTCTTTCTCGAATGTTGGAGAATAGGTATTGGCTTCCTGCTTCTCTCCAGATAAACTTGCATCGAGAATCAGCAGATAGGTTGAACCTGGACGGATCAGTGAATAGAACGGTCTCCCATTGATCCCTAACCCGAAGTCGATGTTCTCTGTGCCATGCTAAACGTGCTTTCCTGAGCTCAGATATAAGAGGGACGCAAACAAGAGGTCTTCTTTCAAACAGATTTCTTTCAGGTAGCCTTCTGGAAACTGTGATCCTTTTTCTTGGCTTCCTGTAGCCGCATGAAGGTCATTAGAGAGTTGTTGCATTCATGTTACGCCTCGATGTAATGGGCCAATATCGATTTTCATAGGCCGTCGAAATTACCCAGGCTTTTTCTTTGCGGATTTGGTATTAAACTGTTTCCATACGCTGGACACGACATTGGGGATTTTAATTCGTCTCTAGCAATATGCACTTGAAACTACCCTGCTTCCAGTCTCCCGACGATTCGCCACCTCATTCCATCATCAAAAAGTTTGTGGTTACTCTTTTTAACTGTTTGCATTCAATTTCACTGAATTTTGCAAAAGTTCTACCACGAAATTCGCCGAGGTGTGGGAGCGAACGAAGCACGGAAATTGTTACATGCGCTTAGAAAGTCTGTTCCTTTAAATGCACCACCCACACGCACCTGTACGCTTACAAATTATTCGACACTAAAGAATTGCATGTTTGTTTGGAAAAATTAATTTTACCTTTCATTCAGTACTTTTCAAAAAATTTGAAATTCTCTTAATTTTGAACACCAGTCTATATTGAACGCCAAACATCTATAAAAGGGCAATAAACTACATTTTAAGGTATTCCCAGTTTGTATCATACGAGAGAATTTGGGTAGTGGAAGTAAAATCTTTTCATTCCATCTGTTTTGTTTTCTTACACTGAATATACCGAGAATAGTCAATAAAATGAACTGTAAGTAACGTATAAATTAATTTTTTTAGTTATTATTTTTTTCATTTGAGAAGTTAATTTAAATATATTTCATTTAAATTGCTTGTAATTGTAAGAAACCAATCTCAATAGATTGTAAGTGGGTGATACAAAGTACCAATGACGTTTCTTTTCGAAACAAAGATACACTTTTCTGATTCGGAAAGGAAAAAGCCTTTCAAAATTAGTTCCTCATCTAGAATCAATAAAATCCATATAAAAAAGAATATTTTTCCAATACTTTCATAAACCCAAAATAAAAGGAGCGGGACTCGAAACTTTTCTGAAAGCGATAGACGGCTAAGTATATTAAAAACGCAAGCTGTATTATTTCGATTTATAATTACTTTTCGTTTGCAAATCAGAATCAAAACCTGCCGCCATTGCTCTATCTCTTAAGAGTGCCATTTAAATTAAAACTAGATAAAACGAATTCTCAAAACCATTTCTTTGCGCTCGGAGTTACTCGAAAAAGAAAAGCCGAAAATTCTGAAAGCACCTATTAGGTCTTCATTTTAATTACAAGCGAGAGACGCTTAAAATGTTCGTTGGCTTCACTTCCGTTCCATTTGCAAACAGCATACGATATCGGATGCATCGTTTCCTGAGAATGGTAGCGTAAAATATTTTTCGCTTGCAGTTCCAGCGCGCTGCCATCGCGGGAAACTAAATATACAAATAAAAGTACTTTTCGGGGATTTAAAGCAGTTTATTTCAGCAATAGGGCGGCAACTCATTTATTCCCGCTACCGCAGATAAACAACTACATTAAGGCGATATAATGTATTTCCATTCGCTTTAACTTGATTCCGACTGGAAAATTACACTTTGCCTTAACTAACGAGGCTATTCAATTTTTAATTGAACTTTCTAATGTTAAAGTGTTGTTGAGGCATAAAATTAAAAGGACTGAGCCAAGCAGAATATAGCGTGTCATAAAGAAATATATTTTTCGAGTAATTTAAATAAGCAAAATGGAACTTACAAAAGCTGCCTTACAAAGTACGTTTAACCCCCTTGTCTCGACGAGATAACTCGTCATTAGTAAAACTGACCCAATCTTGATCTCGTTATTATTAAAAAATCAAGATTAACCAGATGACGTGATATCACATAATCAAAATTGGATGGCTATGGATATACGAGATACCACTTAGAAGGATAAGATGTATTGAGAAGAATTTATCGTTGACTTGCAAGTGAAAAAGTATAGTTCTGAGAGAAAAGGGGGGGGGGAATCATTCTCTAATCTTTCCAACTAAAATCCGATGCTGAGGAAATATTTTGAAATCAGTATATCCAAAAATCTGGATCGCAGATAAAGGTGTTTTGCAAGTAGAGTTACTATTCTTATTTATTACATCTTTGATGTTGTGTAGTATACATATTTCCGAAAACAATAAAGCGCGGTTCACACATCCGGTTTTTTAAGGTGGGGCCCCGCTGCCGCAACTCAAGTGCGATCTGAGATAGATTAGATCCAAAGGAGTAGTGCACACATGCCTCCTGTTCCGCAGCTGCTTCTCCGGTCTCAAGTACCTTGTTTTCATAAATAGATGGAATATAAATAATAATTAATAAATGGTTGTAACCAGTAACGTCTATTTTCTTTCGAAATATACTTTTTTTACACCAAGTAGGAGAAGTAAACACGTTTTCTTCGATAGAATATTTATCACAAACGGCGCGAAATGAGTCCATGCGTCATTTCACGGTTATGTGTGCATAGATGGGACTTCGGTGCCGCAGCGGCGCCGCACGTTGAAAGAGCATTCTCAAATTTATTGTTAAGTATTATTAACAGAAATTTTAACAAAACCAAATGCGAAAATAAAAGACACCTTTTTGGAATTTTCAAATTTTTTCGAATCAAACGTAGTAACATCTTTGCAATTTTCAAATTGCTTCAAATCAAACGCTAGTAACATTTTTAAACTTTTAATTTAAGAAGTATGGAACATTAGCAACGCTTTTGGTCGGTCACTCTCTTGACATGTTTAATACTCTAGGGATCTCTAGACCGGGACATACGACTTAAATTGGATTACGAACCACAACAAGCTTCCATTCTAAAACCAGTATTCCTATCCACACCCTGTGAAACTGATCGTCTGAGAGCTTACCACTTCACAATCAGGACTGTCACCTAGCAGTATTGTTTCTGTTGATAAATTAAAAACAGGATGATAATTATCAACCCAGATAAGAAATTTAGCATTATATTGGTATTGAAAAAACGATGCTCTAACTGTTAATCTCTATATATAAAATTCAAATGCCATTCACTCACTGATTGACTGACTGACTCATCACTGTATCTTAAGAGCTACAAGTCCTAGGAAGCTGAAAATTTGAATGGTATATCTTCTTATTCCTTAGGCGTGCACTAAGAAAGGATTTTGAAAAATTCGAATCCTAAGAGGCCTAAAATTTATCTAAGGTCAAAGCCAATTTGAAATCGAAATAAAAATAACATTGAGTATAAAACGATTGTTATACGCATCTCATATTGCTTTACCAGTGTTGATCGAAAGCTAGTTTCTAAAACAAATTAAATTATAATGTTCATGTTTGAACTGAATTTTTACTTCTTCGCATGATGAAAATAATATTTATAAATATTTGATTGATGATGAAAGAATATTTAGAACAGTTAATTTTACATTTACTTAAATTTTATAATGGAGCACGAAAAGCCCAAACGATAAACTTCTGATGATAATTATGTTATCAACTCAGATAAGAAAATTAGCAATATATTGGTATTAAAAACGTTGCTAACTGTTAATATTTAGATAAATCAAAGAAACAAAATCGTCTATACTTTAATAATATTTCGATATTAATTTTAAAAGTATTTTAGCTCTACGTAGAATTTGATATCTACTCATTCTAACACTGAAATTAAAAAATCGAATTTTCGATCGGTGTTGATGATTTTGTCCTTTTAACGGAGTTTCCTTTCTAACAAATCGCGCACCAACATCACTTCAAAGCAACTGGAACAAGGTTAGATAACAAAAAAGATAGTCGTCCAGATTCCACGATGAGATTGGAGAAGCAAATCCATGTCCCAGACCTCCAGCACCATAAACTCTAAACGCCTGCCATTTTTTGTCCGTCCCTTCATCTCAACGTTCTTGACACTTCCTCGTTGTTTTCACTCTCATTCCGCCTGTTAACGGAAGGCTGCCATTGTCTCAAGCTGGTTTTATGACCAAGTACCTAAAGGCCCTATTTCGTGGGACACGAGTTTAACGTGTCCCACGGTGGTACTTCGTCATCGAGGCTTAATTTGAGGACTAAGCATTTCTTTACGGCCGCAGAGATCGGTTCTTGATATCCGCAATCTTCAAACTGTTCAAACTTTGCGAGGAGGAAGAGAGTTGTTTAGTTCCCGGGCCTTTAAACTACGCGATTAAAAATAAGCATTGGATGATGGTGCACAATGTATTTGACAGCGTTGTTTAAACACAGTGATCGTGTTCGGTATGTGTCGCGATAAAATATGCTGTTGGTGTCTCGAGTATTTCATCATTTGGCAAGAATGATTGATGATGAGTGAGCTCATGCGATTAATGATTTTATTTAGACTTAAAATGTCTAAATAAATCTACGCGATCTGACAATGGCTCAAAATTATGAGCTATTGTCCTCGAATCTTTACCATCTCGATTGATACCATGACCATTGCCTATAGCCGCGTTTAAGCTTGTGCTAAAAAGAAATATAATAATACTGCAATTATTGTCAAGAGTGTATAATGCAGCCCCAATCCATTTTTTTTTTCAATTTCATAGAAAGAAATGGAATCGTGGGAACTAGTTTACAACAATAAGCAAATTTTATCTCCATTGGAAAATATTTATTATTTTTTTTTATTAAATCAATGTCAGAATTTAAAAGTTCAGTTAAAAATTAAAATGTCTTACTTATACTTGAAAAATGTATAGATATATTGATATGTTTTTATTTTCACTCTCTCAAACGAATGGTTATAAAAATACAATATCTTTGGTAACAATGTTCATAAAGAGTGTAACTAAATATTGTAACAGGTGAACTATAAGCGCAGCGTCAGCTGCAGAGCTATAAACCTCCGAACTAAAAGTGAGAACCAAAACTAAATCTAACCCCTGCTCCGATCAAGGACACCCTCAGGAGGTCAGGGAGTTATCGGCGGCGTATAATGAAGACGCGTCAAAGCGTCCGTTATGTCGGGTAGTTATGAAAGGTTCTGTAAATAATATATATGTTGTGTCCACGTAATTTAAATTAGATTAAATAAATATTTGTGAGTGTAATGAGAGTTTGTCGCTTGTTCGCCCACTTCAAGGAGGAATTTCTCAGCACACGGTCACAATATGTATTATTATGTTATATTTTAAGAATATACGAAGAATATTAAGAATATAAGTAAAAAATACTAATGCTTTGCCACAAGGCAGATATAATAGAGAAAGTCCGTGCACTTTGAACTTAAATTTAACATATCAATTAAATCTCGACGTTTTGCACTTTGTTAAACAATATTTTTTGAAGAAATGTCGTATACAACATAGAGACCAATTGTCAGTAGTACGTTTTATTAATCTAATATTTTGTAGGAAATAATAAAAATGGGCATTAGATTGTATTAATAAAAAAATGCATGTAATTGGGCATTTGTTAAATTTTAACTCCAAAGTCTTAGAAACACTAATTTATTCGTGAAAGACAATCTCACCTATGTGAATAGTGTTAGAACTTGAATTATTTTTTAATATATATGTTATCATTTATATGCCTTCGCCACTTTATATCATGGATACTTCAGATCAGGTACCCTGGAACGACAAGCTGGTTGAAGTTAATTGGACGAAGTCTCTGTGAAACAATAATTTGTATTATTAACCTTGATAAAGGGGTCTTCACTGATAACACTTAAATTAAATTTCAAGTCACCGTACCGTCCTTTATTATAGATTTTATCTCCTGGAAATGTGTTTCTTTTTTTAATTTAGGTTCTATTGATTTTGAAACTTCCAGTCCTTTTTTGTGAGGAGTTTTCCAAACAAAATAATTCCAGCTATCAATTTTTTTTCCCTCAAACCATCTGTTCTCAATAACGTAATTGGACTGGTTAGGTTAACTTAACCTAATTTAAACTCTTTTTTGAAGGCATGCTAACCGATATAGTTTAGATTATAATTTCATCAGATGCTATCCCGCTATCACTAAACTTTATGCTGATCGATCTTCCTCACATGAAACATTGTCTGAACCGTTAAAATTAGGTGGTACGGTTTGAAGTGCTGTTATGTTTTGGTTTGGTGTATCTTTAAATGTTAGTATTTTACACCTAAAGGAGGAATTAATGACCCAAAATTAATCATTCACAGCTGCCAAAATTCTAATTTTTACACTTACCACATTCACTTTTAGTTGTCATCAGAAAAATGTAGCGATTTGTAATTCGGATCGAAATGAACCAAATCACTAATCTTATTTTTACATTTTTGTTAGGGTAGATGGTGCGTAATTTGGACCAAAATGAACCAAATTACACACCATCGTATAGTACCTAATCGCATATTACGAAGTTAAAAAATACTCATACTAGTAATTGGTAATTGGTAATTTTTAGTTAACGTCGTACTAGAGCAACACAACGGGCTATTGACGACGGTCCGGGATCAGTCCCTTAAGGGAAAGATCCGAGGACAACACTTCGTAATTTTGAACCACGGTCAGATGACGAAGCAACATCTGAGCTGGCACCCCACTCTCCAAACTTCCACGCCAACCCAACGTGAGGACTTTCGGCCACGACATATTAAAGGTGCACCAGCCGCCTCTACACCATACCCTTACAAACATCCATGCCCGAACCCGGATTCGAACCAGGAACCTTCCGATCTAGAGGCTAACACCTTAACCACTATACCGGTTGGTCGGCACTCATACTAAATAAAACTTCTCAAGTATTTAAGCATACTAGATGCTTAATTTTCAGAAAACCAGAATTTTTTTTAATTTACGCTATAGGATTAAAAATGGTGATCCAGTCAATGGTAATCACTCAATTCCAGGTGATGAAAAAGAATAAAAATACATCGCTACTTGAAATAAATTCGATTACAACCAAGCACTTTACAATTAAATGTAAAAATTAGGTTTAAAACGTCTTGGAGGTACTCTGTCATCAACTCTGAAAAGGGGTGCTACCTTTTAATCATCACTAGAAACAACGCTAGTCAAAATTTCCACATCTTTTATTTCATTCATAGCACCTTTACATTATTCTAGAGTAGTGATGTTTCTTCATATTACTCTCTATAACAGATGGCGAATCTATGAACCGCTAGTCAGACACTGACCCACACATGCATTTTATATGACCCACGCGTTGATTTTTATAAAATTATCATCAGATTTCATCATATACGTAAAGAATTTTAATTATTTTTTGAACCATTCTTTTTAAAAATATGAAGAAAATACATGTGATTATTAAAAAACTTAAAAATGAAAAAAAAATTACATAAAGGATTTTTGAAATGTGTCTTAGATTTATTGATCATACATAATGCCGTTTAAAGACTTGTATGAGAATATTAGGATATTTATGACAAAACTTGAGATCGTTACTAGAGATTTGGAAATGAAAATCATGGAATATTTTCATCAAAAACAAAAACATTTTCAAAACACAGTAACAGTGGGAAATACGCTTGACGTTCTAAAAAAATGCAATCAAAATATATATAATGAATAGACAGGAAATAAAACAAGCCTTTGAGGAGAAATTTAATCAATTCAAAAGTATGTAAAATACACTTCACTTTATTTTATATTCATACAAAACGAAATTCGAGGCGAATTTAACGAATTTAAGTGGTGAGGTATCCATTATTTCGAAATGCGTATAGTTGAATTTCAAAGCAGCATAGTTTGGAAAAATAAATTTGATTACTTGATTTCCGAAATAGAAGGGAAAATGTCTGAAATTAGTTCAAATTTTAATAATCCCACACTAAAAAATGAAAATATTATATCAAACGAATGTTATTTTTCCAAATAATTTTATATAAATGAAGAAACTTGCTAATGCTCTTTTAACGATGTTTGTATACACATACTCATGTGAATTTTTTTTTATTTCTTTTTATGAATTTTGTAGTCTACCAATAAATATAAACTCGGAAATGAATTGACTGCAACATGCGTTAAACTAATGAATACCGAATATGAACCTAATATTAAGAAATTATCTGACAAAAAAACAACAGACTTCTCATTGAAACTGCTTTAACTTTATTACTATTATTACTTTATTATTATTAACTTATTATTATTAACTATTAATCACTCTGTTCACAGTTTTAAACTTCATTCTTCATGTTCTGTTTTTACCTCTGAAATCATGGCCATATATAAAGCATTAGAATATATATCAGATCATTCTCATGAAAAATGTATTATTTTAACAGATTCATTAAGTGTTTTACTGTCATTGAAGAATCCTAATCATTCCAGTCATCCCGTTGTTTTGGAGTCCCTGAAAATAATCTATCATCTTTCATCCAAAAATTTTAACTTGGCATTTTGTTGGATCCCATCTCATGTTGGGATATTAGGAAATGAAATAGTCGACAAAGCCGCCAAATCGGCAGTGAATAATATTAATTATACCATTCCTTATCGTGATTTAAAATCTTGCATTTACAAATTTTTAGAAGACAAATGGCAGAACGAATGGAATGAACAAACGGAGAACAAACTTCACGCCATCAAACGAAATATATCTGACTGTAAATCGCTATCTTTAAGAAGGCAGCAGGTAATTATAATACGCCTCCGTATTGGACATACTCGGATCACACATACCCACCTCCTCCTCGGAGAAGATCATCCTATGTGTAATTACTGCATTTGCCCACTAACTAAAACACATTTTAATTGAATGTTCTCATTTTAATATGCAACGACTTATACATTTTAATTCATTTATCTTGACTCTAGAAGACATGGTTGGAGAGAATCCTCATCCAAATATTTTTAGCTTTTTACATGACATTGGTTTTATCCATCACATATAATTAAAATAGTATTCATTTTATTATGACTTGACTCATTTAATTCTATTATTATATTATATATCTGGTTTATTTTATCTTGAGTTTGGCATAATATGTCCCAAGAGGACTCAATGCCATAAAAACAAATCCAATCCAATCCAATCCGATTTAACTTTATTGTATACCCTTCAAAAAAAAACACCTCACCCGATCGCAGTTGTACAATTTACATTGCATAGCAAAACGGAAGGTAGCAATCGATTGGGATTTATGTTTTCTACAAATAACAATATTTAAAACTTGTCTAAGGGACCATCTTCATATTAAATTGAGTGCTTGCTCCAAAAATTTCAATACGAACCCTCATCTTTTATCAGAAATTTGGTTCCTATACACATATTTAGGCGGAAATAATAAAAGTTCATAAATTTTATTGGATTTTTCACCGATTTGTAAGCGTTTGAAAATTAGATATCCTAATGTTAAATTGGTGTTTCACGCTTTTTGTTATATTTGCTAAAAACATTCATTTTCCTTGGGAATTGTTTTTCCATCCTTTGTTACCCAAAAACCCAAACACAATCTATAAACATTTTTTTCATCAAAATAAATTTTATCATTTTTTATTAATTATGAAATTAGTATTAATGAAAAATATGATTAGTTACCTGGGCAAATTTTGTCCCATGCAATTCAACTGTTACTGAAACATCGGAATTCCAAATTTCAGTACATCACGTGCATAATTAGTAGCGCAGTGAGACTGTTTGCAAAGTTCGATGATTACTATCGTTATTGGGGATTGTTCACAAAGTGAAAATAGAAATTTCTGCCAACAGATCCTGGGATTCAAACAGAATGGATTCTGATTTTGTCACTATGTAAATGGACTCCATACCAAGGCGCCTACAACAGGTCATTGACTGCAACGATCACAACACGTCTTTATTAATATGTATAATGTGACAGAACTCCGAATATTTACACGCTCCCTCAAAGGTTTTTTATGGATTTTCTCGATCAATTTTCGGCAGTTGTCATTATTCTTTCATCTAATCCGACAGAAATTGTATGTAGAATCTAAATTTGTGATAAAAGATGGGGGCTCGTATTGAAAATATCGGACCTTCCGTTTGTTCTGTGATGTAAATTGTGAAATTGCGATCGGGTGAGTCGTTTTTTTTTTGACAGGTGTGCGTACACATACCTGTAACTATATTATATTTTAAAATATAATATTTCATCTCCAATATTCAAAAGGAAATATTTGTCTGTTTGTTTGTTTTTTGCCCGCAAAGTCCTGACGAATCTATGGCACTTACAGCAATGGGATTTGGCACACGGATAGTCCAAATTTTTTGCAAATTTAGGAATTTTAAAATTCAATCTAGAACATTCAAAAAAATTAATTGAATTTTTTTTCACCGTTCGTCTTTTTTCCGCGGAATGAAGGTGCATCAAAATTTAGACTTTTCGCCCCCACGTCACCTTGACGTCAGCCTTTTGAACAATACCAAGTTTTTTTCATCTCCCGTCTAGAATGGAAAGAATCTTTTATATTTTCGCAAGAGATTGTGACGTCATGTGAACCTTTCAAAAAAATAAACAGACTGTATTTCTCGCCCTTCGCGTTTAAAAAATAGGTTACATTCCCTGCCCTTTTCGATTTCAGCGGAGAGCAAAATAAATAAAAAACATTTTGACTGACATTGTTTAGTTCTTTTTCGTGAAATCGGAATCGTTAAAGATAGATTAAAAATTTCAACGGATTTGAAATCTGCGGAAAACTTTACATCACACTACTATCTCACACCACGGACATGGGCTAGCTATACTATATATGTTGTTTTCTTTTCCATGTTCTTTAAAAACTCAATGCAGGGGTGCTGAGCATGGTTTCTCTCCTTTTATATCTATTTTTTTGCTATTCACTTGCAAAAGTAAAAGTTGTAAAACAAAAAGAAATCGTTAACTTTTTAAAGAATTAAAAAATTGAGAACCATAAAAAGTAGTTTTTTACCATGCTGCCTTCCTCCTTTCCAAGTGAACCACGAGCTAGTACTAGAAGAATAATGAACAAAATTTGGCCAACTTTTTAAAAAGGTTCGCCGACCCTGCTCGATAGCAAAAAAAAATCACACACCAAGAAGGAGTTGACTGGTTGCGATAGAAATTAACGGGTGTGAAAAACATGCGCCGAAAAACAGACCATTAAAATTTCAGAACAACTAAATGATTTATTTCAGAGTTTGACTGTTACAAAGGGAAGATCTCAATAAGGCGTTGGTCTACCTCTGGCCTGGATACAAGCTGTCACCCGGCGTGGCATGGACTGAAAAAGTTCTCGGATGGTGTCCTACGGAATTTCTTGCCAAATTGTCTCCAACTGCCGGGGTAAATGGTCATCATTCCGGGATGGTTGCAATCGACTTCCCATAACGTCTCAAATGTGCTCTATGGGAGAGAGATCAGGAGACCTAGCTGGCCAATGAAGTGCTAGGAAAGCTTGAAGGCAATTCATAGTAACACGTGCCATGTGGGCCGGGCATTACCTTGTTGAAAATAAAGTCTGGTGTGTCGCAAAAGGAACGGTAACACAACAGGTCGTAGAATGTCGTCTACGTACCTCTGTGCTGTAAGTGTGCCAGAAATGACTACCAAAGAGATAAGGCTATCAAAGAGATGTCACCCAAGACCATACCGCCCTGTTGTGTGCATGTGTAGCGTGCGATAGTAAGGATAGGATCCCCATTCTGCCCTGGACGTCTCCAGACAAGTCTGCGGTCGTCGTCAGGACACAGTTGGAAACGGGACTCGTCATTAAAGACTATACGTCCCTAGTCAGCGCCGTTCGAAGTTGATGGAGCCCGGCACAACTCCTTCTTGGTGCGTCGATTTTTTTTGTTGTAGAGTATATTTCCAATATTTATTAGTTTTGTGTAAGAAAATTTAAATGAGTACAAAAACCAGACACAGGAAAATTGTTAAAAAATAAAATAATGATTAATTTATCGCTTGTAAATATGTTACTTTAAAATTAGCTAAAAGTAATAAATGGAGCTGAAGTTTGATGGTAGAAAAACCTTTTTTATGCATATCGCTGCGTAAAACCAAATAGCCACAACATAGACGTGAGATGTAAGTAGACTGAGCATTGCTATTGAGTGGAGCATCAGAACATGTGACCAGCAAGTCGACTAGCGTACAAGTCGACTAGCTAAAAATCCTCTCAATCGTATGCGGATCGAACCGACCCTTCTGTCCTCTCCAAAACATCTCCCCCTGACAGCCTCCTCCAGTCGTCACTTCCGCAGCCAGACCAGGGGGTGAATGCCTCCTGTTGAAAGCTCTCGACTGTGCTGGGTAACGGGATGTTACAATGGGGACCAATCAGATGATGAATGTTTGGTTCCACCCAACAGACGAAGCAATCTAAGGGTCATGTTACTACTTGGGATGCGACATCGATGTCGATGTTTTCAAAACATCGATGTTTTTTTTTAATTATCAACATTGATGCATTATCAACATCGATGTTTTTCTGTTGATGTCGCATCACTATAGGTGCTAATCAAATTTCAAGAAATGGGGAAAAAAGTTTAAATATGCTGATGTTTAAAAACATCGATAGTTTTGGTGCAATGTATTATCAACATCAATGTTTTAATTTTGAACATCGATGTTTTGCTGTCGATGCAGCATCACTAGTTGCTAAATCAGTTTAAAGAAATGGGGGGGGGGGTAATGGTAATGGTAATTTTAGTTAACGTCGTACTAGAGCAACACAACGGGCTATTGACGACGGTCCGGGATCAGTCCCTTGAGGGAAAGATCCGAGGACAACACCTCGTAATTTTGAACCACGGTCAGATGACGAAGCAACACCTGAGCTGGCACCTCACTCTCCAAACTTCCACGCCAACCCAACGTGAGGACTTTCGGCCACGACAGATTTATGGTGCATCAGCCGCCTCTACACCATACGCTTACAAACATCCATGCCCGTACCCGGATTCGAACCAGGAACCTTCCGATCTAGAGGCTAACACCTTAACTACTATACCGGTTGGTCGGCATGGAGGGGGGGGGGAGTTGAAATACATTGAATTTTAAAAACATCGATGTTTCTAAGCATCGATGTTTTAGTGGCGATGTATTATCAACATCGATGTTTTAATTTTGAACATCGATGTTTCAAAGCATCGATGTTTTGCTGTCGATGTCGCATCACTAGTTACTACTAGTTTAGGTCACATGATCCTGGGCATATGAAACGGTTACAGTTACTCACTCTACTTTTATTCTTCCTCTAAGAGCCACACCGAAAGAAAGGAGAGTGAACAAGAATACAAACACAGAAAAACATTCTGACTACAAACCTAAACATTTCCACCAAGGGGTGGAAAGATGCGAAGGGGAGTTCAAGGAGAAGGTTGAAGCCATTGGGTCAGACTTCCTGGGACGTTGAAGGTTGTTGGACTGTGGGATTTGTCTACCCTCGTCTAGTCAAATTTGATGTACTTAAAATCTTATTATATAATAGCAACGTAAAAACCAAGAATTAAATTAAATCAGTTACATTGTAACCTTGATTGATTCAAACCATTACAAATTACACTTTATTGCCCACTGAATTTGAGCTCGAATGTAAACAGCACATTGACTCTCTTTTGCGTTCTTGAAGAGAGGCTGTCTTCCAGTGGATCCCTAGCCATTGTGGCATTTATGGAAATGAACGGGCTGACACTGTGGCTAGGGAGGCTTCATCTTTGCACCCATCTTCCTACCAGGTCCCTCTTCGAAATGCTAAGAGACTTTTTTGGAGCAAAATCAGACTTGGAACAATTTCTGCTCTTAAGAATATGGCAGATGGAAAACCATGAGCTTGCCTTCTGTATGGCCAACAGGGCTCACGTCTTTCCATATTCCCAGGGCAGAAGGAGTTGCAAATTTTATAATTATTAAAGGACATGACTATCTGCAGGCCCTCTTACATAAAATCAACTTGGTTGATTCACCTCACTGTGTACTTCGTGGCACCTCGCATATGACTGGGGAGCATCTCTTTAGTTGCCCCTCTCTTTCTAACGTCCGCTCCAGTGATGACTTTCGGGCCCTCACATCTTCTGGAGACACTTCGATTTTATACTGGACTGCAAGGCGCATCATGTCCGAAATGACGATGGCGGGCGTAATTAAAAAAAATAACATTGTAACCTAGAGTTTCAGTTTTTCTGTGCCTCGTATTTATTCTTGCCTCGTCATACCTTTTACTAGGCAAATAGGGATAAGCACTTAATTTTAATGTATTCTTTATTCGAAAAAAATGTGCTAATAATTTTCCAAGATCGTATGAATGTTCGACTCAAAGTTATCTTATATTCTATCCTGAAGGAACACTTTATAGATAAATGATTTTCTAAAAACTGCACGAATTTAAAATACAGAGTATAGATCTATGAATTCTTTTTCAACTAAAATAATGGTCAAAGTCTTATTTCTTCGGCAAATCCTGGTCGTTTCAAGTTTTGAGAAGCTACTCAAGATAGAAACTTTCGGATTACACAAATCCTTAAAGTCCTAAGACCATTGATAGAAACTGGAAAATAAAATAAATGAAAGAATTCATCCACATATACATGATGCCATAAAATATAACTTCAAAATAAATCGGCTTAAAATTTTGCTACGTAAAAATAATTAAAATCCGATCGAAATTTGTAGTAGCATATTAGACGGTAAAGATTAAAACAAAAACAAAAGTTAAATTGAAGTATTTTGTTAATGATAACTTTTTATAGATTGTAAACTTTGTTATTTTTTAACATAACAATAAAATGAATGTGTTGCTAGGTAGTTTAGATTTTGTAATTTAAATCATGGAAAAAAATGTTACTTTCTTGGTGACATATAATTTAATTGCTTAACCTATAATATACAAAAGTAATATTTTATAATCTATCATGTAAAACATATTTGCTTATGCTTTTCCCCAACCGGTGGTATGATTTAACAGTTTTCAACACTATTTTTTTGCATTGATTGCAAGAAGTGTATTTTAACAATTGAATAAATTCCAGTATTTGAAACGATTATTTTCCATTCATATATTATTCACATATTCACATCTACTAAAAAACTGGTCTTTAAATACTTAAAATTTTAAAATTTTGAGGGTTTTTTTTTAAACTATTGTTTGTTTTTTGAAAAATGACTAATTTTCATCCTTTTTAACAATTAAAATGAACTTTCCTGAGCTGATAGAAAAATAAACCTGTGTTAAAATATGTTTTGGCTATGTTACACATGTAAACCAATTTTTTTATACTTGCTTGAATATACTTTGAAAACATGTTCCTTTTATGAAAAAATACACATTTTGAGGTACTGAAGTTTAAAGCATAAAATTAGCTTTACTTCAAAAGGTACATATGTTTTTAAAAAACATACTTAAAATACTTCTGCTCGAAGTATCTCCATAAATAATACATAATTTCAAACAGAATTGTATAAATATTTATTTAAATTTTAAAAAAAATCAAAATTTTGAAATATTTTTTGCATTGGTCCCCTTAGCAAACTTATAAAATTCTAGGGTTTGAAAAGCTTTTTTTTTTATTCAGTGTCGCCGACCTATAAGTATATAAAACACTCTAAGTCTAAATACAGAGTTCTTAGAAAAAGAACTTCGGAAAGTTGTATTGCATATGCCTTATAACTAAGAATGTTTCTCAGGAATAAATCTAACTTTCATGCAAAATAAAATAACTGTGTGACCTCAATCATTGCAAATTCACCACATTGTGTTTAAGGTAAATGTAAAAAATTCATATCTTGAAAATCTTGACTTGTAGACCGACAATATTTACATATGCTTCTACTTGAAAATATAATTACATAACTTGCAGATAAATTTAGCTGGACATTCTCCAAATAACAATAATATTCGCATTCAAGCTTTTTAGTCTTTCAATTTCGAAAGGCAGTGGTACAATGTAACAGTTTTCCAACATCGTCATTGTTCACAAGCCCCTGTGGTTGCCTTGATTTCAAGAAGTGTCTTTTAACAATTTAATGCGTCGTTACCCCTTTCTATCTATTCCCAGCAATCGAAATGGGACTGGGCAATCGTATTAGGCTATGTGCTTTCAACAGCTGAATCAAACGATCGCTCTGTCCAGATAGATAAACGAGGAGGAACGGTTTCCGCTATTTTCTTTTACCTTATTTGTTTCTCTATAACAGCCTTCCTTGCTACAGTAATCGATGAAAGCGACTCCAATGACAAAATAAAAAAATATCGGTACACTCCGTATATGCGAAGGAAGTGGGAAATGAAAAAAGTATCCAGACGAAACAGTATCTTCTCTGTTGTTTGCTTCTTCAATCCATTTCAATCACTCGCGACATCTTTTCATGATTGATCAAAGTTCGGGTTTGCCGCAATTTCGGGTGGATACTTCGCATTGGAATCATCATTTCTCATAACGTGAGTCCGCTCGGAGTTGTTTTCTGGAAGGAATCCAAATTGGAGCCGGATAAACAACCAATTCACGGAACAAATCATTCGGCGTGCGATGCAGACTTTGTCATGTCACCACTTATCGATTTCACGTTGGACCTGTTATGTTTTTATCTCTCCCTCCCCTATTCAATCACATTGGTTCACTTCTGCATGAGACTTCTAAATAAAAATAGTACAACAGAATTCGTTGCTTACAACAAAATGCATTTCAAGACTGATTTCAAAATCCTGGTGGGTATTCTTACCTACTATAAAAAAAGCTGTTGTTTATTTTGTGGATCGTGTCATATAAACATACAAATGTCGTGAAGATGGATGTTTAGGTGGACTTTAATTTATTCATTGCAGATTTATGTACTGTACTTTCTAGATCTCTCTACACTTACAAATAACTTACAAACTTAATAACTTAATAACCATAAACTTACAAACTTTATGAGATTGTGACTAAAAATAACATACATAATACTACAAATACAATTTTAACATTTTATTAATTTATAAGCGATGAATTTTTTAATTTAATATATTCTTTACCTCTTGATAAATTCATTAAATCATTCAAATTAATAAAAAACGATGCAATTGCCTCCTAAACTTTACGTACTATGAAATAAATATCACTACATTATACTCCAAGAATTGTATTCCCAAAAGCTTTAACGATGGATACCGTCATGCTGATTGTCATCAAGACTGCTAATTTCAAAAGGGTCAAGAGATTAAATCATCGCCAATTCCAGGAATTCCTTAAATTTATAGATGCTAGATGTGGAGACACGGTTTACTTTTCAGAAGTAAGATGGCTAAGTTGAGGTAAAATGTTGAAAAGGTTTTATGATTTTCAAAATGAAATCAAGACGTTTATGGTATCAAAACCACAATTTGTTTCCGAACTTGACCATGAAAACTGGCTCAGAGTCTAATAGACTTGACTGCTTGTTTAACTGAGTTAAACATGCATGTTCAAGGAGAAAACAAACTTATCAGTTGATTAAAACTATAACAGGGTTCAAAAGGAGACTCAAACTAGCAATTTCAAATTGGGAAAACGACTTTATACATTTTGACACATTGGCTAAACACTGCTCCATGAACAATGAAAAATATGCAGCTCTCTATTTCAATTTGATATAGGAATTTGATAACAGGTTTCAAGATTTCAGGAAAGTCATCAACCTTTTGGTATAATTGAACTCCATTTTGAGTAGATATAATATAACATAATATGTTTCTATATATATATAAACATATTACCTGCCAACTTTCAAATGGAATCATAGAGCTACAATCTGACATTCAATTTAACGAAAATGTTGATAATGTCTCTTCTTTAGTGTACTTTTAAAAGATATATCTTCACAGAGAAAAGTTCCCTCGGTTCACAATCATGCCTAAGTTAAGTCAACGCTATTTGGAAGCACCTACATTTGGGAGCAGCTATTTCCAAGAATGAAGCACACGAAGAACTAAACTAGAACCAAAATATCTGATGAGCACTTTGAGAACTCATTGAGAGTTGAGACTACTTCCATCAAACCAAATATCGAAGCATGCATCTTATAAACAATGTCAAACATCTCACTAATATAACGTTTTTGGCTTGTCTTTTGCCTTTGTAATAAAAAATTCATGAATTAATGAAGTTTAAATTACTTAAATATGTTGACTTTATATTCTAAATTTTTTTGCAAGTTATCGCTATTTCTATTTATTTTATGTATTGCCTGAAACAACTCGACTTCTTCCAATGTGACCCAGGGATAACTAAAAGGTTGGACACCCTTGTTTTGGATGGTAGCAACAGAAACTTAATTTTTGCTTTTAGAAAGTGCAGTTGACTGGTTTAAAGTCTGAGTCATCAATTTAACATTATGAGTCGTTATTTTTGAAAGTTGTATAAGTCCATTTTTTCATACATCGAAATATTTAAGGGTTTGCGTTTAAATTCATTTTGAAATATTGGCAAACGTTACTCAATTCGGATGATTTTTTTAACACTACAAACCTGTTAAATTTTACTATGCAATAGTATTTCTTAAAATTGTTAAAGAAAATAAACTCATTTTTTTCAAAGTGGACTTGATACCACTTTCAAAAATAACGGTTCATTTAAGAAGATACTACTTATTTCTGAAAGTGCAAGAAGAGACTCACATCTCTCAGTACTTTTATCCTATAAAAGTTATATTGGTTGTATGGATGTACACAACCCCTTACCTTTTTTTTTCTATTAGTTCCAAAAATTCGACATACTTAATGTTATCACTAATTTCTACAATTCGTTGGTTACTAGTATATGAATGAATCGGAATGTCCCTGTTATTGCAGCATTTAATTTTTTGCATATTTACAAAATATGGCTTATTAATAATATAATTCCATCTCGTTCATAAATTAATTAAGCGGATTTTTCAGTTGAGTAATTTTACATTTCTATGTTCAAAGTAGATATCATTTAATATGTTAATATATGGTTAAAGTATGAGGTAGTATCCTTATAGCCATGTTCATTTAACAAACTATTATTTATATTTAATTTTGATTTAAAGGAAGGTTCCATTGATTGTAATGAAAGCAACTCACGCTTAGCGTGCTCTTCACTTTTAATTCTAACTGTACTACATAGCATAATTTATCTTTTATTGAGGAAATAGAAGAGACGTGATCTTGAGGCAAACAATCCGAGCTTACTGAAGGTCATTTTACCTTGTGACATTCGTCTCTTCTTATATTTCTTTTCTTATCAATTATTTTCTAAGTTTGTTTCAGGGCTACCGTGGCTCAGTGTATTTTCCAATGCTCTAGCAATCTGCGTTTTGAAATTTAGAAAGTGGGAGACAGCTCAGATGTTGACCTCGCCAGCTGATCGTGGTTCAAAAATACGAGGCATTATCCTCGAACCTTTCCCTTCGGGATTGATTCTAGACTACCATCAATAGCCCGTTAGTGTGACGTAAATAACACTACCTAGATATCACTAGTTCTATTTCTCCTTGAACGTATTTCCCACTTGTGTGTTCCCCTGTTATATACTACCTAGGAGTGCTCATCCAACTGATGAGTTTCTTCCTCTAAAGGACGTTGTTCAGTGTACCTCTAGTGGTTATCTGTTAGCTATTAGGTGTCAATAAAACGTTTTTTGGTGTGTAAGTGCATTTACTTGACATTGTCTGAAGCAGCTTTGCCAAATATGGCACTTGAGTCTTAAAAAACAAACCAACCATTGGCATAAATTAAAAATTATAATAACGGGAAAGAAGCCACACATTCAGACTTCCATGTTCAGCTATAACCAAATGTTATAAGACAGCCGGTAACACTCATAATTCAAATCTTTGCTGGAGTTCTACCTATAGCGGGACTATAAAGAATTCATTCCGACTTACAAACTGCGACCCAATACGAAATGAAATATTCAGAAATTCGGAAGCATAAGAGTAAAAATCGCAATATCCAGGTCTCTCTTGTCTGTTCGGAAATATATCGCCCTCCCCTTCTTCAAATCTAATCATGGCGACCTTGCTTAATAACAGCCCGAACTATATCTTTCCCCGTTTTCCCACCAACAAGACATCCAAAAAATGACAACTTCTGTAAGCCCGTTGGAAAGAATCTAATATACCGAGAACGAGCGGCGACACAAGCAAAACAAAAGAATTGTCTAACCTTTCGACATCATCAGAATTTTATTACATCTGTTCCTTGACAGATAGGCAATCAGAGCTGCCACATAAAATCATGATGCAGACTGGCGATACTTTTGCTTGGTTTACTCTGGGTCTGCCTCTGGTTCTTCCTTGTCCGGAGGTTTACTTCCGCTGTATTAAGTTGGCTCAGGTTGGAGAAGTTCTTCTCTGGTAGCTGTCAATGGCGGCTCGGTGGCCTTGATGCGTACGTTATGAAAATCCATTTCAAGTTTTATTCATATTCTTGCGTTGTCTTTTGCTTAGTGGGACAGTCGTAAAAATCTGAGGAAATAGGGATGCACTCAGGTTGACTTTATGTTGCCGTTTACGAGGAAGATAAGTTTTTTATTTTACTTTTGTTTCCAATGATTCGAAAAGATTAGATGCTCTGTTTCCATAAGCTTTATGAAGGTGTGACATTGGGTTCTTGTTTGAGCAATACAAGGTTGAGAGCTTTGAGACTTCTTTACTTAATTTAAAACGATACAAGACTTATGTTGTATCACAGTATATACTAATAGCAGGCTCAAGCATGGTATATGTTCTAAACTTTATTAACTACTTATATAAATCGATAGAAAAATGTGTTTACTCAGATTTTAATCCATTTATAATGAATAGAGCATCTACATTCACATAAATTTATTTCATACTTGTATATGAAATAAAATTATCCAAAAGATATATTTCAGCATGTATTTACTCCTGCTGGTGTTTATTTTTATTTCCATTAAAGTTCGTGGCAAAAGCACACCGCATTCATGTTACCCAAATTACATTCTGAGAATGTCTATTTATATTTCATCTCGTTCTTTCCGTAAAATGTAGTCCGCCACTATTGGACATTAAATCTATTTTTGGCTCACATCGTACCCCTTATGCCAGAAACATGAATATGCAAATTTTCACTTTTTGGGTTTATCAGCTGGTTGGATCACTTATTTTGCTACCTACATTTAACCAGAAACGCAAATGTGTATCTCCTATTTAAGTACATTGTTATAAAACATTTTAGAAAATAAAACAGAATTATTTGAGGGTACAGTAAACATTCAAACGTCATTTCCCAAGTTTCTGAAATCTGCACGTTTATGTCTTTGGCACACATAAGGAGGAATTATATTCTTTTCTACACTGATATCTATCCTACAGATTTTTCATTGCTTTTAGCAATCCGATTGCTGAAGATTTTCATTATAGAGTGAAATCGTACGTGTAGTTTTAACAATATTATGGAGCTCCTCATCTCTGTATTAAAGAAATTACTTTACTCACGAATGAATCACGTAACAGCATTTAAAACACCTCTTTCAAAAACTTTGAAGTGCGTATCAGATTATATATGATTTTACATATTATTTCTTCACCTATATTTAATAGTATGATTGAGATTTAAAAAAAACTAATTCAATATTTTTATGTTTTTAATGTTTCATAAAAGTTTCCTTTCAAATTGATAAACATACTTTTTAAAATCTTAAAACTTTATAATTCGAATTTCACATTTGTAAAAATACTTTCTTCAAAATAAGTTTTCCTCTGTAAAATTTCAAAAATTAATGCCATTTGCTAAATTCCTGCTTTGTATTACGATGGAAAAATGAGCTAGTTTTATTTTACTTATTTTGTAATAAGTTCTTGGTAATTATTTTTTATTTCTTGTTTAAAATCACTCATTCTGTCTTATGCTTTATTCAATTAACAATTTGATTCGTAAATGCTCATTATGGAATATCCCTTATGCATCAAAACAACTTTTTACATTGAACAATAAAATATTGTTAAAGATTTTTTTAACAAAACTTTATTTGTCAAATTCTTTTACAAATCCCATACATTGATAGTTGAGTGTTCTTGAATTTTTGAATTTATATCACAGATTCATTCCTTATTTAGTACATACACATTTTCTTAAAATAAACAAATTGTAATATTTTTTTTCCGAACTTATTTTAGATTATTTAATTTTACAATTTCTTTCCAAAACAAATTACTTTATGTAGTTTATAAATACTTGTTTTTTCAAATTACACACACACAACACTATTTGTACAATCATATCAAGCTTCATCCTAACAAATGTTAGGTATTGCATTTTTATCTTTTTTAAATACGATACTTAATTCTAAACAAGATTAGATTTTAAAACTACGTTATATTTCATAGAAGCAATATTCAAAACTCTTATAAAATGGATAGCCGAATTATACCCAAAGAATACTTTCAAAGTATATTTCCTGAGGGTGAAAAGTATTGTGCACAAGTTGAGTTAAAATAAAGAATACCTTGTCTACTTTCCATGCCTTACTCTTGGTAGAATGAACCAAGTTCGTTAACTCACTAATTGGAAAAACTTGTGAACGTAATGTAATTACTATGATCCTTCAAGTCGGTTCTCTACTCTTATTGCTCCCTCGAAAAATAAAAATCCAGAACTGGATATCGGAGATTACGAAACTCAATTCTAAAACAGGATTATGTAGCTTAAAATACAAATATTCGTCCAATTTGAGCAATTTTGATCCCAGCAATGTCAACATGATTATCACATCTTACCCTCTACTCCTTGATATCCTTGTCGTATTAAATATTACGCCATACGAAGCAGTCGATTAGGAAGTGCGAATGAAATTGTTTTCAATTAATTATAAGTAAAAGGAACTAACTTATTTCTGAAACTAAACTGTAATGTCAGTAAGCCAACATAAAATTTTTTGATGTTCCTTCTAAGGTCTGGATTTGTTTATGCTAATAATGCACTCAACTCAGATCTTTTGTGACATACTTATAATTTGTTTCAGTGTAATCGATCAAATGTGTGCCTCTCTTTCTGATTGTTCCAATGTTTTTAAAAACAAACATTTATGTACGGTAACAAAACTGGGTTTTTTTTGACATCCTTATACGTTGTCTCAATTACATACGTCAAAAATGCGACTCTCTTACTAAAATTGTTCATATTTTCTAACGAAACATTTCTATCTTTTGTGACATCTTAATGCTATGTTTCACTGTAATCCGTCAAATGCTTCTCTTTTTATGAATGTTTCAATGTTTTTACGAAACATGTATATACAGTATCGATATTGGTGTTTTGTAATAACCTTATACTTTGTTTCAGTGTAGTCCCTCAAATATGTGCCGCTCTTTTTTAGTGGTTCAATGTTTTTTTATTGAATCATTTCTATACACTATCGAAATTGATCTTTGGCAACATCTCAATGCTATGTTTCACTGTAATCCGTCAAATGCGTCTCTCTTTATGAATGTTTCAATGTTTTTAACGAAACATGTATATACAGTATCGATATTGGTGTTTTGTGATAACGTTATACTTAGTTTCAGTGTAATCCTTAAATAAGTGACGCTCTTTTTGAGTGATTCAATGTTTTTTTATTGAATCATTTCTATACACTATCGAAATTGATCTTTGGCAACATCTCAATGCTATGTTTCACTGTAATCCGTCAAATGCGTCTCTCTTTATCAATGTTTCAATGTTTTTAACGAAACATGTATTTACAGTATCGATATTGGTGTTTTGTGATAACGTTATACTTAGTTTCAGTGTAATCCTTAAATATGTGACGCTCTTTTTGAGTGATTCAATGTTTTTTTATTGAATCATTTCTATACACTATCGAAATTGATCTTTGGCGACATCTCAATGCTATGTTTCACTGTAATCCATCAAATGCGTCTCTCTTTATGAATGTTTCAATGTTTTTAACGAAACATATATATACAGTATCGATATTGGTGTTTTGTGATAACCTTATACTTTGTTTCAGTGTAATACCTCAAATTCGTGCCTCTCTTTTTGAGTGGTTCAATGTTTTTTTATTGAATCATTTCTATACACTATCGAAATTGATCTTTGGCAAGATCTCAATGCTATGTTTCACTGTAATCCGTCAAGCGCGTCTCTCTTTGTGAATGTTTCAATGTATTCGAAACCTGTATATTAGGTTGGAGCGAAAAACACGAATTTCGGAAATTGAAAACGCCTATGGTGGGAATAGTTGGGGACTACCATGCTTATTAATAATACAAAATATGAGCTAAATCAATTAATATCTTCAAGTGCCAAAATCACTTCGAAATTTCGAAAATGTGCCAATTTTTTCACAAAAACAATAATAACGCATTTAAACAATTTAATGCAACTAATTTAAAGCCATAGGTAGATGAAATGAACTTCCCTGCTTGAAAAAAAAGTGTTACACCTAACGTTATCCCGGAAATTTAAAAATTTCCCCTTATTTTAGAGAGCTATATCACGCTCGTACCCAGTCCTCTCAATAGACTCATCATTGCGTTCCTCGTTACTAGGGTGCACGGACGCTTCCTTTTCTTCGCTTGTTTATAAGTTGTAAATAACTCGTATTTCACCACATGGAGTGGAGGTGTCTAGGTTTCTTTAAATACCCGCCCACTTTTTTTGTAAATATCTAGGAGGTGTATGCTCCTGCAAATGCCCTACCGATCTAGTGCATCAAGGAAAACTAAGTCCTTTGTTCAAATTGATTCGCTTTCGTTTCTTGGTGCGTATTTTACTGTTTATTTTTACTTATTTTAGATATTTTTTGTAAAGAATTTTAATCTTTAAGTTCAGTTTTGTTTGGGTTTGGTTTGTTTTGTTTGTTAAGGATACACGGTTCTGTGAATTAGTCGAAATGCCTAGGACATGATCAGTAGATGTATGTCCCGTGTTTGGAATGGCTGAAATAATGAAGCCTAACATGCTTCTAACATATGCAGATGTTATGATGTATTATCTTTACATATATAAATATTATAAAAGAGATGCTAGTATGTGGCTGATGTATGTTCAATTTTAATTAAAGAGCTTAAAGGATTATGGGGAAAAGTTCAATTCGATTCGAACTGTAACAAACCAACAAATAATACATATGCTGAAAAAATACCATAAAACATATAGAAATATTAAGAAACTATTAAAATATACTGGCAAACTATATTTTTCGAAAAAGGTTGTGTCCTTCAGGGAATCAGCAGAAAAAAAAATCTATTTGATATTAGCATATGTAAATGTAAGAACTTTCTCAGTTGTACTTTCAAAATGAAAGTACATATTGATGAAAGAGCTTTTTTAACAGATCAAAGGACATTTCGATAAAAGGTCATTGAAAATGTTGACATTAAAACCATCAGAATTATTGAAGAAAAGATTGCAGCGCAAAGAGAAGCATATAGACAAAATGTTCAGCTCAAAGATTGTAAAGGAAAACAATCTAAAATACTCTCACCCTCTATTACGTGATCTACTTTGAGTTTTAATTTGCTTAAGAATTCTAATGACACTTTAAACACAATCATTGATAATAATTCTTCTTCAACTTCACAAACGAGAACTAAACTTCCAAATATAACTAAGGCTTGCGACAGATATGGTGTTTCCGATAGATCGGCAGCAATTCTAATTCTGCTTTGAAGGATATGGGAAAATTTTCCAAGGATGATTCTTCAAACATAGTTGATCGTAGTAAAATTAGAAGAGAAAGGACAAAGACCCGCAGCTAAATGAAAAGGAAAAATGAGGAACCTACCTCTTTATCAGAATATGGAATATACTTTGATGAGCGAAAGGATTAAACTTTAGTAATGATTAAAGAAAGAAAAGGATTTCTAGAAAGACGGTAACAGAAGAACATATCGTTCTAATACTAGAACCAGGATCGAAATATATGGAACATGTCACTTCTACGACTGGCTCTTGTCAAAATATTAAAAAGAGTATTTTAACATTTTTAGAGTAAAACATCGATTTTTCTAAGATGCAAGTAGTTGGTTGTGATGGTACAGTGGTAAATACGTGTTTCAAAAATGGAGTCATTTGACATATCGAGCTCTTTTTAGGACGTCCTGTGCATTGGTTTAATTGTTTATTACATACAAATGAGCCATCCAGCTACCTTTACGTCATTTGTTACAACATTTAGAAGGGAAAACGACTGGACCAAAAGGATACAGCGGATAAATTGGAAAAATGTTAGAATCTTGTGAAAAATTGCCTTTAACAAACTTTGAAAAGATAGAAGTAACTTTGCCAGATATTGACCTAGAGGATCTTAGGACTGATTAACGTTACCTTTGCGAAATGTGCACAGGGATATCAAATAAATATATTCCATTAAGCTTGTCACAAAAAGATACAGGAAAATTGAATCATTCCAGATGGTTGACGAAGTTATATATTTCAACAGAAGATCCAACCCATAACTTGAAAATATTAACAGAGTATGTTGTGAAGGTACTCATATGTGTGGTTTAAAATTAAAAGTAAGTTATCAGGTTGGCATGGAAGTCTTCATTTTTAACATATTTTAAATAAATTGAAATTTTTGCCTGAGAATTTAAAAATTGTAGATATAACTTTGCAAAGAAATGCTTATTACGCCCATCCAGAAAATATCATTTTGGAAATGTTATCTGATGATCGAAAACACGTCAGAGAATTAAGCCTTAGAAGAATTTAAAATTAAGACAAAAAAAGTTGAAAAGAATAATCGAGAGTTTAAAATTTCCAAGGTAATCTTCGAAGCAGACGATTACATAAATCCAATTGAGTGGCAATCAGATTCCATTACAGATCCACCACTTACAGTATCTTTTTCTGATGATCAACTCAAGTCTATGATTCTAGACGTTCCAACCAATAGTAACATGTTTAACTTTCCATGCCATTCACAAGCAGTAGAACGTTGCGTTAAATTAGTAACTGAAGCATATAGTACAGTATGTGGTACAGAGGCACGAGATGGATTTATTCGGTCAAGAATTGCTTCTAGACTTACTTTACCCAGATTTAAAACCAAAAGTCAATATCAACCACTTTTAAGCTAAACCACTTGCCAGTAACTTCAACTTAAATTTTTTTTAGGGTAAGCTAGCAACTTAAATTGAAATTTTTAGGGGGTGGAACTCGATATGCAGCCACCTTCTCGTGCTGAGTTCTGGGTTGTTTTCATAATGCAAAAAACAGCGAAGAGCTGCAAAGAGAAGCGCCTGTGTAAATATAGTGGAAATAGCCTGTGCTTTATAGTGGAAAAGAAATTCAGTCAAATTGATCAGTTCATCAGTTCAGTCAAATTGATCAATTTAGGCCTTAAGAAATTCAAAATTGCCCAACATTCTTTATGGCTCAATTTTCTGAGTCAAGTATTATTATCAGAATTTAACTTAAAAATGGACTTATTTGAGGCATTCATAAAAAATTCAATATTTGGAATTTAGTTTTTTCTTGTTTGAAAAATTATTTCAAATTTAACCATTCCATTTTTTTTGGGGTGGCAGCCTTTAATCAAAGATAATATTCAATATAATCATCATTTTAAAAACAACCATCAAAGGTTAAACTTCTCTTTTCGAATTAATCGGATTTACTATAAAACATGTGTTTCTCTACATCATTTATATTAACGCTTGGGTAACCTTTGTAAACCTTTGCATCGATCAGTAACGACTCAATACATTTCCAATTTTTAACAATTTCTCGAAAGATTTTAAAGAAAATCATTCCGTAATAAAGCGGTCATTTAAAAGGTATATTTTCGCATAATGATTAACAACGACAAAATGTGAAAATTAAAAATTCAACTTTAGTACTTTTCTAAAAATGTGTTTTAATCTTAAAGCTTAAAAAATAGATTTAGCTGAACCCGCTTGAAAAGCGATCATATATTTGTTTTAAAGGCAATATGGTCTTGGAACTTTTCAAATAAGTTTGAAGGATTATTATTAAAAAAAATATTTATTTTTTTATCGTACACTTGATTCCGATTTTTAAAAACAATTCTTTTTAATGACGCAACATGTGATTTACTCCCTGGAAACCATGAGACATTTTCTAAAGAGTTGCTAAAAGCACTAAAATAATTTATAATTCTTAATCAAATTTGAGAAGAAAAAAACATAACATAGAATTTTGCTTTATGTGTTATTTCCATAACGAATTTTTTACTGTCTCGAACTATTCGAATAATCAATATGTACTTTAATGAGAAAGAAAAAACTGTTTGAAAATGTGATTGAATTCATTTCTACCTCTCTGACTTTATCTATGAAGTAGCATATCGAGAGGGAAAAAAACAGATTTTATTCGTTACAAAACGTTACATTTTTTTTCAGTACTAGGGAACTCCGCCCCCTGCTCGCTTACGCTCGCCAACCCCCGGGGATTGCTACGCAATCCCATTTGGTTTGCTTCGCAAACCAACACTCTCTTTACATATGGCATTTGGTTTGCTTCGCAAACCAACATTCCTTTCGCAGAATGAAACTATCTGAATAATTTGTATTAACCTGATTTCACTTTACGGCCCATCACGTCACAGCGAGGGCTTCGCCCCCTGCTCGCTTACGCTCGCCGACCCCTTTGGATTGCTACGCAATCCCGTTTGGTTTGCTTCGCAAACCAATACCTCTTACGGAAGTGATTTCACTCTTTTTTGCTTTAACACTTAAGGCACCCTAAACTAATAGCCGCATGAGTAAAAAAATCTTCTGCCTCTTGTTCCTTGTACAATTTTAAGTAAACCCTGTTAATCCCCAAACTTTACGATGTGTACTTTGTACTTTCTCGGTAAACCGTCTGAGAACAGAGGGAAGAAAGCGAGCCTTTTCCCTCGCCAACTAAAAAGAAATCGTTTTTATGGCAATTGTTGGTACGATAAATTTGATATCTGGCAAACCCGATAGTCAAAAATACAACCCTCCGCGAATACAATGCTCCGCAAATTTGCTCCGCGAAATAAAAAATACGAAATTTGTGTCACCAACTTTTGATTGCATCGAATTTATTTATGAACCAATTTTTAAAATAATGGTACCGTAAGAAAGAATATAGTCTGAGGTATACTGCGCTATTTTCAAAATAAAAAACTAATAGTATTACGATATAGATATGACAGTTTTAGTTAACGGTTGTAACAAAAAGTAGCGAAAATATACAAAGATTCCGAATTTTGTATGACCAACTTTTGATCGCATCCATTTGAATTATTAACCGATTTCAAAAATAATAGTACCGTAAGAAAGAGTACATTCTGAGGTATACTGCGATATTTTAAAAATTAAAAACTAATAGTAATAAGATATAGATTCGGCAGTTTTAAAAAAAAAGTAACAAAAATGTCCCGATTTTTCCCGAATTTCAAAAAATATTATCAAGAACCAAATTGAAATTTCAAAAAAAACTCGACGAGCTGCAAAAATTTACGTTGAGAGGTACTCTTTAAAAAAAACTCACGGCTGAAGACTGAAAATTTGTATGTGTTTTGCTCACTCGCGGAAGAAATTTCGCTTCTTCAATTTTGACACTTAATAAATCCTAAACTAATAGCCGCATCGGAAAAAAATCTTAATAATTGTCCAGGGAATACGATGAAGAACAAATCATGTTAATTTCGTTTTTTTTCCGATCAGTACTTACTCGGGAAATCGTTTTAGAATCGAGCTAAACAGCACAGTTTTCAATCCTGCGGCGGCGTCGGCGGTAACTTTTTTTTAATATAGAGAGATATGGAAGCAATTTTTTTATGGTTGTTAAAGGACTTGGTCAAAATATCGATTTTGAGATTTTATAACTCCGAATTATACTTCATATAATAAATAATGTTTTTGGAAGGTTTGAAACCTCTATGAAAATTATATAACGGTTTTACTAGCTCAACTATTTATAAATTAAACTTGGCTCATTTCTACCTCTCACTTGTCCCAGAATCCGCCAATCTCTGAAGACTGCAGAATTATATTCCAAGCCTATAAAGTCTTTCTTAAATTAACTAAAGAATCTATTCAACTGTAATTGTGTTTATTCTTTTAACGTGTTTATTTTGAATTATTCTTTTGTTCATTGTTAAAAATTTATTCCATTTTCATACCAAACAGTTGTTTTCGAGGCTCAGTTTTTGATTGTTTCTACAATTTTTGATAATTTTTAATCTGTTTAAAGCATTTACTTGCTGTTACCTTTTTAAATGCCCCGTGTCAATAATAAATCGTATGAGCGGTAAACGTTGGTGTCATACTTTATTTAATAGTACTTTGGGGATCAGGAAACATATTTTTCCAAAATAAAAGTAGTGGGTTTTTCATTTCCCTTTTTTGCTTTCGATTTGGACACCCTTAATTATTTAGGCATAATAGTAAAAAGGTAAATGTTTCAATAATTTTTTAACAGCTGTTAGATACATAGATTAAATTCGTGTAACTGATCCTGTGTGTAACTCCTGTTATGTCAGTTAAGCCTTCCTTGTGTGTATGTCCATCTACTTGACATAAAAAAACAACGCTAAGCACAACTTGGCTCAATATGACTCTTGCCTCATAAAAAATTAACTTTTCTTCAACTTCAAGGTCATTTAAAGATTTTTTGCTATTAAAGCTTCCGAATTTCAAGATAGGAGCTTTCTAGATAAGAGTACGTGCGTTTCTTTGTCCATAGAAACAAACATTTACCATCTTCTTTTTTTAATGGTATATTCAGATATTCCAGAAATGATTTCATATACAGAATTACCCCACGATCCAATGAATAGAGGCGTTTATCTATCAACTCATATAAGAATAATTTAAAATCTACCCTTTTGCACAACGAAACTAAAATCTTACCATCTCAATACCACATGCTGTAGAAATGAAGAAGACTTGTGAAAGCGTGGGTACACTTCTCACTGCAATAAAATGACTACTTTTGAAGTTGTCTACATGCGGGAATCTTAAATTGGTATCACTTTGCTCGGTCATCAAAGTAGCTACATGAAGATTTGTTGCTTTCTCTGTATATGGGATAGCAGAGTTACAGCCGAACACTATGAAATGAAACTGGCCTTAACAAAATGTTTTCATTTCTGGATATAGTAATGTTCTTCGCAAGTCTAATGTTTTGCTCCCATCACTTCAATTCAAACTAGGGTTTATGAAAAGGCTATGGACAAATTTGGCTTAGGTTTTTTTTGCCCTTAAAAGATTATTTTCAAATATTTTGATACAAAATAAAAGAAGTAATCTTTGTTCCTCGGATAAAAAATTTCTAAGAAATTCTGTCTTTACAGAATACTGACAGCAAGGAACTCGCCACATGGCAATCATTTACATGAGTGGTCAAGATATTTCTTGAAATAACAAAGAAGAAAATGACCAAGATATAATTCAAGATCTTCTCAAGAACTATAAAAACCTGAAGCTCCGAATGTCCTTTATAAACCATTTCCTAGATTGTCGTCTGAATTTCTTTCTTGGTAATATAAGATAAGTCAGAGATAAACCACCAAAATATCTTAACTGTGGAAGGGAGGTATCAAGGCAGGTGGTATTCCTTAATGATGAATGATTATTGATGGTTTTTGATGAAGAGGGACAACACGACATATAAAATAAAAAATGAACTTCTTGTTTGTGTAGGTGCTAGTATTAATGCATAAATTTAATTTTGTATTTTTACGTATGATATTTATAATTTTCAAATCTGTACTGTTATAGGTAACAATAAAAATAAATGTTGTGATAAATTACAGTTTGAAGCTCAGCTTTAATTTGGAATTCAATAAAATATGACATTTACTTCCACTTCCAAGACATGTAAACATCTCATTGTGGGTACATATTTTGAAATAGCAATTGGCAGAAAAACGGTAAGTGATAAAGATTTATTTACAGTCATATTTGAATTCAGCGCCCTTGAAGAATTGAAAAAATATTATTAAGTCCATGTTATGAAAAAGAAATTTTCAATTTTTTGACAAGTGTAATTAACATTCTCTTAACAAATTAAGGGAATATTTTCGTACAACATATTTGTGGAGCATCAATTCATAGTTCATATTCCTTTTCATTGCCAATCAGCAACATAATATAAAAAAAATGATACATATACACATGAATTAAAACATTAATAAGGAAATAGTCTGCTAAAAGCATGCTTCAAATTTAAACTTTAAATAAATAATTATCATCTGATAAAATACAAATCAGAATTTTTACTTTTCAATAAATATCGTTGAGGAATGTATATTTCTGTTATTTTACCCATAAAAAAACTGTTAAAATTTAATTTCTGTGTAATTTCACGTCAAATAGCACAGTTCACATCACCGACCACTTCAGATTTTTTTTTAACTTGGCTAATTTGTTTCCAAGATATGTGTACTCGCATATAAGAAATAATGGAAATTTTTAGCTTGCAGCTTGCTATCACTTTTTAATTATATTAATTTTAAATTTTAAAAATTGGGCAATTTTCCATAACTTAAGACTTATTAAACCCCTTGTACCTCTCAAACTTATTATACAATCATACTAAATGAAAGTTTATTTTGTAGAAAAAAGTACAACCTTTCTAATGACATATCACACCACGCCAAGAAAGTGACACTACTCAAAATTGCAGAATTGGAGAAACATCAACTTAAAGGATACTATAAAACTTATATTGAAATAGTATAAGCTTCTTTTAAATTTTAGGAAAGTATTTAAGGTATTAACTTATATTATATTCTATAGGAAAAAATATAACACGCTGGGGCACCTCATACATATTTTTCAGTGACATATCATGAAAATTTTAATTTTTTGACCTGTCTCTCTTTTCTTGCCGGGGTGCGATATCATACGACCTCTTAGGTGAACTTTTCATTTTCAAGATCATGCAGTTTGAACTTTTACCTACTATTACAAAACAGTGTATTTTGTACTTTTTACTAAAACATATATGTTAAAGTAACACTAATTAACTCTGCTTTCTGATATTTTAATAGAGAGTCAAGCCTAGGTTCACAGTTTAAATAATTTTGAAATAAATAATAGCATGCAATCAGTACTTATAAACACCCATATCTTCTGACCTGTTTGTCCAATCGAGATGAAAAAAGGTTTATTTTATAGAAAAAAACCACTGGTGATGCGTTATATGATTCTATGAGTGACCTTTTTGATTTCAAGGTCAATCGATTTGACCTTTGACCTACAATTACAAAAAAGTTTTTTTTTTCTAAAAAATATATGTTAAAGGTACAATATTTTATCTTTGCTTTGTGTAAGTTTCTAGTTGAGACACGCTTTGATTCCAATCCTTAAATTGATTACATCAATGAAGTTTTTATTTAGTTCAACTAACCAAGCAGTTGCGAAATTTGAATTGGAGAAATATTCAAAGCGGATAGATAACAAAGATATATTAAAGTTCGAAAAACTAAATGATTTCCGCCTTACTTTAATCGCAGCAAAAAATGTTCTAATATCCTATCGAGTATTGAAATTACTTCCAATAAGAGTGAGACACTGCAAGAAAAAGAATAACGAGAAAACGTTCTACAAGAACAAGCAGAATAAACATTTTTGACTTGTAACTTTAATCTCTCCGGGACGTATGGGGAAATATGACACATCTCTCTGGAACCATTCACAGGGATGGAATTTATAACACATTCCACACAGATTGGTATTTTCATTGAAATTCATTCTGTGATTGGTAATTGTAATTAATTGAAAGCAAAGTTTTCGATAAGCATGTTTTATTTTGAATATTGCTGCACTGCGAACCCCTGCGTGTCCCAAATTGAAACTTTCATGAAATAATGCACCTTTAACATATTTTTTAGGAAAAAATACTGATATACTTTTATGAAATTCATGATAACATTTGCATTTAAAAACCTTCAAGATAATCTTTATGATGATACATTACATGATACTATGAATGACTTTAAAATCAGAAAAGTAACTAAAAGTGTCGTTATATATCATCAGAAAGATTATTTTTCTTTAAAATAAGCGCTCTTACTTCTAGATCTAACCAACAGGTCAAAAGGTATAGGCGTGTATGGGTACTCATTACATACTTCTATTTACTTTGGAATATTTTTTTAACTATGAACCCATGCGTGCTCCACTATCAAACTTTCACAAAGCAAAGATAATAATGTATCTTTAGCATATGTTCTTTAGGAGAAAAATCTCAACTACACTTTTTTGTAATTGAAGGTCAAATGGAATGACCTTGAAATTGAAAAGGTCACCTTAAAGGTACTATGATCTCCCGAAAAAATTGTACGTTTTTTTACAACATACGCTCTTATTCAGTACGTTTAGGCTATTAGGTTCCGAGGTACAAAGGATTTAGAAAGTCTAAAATCATGAAAATATTCCCCAATTTTTCAAACTTAAAATTGCTATTCATAAAAAAATATTGGCAAGTTGGAAGTTAAAATTTTCCAGAATTTCTTATACATGGCTGGGAAACAAATTGTTCGAGTTTAAAAAAGGATGGGGGTAGGGTCGAAAATGAGCATTTTGTATGCGAATTGATATGGAACAACCCATATAGCTTAAGAACAACTATATTGCTACTAATGTTGTTTCTAGACAAATACTGTATATTATGATACGTATGAAGCAGTATATTCAAACGTCAAACTCAGTATCAATGAAATAGAAATAATGCTTGGTAATATTGCGGTGTGATAGATTGCATAAATATAAGACTTAATATATATATATATATATATATATATATATATATATATATATATATATATGAAGCTTGTGCTAACCCTTAAGCATATGAGTATAGTGATTTATTTAATAGTAATCTATAGTTTCGTTTTAGGTCATTAGTTTCCATTTATAAGAATAAAGTTAAGATGGACACGTGATCCTTCTTGGGAAAAAAAATATTTTACGAAAATTATAATCTTAATTTTTGTTTAGAGACTGTAAAAACCTTAAACTGTTCAAAAAGACAGCGTAATTGAGTATGTTAAATTTTAGTCAGATACGTTAAATTAATTTATATACAAGCTATGAAAGAGTGGGATGAAATTGGCAATGTATTACGCAATTTCCGTGCAATAGATATCCTTGGGAAAATTTCTTCTCCGCTCTAAATAAATATGAAAACGACTCGTTGTATGGAACATTATCCCCGTACCTTTTAACTGACTACAATATACTTTAAACTTCAATTTCACTCTTGCTTTACACACAAATATTATAGTGGTGAACTTAGCCATCACCTCAAAAAGCACTTATACAATACAATAAGATATATAGAAGTGTAACCGAACTCCATTATGAAGTACATTTTGGTAGAAACAAAGTTGAAC
Source organism: Metellina segmentata (assembly GCA_947359465.1). Taxonomy (NCBI): domain Eukaryota; kingdom Metazoa; phylum Arthropoda; class Arachnida; order Araneae; family Tetragnathidae; genus Metellina; species Metellina segmentata. Next base: position 68,073,679 of record OX375875.1, on the reverse strand, counting down.
GGTCTTTCACTCATCTTGCTAAATTTGTGTCCTGAACGTGATTATAAACCAGACTACTTTCAAAGACAAGCCATATGGTGCTTCTGAAAGATTCCAGATGCCATCACACTTCATCCGTCGTGCATTTCGATAGACAGTCCACGACGAGTAGTTAAATCGCCAATACGAGGCATATCACTTCCAACAACTATCCGAATCTCTCTTATAACAGACACTGTTTCTATTTCTATCGCAGCTTCACTCTTTGTTGCTATTCAGCTTTCAATTCGCATACAACTTACACTCAGTTGCGAAAGTCAACACAGGATATGACAGCAATTTTCCATTGTACACCCATGATCTTTATGATCATGGGTGTACATTCTCTCACAGGTCTCACTCAATTTGCAATCTATCTACTAAGGTTGATACCTACCGAATCAATCCACTTAAAAATTTTGTAGGGTATTGTGGTACACTTATACACCACTACAAAATTTAACTTAGATTTAAAGATATCAGGGTAACCCAACTCCACTAGAAGATAATTTATGATAGAAATATTTCGTACGTGTTGATATATTGTTGATACGGACAAGATTACAACATATGCACTTTCAAAAACAAGCTTTTTTTAAAGAAAGCATTTTCCTCACTCGTTGTGCATTTCCATGTTGCCACTTGACTTCAAAAGGCAACATTTGAAAGTACACGGTCGAAATCATTCGCTCCATGAACACAAATACGGAAATTCATGCGTGATCTTAATACAGCTCTCCTGCAAACGGCAATTTAACAACTAGTGGGATGCCACTACTAAATTCTGGAGGGAGATCATTGTAATGAACTTAACCACAACTATGAAAATTAACTTACCGTATAATACAGTGTCTTAAAAGTTCCCGTACTCCAACTTTTAAAAATTAATGCCCGTGTTTTTTTTTTAATTATTGAATTTTATCGTCTGCTTATAGTTTTATCGAGTCTTGAGTATTTATCGTTTGGTTTACTTCGCGCTCAAGTTTTGCGTTAATAAAGTTATACGATATTTTGTTCTTCATTGCAAGATGAGTTTATCAGCATTCAGAGAATTGCGCTGTTTGAGGCTTATTTTGAATGTAAATCATATGAAAGATGTAAAGAACTTTGGCGAGATAATATATCCAAATGATACAATACCAAGTAATGAATGCTATATCAACTCGTTCGGTGATTTCGTAAGACAGGTTCGTTGGAACACAAAACACAGAAGTGAAAGACCGAGAGTCGTTACACCAGATTTTGTGCAAGAAACTCAATGGAGGATATTGCAATCCCCTCACCAATTCGTGAGGTATTTGTCGCAACAAATGGGACCATCACAGGGATCGTTACATAAAGCCTTAAGAGCTCTGTATTTTAGTGCTTATCGCATAACAATGCTACAGGAGCTAAAGCCATCAGACAATGAGTAGCGACTTTCTTATTGCCGAGGGTATTGCGATCGACTTACCTCAAGAAACCTTTGGCCACCTCGTTCCCCTGATCTGAGTTTCTGTGGGGATGTTTAAGAACAAAGTTAATGAAGATAATCACCAAACAGTAGGTAATCTGAAAATTGCCATTTCTCAAAAATGATACAAGAAATCACTCCCAGCATCTTAGAACGCGTTTCTAAATATATACGCAAATGACTTCAGCTTTGCCTACAAGTAAAGGGCAGAAATTTTGAACATTTATTATAAATGTAAGTTCAAAAGTTTTTCTTTCGTTATGTTAAAAGTACTTTTCACCATTTGTATAAAAATAATAGCTTTAAATTTTGTTGGTTTTGTATAACAAATTCACGAATCGTCAGTACGGGCATTATGTATAGTAGTGTAACCCAAATTCACCATGAAGTATCTTTCGGTAGACAAAGTTGCATTGTCTTTCACACGTATTGCTAAACTACATATAGTTTTAGAAAAAGAGAAAAAATAAGTAATTTCTCCGTTCTATGCATTATACGGAGATTGAGCGATGAAGTTTGCACCGAATCCACTCTAGCTGTCATAATGCGATTTATAATTACGAATCTCACTGCTGTGAACATTTTGATTTATGATACTAACCTGGCTTTACAACTTAAACAAAAACACCTTTTTATGTTCAACTACCACTATTCTTTTTTTATAAATGAAATATTGACTCATGAAATATTTGGATACTACTTTCTCCAAAGTATCAAATATCGCTAACGAATTTAGAACTGGAATTTTCTCCATGAGCGGTATTTTCTGTCGAGCAAAACATGGCGGTGGCTGGACCAACCTTACGAGGTACCAGGCTCATTTTGATCAATATTTGATAGGCCCCACAAAATAGTGAAAACGAATTAATTAAATGACGCTTTTTTAAATGAGAGGGATTGAGTAGTTGAGAGGAAAAGTTATTTTTAAATTAAAAAATTTTGTTTAAATGTGTTAAGAAACTAAGGGATAAAATTATTAAATTATAAATGCCTCTTCTTTCAATACCATTTTTAAAGAGGCCCTTGGAGTGTGTGGGGGCCACATATGGAGAAATAGGCTTTCTGCTGGTTCTTGGAGGTGGTAGTGTATGTATTCTACGACGAAATGTATTTTGAGTACGTCACATAGCTTATTTTTCAAATACAATTTTAAATAAAAATTCTAAATGATAATAGATTAATATGATAGTTTATGGTCAATATTAGGTAGATTAAATGCCAAACGTTGTCAAAACAGCAATAAATTACATTTAAAGTAACTGGGTTGTGTGTCATGCAAGAACATTTGGGAACGAAAGTAAAATCTTCAATTTCCATCTGGTTTGTTTGCACTGAAAATTCCTAATAAATTATTATTCTAGAACAATCGGTCTTGAAAAATAGTGTTAGTATGGTGATTTTATTGAAATTAATTAATTTTATATTAAAACTTAACATTGATTTCTTGTTTCAATGTTCTGATATATTTTCAAGGAAATCTCCAAAAACAGACTTATACAGAAATCAAATAATATTAATCTTTCTTCGAATGCAACAAAAAAAACCAGCTGAGTGAGTCTGTCATATTAAAGGAACAAATCCAAAAGCAGAATGATTGTTTTAAATAAATCACTAGAATTTCTGAGAACTTAGGTGCCAACCAGATATTGACAACGCAAGACATTTTAATTGAAGTGCGAAGTGAATCAAATTTCAAGTCCCTGCGATTACAGCTCTCACCGATATATTTCCCGGGAAATGGTTTAAAACAATCACATGAACATTTTTGTTTGGAGACGTCTTTCCATTAATGAGAATTTGCGAGATTTCTTTCAATTTCTCTCAGATTCTTTTTCGTTTTCATATGCGATTAAATTAAAAAGCAATTACTCTGCCATCGGAAGGTATTCAGATATGTCATCGAGTAGGAAAAACAACTTTGGAGGGGTCCTTATTTTATTTACCTTGAATCAATATGAAGTATTTGGGAAAACATTGATTTTTCTATTTCGCAGGCGGAAATTTGCTGTTGGGAAACATGAGAGTTCCACTTTCTTGGGGATAAATATTGCTTTTACGGCGAACATTACATGGGATTTCTCTTGATATATATATTTTTTTATTATTTATCCATTTAAATTTTCATTAAAATAGGTTTTAACAATCCGTTTTTGTAGTTGATAAGCATCTTTATTAAGCGCTATTTCAAATAATTAAAAATGTTTGGATCAAAATATAGTGTTTTAGGGTAAATTTTTAAAATGTATGCTATTTATTTCATTACACTATGCCAAAATGTTTAAGGCCCGGTGCACACATCCGATTTTTCAACGTGCGGTGCCTCTGCGGCACCGAAGCCCAACTATGCTCATATAATCGTGAAATGACGCAAAAACTCATTTCGCGCCATTTGCGATAAATATTCTATCGAAGAAAACGTGTTTATTTCACTTACTTGGTGTAAAAAAATATATGTAATTTGAAACAAAATAGACATTACTGGATAAAATCATTTATTAATTATTATTTACATTCCATTTATTTATGAAAATAAAGCACTTCATACCGGAGAAGCATGTGCGGCGAGCTGCGGTGCCGTTAGGAACTGTGGTACAACTTGCACACAAGTTGTACGTGCGTCGCCGCAGCGGCTCCGGAGCCATGTGTGCACTACTCCGTTGGGTATAATGTATCTCATACCGCACTTGCGTTGCGGCAGCGGCGCCGCACGTGAAAAACCGGATGTGTGCACCGGGCCTAATAATGGAAAGGAAGCTTATATGAGCTGTGCCTTTAATAGAAATGAAGGACTTTATATCCTCTTAAAAGAATATATAAGCACTCTCTGTACTAAGGTACGTAGATAGTTAATAAACGTTGCACTGGAACTGGACAATGGGTTATTGGCGAAGGTCCGGGATCAATCCCGAAGGGAAAGGACAAGGCGTCGTAATTTTGAACCATGAAACCCGAAACCTGGTAATTTTGAACACCTGAAATGGCATCCCACTCTCTAAGCTTTCACACGACGTCAACATGAAGTGATTTGAGACCACGACAGACTTTGGCGAAACTTGATTTTTCGAACTCGCAACTTTCCCATTGCTAATCCGTCGATCTACCAACTGGACTTATGTGTTACCCACTCTGTTTTAAAGTAAATTACTGAATGGTAATTGGTAATTTTTAATTAACGTCGTACTAGAACAACACAACAGGCTATTGACGACGGTCCGGGATCAATCCCTTAAGGTAAAGATCATAAGACTGAATGAACCCAAAATCATTTAGGTTGGTTTTCAATTCGATGCATATGTAATTGGCAATGTTTACAATTAAGTTGGTATAAACTGAATATTCATAGTTAATTTTCTATTAAATAAAAATGAAAATGGCCGATCTTAACGCCTAATAACGAGCCTTGTTATGAAGCTCCGTTAATAATAGGTTGTTGTGTTTTTACATTGCAATGTCTATTGTTTGCAGAATTTTGTAAAATGCCTTACAATCAATGTCATGTAAAAAAAAACTTTTAATGAAGCATCTGGAATCTTGAACAGATTAATTTAATAAGACAAACTTAATTGTTCTGTTACATACTTGTGCTTTTTAGAAAATGCTCTTTACCCTACGACGTTTCGTGTTATAATACTACTCGTCAATTTTATGTTATATGTGTTTAATCAAACATGGTAAATGAGGATATTATTCTGTGCAGTTGTTGCCAATGTGGGAATGCATAATTTATATTTCAACCCGGAAGTAATGCTAATTTGGCATGTAACACGAATTTAATTTCAGCAAGTCACAGATTTATTTGGAAATGCAATAGTTTATTTGTTTGTTTTTACTTTTTGTATAAAATCTACCAAATATATGTGTAGAAATAATTGTTCCTTGAAGTCTAACTATAATTGTTCTTCATAAATAATTTAGTATCGAATGAAATTAACACCGTCGCCAAAGCAGTTATGGGAGGGGCATTATCTGTGAAGCTAAATGTAGATGGAGGTAGGGTTTCTGTGGTGGAGGTAGGTAGATATTCTAATTAAAGTCACATTGGAGTAACAAAATAGCGTTTTTGGTGAAACGTGTTTCAAGTACGTAATATAGAGATGTCACTTGACTTGTTTTTTAAATACGATCTCAGTTCTTCGCCAATTAAAATTCCAAGAATGAGTTCTAGATTCAGTGAGAGTAAAAAAAGGATATCAGCGCCAATTCTATTGATCGCCAAATTGGCGATGAATATTATACAGTAGTAATACATAAGTATATGATTAGTGAAAGCAAAATCTTCGCTTACTGTCTGGATGAGTTGTTAACATTTTAAATACCTCTCATAAATCAATTGGTATTGTACTTCCAAGAAGCGAATAGTTCTTAGCTGGAAGTGTTTTTTCTTCTTCATGTAGCTTATTTGCGTTTGTACTGAAGAAGTCCGACAAATAACTAAAGATCTCATCAAAGCATTAACCTGTAGTGAGTTAAAAGCTTTCTATTGCAGTTTTTATTTGGTAAAACTCAAGAACACGGTACCAATCATTGTCAAATTGGCGACTAAAACTTTCATCATAAAGCAGCTACTTGGATAGGCCTACGATAGGTTACAATATTCTAAAACTGTCACCAATTGGATATGGAAAATTACAGACACTCGCTAATGGTACCTATTGTTTTTGAGTGTAACCATTTTTTATTGTTTCTGATTGTACGGGTTATATTTTTTATTCTCTGTGAGGTGCAACTAGTTTAACTAAATTATTCAATTACATCGTCATATTTATCTGGTCTGAATTAATTATTTACTAAAATGTGTTAAACAGGTCTCAACATTCTCGACAATTCTAAAGATCATATTGCAGATTTCCTTTCGCGGAAAACTGTTATACCCTATCCCCTAGTTGATGCTTGTTCAAACATTTAGTCCGGTATTGCAATCTCAGTCGGGCCAATAACTTCAAATTCCTGAACGTTAGAGTCGACGTATTTACAGCCAGCATTGTCTTTTAATGCGGAGTTTTCTTGTTTTATACTTATCGTGGTGCTCAAAGGGAATTTAGATCTGTTTTAAATGGAATGAAATGTTTACTCAGCCCTTAAACAATGGTAATGAGCGAAAAACAATAATCTATTGTACTTACAAGAAAAAAATAGTTCTTAACTGGAATTGATTTCTTCTTCCGTTTGCTTGTATATGTTTACACTGAAGAATTCCGATTTAGAACTAAAGCTCTCAGTCAATTTGGGCTCAGTCAATGAAAAGCTTTTGATTACAATTTGTTTCGGTAAAAATCAAGAACTTGGAACCGATTCATCATCAAGTTGGCTACAAAAATTCGTCACCAAACGGGTATATTGATAAGACAAAGGCGGGTTACCATATTCTAAAATAATCACCGATTGGGGTGGGGGGTAATTACAGCCAATTGGCGATGATACAGCTTCTTTCTGTGCAAGTTACATTTTGTTGTATTTACTGTGAGTACAACTTTAAATTATCCAATTTCATCGTGAAATTTCTCTAATCTCAATAAATAATTCACTAAATTGTGAACGGGGATACACGATTTAGAGAATCATTTATTGAGATCAGAACATTCTGTACCAAAGATCATGTTGCGCTTGTTGTCTTAAGCAGGAAACTCTCCTCTGCCCAATCCCCTTCAGACAACTTGTTTAAACAACATTAGTTTCGTATTACAACCTCACTCGAACCAATAACTTCCAATTCCTCACGTTAAAAGTAGACATATTTGCAGTGAGCATTGTCTTTAATGCGAGGATTTCTTGTTTTTATAAGTATTGTGTCCTCACATGGGACTCAGATTTGTTTTAAATCGGATGAAATATTTACTCTGCCCTTAACAATGGTAATGCGTTTATCTAAAATACATATCCCTCGTTAAACCACGAAAAATATCATTGTTTAAGTATTCATATTCAAGTGATACTTTTCGTCACATTTCAGTTAGTGGGGTTATTTCATCTGAAGTTTACTGTATTGAGAAGAACTGAGTTTATTTGTATTAATTCATTCGAAAATACTTTATGACTCTCAGTGTTGACTGGGAATGAAAATTATGATGTGTTATTAATAATTCATTCATTCCCTTTAAAAATAATCGTTTGAAGAATGAATTACTTTGTTTTAATTAGGCTCGTTAGGCAACAATGCATAACAAAATTTGTTAACGTATTCTTTCGAGTGGTGTTTTACTTTCCTAGCGTTAATTTAAAGTAAGAATGTTTCATAAAAAAATATATTTTGTAGGAAAAGGCCGTTTCTGCCTAGCTACATTAACATATTCCCGTGCATGACGTGCAACGTACTGAAGATTTCATCATTTGACCAATAAAAATTCCAAATAATGAATTTTTGAATGGTACATGATAGTTAATTGGTTAATGCCAATTAGATAGAACGTCAAACGTAGCTAAAACGGAGGTAAACAAGATTTAATTTTAACCCGTTAAGTATCAAAAGAGAGCATTTGGGTTAAGGAAGTAAAATCTTCACATTCCGTATGGTATGTTTATTTACACTGCACCCCTCCCCTTTATACACAGAATGAGATCATTTACCAGTTATAGAAGTCTTATATGTTATCTGCAGTCTATTAGGTCCCGGTTTCTAATACGTTGGTAAACACATAGATAGGGGGGGGGGTGACAGTCCCTATTAGGAGTAACGACTACCCACTGAATGCACCCTCATTAATAGCCACCGGTTCTCCCTTTGCAGTGAAAGCTAGAAGATGTCAGTGATTGGGCACAAATACGATATTGGAAATAGAAAATACTGCTATTTTACGATTTTAATTGTTTATATTTCATCAACGTAGTACTGAGCTTCGCAATCTCAAGTTATCACCGTGACGTCACATCTGATTGGAAGACTTACGTCATAACGTCTAGTGATCCAATACAGAATAAGCAGACTTAACGTTGCAGTACCTATAAGAAAAATTGGGAGGGGTCAAACGATTGCAATAATCGACTATTGGATGAATAGACTTGATGTCATTGGTCAGAACATCGATTATGAAGCTGTTATATTGAGTGTAGAGCTGGCTGAAGGAGAAGATATAGTGATCCCCTGGATTGCAAGACCTATAATGATCGTATTCATTGAAGTGCCAAAGAGTTAAAGCAGTACCTCTTGGTGATGAACGTCATCCCTGTAACATCGCAGGTGTAACCAACTATACCCCAGATCTCAAATGCTAGAGATCAAAATTCAGTATAATTATTCTTGAAAACCACTCATCAATGCACTTTTTATCCCCTCGCCACATTTATCTATCTCCTTGAAATTCCTACTGATGTGTAATATGGGCTGCTGGCTGTACTGAATGCTTGCTTGAAAGACCGCTGTTTTAAGTTGTATTAAATTAAAAATCCTATACAAAATTTTCCTTTATTTTAATGAGAAATTTAATAATGCATGTATATCAATTTGCAATAAGTAAAGCATCCTTTAACTATTCACAATGCCTGTCCATCTCTTTAAACTGTTTTGCATTTATGGTAAATTATTTTGTAACTAGGTTTCTATAAAAATTAAGGAAATGCTTGTATGATCATTATTTAATTATTCACTTAAAATTTTAAACGCCGCAATTCATTTAAAACAAATTTGTATTTTATTTTTTCGCTCAAATGGCTTATTTTACTGCTAGTATGACTGTTCAAGACCTATTTTGGCGTGAAAAAATCCTGAGTAAGATTTTGAATATGTTCCCATTTGGGAACATTGGCGTTTGGGATGAAGTAAATAGGGGCATTTTTCCCGAAAGGTAATATATTTACAATAGACTCAAAAGGAGGACTAATTTTGGTTTCTATTACATACTTTTATACATTTATCTTTGGAAGGATACATTTTTCTCTTATTGCCAGTGGTACGGGGGAATCAAGATGAATGCATCTGCTTTTTGCATGCAAGGCACTGCTTTATAACATTCTTCTTGCACAGTGCGCAACATCCTTGGGTGCAAGCGACGAGATAGTGTTCGTCCGTCTTTCTAAGGTGAACTGGTAGATGATATCATGGTCCTCGATCCTAGTGGAGCCTCTGCTTTGGCACCATCCTGTTTCCCTGAGTAAATTTCCATCCTATATAGATACCCATTAGATGAACACATCATCCAAATTTTGTACCCAAATCTGATGGGGTTTCCGCGAATAAGCATCTTACAAGAATGATGTCCGTAATACGGCACCATTGATCCGTCAATGCTGAGTTTATCGTGAAAAACTCCAAACTGAATCAAGTTTCTACACAATTCATCGTATATTGGCGCAATCTTTTCTAGTTTATCACCCGGTAGAACATCCTTATTGTTGTCAACAAGATGAAAGTACTTTTTAAGCTGAAGAAAGCGTTCCTTAGCCATTATCTTAGGAAAGATTGTAACACATGTGTCTTCAGAATTACTTCAATATAAGTCCTCTGTAGGCACCGTGTCGTAACCGCTCAAAAGAAGTAGACCTAGTAACTGAAGAATATCTTCACAGCTAATTGTTATCATCTGCCCCTTTATCAGCGTATACAAAGCTGTCATCTCAACTAGATGTTGCACATAATTCATAGGGAGTATTTTGTGGAATAACTATAGAAGATTCATTGTCTCAAGAATGTAAGATCATTGTCTCAAGAATGTAATTGTAAGAATTACTTCTTACAAATGACACTTGGAAATATTTTTTGAATTTGTAAGAGAATATATGTCCCTTGACTACAAAATCACGTCAGTAAATTTGTTTTTAATTTATTTTAAAAACAACAGAAACTAAAATTTTCATGATTCTTTAAAGTTTACAAATTCAGTAAATTTGGTCTAAATTTTATAAAAAAGCTGAATTTATTTTTTGAAAAACTGTAGCACCTTAAATAAATTCATATTATTATGTGGCATTTCGGCAAGTAGGAATATTCTCAACAAAGAATTAAGCTATTAAAAATATTCATACAAAAGATGTTCCCACTTGGGAACATTGGCAGGTAAAAGGTTTATATCATATCGCCGACTCAGATTCGAAACATTTTTTAGAAGACACAAAATGTTTATTTTCATGAAGATGATAAATACATTGTCGTATAGCAATCTGCTTAAAAAAATACATAACACTAAAATTGCTTTAAAATTTTTTTTTTACTTAAAACTAATAGCTAGTCTTTAAACAGCTGAGCTTTACAGTAAAAAATTCGTTTTACCACTTACTGAGCTTCTGCTCTAAGCCAACGATATGCAGATTAGTCAAGATATTACATCTTAAACTATGCGATGAACTCTTTTCTAACTTATAATAGTCACATCAGAACTATTTAATACTGAGTTGCGCGGTTTAAACTAGATATTTTTAAATAAAGTATAATGCATACCTTGACCTTATCTTTCATGTGACGTTCCTTATTGTAGTGAAAATAATAAACTAAAACGCCGCTAATGCGCACGCAAAGTTTGCCTTCGCGACTCAATCAAAAAGCAAATAGCAGCCTGAAAATTAAATGATGATAGCTATTTGGAGAAAGGGAGATGAAAAAACAGAGACGGGAAACTTAATCAAGTGACACTTACTTCTCTTCACTTCTTTCCTAAAATTGTTCTATTTGACTTCAAGAAGCAAATAACAAATGGACCATGTGCTCGGAGGTAGGACGACTGCAAATTACTCGTCGCACTTTTTCAATTGATACCCCGAGTTCTCTTCTGGGACATTTGATGTTGTTTAACTTGAGCATTTCTTTCAGTTTGCTTATTACCTTGTTAATTATAGAAAGTGCATTTCGCCACTTTTGACAGGGTCTAGTAAAAAATGAAGGCCTTTAGGGTCCCGGGTGAGTTTTTTTTCCTCTTTATTTCTGCTTTTATTGCTATTGTGTTCAATACTCTGCTAGATGCACTCATTTCAGAAATTTTTCATGAATTTTTATTTCTTTGTAGGAGGAGGAATCGGTAAGAGCCTAGGGTGGATTTTTTCGTTCTGCTGGTTTTAAATTAAAGTATTGTGGAATGTTCTTGTTTGCGTTCAGAATTACTTTTGAATTGCGAATGACTAGATTAAATATGCAACAATGCAATGTATATTAGTTATAGATAATAACTATGGATGTAATAATTGGGGCAACAATCATCCATTGTTCAGAAAAGTTATCTAACTTTTTGGGTTCTGATAATAACACTTTCTTTTGCTAATATACGGTTGTATATACGAGTATGATCGATCTAAACTCTTCCAGCAGACCAACCGGTATGGTGGTTAAGGTGTTAGCCTCTAGATAGGAAGGTTCCTGTTCTTAATCCGGTTTTGGGCATGCATGTTTGTAAGCGTATGGTGTAGAGGCCGCTGATGCACCTCTAATCTGTCGTGGCCAAAAGTCCTCACGTTGGGTTGGTGTGGAAGTTTGGAGAGTGGGGTGCCAGCTCAGGTGTTGCCTCGTTACCTGACCGTGGTTCAAAATTACGAGGTGTTGTCCTCGGATCTTTTCCTTAGGGAATTGATCCCGGATGGTCGTCAATAGCCCGTTGTGTTGCTCTAGTACGGCGTTAATTAAAAATTACCAACTACCTAAACTCTTCCACAAATTCAAATTCGCGTTTCGTTTATTCTGGTAAATAACTCTATTCTAGTATAAATAATGTCCCCGATGAATTAAAGTGATTGGTGATTATTGACAGATGTTGGCGAAATATTAAGTTGAGGACCATTAGTTTCATTTTCATATTTTATCTTTACTATCCTATGTCACATCACTTAACCTAATGTACCGTGGTCTTCCTTTGACATCAGCATAATTACACGGAGAGATACAATGTTCATTTCTGCTAGGGATTTACTGTCAGTTCTAATAGCCCGTATTCTTTCATGACTTAGTTTATTCAGCTTGTCAACACCTTTTAACTGTCAACAAACTTTCACTTGGCGACTTAACGTCTGGTACAATGCATTTTTAGCCATATCAGATCAGTAGAACGGAAGCGTCTACCTTCTAAGACCCTGATCCCCCCCCCTAACCTTGGTGCATATCAGCTATGACCCACGACACTCCAACCTAAAATCTAGGGACCACAATCCTGAAAGTACTATTCTCCTAAAAACTTTGTCGTAAATTTACCTTTGACCACTCACAACAGTTTAACTGAGACACAAATACTTACTCCTTATGTTAGAAGAAATCAGCTCTTCTCTGGTAAATGAAGTTTATTTCCCTGAATAATAAATATAAGGGGAGCTAATGACTTATCTATCCAACTCTACCTGAAACGTAACATCGTCGTCTTGACTTGGGTAAAAATGTTAAACAGTTAAATTGCGATAGCCGTTATCAGCGAACATCGCACAACGCATCTGGACTATGACATATATGATATTATATGCTGAATAAACATGTAAACATATATAGTTGCATGAGCATATTTTCACTCAGACAATTTCTGCCTTTCTAAATACAAGTGGCTGTAAAGATTCCTGTACTTATTCTGAGTATGAGCTCAGTTGTTTTTCGAATACAATTTCAGCACTTCACCAATAAAAAAAAAAAGTTTGTTACGAATTGGTATTGATGCGAAGTATGCAGTTGAGTTTACGTCGCGTTGGAGCAACATAATGGCTATTTCGTAGATTCGGATTCAATCTCAAAGGGAAAGGTCCGAAAACGACACCTCGTACTGTTGAATCACAGTCAGATGACTCAGCTTCATTCATAAAAATAGTTTTTTCAATTTAAATTAAAAATTATCGTTCTGGGAGACATTTTTTCTCAAGCTAAATTTAGATGGTGGTTTTTCTGATGTCATGTGTGTTTCGTCTACGTATTCTGAATGTAACGTCATTTTGCTTGGTTTCCGAATACGATTTCAGCAAGTCGCCTATAAAAATTCCAAACAATACATTCCAAATTTATGTATTATAATTAATTGTTCAACAACAATTAAGGTATCCGGACACGTTGGAGGCCCTTTTTTTATAGTGGTATAGAAACATTTTAACAATATTTTTATGCTTAGTGTTATTAAAAAATAGCATTGGGCTATAAATATTTAAATTACATATTAATAATTTTGTAAAACTGATACATGGAAATTTGTCAAAAACTTCAAATGGGCTACAGGAAAATCTATTCAGTCAATTTTAAAAATGATGCTTCCAAAATAAACTACATGCATTTGTATAGTGAATGAACTACAAACAAAAATATATTTTTTTTATTCGACAAGCGATCGAAAAATAAATGCAAGATTTTTGATAGTTTTACACTTATATTTCTTAAATAAATTACCATAATTTGAAAACTCTTCAACTCATCATAATTATTATAGTTGATTCACTAGACAACACTATAAAGACCAAGTTCTCAAAGTTTTACGATAATCCATCAATAACTTTTTGTGTTATAACATTTGAAGTGAAGAAATAATGCAAAAATATTAATTTAGAGTAAAAGCTGTTTGAAGTGCATCGTTTGCTCTCTCTCTCTCTCTCTCTCTCTCTCTTTTACTGTTTGTGTAAACAATTTTTTTCTTCATTTCTCTTTAAAAATGTTCACACTATTTTCAAAAGAGAAACCATTTAAACATTTGAAAAATCTTTCTAAAATTGTATTTGCAAAAAAAAGTAAGTTTTAAATTTAAGTTTTGAAGGGTTTTGGTCTTTCGATGGCCATTTCCGATGGTTTGCAAACCTACTTCCTGTTTTCCAGCCTTGATTAAAATCGTAATATATCTTCAACTAATTAACTTCTTTCTTTTAATTAACTTAATAAAAGAACAAAGTCAAACATACTTTGGAAAGTCAAATAAATACTCTCTCAAATAATATCAAAAACTACTTTTTGAATATTTGGTCAAAAATGACAGTTTTAATGTGTTCGGATACCTTAAATTAAACCACCAGTAGTCCTAAAACAGAAATTATCTATTTTTTTAGGTTACATCGATACGTATCATGCAAGAGCATTTAGACAGCAGTAGTAAAACCAACTGTAATGAAACCAGCAGTAGTAAAGCAGCAGTTTAGCAGTAATGCAAACAGACTGGTTTTTGTTAGTTTACATTGAAAATCCCTATCATTACGTTCCTCGCTAAGAAGCTTTAATTACTTTGTTAAATTACATGACTATGAAACATGCATTGAATTATATAAAAGTAAATTAGATGAAAATAATTTAAATGGGGATTTTTTTTAATGTGCTCACATATTGATATTTCTGTAAAATTAATTTGACAAACATAATGTACTAGCCACTGCGTGGCTAGCCCGGCGCTGCCCGTGCACGTGTAGTTACACCACGGGCAACGCCGTGATGCAAGGTATTAATCTGGTGTAAAATTTTCCACAGATTTCAAATCCGTTGAAGATATATTCAATTTAAAAATTCTTTATTTAAAGAAAATCATATTTTTAGGTAACAATCTAAATTGAAATTTTCCACAAATTTCAAATCCGTTTAAATTTTTAATCTATCCTTAGCAATTCCGATTTTACGAAAACAAAACTTAACAATCCCAGTCAATGTGTTTTTTACTTCTTGCTCTCAGCGGAGATAGAGAGGGACAGGAAATGTAATTTGTTTCTTTCTTTTTTAACGCGAAGGGCAGACTATACAATCTTTTTTCTTTCGGAAAGAGAAAGTTCGCGTGACGTCACAATCTCTTGCGAAAATATAAAAGATATATTCAATTTAAAAATTATTTATTGAAAGAAAAAATCATATTTTTAGGTATCGATCTTAAGTGAAATTTTCCGCAGATTTCAAATCCGTTGAAATTTTTACTCTATCTTCCACGGTCTATGAGATAGAAAAAAAGAACTGCATAACTAAAGTTAAGACTTTTTTTTCATCCTCTGCTGGAAAACTATTCCTCTGCTCGAAATGAAAACGGAAACGAAAAAATAAATTTAGAATCTGTCATATCTTTCTGCTGTTGCTATTCCAGAAAAAACCATAATGATTAACTTTCATTAAATTCATTTTAAATGTTCAAGATTGAATTTTAAAATTCGCCGCTGCCCAAAAATTGCAACAAATTTGGACTACCTGTGTGCCAAATCTCATTGCTGTAAGTGCCATAGAATCGTCAGGATTTTGCGCCCTTGAGAAAAACAGACAAATACTTCCTTTTATAATAGTAGATATACTTTTTCTAACAGCGATGAAAGATATTCAAATAATTCATTTGTATAAAAAAATGCAGAGTACGAGCATGACATCATCGAGGCGTGAGCTTTATCGGTGGATCAAATACTAGCGAGAACGCCCTTTAAATAATATCAAAATCATAATGGGAATTTGAAGAAAAAAAACGCCAGAAACGCAAACAGCCAATGCAACCCGAGACGCATCATTCCAAAACATTGAACCAAATTACGCTCACGGGTAATTTTCACCCGCACAAATCGATATCCTTAAAAGGCCCAAACGCTATCGAGTAATCTGACCTCCCGTCGAAAGCAAGCAAACGGGGCAGGCATAAAAAGCACAAAATCCTCCCTCTTGGAAAATTCTGTACAAAGCAAAAACAGAAAATGCATCTGAATGCGGAAGAAACACTCCTTCACGCTGGGGACAAGGAGGTTGCCGTAGAAACGACCAACTTGGCGAATGCTTGGCGGGACGTTTTCAAATGGGAAAATAAAAAGAGCTTCTTGGGGGATTTAGAGAAAAAACTCGATTGCATTTTAAGTATCTGATTATTGAAGTGAGTGTTTTCGTACATGTGTGAGAAAAAATGGAAATATTTAGACTCGGAAAATAAAATCACTGTCCTCCGTGAATTTATTCAAGAGCTTCTAATTTCTCCGTATCGTGGACCATTGTACTTGTACACCCTAGTGTAATTGACACACTAATAAACACACTGTTTAATTAAAGGATTTTGTCAAAACATGTCAATACAACTTGAATAGAAAATTCAAATATTTAAAATTGTGGAAGTTCATTAAGCTGTCGAAGACATGTAGGTGGTTTGGGCTACGCCACACATGTGTTGGCTTTACTTTTTTATCACAGTTAGTCTATAATCACAGTTAGTCTTTTGAACTTTTTCAATATGCGTTCCTATATTTATTCGCTTTATTGGGCCCTTTTTTCATAGTTCAACGTATCAAAATTCTTGTTCACATTTTTGATTATTTTCATTCATTGTTTTTATTTGTGAAATTGTTTTGATTCCCAGCAGCCTTTATTATGTTTTTTCTTGATGCTTTAGTCTGATAATTAAAAAGTTATTGTATAGATTTTCAGTATATCATGATTAGTTGTATCTAAAATGTTTTTTCATGTAACAAAATTTTAAGGATATATTTTATATACAAACGCTCCTCAAGTCTCAACAGTTAACTTAAATTATTGACCTTATTGGTATTTCAATTCCGTGAACTTAAATAAAGAAATAACAAAAAATTAAAGATTGTCGTTCCATTCAAATCAAATATTATTTCAAAAAACAGAAAAGAGAAAGTATGGAAATTAATAAACTGCTTTTTGAAGTGACCATTTTGAAATTTGATTAAGAGTGCCATTTAAAAAATTTAATTAAAAAATTTAGTAAGATTTTTTTTTTGTAATTTCCGGTATTACATTTTTAGAATTCAGCTGTTTCCGCAATCTGTTTTAGGTTCACTTATTAACCATCTCTTCCTCAGGATTAAAATAGAACTATGTCCTCAAACAGATTCTTCTAACAATCCGAAAGTTTCCATGAGAAGTAACGAGGTACATGTAGGGTGATTCCGATTTATGATACAGTGACTATCTTCTTCCTGCTTGACAGAGAAGAATACTAGAGATTATTAAAGCAGTTATTTAACAATAACAGTCATTTTTAACGATTTTCACAAATTTATGATTATTAGTTACTAACTATTTATATTAAAAATTTCGTTAACAGTTGTCAACTAACATTGTCCAATTTATTTGTTGTTAACAAAATTCAAATTTAAGAGTAATTAGTTTTTTCTATTATAGCGGCAACATTTAACGTTGCGTTAATATTTTCAAAACAGTTGCTAGCTGCTTATATGTAATACCGCTGTTTTTGAAACTGTTATTGGAATAGCAGTCTATCTCAATAACGGACTTTCAATTTAAAATTTGTACCTTTTGCGTACGATGCTAGATACATTATTTACTTCTCTAGTAGCTATGGAAATATCATGAGGTCGTAAACTTACAACTTAAACCTAGCTATCTAGATGAGTGCATTACTATCAAAATTGCTTTCAGAAAACTGGGTTTTCATATCTAATGTATCAGGCAAAAAAATTAAAATTTAATGGTGGTATTAAATTATGAATCGATTTTACCCTCTACATTGGCAATACATATTAGTCAAATGTATATACAAATGTTACCACATCAAAAACGATTTAGAATTACTTCCAAATATAAATAATAAAATTTAAATGTATATATAAGACGAATTATTTTATTTATCTGATCAGACGTATGAAAACATTTTGAACGTTTCGTTCTAAATAATTCGTATAAAAAGATAAATTCATATATTTCAACGTATTTAAATCTAAAAAATGAATGTTACCCTATCCAACATCTTGATATGATTATAGAACTCATTTCAATATTAGAAGTATAATCTGCAAGAAACTGTTAAATTTAATTTTTTAATAATATTCCTATTCTAAATTATCGACATAGATTATTATATAAGATAATTACATTAATCTCTCTCTGCTCTCTCTCTCTCTCTTTCTCTCTCTCTCTCTCTCTGTTTTCAAAAAATAATTATCCTTATCTAAGAACTAAATTGCTTCTATGTGTCGGATATTTTATCCCAATCTGCGATATTCGATTTTTAAATATATTATATAATTTGCTTTGTAAGATTACTTGAACTACAAAATGTAATATGTGGCTCGAATTATATTTCGAACTCTAACAGAACACAAAAATAATAAATAAAATAATAAGATTGAATTAAAAAGTAGCCTTAATAGCTTAAATTTGTATCAATTTCGATAATTAGGAAACATTTCAATTATGAAAACTTAAAATGAATCGAAAACCCACAAAAATAGAAAGTGAACTCTATAAGAGAATCCCTTGAGTTGTAAGTATTATACTAATTTTTAAAATGAAAATTACAATTCCATGGAGGATTGTAGAAAATTTATATGAATGACTGTAAGAAAAAGTGCTTGAATACAAACACTTATCCATGGCTATTATTATTTATATTCATGGTATTATGTTTTCTAAAGTGCGTCATCTTACCTTCAACTTAACGTAGAGACACAATGACATATCTTTTTTCAAAAGCTGTTTTTGTTGTATTGTTCCAGTGTGACGCATATTAACTAACAGCCAAAAGCGTTTTTGACTGTTATTCTAATTTTAAAGAAGCATTACTTACGTATTTCGGTAAATAAAATAATATACTTTGAATTGAAAAAATAATAATACTTTGATTCTTGAATTCACCTGACGCGATTTTATTGTAAGTGCTTCATAATTACCTCACTTACGTATATGAGCTTTCATAATCCTAACCATTTGTATACGTGTATAGAATTAAATACATTGAGATTAGAAGAAACTACACCAAAAACTATCGTACTCAAATATCTTCACGTTGGCGTGGTGTGGAAGTTAAAAGAGTGTGGCGCCAGCTCAGGTGTGGCCCCGTCATCTGACCATGATTCAAAATTGCGTGGTGTTGTCCTCTGATCTTTCCCCTCGGTATTGATCCAGGACCATCGCCAATAGACCGTTGTGTGCACTAGTACTACATTAATCAAAATACCTACCAATCTACCAAACGTACCTTTCATTTCTACTAAATTTTGAGTACAAACAACATCTCTTATTCGTACTCAAATCAATCACAGATCCAGAATTCTCAACATCAAATGTCGCTTGAAAATGCACCCTTAATATTGACTCTTTTTAATTCCACAACTTACAAAAACCATTTTAACAATGTTGAAGCCAATTAGCTGGAAACGAAACCCAAACTCAAAAAAGTGCTTTAACAATAGTGTCCTAACCAAATATACTCAACTTTGAATACTTTTAACCAAGTTTGAATAGCCTCAACCGCGTACTCAAATATCATTTAATTTCTATCACATTTTAAATTAAAACACTTCCTTATCTTTCATTCGTGTCTATAGGAATTTAGTCTGATTTCTCATCGTAAATGGCCTTTAAAAAACCACTCTGTACCAGCACTAATCATGTGTCTTTTTTGTACCACATCTCTCAAACGCCATTTTTAACAATGTCGAAGCTAATTAGCTGGAAACTAAACCCAAACTCAAAAAAATCCTTTAAAAATGGTGTCTTAACCAAATACACTCAACTTTGAATACTTTTAACCAAGTTTGAATAGCCTCAACCGCGTACTCAAATATCATTTCATTTCTATTACATTTTAAATTAAATCACTTCCTTATCTTTCGTTCGTGTCTATAGGAATTTAGTCTGATTTCTCATCGTAAATGGCCATTCAAAAACCACTCTGCACCAACACTAATCCTGTGTCTTTTTTATACCACATCTCTCAAACGCTATTTTTAACAATGTCGAAGCTAATTAGCTGGAAACGAAACCCAAACTCAAAAAAATCCTTTAACAATGGTGTCTTAACCAAATACACTCAACTTAGAATACTTTCCACCAAGTTTGAGTAGCGTCAACTTCCAACAACAGACTCCAAGTAATAACATCGAAAGAAAAGCGAGTCTTAAAGCTCTTCCCCTCCTCAGCATGTAGTGAGTAGACATTAAAAGACGTGTGTGGAATGCTAGTAATGTGACTGAAACGTCAAAAGAGATGATGAATGAGCTTTCCTCCAAAGTGTCCAGTAAACGATACAAAAAAGTGAATGCATAATTTAACATAAATTGGTCTTTCACGAGTTTTGGAATTTTTTTAGCAAGATGACTCTCCTTTCATGTTTGGGAGTCCTCGGTGCGGAAAATGTGACGCAGTAAAAATGTATCAGATTCCCTTGTTTGAACGAGATACTGGAACCTGGGATTTTTGAGTTCCTTTAATGGCACTCAGCGGTTTCAGAGTCACCAGTAATATGGTTTGTCTTTTTCCTAAACTTCGATGTTGACTAAACCGTTATAATGTTGTATAGTTATCATCCATATGTTATGAGTTAAATACGTTCGCTTGCTATTAATTGAACATCCGAGCATAAAATGTAGATTATCACCAAATATAGTTTTGAGAAAACTTCTGATCACTTTATTGAAACCTAAATGGAAGAACTAAGTAATTGGCGAATGGAAGAACTAAGTAATCGGCTAATAATTAATTTATTGGATCACGTAAGGGTCTTTGAAAATATAGTAATAAATTCAAAAGCAATAATAAAATTTAATTCTGCACAAAGGTAATTAAACAGAAATAGGGGAATAATATTTAATATTTTCGAGACCTAAAACCATCCAACTCACAACAAAACACCTCTAAAACTAGAGATTGACTAAGAAGTTCCTGGAAAACAAGAATTCAAATTTTTTAAATGCTCGTAAAAGGTTGTCGCAAGTTAACTCGCTAAGAACACTCTAAAAGGTTCTAAAGCTCGTAAAAGGTTGTCACAATGAAAACTCTATTTCGAAATCAGAAATTAATATAAAGTGGCAGACAAATCCATTTTAATACACAGCATATTTCAAAAGCAATCATATTTTAATGGCAGGGATTTTCAGAGTAAACAAACCAAACGGAGGAAGGAAATTGTGCTTCCAATTGTAGTCCTGCTCCGACGAGAAGGCGGTCAATCGATTTTTGAACAATTGGCAAATTTGGTTATTAGTAGGGTTTGCATACCAAAAGCATGAAAGCAGATCTACGTGGATGTTTTTCAGTGCACCAATTCGCTGTCACTTGTATCGCTAACAGCACCAAACTATAAACAAAGAACCAGAATCTGTGGTAAAAAAGAGCTCAAGTGTTGCTCTGCCCATCGGACCGTGGTACAAAATTTTGAGACGGATCTTTCCATTCGGGATTGATCCTGGACTGTCGTCAGTAATCCGATGTATTGCTCTGGTGCGATGGTAATTAACTACCATTACCTACCCTGGTAAAAGCGCTACTTGTGGAAATACTCTCTTTGCATTCCAACATATCACCGGATTTAAAGATTAGACTCGTTAGAAACCAAGTGACTTAACTGCCTTCTCGTTGGAGCTGGACTAAATCCAAATGCTCTATATGACACATAGCAGGATGACCTTAAAATACAGTTTATCGCCATTTCGACGATATTTGACGTTTAATTTAATTTGTAATCTACAATCTACGGGTAGTTATCAAAATAATGGAAACACTTGTGAATAAAAGTGACATTTAAGAATGCGCTTCGTAAGCATTAAAATATAATCCTAGCTACCAGGTTTTTTTTAATATAAAAAGTACTATATATCATGGTAGTATGAGGTAGCTTTAGTGGAATTGTATACGTCGTGGATTTTTGTCAAAAGTGTAAAATGTCAGACCTCACAGACTTTCAAATAAACCAAACTTTAGAAGACCGACTAGTTGGAGCAACTGTGACCGAAATATCCCAGCTTGTAGGCGTTTCTAGAGGTACAGTGTCTAAAGTCATGCCAGCGCGGCAAGACGAGCTCGGCAAAGCAAAATAGTGGACTGAGGGAGAAGTTGAGTGAAAGATAGCGACGGGTATTGAAGCGGGTTTTTTATGTTTAAAAAGAAAACAACTGCATCCAAAGTGACCACAGATATCAATCAGCATCTGGATTCTCCAGTGAATCCAAGCTGTATTACATTCCAAAGGCGGTCCTACGCCATATTAGTAAAGGATTCCTTATAAATCCAGTGTGTTTCCATTATTTTAAAAACACCCTGTACTTTGTAATGTCAACATATCAAGTATAATATAACCAAATCGGAATTCATTCTTTGAAATTTTGTTCTGGACGTGCTGAAATTGTATTCGGAATAACAAACCAAGTGACGTCATATCCGGAATATGTACATGAAGCATGGTCCGTTGTATAAACCCTCCCGCCACCTTCATTTAGCTTAAAAATACCTCTCATAGATATCTTTCTAATTTTACATATAGCATCATTTGAAAATATAAATAATTTCGATTTCATTGTGTTTTAAATTCTGGTCTATTCGAACTACTCAACGAAACCTCACTGATAGTCACCAAAACATGCTGTCAGTGGAAAGTCAAAACAACCCAGTTTTCCCATCCGTACTTTTAAGACACGCAAGATGTTTTTCTCAAATTCCCCAAAAGGATGGAGCGTCAGATCATTGACTCAGACTGTCCCTTCTCTCCTCCACACCCTCTCCGTGGGCTTAATCCCGTCATCACCCAACATCAAGATGCTGTGAGGAAGAAGATTCTGATCGGAGAGCAAGGATAAATGGACGTGACTGGAGAGCTTAAAACGAGGAGGAAAATCATCAAAATTGTTTTATAAAATCTGAGGTAGTTTGCGGGCCATGCATATTACCTTGGAGATAAATGCATGGCTTAGATACGCGTTTTCGAGATTTACTTTCGTATAAAATTTACTTTTCTGAAGACCTCGGGAATTTGAATAATATTAGTTGAATTATAAACGGCATAGGTGTTGAGAAAGGTCACCTGAAACTGAATTAGTTTCATATTTCTTGATAGTTCGGTAGAGAGTTTTATAGCTTTATCTTATGTGTAGTAACCGAGCTGAACGATAGATTGAATTAAAATATAGCTTGTTTTCAAATGATAGTTGAAATTGGGTAAAATAAAATTAATATGAATGGAAAGTAATGGATTTAGTAGTTCTTGAAACCCCAGTGTATGTTTTATCTTAGAATAAAGTGGTTACATGCAAAATGTTCAAAAGTGGTTGCGCTCAACTTTGCAAATGATAGACTGTGAAGAAAGAAAGGTCACCTGAAACTGAATTAATTTAATATTTCTTGATAGTTCGGTAAAGAGTTTTATAGTTTTATCTTATGTGTAATAACCGTGTTGAAAGATAGATTAAATTAAAATATAGCTTGTTTTCAGATGATAGTTGAAATTAAATGGGTAAAATAAAATTAATATGAATGTAAATTAATAGATTTAGCAGTTCTTAAAACCCCAGTGTATGCTTTATCTAATAAAGAGGAGGTGCACTCAACTTTGCAAATGATAGACTGTGAAGAAAGAGTGGCGAGTATGTGCATGTGTGTGCACGTGAGCGTGTTCTTGTGTGTGCGCGTTTGCGTGAGCGCGTGTGTGTGTGGCAAAGGAACTGACTACAATAATCTAAATTGTTGGGACAAAATAAAATTCAACTTGTTTGCAAATTATAATAATAATTTGCAAACAAGTTGAAGTTCAAGTTTTCCACCACTACCAGCAATAGAATTTACAGATTATAAAACTAACCAATAAGCTTGTAAGAACTGTTACGTTCATCTATTTTCCTATACTACTAATCTAGGTGAATATAATTATATTAATAATTTACAAACAAGTTGAATTTCAAGTTTCCCCTCTCCACTAGCAATAAATTTTATCTCGATTATAAAACCAAACAAAACAAAAAAAGCTCGCAATAACTATCAAATCATCCATTTTCATATAATTACAATTGTAATTTACAAACAAGTTTAATTTCAAGTTCCCACCACCACCAGCAATATAGTTTACCGTTTATAAAACTACCCAATGAGCTTTTGCATGAACTGTCAAATCTTCACGTATTTTCATTCATATTTATTTTATTTCGATTCATAATCATGAATGAAAATAGATGAATCTCACAGTTCTTGCCAGGTTCATTGGTTATTTTTATATAATAGAGTGGAAGTGGTACGAATTTGTAGGGAAAAGATTGTGAATAAAGAGGGCCTCGTATATTGATTTGAAAAAGGAGGAGGTGTTGAATAAGGAAAAAACTGACAGTGATAATCCATTTTGGATGAAAGCATGAAATCAAAATCGAACTAATTTGCAAAAAATAAATAAAAATGAATAATAAATAAAATAAAATAAATGGGAATGAAAATGAATGAATTTTGCTATTCTCGCATGCCTATTGATTAGAATTTTAAGGACTGAATTGGATTTGAAGTTTTGTGGTGCAATATCTGACGTAAGAGCTTTAAAAAGTTTTATCGTTTAGATTGGGGTTGCACAATTTCACAAGAGTGCTGCGTCCAGATTGTGCGAGACTAGGAAGAAGGCAGTCAAGTTTTTGTCTGAAGAAGGGAAAGGTATTGGGTGAAGAAGGAACTGAAAACAGTAGTCTGTGGAAGAATATATATATATATATATATATATATATATATATAAGCAAAATAGGTAGGAAAAAAAGCCAGCTGAAAATGGAAGTTAAAAACTAACCATGCAAGCGCGCTGACAGCAGTAGACATTGCATGGTAAGCAATGTAATTTCTAAAACAAGAGGATATTCAAAATAAAAACCAAAAGAAAATTATTGAAAATGAAAATGTTGATGAATCAGGGTGCCCATACAACACAAAAGGGTGTTTTCTACTTACATGAGCAGAAAAACGCTAAGAAATTGCTCATATACTCCCACAGACACCATTATGTTAAGAAATAAGATTTGAGTTTGGAAGACTATTGCTTGAACCACAAATATTAAGGTTTATTTAAAGGTCATCGACTTGGTAAGAGTAATCAACACACTTTCTGAGCTGCTATCTACTAGTCAACAGAGTTAAACTATATATTTTTTAATGTAGACAGAATTGGTTATCAAGACTGAATATATTATCCTACTTGTAGAGTATTATTGAAATTCTAATACTTAACTTTTTCCACTAAAAGAAACAATAAAATATAATACAAATTTTACAAGAGATCTGAATACGTGCAATCCGTACTTAACGGCAATATCTAGTTTTCAAATCATTTAAACGAGTGGAATAATAATTTTGATAGTGATAAAATATTTTAGTCATAGCTTTAGAATTCAAATATTTAAAAGGAGATGTGAAATGGTGAAAAAAGAATTATTCAAACTTAGAACAGTTCTTATTTTTAAGGTTTAAGGCTATAAATTTCAGACATAATTTCCATGCTCATTGCCCTTACTTTGTCACCAGTCAATACAGAAAGCAGTTTAGCAAGACATGTCAAAAAACAGTGTAACTCCAGATTTTAACAGTTGCTTCATTCAATAACAACCACTAGTTGCTAGATTGTGAATTTCATGAGAGCTGTATTCAGATCACGAATGCATTTCC
Source organism: Metellina segmentata (assembly GCA_947359465.1). Classification (NCBI taxonomy): domain Eukaryota; kingdom Metazoa; phylum Arthropoda; class Arachnida; order Araneae; family Tetragnathidae; genus Metellina; species Metellina segmentata. Next base: position 68,048,018 of record OX375875.1, on the reverse strand, counting down.
GTATTTGTGTTCATTTAGTGAAGGCTTTCGACCATGCACATTCCTGTGTTGCTTATTGAAGACGATTGTGGGGCTCTGTGTGAAGATAAGGCTGAGTGGCAATGAAGAGTGAAGCCGATAAAAGAATAGAAGCAGTGTTTGTCCTCACAGAGCTTCGAACAGTTGTTGGAATTGATTGGCATGGCATTAGAAATTCAAATGTCAGCCATGGATCATCCATCAATCTATCTATGGCTATTGGTGTGATCGGCATCTGTCAGGAGTGCCATATTGCCTATTTTAAAAATCAACGTGCACATAATCATGTACGTCAGTCTCTAATTTAGCAAGAATTGTAAAAGACAGTGCAACTTTGACAGCCAAAAAGTACTTCATAGAGAAGATAAATGACACTACTTTTTTCTATAGCATTTGTAACTTTAATTTTAGAGAAGTGGTGGCTCTTTATTCACTGCACGAATAAAAATGACTACATTGAGAATCAAACTACAGCAAATATGTTTCATAATACTCAAAAACCAAAAAGCATTTCCAATAAAATCCTATTAACTCGATTATTTTTTGTACAGTGATTGTCTTTCCAATTATTTTACTTTGGGTATGCTTTTTGCAATTTGTCAAGATAGAATTGAAATTCGGTTTTCTCTGCAAACTCGCGATATGAATATACTCTAAAACCTTCCTCAAATTTAATTTATCTGGGGTGGTTCAGTTTGTTGCTCTGAGGCCGTTTTTTCAGCATAAAGATAAATTATACTGGGCCTCGATTTGATTCAAGAGTATTCAGTACCACTACGACCATTCATGTCTTGACCAAAATTCGAACTCAGGAGCCCGTTGAACCTATAGCAATGATGAAGAGGATTGATGCGTTAGTTGGTTTGTCAGGTAGAGCTCTCATGGCACAAGGGTCGCGTTTGGCCAAGCTGAGCCAAACACAAAACAGACAACATCAAATAATGGACATACACAAGTTACTACTGAAACAGTTGAGAGAAAAATACTCTTCTTAAGGTAGAGGAATTTAACCAGCCCTGAATACAATTCGATAGATTGTTAGTTTAAGGGACAAATACATGGCCGAAGAGACATAGGAAAATATTGACGATTTGTCTGTAAAGCTAATGTACAGAGTCTGGTAAACTTTTCGTAATTTATGGTATAATTTGGTATGATGTATTAGAATGCCACTTCAGCAAGTCGTTTATATTAAAAATTCAGTCCCAGACATCGTCAAAAGGGGGATAAAACACACATTAATTCTTATCTGGAAATATTTTCTTTTCTCCAGTAGTTCGTGGACAGTGGTTAATATACCTTAGTCTGGATAGGAAAGTAGGGGATAAGCAACCGGTGTGTTGCACTGAATCCAACCAGAAACCATCATGTACGTGGGGGCTTGTGCACTCTAAATCTTTTGTGGCCTCAAATGTCCTCACGTTACATGGTGTGGCAGTTTGGAGAGTGGGAAGTGGGCTCAGGTGTTGTCTACTTAACTTACCGTGGTTCAAATTATGTGGTGTTGTCATAGGATCGGATTCATCCTTCTGGAATAAATCCGGACTGTCGCCAATAGCCCGTTATGTGGCTTCAGTGCAACGTTGATTCAACTGCCTACCTCCAGTACTTCGTTTGTGTTAAACTGAAAAACTCCCTCGTGAATTAAAAAGGATAGTCTACATAAAGTCGTCCAATATTATTTCGAAAGGAAATACCATTCATAAAAATCTAAGCTATTTTTCGAATATCCACTATTAATCCTACATGTTTAAGGGAACGTGGTAATCCATTTGGTAGAGTCCGGTATTTGGAACCGGAGGGTTGTGATATTGGGACTCGATTCAACCAAAGATAGTCGTGTTCGTGGGGGGCGGATGCATGTCAAACCTCGTGTGACTTTAAATGTCCTGATGTGGAATCATTTTGAAGATTCCTGCTCAGGTATTGACGTCATCTGACCGTGACTCAAAAATTCTAAATTTGTTGTCCTAGCTTATTTCCCTTATGGATTGATCCCGGACCTACGCCAACTGTCCAACGCGACGTTAATTTAAGCACTTACCAACCATTTGTGTTTACACTGAAAACCTCTCATATATGAAATAGAAAGGTATTTTTAATTAGCTTGCAACTGAAGCAAGACAGAGGGCTATTGGCGACTGTCCGGGATCAAACCGGAGGGGAAAGAACCGAGAACCCCACGTTGTAATTTTTAACCAGTCACGTGACGAGGTCACACCTGATCAGGTATTCCACTCTCCAAACTTCCACTCCTTGCCTGTATGAGAAAGGATGGTCGAAATAAAAAAAGGCAGTTCAATCTGATTTGTAAAGTAAACACCATTCATGAATCTCAGCGGTTTCCCACTTTAATTCCCCTTCGCTTTTAAGAGCTATTTTCATGCCTTTCGAAATCTTAACTCCTTGCCAGGTTTTGACAAAATTGTCACGTGTTAGAGTGGCGTGCGGACAATGACGTGATAAATCATTAACTGATGTGTGCAGGAGCAGGTTAAGTTAAGCGATGGAAGCACGAGAAGGGAAGCTTTCTAATCTCACTGACATGTAGCTACCTCGTGTTTAGGTGTTTATTGCTCAGAAAATGCCATTAAAGTGCTTTATTTAATGGGGCTATACTTTAAATTATAAGACACACAATTAGCACTTACAACTTTGCTCATACGGGCATGGATATCAATTGTCCGGTACTGAACTGCCAGCGAGGAAATTAAATCGTCTGAGTTTCATCTACGATTTCGATTTCAGGGCCTGAAGTCGTCGAAAGTCTAGTGAAGCACTAGTAATTTTCACATAGCTTTTACGTAAATACCTGAAATGTTCTTGTTTAATCTGCTTATAAGTTTGAAATGTTCCTTTCGTGTTGCTAATATTTTATTTGTTTCTTGCTTATATTTTAATTTGATCTTTTCACCTATATCTGACTGCCCTATAGTTTATTAGACATTAGTTAGGAGCGAAGTAGTTAAATGAAGGTTGTACTTGAGCAGCCGCACAATGGGCGATTGGCAACAATCCGAGTTCAATTTCAAAGGGAAATAAGTGAGGCAAGACCTAGAAATTTTGAACCACAGTCCGATGATGAGGTCCATACCTGAGTTAGCATTCTAATGAACTTCCACACCACGCTAACTTGAGGACATTTGATGTCACGACAGATTTAAAGTGCATCAGACCCTACAAACATGATTGTCTTGGTTAGACCAAGTCTCGAATTCGCAACCTTCAGGTTGATAACTCATGCTTCTCTGCTAACTTCGCTACCAGGTCCCTTTCGTTGATTCTATATTATTCTTAAATGTTTAAATACTGAAATACTAAATACCCTAGCGTTGACGCATAGTGTTGAAGTATGGAGAGGGGAAAGTGTATCTACCAACTGGGCTACCAGGTCCCCTTAAACATGTAGGAATTTTAAAGTGGAAATTTCGATAAATCCCTTAGACTTATGAGTGGATTTACTTCTCCAAACTTCTCCATCCCCGTCAGGTCAACACTTATTCTTCAAACTGCTTCATCCGCGTCAGGATAACACTCCTTCTCCAAACTTCCTCATTCCCGTCTGGACAACGCTCGTTCTCCAAACTTCCTCGCGTTTCCATCAGGACAACACTCATTCTCCAAACTTCCTCATTCGCTTCAGGACAACACTCATTCTCCAAACTTTCTCATCACCGACAGGACAACACTCATTCTCCAAACTTCCTCATCCGCGGCAGGATAACACTCATTCTCCAAACTTCCTTGCCCGCGTCAGGACAACACTCATTCGGACTTCCTCATCCGCGTCAGGACAACACTCGTTTTCAGAACTTCATCCGCATCAGGACAACACTCATTCTCCGAACTTCCTCATCCCCGTCAGGACAACACTCATTTTCTTCTAACTTCCTCATTCCCGTCTGGACAACGCTCGTTCTCCAAACTTACTCTTCCGCGCCGGCAGGACAACACTCATTTTCCAAACTTCTTCATCCGCATCAAGACAACACTCATTTTCCGAACTTCCTCATCCCCGTCAGGACAACACTCAATCTCCAAACTTCATCATACGTGTCAGGATAACACTCATTCTCCAAACTTCCTTATCCGCGTCAGGACAACACTTACTTTTCAAACTTCCTCATCCGCGTCTGGACAACATTCATTCTCCAAAATTCCTCATAAGCGTCAAGACAACACTCATTCTTCAAACTTTCTTACCCGCGTCCGTCAGGACAAAACTCATTCAAACTTCCTCATCCGCGTCAGGACAACACTCATTCTCCAAACTTCGTCATCCGCGTCACGACATTTGAACTAAGACAGATTTCACGAGTACCAATCTACATGTACCCAACATGATCTTTGAATGGATCGGGTAGTGAACTCGCAACACTCCTATTGCAAATTCACAACTCTTCCATCCGAGTGACTGGTGAAACCAAATATAAACATAATTGAATCACCTTAAATCGAATTTTTGGTTACTGGTAAAGCATACCTAAATGACTTTGAAAATATACAAAAAAATCACAGCAGGTAATGTTTCACTTAGCACTCCTGCCTTTCGATTGGAATAGAATACCAAGAGATAGGTCTCCTTCCAAAAAAATTTATTTCTAAATACATGCCGGCACCATAAGCTATCAACAAAATAATAGCATTTAGAAAATTTTATTCTAAGCTGAATTAATGTTGCCAGACAAATAATGTATTGAAAAAATTGAATTTATCAATATTGAAGAACAAAAGACATTTTTAGATTCGTCATAACTTTGCATTTCTTCACCTCTTCGCTACCTAGGTCCACACACGTTAACCTCCACTCCTTCGCCTTAAAAATAAGCTTTCTGAAAAAAATTGGTAGTTAAAAATGGTCTGTCGTTATCTTATGAATCCTGTTAAGAATCGTGTGTGCACGTGCAAGCTAACAAATGGCTGTATAAATCGGTAGTTCCTGTGGAATGTTAATTATTCAAAAGCGATTTGGAAGAAATGGCGTCAATTCACCGTGCTCGTAAAAGTAAGTAAATTTCATTTGTTTTTAAATCCCTAAGTTAATGTGTTTTAGTTGATAATTTCTTAAAATATGTGATGATATAGTTTTTCTGATTTAATAAATATCTTAAAATTTGAAAATTATTTTGCTTTCAGCTAAATTGATGCGACCAACTAAAATAGGAATTTGCTAGAGAAGTTTAAAGTATTTCATAATATTTATAAGAAAAAAAAAATTTTAAACAATTTTTATATGGTTGGTAGTGAAGAGGTTAAAGAGTATCCAATGACCATTCTGTATAGCTATGTGTTATTATGTAATCCCTCTTCTATAACAGAAGAATTTGAGACATTAATTTTGTTTAGTTAATGTAAAAAAAAATCAAGCCCAGTTTTAGAGCCACAGTATAAATTATAACATATATTTACAGCTGCGTTAATAGATAAAATAATGGTGAACATCATACTATGCTCATTAACTAAATTAAATATCACTGAAGAACTCCAACATACGATCGTATAAAAAAACTCTTAGGGAAAAACACCAGAAAAAATTAAGATAGTTTATGCTGTTAGAGTAGAAATAAGACATTAATAAAAGTAATTACTCCTTGCTTTTAGTCGTGACAAGGATTACAATCATGGCTAATTAAATTCACCGCGTAAAAATGTACTAGCGTAAACATCATGAGCATGAATGTTCCATTAGCAAGGAATTCTTCTTTTGGCGCGTATAGGTCATTTAGGGAACTCTTCCATTCCTAATTTCCATGCTCTAAGTGCAACGAAGAATTTCTCCTTTGAAACTCCCGCAAACATATGATCAGAGGCCTTTTAGCTTTTCAAGCGAAATGCGGCATCATCAACAATTTCTTTTTGTAAAGAATGAAGCCAAACAAAAAACTTTTTAAAACATCCAGAGCCGCACGTTTGAACCCCAAAAAAATGGACCTGTATCATAAACAGGAGTCATTTCGACCCGGGGAGAGCACGGGCAGGTTAAGGTAATGGAGGTAGATCTTTGTTGGGTCAAAAATGCTTGAAAGCTTAAGATTTTATTTCCCCGTTTGCTTTACTTTACATTGTGCGACACTTTGGAATTTCTTTGCGCTCGAAGCTCATTTTGAATGCAAATGATTTGAGCTTTTAGGCTCTTCAGTGGTTTCGAAATTTTAACTAAAGCGCTCTTTTTTTTCTCCGACAGTTCCACTTATTTGTTTCGAAAATTGTCCTCTGCCGTTTCTGGCTCACTTCATTCATTTACGAAAGCATGTGGTGAGGGGTGAAGAATCTATAAACGTTCAAATGAGGTGGTGCTTTCTTCTTTTACTTATGATCTGCCGAATGGCTTTTGGGTTCATTTCATTTCTGGGGTGCTTTTTTTCAAAGCTGGGGTTAAAAGTCTTATGTTGAAGTTTGAGAAACGCGTTTTTTTCCCTCGTTTTTCTTTTTAGCGATGGTTGTGAATTTCTCTTTTCTTTAAATGGGTGGTGAGTAAAATTGAAAGCAATGAACTGTTAAAGTTTGGCTTTGAAAACGTTTTTAAAAATTATCATGAAAAAACGGCGGCGCAATTCCGGTACCGGAACTTCATTATCCTTGTTTAAGAAAGCTTTCATTGTAGTGCCTAGTCTATAGCTTGTTTGTTATGATGTTATGTTTAATTTTTTTTTTTGTGTGCCTAACTAAAATACATTAAAAATAGAATCCTCAAAAATCCGAGCTTTCCAAGAAAAGCTTTGTGTGAGACGACCTACGTTTATCTATAAACTAAATGTAGGTTGTGAGCGTGTCTTGGGGTTGAAAGTATTTCCTGTACGTATCCTTAAAGTGACGCCAATGTTTTGCGAATACAATTTTCAAATACAAACAGTGTCTGCAGGAATGTTCATCACAGGCCTCAAAGCTAACCGTTTGGGGTATTCAAGGTGCTAAAATTTATTTATATCTCCTAAAATTGATCTTATGCCTCCTAGTAATCTCGACGGGTATATCGTCATTGGGAAATCTGACCAGATCTTGATAGACGAGATATCTCGTCATTTCAAACTCCAATGCGACAGTAATTATATACCTACTTACCTCGCCATTTGAATAGACCATATCTTGATCTCGTCTTCATAATTGGACACATCTTTTGTTCATATTGTCTTCATAACATTATGATTACGAAGTATCTCGTAAATGAGCAAGATTGGTCAGGTCTTTATTGACGAGATATCACATGGAAACTACTTGAAGCGTTAACATATAATCCTGTTTCTACGTTCTTTTCTACACTTATCACACGTTTTAAGATATCTTATTGCCTTCTGTCATCAGGATGCTTAAAGTGGAGATGCTAACTCTTCTGTGTAGTTTTAGCAACATATGTACAGCTTTGTAGCTCAAATAAAACTACATAAACTAAGCAAGAAAATCGGTGAAGGAATTTCGTATGAGTTGATTTCATATTGATTTAGAATAGCGAGCTTTTCAAAAGAGTTGTAGCAATATTATTCAGCTCTGTATTGTAGGTGTGTTTTTATTGTACCATCGAAACATTACCTGCGTCTAAGCCATTTATTTTGTAAACGCGCATTCCGTGCAGATCTTGCCCTTGAAGCGTAGAAACAGCCTCAACAAACACTGTTAAGTTTCACGTGTTCATTTAATATTACCTTCGAATCAATCTTGCTGCTTTCAGATTCAGTAAAAGGGATCATTATATCCAACAATCAGAGTGTGATAGAAATATTTTATCTTTTATAAAAATCTAATTACTAAAAGAGAGCTGGAAACCCGATTGCCTTCCTTTATATATTTTTTAAGTTCTTATAGACTTCTTCGAAGTTCTCTGAATGAATTCTTTTTTTCATGTCGTAAGACTATTTTTGTTATCGTTGGCTATCTAATTCAACTCCGAAAACTAGATTAGAGGGGGAAATTGGACTGTATCAAGTATATAATCCTTTCAGATGGAAGAGTCGATTTCTTCAGTAAATGTGTCTCGTATTTCTGTAGATAAAATCTTAGATCGATCAATCAGCTGCAAATAGAGTTTTATTTCTCAGATATTATATTTTATGTTTCCCTAGATAAATTTGTACTTCGAAATTTAGCTCAGTTTACTAAACAGATTTTTCAATTCAGACGAACTATTATCAATTATGAGGGGCATTGTTTATCAAGCTAAATGCAGGTGGCGGTACTGCGTCTGAGGTAATGCGTGTTCTTTCTACGTATACTGAACATGATGTCATTTGCCTTGTTTTCCGCATACAATTCCAATACTTCTCTAATAAAATCCCAAAGAATTCATTTCTTATTGATATATGATAGTTGTTTGGTGGTTTGGTCAACTTCAATTAGACTATTCCTTAAAATGGTAATAGATAAACACATTTTAAGGAAAACACGATAAGTGTCATGCAAGAGGTGTACAGAAGAAGTAAAATCTTCGCAGACAGTCTGGTTTGTTTGTTTACACTGAAATTCCCTCTTATATTTATTTAAATTAAAGTTGCTCTTCTCAGACATAAACATTAACTTACTAATAAGATAGTAGTTGGATATACAGTTATAGCTTATCAAACAGCAGCAAAGCAAATTGATCTTCTTCGAGTCGTTATAATATTATCATTTAATAGTTCAAATCAGGAATATTTATCACGTAAGTTACTAGTTCTATAGGAAAATATAAGCCAACAACAACATACAGAATTGTGTAAATTTTCTCTTTGTAATAAAGTTTATTTTAGTGAATTTAAACGCAATATTCTAATTCACGAACATAATAAACGCTTATGTATTCAAGAACTGGGAATGCTGTGGTGACCGGTGACGTTTTCAATTAAAGGATTCCTGGAAACAGTTTCAAGAGGATCAAAAGAATTTCGAATTGTTTGAATAGCTGCGTAGTACTAGAAAATGTAAGATAACATGGCCTTTTCAATAGTGATAGGTAGGTGGTTAATTAACGCAGTAGTGTAACAACACTACGAGATATTGTCGATGGTCTGGGATCAACCCTAAAGGGAAAGACGGGAGAACATCTCGCAATTTTGAAGGTAATGGTTTGGTAATAAGATCAACACCTGAGTTGGTAGCCTACTCTCCAAACTTTAGTACCATGCCAACGTGAGTACATACGAGGCCACGGCATATTTAACGTGCACCTACCCCCAAGTATATGACAGTCTTTGGTTTGAGCTAGTTTTTGGAACTCGCAACTCTCTTGTTTCAAATCTACTACTCGTCCAGCTGGGTAATTTGGTAATTTTTAATTAACGTCGTACTGAAGCAACACAACGGGCTATTGACGACGGTCCGGGATTAATCCCCTAAAGGAAAGATCCGAGGAAAACACCACGTAATTTTGAACCACGGTTGGATGACGAGGTAACACCTGAGCTGGTAACCCACTCTCCAAACTCGTCCAACTGGGATACCGTGGCCTATTCCATTGTAGATATGCCAATATATATTTCAAAAAAAAATTTTAACGTGAAAATTGCTAAACAAATTTTGAAGACTGGTTTATCGTTATACTGCCGGAGCCCATCTATTCACTAATGTAAATAATTTTTGTCAAAAAAAAAAGGTTCTAAAAGATTTTTTTTTCTGTCAACCTCAGTGAAGGATTTGTCCCTCTTGTAAGTATTTCGTAATGGGTAACTAGACGTGAAATCCTTGTCTTCAGATTGTTTGTTTACACTAAAAATCCGTCTCATATTCACAACTATGTTTAAAGTTTTCATCGAAATGTACGTTCTACTAGATAGGAATTCGCCACAAGGCTTCTCTGTGTTACTGTGGTAGTGTACGTTTGTACAATTTTTAAATCCTTTCTAGTGAAAGCTTTATTTAGAGGTATAAAAAAGAAGGATTCTACACCGAAGCATCGACAAACATTTTGTCAATGAATTCGACTGTCGTTGAGTTGCTAGTTTGTACGGAGAGAGTCTTCGTCCTAGGAATATTGGTGAGTTGGGTTTTATGTCGAAAGGACCCTGTTTGACCAAGCTGTGCCAAACACATGACAGACAAGGTCAGGCAAAGAACATTATCACAGAAGGAAAAATGTACTTTCACGGATGAGACAAATTCATCCAGGCTGAGTTACAGAAATCGAACCTACACCTCATCGCACAATGAGAGGTGGTATCATATTTGCTGTTGATATATTTTACTGGAATGAAATAAGATCCTATAGGATATCTTAAAATTTGACTTTGCATCTCCATACACCCTTCTAAAAACTTAAGATACAAAGTAGTTATGCAGCCGAGCTGATAAAAGTATAGATTAACCCTTTGAGTGGGTTTAGGCAAGATATCTCTTACATCAAGATTTGACAAATTTCCCTAATGGATATCTTGTCATAAAAATATTGCCTATATCTTGTGACATCGAGATCAAGACTAGAATACTTTTCATCTAACGACGATATTTTGCTCACTCCTTTCAACAACGTCATATCTCAAAAATCGGAGATTTTTAGTTATACCTGTTTTCAGAATGCCCTGAAAGAGTAGTATATCCCAGCAAGATCGTCATATCATACTGCTCAATATTTATCCGCTAGAGAGCACAAGTAATATTTATTTTTAATACATTTTATTCTACTTTTAAAGTTTAAAATCACTCTTCAGAAAAATCACGTTTTTTTAGATAGAACGTTGTTGAAAAGAGTGAGCGATATGTCGTCCATCAAGATCTGGTCTAGTTTGGTAATAACGAGATACCTCGTCAAAACTGTATCCGTAAAGAAAGAAATCCGGTCTAAAAAAGTAAATCTTTCAGTATAAAAACTTCGTTATAAATAACAATTTGTGTATGTTACATTATACCAAAGCATTTTGTTGAGATTGGATTCTAAAGCAGAGAGTGGTTTTAGGAGTTATGAGAAGTTATCGACGTTTTAAAAAGTGATATCATTACAAAAGCAATAACAAAATAATTGGAAATGAAAAACATGCTGCCTATGTAAGGAATAAGATGAAAAATTCTAATAAAAGTGATCACATTGAAGTATCGAGACACGAAACCAATCGATATATTCATTTTGTCTTGAAAATATTATTTACTAGCATGGAATACAGTTTTTGATAGGCATCTCTTGATAATAACAACAATATATTTCAGTTTTATTTTTCCTTTTTTTAAACGTTTATTTAACTTATTGTTTACAGTACACGATGTGAACTATACTTTTTAAAACAAACACTCACTGATACAGAAATATACATGATTAACTTTCTGCATCACGATGATATTACATCAGTTATAAGCTTGCTTTTTCCAGTTTTAAAACGAACCAATTACTTTTTACTCCTTTCGGAAATAATAAGTTCCGAAACTTCCACTTATACTGTTGCTTAAGACGACCAATGTATAAATTCAGGTGAACTGTTTCCAGCATTTTAGTTTATTTTACTAATTGCAAACACACAAACATAACACTGTATACACTTTAACATGAATGCAGTTGAACCCTCTTCACAAAACATCTGTTTGAGAGTTTCTTATATTCTTTGACATCAGCTCTAGGGCATGCTTTAACAGTTTTTAAATGAACCAACTTTTTTCTTTCATTTCGGAAATAAATTCTAAGTATTCCATATATCTGGCAATGACCAGAACCTTCTTTAAATGCTTTAATTTCAATAAAAAACTGTCATAAGTTTCAAAATTCTGTAAAACATTTGTTTTTCGGTGGATTATTTTCAAACTTAGAATTTTGAGTGTGCTGCTTTTAAAAACCACTTTTTAAAACTTCAATCGCTTAAACTTGTGGTTATGTACAAAATATAAGAACCGATTTTGCCAGAGTTATTTTTTAGTTTTTCGATCCACACAAAATCTCAAAAATCAATTTCTCTGCTGTAATAAAACTTCACAGTCTATATAGGATCCATGGTCTATAAAATAAAAACAACTCTCAAAATTTTTGCTTAAAAAAGATTTTACGTTTTTAGCAATGATATTCTGATATGTACACCAATTTTAACATATCACTACTGTAGTTTCTAAGATATCTCATGCACCACAAAACTGTAAAATTAAACTTGGGCAAAAAAAATCGATTTTTGTTTGTAAACATAACAGTTTAAATGATTGAAGCTTTGAAATTACTTTTTAAATATAGTATCCATACTATGGAAGTTGTAAATTTGAAAAGAATCCAACTTCAAGTAGATTTTTTACCTTACCTTTGAAATTTTTATCTAATTTCAGAGAAATAACAGTGTTCAAAGGACCAGTCTCCTGCCTCTTCAGACGATTAATGCTAAAATCATGCAGTTGATTTTAGCATTATATTTATTTCTATATAATGTAATGACTTTTTCTGGCATTTCAGTTCCATTTTCATAAGACACAATAATCGTAAATACATGAACTCAACACCGTAGACACTAAGCCGAGAATTTTCCTTAAACCCTTCAAAAATCATATTTCGCTGCGAGTTTCTTACATTCTTTGGGGTCTGTGCCTTTGCAGATTAACTCTCAGCCTCTGCCTTTCCCGAGTTAATGGTTGATTAGTGTCATAAATAACGCATTTCTAGTCGCAAGAGAATGTGATCCCCTTCCCATTATGATTTCCTGGAGCGAGAATTCCCCCCTGTGTTCAAAATGAGTTCATTAGCTGTTTACACTCTCCGCACTGGCCACACATTTTCTTTCACGTACGGCCATTGCCATTAAGCTCCCTCTAGAATACGGTATTCGGTTCAACGGATGAGGATGAGGCGGCTCGCGTCTCGCTTTGCAATTACTATGTCAACGAACTGAAGTTTTCTGCGGAATGCCTTCAGCGGAAATATTCATCGATTCCGACTTGTCGGAAAAGATGCTTTCTGTCCGTCTCCCTCGATTTGCTTTGCGGTGCGGATCGCTCACTTTACTTGTCTTTTGTGCCTATAAATGCTTGTGAATATATTTTCAAGATAGCTTCCTGCTCAGTTGGGGTAATGGTTATGTTCCCTTTGATTAGAATTCTCTCACTCCTATTTTGCAATCAAAATTAAATAACCGTAAAGTCATTAAATATTCACCGATTCCGACTTGTTAGAAAAGATGGACTCTGATGAGTTTTGGATAGGGTTGTGTTTGTTTACATTATAAACTTGACAAGTTCCCTCATTTCTAAATGCATTCAATTTTACTATCAAAGTTAAATAGTAAGATCTATAAATATTCATTATCTACCAGCAGTCAAAGGGATGAATTTTGTCCATCCGCCGCTATATACTTCGGTGCTGATCATGCACTTTACGTGTCTTTTGTGCTAAAAAATGTTAACGAATATATCTTCGAGATAGCTTTTCCTGCTCAGTTTTGGTAATAGTTGTGTTCGTTTCAATTAGAATTATCTCGTTGTTAACTGTACTGTGTATTGCATCCAAAGTTAAATTGCAATAATCTCATTAAATATTCACCTATTCCAACTCGTCAGAAACGAATCTCCTTGCTGATTTTCGGAAATGTTTGTGTTTGCTTACATTAAAAATTGATGATTCTCTCGTTCTCTAATGCACTCTAATTTACAATCAAAATAGGGAAATAGTGAAGTCAATACATATTCACCGACTTCCAGTTATCCGAAAGGGTGAGTTTTGATCATGCACCGCTATTTACTTCGTTGCTGATAACTCAATTTACTTGTAGTCTGTACCAATAAATGTTTGAGAAAATAGTTTTTTCGAGTACTTATATTTACTTCCGAAGTTGAATGTTCACTTTACTTGTACTTTGTTTACATTACAAACTTGACAAGTTCTCTCTTTTCGAACTGCACTCTATTTTATAATCTCAGTTAAGTAGTAAGATGTATAAATATTCCTTTTTTTTTTATGCCTATAATGTGTTGAATATATTTCCAAGATAACTTCCTGTTGATTTTTGGAAATGGCTGTGTTTTGATTATAATACTCTGATTCCTAAATGCATTCTATTTGGTAATCGAAGTTATAAACATCCTAATAATGATTAAATTCCAGCAATTTGGACTTATTGGAAAAATTGCTCGTTGCTGTTTTTTTAATGATTGTATTTGTTTACATTATAATCTTGACGAATTATCTATTTCCTAAATGCAATCTATTTTACACGATCAAAGTAATTTAGTAAAGTTTTTAAATATTCATCGATACCGACATAGCAGAAAGATTCGTTCTGTTGGTTTGTCACCTTCTAATTCCTGTGCTGATTGTTCACTTTACCTTTATACCGATGAACGCTTGTGAAAGAGTTTGTAATGTATCATATAAAAAGAGCTTATTTGATTGGCCTCAAACAACAATCGAGATCAATCTTGAATAATTTTAATGCACTGAGAGATTATTTTTAATCTTTTAGCTACCAGCTGTAAAAGTTTCTGGATGAGGATAAATTTAAATCGAACATCTCTTTTTAACATAACTCCATTAAAAACTACACGCATTACTCCTACTTAAAATGAAGTAGAATATTATCTTAGTCCACACACATCATTTTCAATCTTATTAAAAGAAGAGCTAGTTACATGAAATGTGACAGCGCACGAAAAATATATATTTCAAATATACTTCCAGTCTCAGAAAAAGAACTGAGGGGGTAAGGAGTTTTTATTTACCAGATAATGTAAAACACAGCGACGGTCATATTCTTTTATTATACGCAAACACTCCTGACACTCAAAATCGATGATTTGCTTTGAAAGAATCGATTTTTTTTTCCTTGTTCCCAACTCAACCATCCAGAATCTTTATCGATTAGACCCGCTTTTTAACATACCAGGTAATCTTTCATTTTGTCGTTTTTAAAAGCCGTAAAATAAATAAGACGAGAAAGAGGAGATGACATCCTTTTTCATTTGGTTTTGTTTTTTTGCCTGTCGCATGGAAGTGAGCTTTAAAATGCAAAACAAATCAATTGGGACCGTATTTTTGATGTCCGAATAAATAATTCAAAACCGGTCATTACGGAATTATAAAAAGGTGGAGCAGATGTAGTTAAACCGTCTTTTTCAACTTATTCTGCTCTCGCTTGCTGTTCTAAAGGGAGTGTTTTGGGGGCAGGCGTGTCACTTTTCGAAGTTAAGTATTCCGTTTTGCGTTTCTTTACCACCCAAAAAAAAAGCTACAGCTACTAGCTGTACATCTATCGTCGTTTCGGATTTCTAAAAAGTCATTAAAATGAGGACCCTTGTATATGTAGAAAGTAACTACTTATGAAGAGGGATTACAATGTCACAGAATAAGAAATATGCCAGCATTTTTGTGTAAAGTGTGTCATGATTTCTCTCTCTCTCTCGTTTAATCGAGGAATAAAGGTATGGTTTAAAGCGTTTCATTTGAATATATTTTTTAAGTAATATTAATAAAGGTATGGTTTAAAGCGTTTCATTTGAATATATTTTTAAAGTAATCTATATATATAATTCTCTTACGTGGCACGCAAAAAAGACGTTATTAGTTGACGCGTTTTGGCAACATTGTACGATTGTTTGTTTACCACATGACCTCGCGCATCAATATATATATATATATATATATATAATTGAATTTATAAGCGTTATCGGATGAAATTTTATTGAAAAAAAAATGAATTTTAGTTGAGCTGTTGCAGTTTATAATAGAAATAAAAGAAAACGGATGATCTTTTCAGGGCCATTTTAAAACGGTCCTTTTCAGGGCCAGCAATTATAGTTCAACAAGACGCTTGCACTACAACTTTTAACAACAAACGCAATGAAAAGTGTGGGTGTTCGAGAGCTGGGGAAATGTACACAAACAACATGCTGGGTATTCAATTTCCAAAGCAGAGGTCACATTTCGAGTCCAAATTTGCTCAAAGTTTTCATTTGAATTCTGATTTTAGAGGTACTGTATGTATGTTTTCTGTAATACAGCAATTTTAGATTTGAAAAACATTTTTTTGGAATATCATATTTTGTAAACAATTCCTTCTGCTAGGACACATGTCTTCATTGATG
The DNA here is from genome assembly GCA_947359465.1 of Metellina segmentata. NCBI lineage: Eukaryota > Metazoa > Arthropoda > Arachnida > Araneae > Tetragnathidae > Metellina > Metellina segmentata. Next base: position 68,032,061 of record OX375875.1, on the reverse strand, counting down.
CGAGCGAAGCGAGCATAGGTTCGCGTAGCGAAATAAAGAGGATTGCGAAGCAATCCTCCGGGGGTTGGCGAGCGTCAGCGAGTTGGGGGCGGGCCCCCTAGTATTATAAAAATCATTAGTGTCTCTGTTTGTATACCGGTTCCACCCATCAATATTAAGTGATTTTTATGTGTTGTAGATTATGTTCGTTTATGCAGCGAAATGAGGGATTCACTGGTAGTCTCTAAGACAAATCGCGCATCATCCAAACCTATTTATGAAATGCTTTAAACTCCTCAATGAACCCACACACAATCACTCTGTCTAGAAATCATTATTCTAAGTATTTTATTGTTTAATCACTTTAGTATACCAATTATTTTATTGTTTTAATCACTTTAGTATTCTAATTATTTTATTGTTTTAATCATTTGAGTATTCTAGTTATTTTATTGTTTTAATCCCTTTAGTATTCCAATTATTTTATTTTTTTACAATGTTACCAAATAAACCAGCATGGAATACCATCCTACGTTTATTTATTTGGTAATGATATAGCTGATATTACTGACACATGATAGTTTTGATCGGATAAAAACCATCAAATAGCAATTCCACAGCCTTCGGAAATTGACTCAGTTTACAAATCGAAAAGTTACTAAAAATGATTTGTTCCATCCCCGAGTTCTCGGTATCCCGTAAAACTCACTAGGTATCACTTTTTAAAAGTTCAAACTGCATCAAACTGCTCTGCAAGTCTTATAAGCGATATCTCAAGATATATGACTTTAGAGGAAAGAGTTGAGAACTTACCTTGTCTTTGGTTCCCAGCAACTCTTTCACATATTTTAGATCATATCGGTGTCTATGGGACAGCACCTGAATGAATAGAAATTGGTTGCTATGTGGCTTGAAAAACGTGGTCTTTTGGACTTGATTTAGTCAAAAAGGATAAGTAATAACAACACAACTAATTATTTTTCACCATGGCTGTGCCTCATTACGTGGAGAAACTGCCTATTTCCGCATAAAGATATTATAGTCATTTTCTGTCAAGCTAAAAGTAGCTGGTGATAGTGTTTCTGCAGCACGACGTTTTTATTGAACGCATTCGTAATGTGACGGCAGGTGGCTTGTTTATTGAACAGAATTTTAGCACTTCGTCAATAAAAGTTCCAAAGAATGAATTCTGTATTTATGTATAATATTTGATTGGTCAACGCCAATTCGATTACATGCCAAAGGTGTCAAAAACGTCAATAAGCTTCACTTTAAATTAACTTCGATGTGTATCATACGAATGAATTTGGGTAGAACAAGTAAAATCTTCGCAGACAGTCTGGTATGTTTCCTTAAACTGAAAATCCCCCTCGCAGGAACCCTCTTATGCACGGTAAGATATCCTGTTGCGTATATTACAGTTCAAATTCAGCTTGTAGCAATGTTCGAGAGATACTCCATCTTACTTCAGATAAACTGAAAAAATGTACAATGATTGTTGTGAAACAAGCTACATTATGAATGACAAACCCCTAACAGTATATTTCAAATTGAGAATCTTATGTGTGAAGTTAAACAAATAATTGTGAACTTAGTAAAAATTAGAGTATTCACTCTTCTTACACAAATTATTTTTTAATAGATCACATTTCCAAACAGCGTCTGAAAAAGTATAATGAAGTGATAGATGTTTCCGGTTCTTTAGTTTAATGAAACTATTGAGTTCAGACTTTTCTAACAGATCGAATGCAATTGTAACTAATTTAATAATATACTAAGTGGACAAACTTGATTTATCTCTCTCACCACGGTCATTTTTTGCTGCTCGAAGGTTATATGAAGTTTACGTCTAAACGTGGATTCTAAATCACAACAAACATTCAGGCCAAAATCGAGAACCTAGAACTGTCCAAGATATTTCACAATGAGTAGAACATTCAGAAAAAGATTGAAACTTTTGAAAATGTATCCACTTTTTTCGTTTCTTTACTCCGTAAAAGTTGCTTTACTGCTCATACACTTATATCAAGACAAAACCAAATTTACGAACAAATGAATAGTCCTCAAACGGTGATCAGAATAGCGCTATTGTGTGGTAACAGAAAGTAATGTAGAATATTGCGCATTTCACTTCAAAATTTCTTGGTGCGTATTTTTTTACGATTGTTATGCTATTTTTTATTGAGATTGTTTAATATTTGGAAGATGCAAATTTTATTTGTGAATACACCTAAGAAAAATTTTACCGTTGTCTCGAATGCATTTAAATGTACTTCAAGGTCACTTAAACAATAAAAAAACTTAAATATATGGCTGATTATTTTTCACCTGAAAAGCTTAGTGTAAAAACTTTGCAAGCAAACCTAAGATTTCATCTTAACTAATTTATTTAGTCAATCTTTGGGTACTGTGTGTATATGTTTAAAACTATTATCATTATATTATCTTATATACTGTAAAGTGTAGGTTACCATGATGCTAACGTTCTTATTTTGTCAATACATGATTTATGCAACAATTTCTTTTTGAATCCTCGATTATTCTTTTCTTTACGACTATTTTTGTTGACTTCATTTCAATCTTAATTTGTTTATGACTGTCTAATTTGTTTGTATTATTATTATTGTCTTGGAATTATACTAAACGTACATGGATGGAGGAAAAATCATTTTTAATTTGATAAAAAATCAAACTTATCTTTTAATCTATCATGCTTGTTTGGAAAAAAGGCTTAGAGACATTATTCCAACTAACAGTGACATAACGAATCGATCCTTTGATGAATTTCTACCTCCTTTCTGTCATACTATTTAAATACAACGGGAAAATATTGAACTGGGATGTCGTAGAGGCGTACACTAATGCATCTTAAAAATAGAACTGTTCGACGTCAACCAATTCTGAAGCTCTAATTGTTGATGCATTCCATGCTGGAGTGGAACTTCAATAAAGTTCTCGAAAGCGTTCTCCATTGAATAAGGGTGAATTTATAGAGTGAGAATTCCTTTCTTGAAACCCTGGTTACCATCAAGTGTCTCGAACATTCCGGTCGATCTCCCAGGTAACCATAACCAAGAGTTATTTGAAGCAGTAACTATGGTAACATATCAGAGGCAGTGTGGAGAGAAACTTTCGATTGTCAGATCATACCACTAGATTTTGCATAAGAATGTCTTTTTCAAGTGCATCGATTTTCACTCTGTTGACTCCAGCGGTATATTTAATGAGAAAAATCTACAAGTTTAGAGACTCCTTTCAATGAGCTACTAATTAGAGCAGTGGCTGAGACAGACAAAGGATTTATTGAGTTCTTTTTCACTTTCTGGGGACTTTTATTTCCATCATTTTTTTATTTTTAAGTTCACTAATTCATGTGGAGTGTGGAAAGTACGTATTCTAATTTCAGCTGAAAGTATTTGACTGAATCAATACTGTAGAGAAAAGGAACTGAAACAATATCTATAAATTCTAATGATGATTAAATAAATTTGCGAGCTCGTGCAGATGCATTTAGATGTTCGTTTCTGTGGTTATTAAAACTTATATAGTTTTTTTATAAAAGCTTTTTGTTTGATTTAAAATCAAGATAATGTATTTCCGTGTAGTTAAATGGCTTTCTATGGCATAACTACAAAATAAAGTGAAAAACACAGCATTTAAAAAAATTACTACAACTAGCAATTCAAGAGTTTTGATTAGCTTTTCTAATGATGATAAAAATAAATTTGCGAGTTCGTGCAGTTGCATTTCGATGTTCGTTTCAGTGGTTATTAAAACATATAGTTTTTAACAAAAGTTATATGTTTTATTTAATCTAATCTCAGGAGAATGTATTTCCGTGTATTTAAATGGCTTGCTATGACATAACTACAAAATAAAGGGGAAAATCAGCATTTAAAAAAAAGTACTACAAATAGCAATTCAAGAGTTTTGATTAGCTTTTCTAATTATGATAAAATATTTTCTAATGATGATAAAATATTTTCTAATGATGATAAAATAAATTGTAAAGATGATAAAATAAATTCGAATGATGATAAAATAAATTCTAATGATGATAAAAATAAATTCTAATGATGATAAAATAAATTTGCGAGTTCGTGCAGTTGCATTTAGATGTTCGTTTCTGTGGTCATTAAAACATATAGTTTTTAATAAAAATTATATGTTTAGTTTAATCTCGTGAGAAAAAATTTCCGTAAGGAAAAAAGGGAAATATTAGCTTTTAAAAATAGTACTGCAACTAGCAATTGAAGAATTTTAATTTGCAATGAGCACTTCTAAGGCTTTAGAATTTTTCATTTCATCCACAAAATTATTCATGACGTAAAAAAAGTCACGTAAAATTGATTTCATGAAATACTTCTCTCGACGATCTTAAGATGCGAATTCTTTAAATCTTTAGCAATCAATTGTATACTAGTCTTGTCATGAACATGGTACACAACTTCAAATCCAAGAGTTATAAAATATGTTGTTATATTATCGGGTAAGCAGGTTATTGAAGTTCTTGAATTCTGGTGTTTTGGCACAGCCTTGTACGATACCACCGGAAATGGCATCAAATGTTTTTCCACGTATACAGTATTAAAATGACGAAAAACAAAGAATTTTAACCGTACAAACTTGTAAAACGTTTTAGAAAGTTCACTTCTTGTCAAAAATTAATATCAAATAGTCCACTTATTGTAAAAAAAGGCAACATACCTTACCTTTACCTTAAAACAACCTAACAATTATAATGCCCTTCTATAAAAATTTCTAGAAGGTTTACTTTAGTATGTATTTACTGTTTAATATGCAGTATGCAATCCAGACTTGTTCTGGTGCTTTTGGAATCATACAAGGGCTCATTACGGAGGTGTCAGTACTTCAAGTCATATACATTTCCTCTCATCGATCTGTAGTTTAACGCATGAAAGGATTGGAGTCAGCTTTGGGCATGACTTATTGTGAAACAAGACTGGATTAAATTCACAGAGACCTGGAGACTGGTTCACAGAGACCTAAAGAGACTGATTAACAATATATTTCATTGTTTTTCTCCTCCTCTATACGATAAGCATTTTCTGCATAAGCATATAATATATGCAGTGGGTGGGGATAGTGTTTCTATGGCGATGCTTGTTTCCAGTACGCAATCTGAAAGAGACGGTAGTTGTATTGTTTTTCAAATACGATATCAGCAACTCCCAATAAATATTTCAAAGAATAAATTACCAATTGATATAGGATAGTTGATCGGTCAAAGAAAATTAAGTTTTAACACCAAATGTTATAAAACATGCTGTAAACTACATTTTTTTAAAGTAACTCTAATATTTATCATGCGAGAATACTTGGACAGCAGAAACTAATCGATGATTGTCAGATTTGTTTGTACTAAAATTCCCTCTCATATGGAGGTGGAACCCTTGACATCTAACCACACCTGAAAAGGTTCACGTTTGAAACATGTGTATTTCAAAGACTAAGATATTATTCTCCTGCTATCATCTAAAATAATAATTTTCAATACCTTCATAAAATCTTTTTTCTAAAATTGAGTTTGGTGCATGAGTATCATCTCTATTTGCTATTCTTTTAGTTTTCAATTTTCTTTGTTTTAACTATGTGCATATTCAACATTACACTTCGCTATTGAATATATGGAATTTTACCCAATAATATTTAAGTATGAAGCTTTGCAGGTACGATCAAATCCTTATTCTGAGCACTGTAAAATGATGGTTAAAAGTTTGGCAGGTAAAACATTAGAGTTTGTGTTGTCTTATGTTATATTTAATTGCTTTCTTATTAAGCATATTATTCGTTTAAATAGGATATAAAATGTTTTCCTCATTTCAAAAAAACTTAGAATATTTTGGAGTTTACCCTTTCGTCCCAAGTAGTACACGTATGATTCACCAATATTATAAATAACCGGATAGATTTACGTATTTTTCAATACATTTTGTTTTAACTAATAAAATACTGCTATGCTATCATTCCTTATCTGATGGTATATATATATACACTATGGACAAAAGAAATTTGGACACTGCATGTTTTTCAGAAATAATTATTCTATTTTGTAACAGGTAGTCCCTCCTTTTGCTTTTATTACAGCTGCAATACGTCGAGGCATACTTTCCACAAGTTCTCTGTAAATCTGGGCAGGAATAGCTCACCATGTCTCTTGCAAGACTGTGAGAAGAGATTGTTGTAAAGAGGGGCATGTGTGGAGGTGTCTTACTTGTCGCTCCAGTCCGTCCACCAGTGCTCGATCACATTGAGATCGAGGCTCTGAACAGGCTAGTCAAGCAAATTCACCTCATTTTCAGGAAACTAGTCCGGCACACGTTTTGCAATATCACATGGAGCTGTATCCTGTTGTAAGAAACAACCATCATTGCCGTAATATTGCCATAGTGCAGGCAAAGTCGAATTATCCAGAACGTTGAGGTACATGTAACAGGTACATAAAGCAATGGGCCGAGTTCTGACCAGGATGAAGAACCCCACACTAAGATGTATCCTCCTCCGAATTTCAACAGTGGCCAAATACTTTTGTCCATATAGTGTAGGTCAGGCCTCGAAATAGATTTTTTAATACAGGTGCACCTAAGTTTTTAAATTAGGTGCACAGATTATATTTTAGGTGCACATTTAAAGAAACGTAATATAAGAGCAATAATGTAATGTAAACTACTTTATTAGTTGGGTATGTTTAGATTTGTTACTAGTAGAAAAAAATATTTAAACAATTTTTTGTATCTGCAAAATTAATATTTACAAATAGTCAATCATCATCAGACATTGGTGGGCAATCAGAAAAGTTTATACGAAAAATACGTTTTTGGCAGATCTTTTCCAAAAGGTTTAGTGTCCATCCTTCTTTTTGTATTTTTCCTCTATTGCAAAACATAATTTACTGGATTAGTTTTCGCATAAAGTGTATTTGGGAATTTTAATTACGTTCCTTTAAAGCGAGAGGTCGATACTAATATTTTGTTCAGGCATAAAAAAAAAACTTAAAATACCTTTCCCTTCGCTTTTTTTAACAATAGGTGCACTGCGTGTACCTAGAGGGAAAACATTAGGTGCACAATTTTATTTTCATGTGCACAGTGCACCCGAGTATTTCGAGCCCTGGTGTAGGTGCTACAATATATAGTAGATATCATAATGGTCTACCTATGTGCCCTTCCACCTCAACAAATAATTTTATTTTTGTATCGAAGATTTCTAATTTGCCCTCAGAGTATCTTAACTATGTGTTTTTTATCTGTTAAACAAAAGTGATATTCAAGGATAAAAGACTTAGTTATCAAGTGTAAAATTTTTAAATTCTCTATGAATTGACATCTCTATAATTTTCAAATTAGCTTCTTTAAACAAATCGGTGGCTTTTCGAAAACGTAAATATTGGAAAAGAGATAAGGTCAATTTCATTTAAAATCCGCTCTAACGATCTTCGTAAAAACGCAGTGCTTTCCCAACACGTTCATATGAATCAGATACCTCATTCGAGGCATGAGAAGAAGCTACGTTATTCTCAAATTACACATTTCCCCTTAAAGCTACTAAGCCTTTTACTGGCCGCATCAAACAAAACGAATTTAACGGGCGGGCGACAATATTCCATTCTTGAACACATTATAATGCCAATGTCAATTTTCACGCATGGAGGGAAACAGTTAATTCGTTTGCTATTGATTGCGTGATTCAATTGTCATTCTCTTTTATCTGTTTTTGCTGCTAAATTTGTCTTGGGCGCTAAGATGATTTACTAGTATTTCATCGATCCCATCGAGACGTTGTTTTCATTTCACTTCTCCCTTTTTGCTTGTTGATGACGATCTTTCCTTCTGGCTTATATCTCGCTTAATTACTATTGATTGAGTGATGCTCTTTTGTGCGATCGTCGCTACAATAGCGGACAATAATATAAACGGAGGGAGCTTGAAATATCGTCTTTGTTCCAAAAGAGGCATTAGTTTTTCTCATTTTTCCTGTGTTCCGTGGATATGGATATTATATTTGGATTTATATATGGATATTATATTTGTTTTTCGCGAAAATCGTCCACTGCAATGCGTAATGCTGGGGAATGTTGAATGTGGAATGTGTCTTTGAACAGATTGAGCATGTTATCTTATTTCAAGCCACGCTATAAAATACTTGTGTTCCATTAGAGAGTTTTTCGGTGAAGCTAAATGTGGAAGTCACTAAGGTTTTGGTAACCCCATTTGCAACTTGTGATATAAATTGGCATGATGTTCGAATGCAATATGGGACTGCTTATGAAAATGGGCTTACAATGCTTATGAAAGGGATATTTTCATTATGAAAAACAAGCCAAGTGCGGATTATTAGTTTTTATTTCCTGTTTCTCAAATCCAATCGCATGATACATATTGATTGGTTTGCATTGATGTGAAGTTTATCGCACATTTAGCTTTTAATAAAATTGGCGTTTACCAATCAACTATTATATATCATTTCGTAATTCAGTCTGGAAGTTATATTTGCCAAATGCTGAAATTGTATTTTAAAACAAGGCCAGAAAACGTACGAGAAACCATTGTCGTGATATATAAGTAGAATGAGCATTACTATTGAGAGGATCTTTAAAAAGTGTGAACAACATGTTGACTAGCAGTCATGTTACTGTCCTGTGAAATTTGACTTGGTTGGCCGAAATGGCATCTTATCGCCTCATTTGGCATCTTATGACTGGGCTCATTTCTATAGAAAGGCGAAATAGTGAAATTTACAAACTATGTCACGTGGACCAATCAGATAATTAATCATTGAATGAGCATTTTATACCGTTCCATGGACCAATTAGATAATAAATGTTCGTTTCCACCCGCAGACATAAGTAGTCTAAGGGTCACGTTACTACTAGTTTTGGTCACGTGACCCTGAACACATAAAAAGGTTACCTTTTGTCAGTCTATTGTTATATTTACTCTTTAGACATGCACAAAATTACTTTCACCACCTACATTTAGCTTGATAGAAAAAGCTTATAATAAAATTAACGACAAAAGTCGTCAAAAGGACAATTTATCAAATAGTTCTTATCCGCTAGTATTTTGTTTCTCTCATTATACCAGATTATATCGAAACTAACGTGGTAGTTTGTTTATGCTTATACTGAAAACCACTTATACAAAATCGCGTGAACTGAAAGAATAATATTGTTAGTGATACAAGATATACTTTCAGCACTAAAATACATGAGAGTGGCACCTTTTTAAGGGCTGATTTTGGCTATAGGTAAATAACTCAAAGTGCTGATAAAAAACGCGATTATATTATTATTGTAAGCAATGTATAGAAGTGTGATGTCTCTTTTATTCTAAGAAGCAACTATCACATATAACATGCCTATAAAATTGGTCCATTGTAATTTGAACAGGTTTTCTATAAACCTGAATCATCTAATTTTTAAATGATACACATTTTTTGTAAAATGTTGAATTGAAAACATGTTTCAGTTGTCCTTTAATTAGATAAGAGTCATCCAGGGCTACCAAATGTAATAAATCGTTCACAATAGTGCAAGTGACAGTATCAATTTATCAATATTAATAGTATAGAGTATCAATTTCGTTAATATTAATTCTAAAGATTAGCATAATCTTCGAATTTTGTATCAGCAAATATCTTACTTTTGTATGACAAGATCAACGTGAAAATTGATACATTAAGTATCCAAGTATCGTCATAAATGAATTGTGTAAAACATGTAAGCGAACAACTGTACGTAAAGTAACTAAAGAAACTGTTGAATCCCAAATTATCAAATTTTTGTCTATTTTGAGGATTTGTTATAATGTTTCTGCACCAAATCTTAATGTAATATTTCCCGGGTTTTTAATATATATTTTAAACAGATAGTGCATTGCTGTTTGTTTGGTTGGTTGGTTGGAATAAGTTTTATGGCTCGAGGTCCTTATTTGGCCCAAACCTAGGAGGTATTGCCCAAACCCATCACACAATAGACAGTATCAAGTATGGACATACTTTACACTCAAGGAAACTTTTACCGATGGTTAAAAGAGAAATACACTCAGGATAAGTTACAAAAATCTAACTGATCTGAGATAACCTTACCTTTACATTTTATTGTTTATATCGCTCCATAGACTTTAGGAGACATTGATGGCAATATGTTCCTCTTGGTGCTGTACCATGATGAAATTTTTGCTTCAGGAGCATCAAAATTTTAAATCAATCTATCATTTCAATTTATGATCGACAGAAATTGCTAATTTGATACATTTTTAATTTCCTTTAACTCTACTGTTATGAGCTTTAGTTTGATGAAAGGCTTTCTTTTGTAAGAAACTTCCAGGAATTAAGCTGAAGATCAGTTCTAAAAACACATGTTCTAATTGGTTTCCAATAAAAATAATAAACGCGAGAAGAAAACAAAGTCTATTGTCTATTTAATCAAATATATATTTTTATCATCTGTTTACATACAAAAATTACTTTCACACAAGCTAATGTATTAACCGGAATACCAGTTATGAGTTTCTTAAAATTACAGTTTCAAAGTAATGGCATCGTAGCCCAGAAAGTCGTAAAACATCGGGCATGTGCAAACAGGATATTGGAGCAGTGAGGTGAATCTGTTGTCGATGTGTAGAGTACATAAAACCGTCGATCCAGTAGAATGGGTAGTTGCTGCGTGGCGTTGAAGTAGACAGTTTTGTTTCTACAGCTCTAAATCATATTTACAAAAGGTGATCAGCGGTCGTGGATTACAATCGAGGTTGCCCGTGGCAAAAATGCATTGCAATGTTATCGAGGATTATCTGAAGCATGTGGCGAGGATACGTTACCGTATAGGATGGTTGCACGATGGGTCAAAGCATTTAGTGCAGATCGGAGTGAGACTGCGGATTTGCAGCGCCCAGATCGGCCATCCATTCATCAACATCACGTTGACATCGTGAGTGGTCTCCTTTCCATAGACCGTCGATGGAATGTCCGTGAATTATCCGTTGAAGTTGGGTTCAGTCATCAAACGGTGTGGCATTCTTAAGAAAGGTCTTAACATGAGGAAAATTGCTTCCCACTGGGTTCCACATCGACGCACGGACGTACAGAAATGGAACCGGTATGCTCTGGCTGGTATCCACCTCGACAGATACCGCAATGACAATGCTCATTGTCATGTTGCAGAAGCTGTAAATGATCTTTTGTGATGGTGGTCTTGGAAGGTGTTGGAACATCCTCCGTACTCACCTGACATGAGTCCTTGTGACTACGACCTTTTTCCTATGTTGAAAGAACCCCTTAGAGGCATCCGATTTCCTGACGTGCTGTCTGTGATCCTAGAAGTAGGGCACTCCGTCGCTGACATCAACAGAAAACACCTTACAACGGTATCCTACTGCTTCCTGACATCTGGCTAAAGGTACAAGACTGGTGATTATTTTAAAGGAATGTAATGTAATTTTGCTTGTATGTTCATTAAAAAATGTTTTCCAGGTATGTTTTCATTACTTTATTTACAACCCTCGTACTAATAATGGCGTTCTACTTAGTTGTAAGATTATAAACATCTTCAGGATTCGTACACCAAACAATATTTATACTAAAGTAAATAAACAAAGTATGTAAAACTATTAAACTATGTACTAAAGTATGTAAAAAAGGAAACAAGTCATCCCTAAACATGTTTCGCGTTAGTTAAATAATCGTTTGAAAAATTATTTGCTGACCTAAATCTATGAAATTCTATAAGTGATAACATCATATCTGGATAAAAAATATTTACCAGTTATGGAAAACCAATATATTTTTTTAAAGATTCAATTTGTAACAATTTGAATAATTTTTAGAACCTAGCATGACCTTAGAATAATTTTTAGACACTTAAGAAGGAAGTACTCAACAGTATGTATGGTAGCAATCAAGAAAGTAATCTATATAAATAAGAATGGAGTGTTTGTACATTCAATATTTTCGACCCATTTCAAGTTTTCTATCCGTTTTGGACCCTTCTGATGCCGAATCCGCCTTTTTTTCGTTTGGTGTCTGTCTGTCTGTCCGTCTGTCTGTCTGTATGTTGTGCCCTATACACGTCCACGCGGTTTAAGATATTTTCATGAAAATTTGCATACAGTGAGTACTTATCTTCATTTAGTGAGTGGTATTGGTTGCGAAAGTCTGTCTGTCCGTCTTTCTGTTCTATGCTCGATTTTGTGTTTGTGTGTTTGTGTAGGCATCACATAAAGTATACTCGAGATATTTGATTGCAATGTATTTTATTTTATACATTATCTATTAGTTTAGTGAACGCAATATTAAACATTTCTTTATTATTATATTTAGTTGAGTTTCATGCTAAAACACCTGAGTAAGTATACTTAAATCAACCATAATTTGGTAGTTTTGGAAAAATTGGAATGTCTATTGAATATTACGATTACTTCGATTGCTTTACCAGTACTGCCGAAAAAGTAATTATTCTTCAAAAAATTATTTTTTTTTATGGAATTTCATCTCTGATACTTCATTTATTTCGAGTCTTATTTTTATTATTTGCGCAATGAAAACGATTTCCGAATATTTGGGACAGACGATATTTTTCAATGAAATGAGAATGAACAAGATCGCGCGAGCAGTGATATTTTTTCTGGTTCTTTCGCTCTGAATTAATTTCACATTTCTAAATTTTGTACACTTTTAGTTGTAAGTTGTGGCAACTGTGCGAGATCAAGAGATAAAATTGAATCACAAATTAATATCTTTAGAACAATTTTTTGCGACATCTTTTATTTTGTTTTACTTTGCTGTTTCCAGTTTTAAATATTTATTATTTTAATAAATGTGTTTTCCTTCTCATCACACGCAACAGCACCACAAAGTATTAGACTTAAAAATGTTAGGTAAGTCAGTATAAATTTTCAGTAAATTTTAAGTGTAGTTATGCCATAATTGAAAGAATAATGCCGTTATTTTAAAGAATAATGCCGTTATTTAAAGAATAATGCCGTTATTGAAAGAATAATAATGTTTATCAATCCAAACTGGAACTTTTTTCAAAATTAAAAAATTTGTTGTAATAATGACAGGAGAAGATTGCAAAATTTCACAATGTCGCATACCGGAGGCAAGAGTGCCACAAGTAAAAAAATATTGTTTTGTTGACTATGAGTGCGAGAGCACTCGCCGTAAATCGTAATTTTAATTAATTGAGTTGAACATGAAAAGAACTTAAGAAAGGGAATTCCAAATCTTCCTATAAATCGTCTTTTATAGTAGTAACCTTAGTATCACTTTTCGTCATTTTGTAGCTTTGTCATACAGCAATTGTGCGATGTATGTGAAATGTATTACATGAATGGATATGCATGTGTAGGATTTGTGTCCAAAGTAAGTTGTAGAAAATATAAAGATGGCGAAAGATGTTAAAATAAATTTTTATTCTACAAAAAACGTAAGTCAGTATATATTTTGATTATCTCTTCAATCTAGAGTAAACCAATTCAAACCGAGTAAGGTCTGGTATTTTGCTAGTTTTAAATAGAACAATGCAGAATCAATTAACCGTACTTCATATATATATTTAAAAAACTATTTTGATGTCAAATAAAATAAAAAAGTTTAAAGCAACGGTACTGCCCCTTGATTTTTGCAAAATGAACTAGCCAATGAATTTTTTACGATTCTATTGGGTCCTTATTTAAATTTTGGTTTTAAAACTGTAACCTTAATTTTAAACAGGAAAACATTTTTGAAGCACATGTACAAAATTAATTCCTGTATTCTTTTCTGTTTATCGCTGTAAATATCTTTGTCCCGTTGTTCAATCGTAATTACGAATATGGACCTGTAAATTTATTTGAAAAGCTTTATCAAAAGTTAAGTAAATTGAAACCGTAACGTAATCTGAACATTTTTAAGCACTAACATTCACCTATGTGACTTTTTTTAGATAAGAATAGCATGTAATGTAGTGTTACTTTTGTATGCTTGTACTTTTTTTTCCACTTAAGGAGAGGTCCGGTACCCAAAATTGGTCGACCACGTCCACTCCCTATCGTGTTCATCCTGGGCAGATAAGGGTTTTTCGGACGGCGCGTCACTAGGTCCACTTCTAATGTTTCTCATTAGAGGCTTTCCCTAGCTTCGGCTAATCCGCTGTGGGTTTTCAATAACTCGGTACGGAGGGGTCTGCTTCCATTCGAAGAAGAAGAAGGTTCCCAAAATTCTAAAATCTTCAATTTTTAAGGAATTGTCTTTAAATTTTTTTTTTTGTTGATCAACATATTATTGTGTAATTGAACTAACTAATTTATTTTTTTTTAATTATTTTTTAAATACAATTTTAAAAAGTTTAAATTTTGACTAGGTTAAAAATTGATATATCCTACAATTTTGTGTGTCAAACTACATAGTTTTTGTTCTAAATTATTACTTACAACAATACATATTAAAAATTGTCTTCGTGAAATTTTTTTTAATTGAATTCAATTTTTTTTTAATATTTAACCCTACAAGTACAAAAAAAGTATAACATAAAACATTTGAAAAATTATAGAAGCATAAAAAATATACTTATACATAATTGCCGAAGACAAATTAAAAATATATATTTGGTAAATATGTGCAGGAAATTTCATACAATTATGACAAAAAAATTTTTAATTTATATCAATTTAAAGTACGAAAATTACGAAAAAAGCATCACTGAGAAAAACATCGTTAAAGTTTTAAATTGGTAAAAAACACTTTTACGTATTTAAAATTTATTTAAAATCCTACTGGAAGGTATTGTGTCTTGCTTCATGCATTTAATGCTTCGTTTAATTTAATTTTGGCAAGTTGAACTTTTCTGTAGGTTTTGAAGGCAATAGTTGACATTATCGCAGCATTCCTGAACCGTCTGCAGTCCTTTCGTTTGGACAGCATTAGAGAAGTTTTACCAGTTACAAGACACTAGTATTCCAGCACATTTTTTATACTAGACGTTAGTCCCTTGTTGAAGTCCAGGTGGAGTGGTCGTTCACGTTAAGACGTTTGTCGCCAACTAATTTTTGTCGCCAAATCAAGATGGCGGCCGAATTCCGTAACAGCAGATAGGGTTGCCATAACAAAAACGGCAGATGTGAAGAAAGGTGAAGCTTACCATATTTGGCGACAAATCGCCTTCTTACCGTGAACGACCACTCCACCGAAGTCCATAATGGCTCTGGCTGCAGCAATCTGGACTGGAATTTTTGAAGCATTTAAGTTTTTAGGGCAACGGCTCCAAACCATGTTATGAAGGGATTCGTTTTGATTTTCCCCTTTGCTGCATCTTTCCAACAAACAAACTGAGGATGGTCTTTGAAGTATTGGCATAATTTTAACAATGATGACATACGACAAACGGGTTTTAAAACTCACTTTGTGCGGTTCTGGCTTTGTTTTGTTAAAAATGGCGCGATTGTGTAAAAACACAAATCACTTCTGTATGGGCTCATCGGATGCGAAGATGTCAAATTACTAAATTCAAAACTTCGCAGGCTATTTAAAAGACATAAATAAAATTTTTGTGTCATTATATTCAGAATTATCTGTAGTATTTTTTAATGTAATAAAAAAAATTTAAGTGTTTTGATATTTTAGGTACTGGACCCCTTTAAAAAAGGTAGAATGTGCAATATAACGTGCAGAAGTATTTATTACTATGAGACAATCAGTCAAGGTACATTACAGAAAAACGTTTTATCGCCAAGTGGAAATATTTGTCACCAGTTTCAATGGGCTTCCACAACGAAAATTGTAAAACAAGGAGTGGTCAAAACTGGCGTCAAAAAACTCACAGAAATGAAGGTCCCCTTACAATTAATTCTTTACACTCTGACGTTTTATAAAACCAAATACTCGTTGTTAAAGCCGAATCCCAATATATTATAAGCAATAGATAGTATAATACATTCAAAAATCTTAATTATGAGGAAGAAGTAGAATTATATATAAGCAAACGAAACTAGGGAAACTGACCCTAACTTTTCCAAACATTTTTATTTTATTTATATCTTCATTTCAAATGAGTCTCTGTAGCATGAATATACGTATTACTATTTTCTAGAAATAGTTTTTGAAATAGAGCACTCAAGTTTCAGAAATCCTATTTCCCTTAGAAGTTTTTATGCATTCCAAAAGTTGAAATAGTCACAGTTTATTTGCATGTTAGAGCAACTATGGACGGACTGAATAAAAGATAGCATTTTAGAATGGTAGTTCCAAACACGCGCGCGGATGCAGACGGACTGACGTTGAGAAGTTCAGTCACTAAATTAATGTAAATACTCGCAGTATACAGAGTTTTATGAAAATATATTAACTGCAATAATAAACAGGGAGAAAACTCTATGTTTGGATAATATGTTATTAAAGCATCCTTTTTCCCTAGTTACATGCTACAAAAATTGAAATTGCATACCATGACTTTCGACTCGATATATAAGTTTCAGAACGAACAAAATACACTCTATAACAAAAAAATCGACGCACCAAGAAGGAATCATCCGATTGCTTTGAAATTTCATATGCAAAAATGTTTTGACCAAATATGTAAATGATTACAATTTGGTGTCCAATGAATGAATAGTACGATCTCCAGCGCATCGGAAATGCGCATCTAGTAGATGTATATAAGGAGTTGTTCTTGAACTGTTGTTAAAAATTTCTGCTGCATTGCGATTTAGGATACCTTTCAACGACTGAAAAAATGCCTCGCCGCAGGATTCAAGCTCATTACGAGCAACTTTCAGAGTTTGAAAGAGGTCGTATCATTGGATTAAAGAGGCAGGTTGGGCAAATCGGAGAATCGCTCGTCATGTGAGCCGAAGCGATGCGGCGTTTAGAAGATGCTGGCAAGAGTGGGTGGACAATGACAGATTTCAGCGTCATGATGGTAGCGGTCGACGTAGGGCCACAACAGATCGCGAGGACAGAGTGATTGCCAGATCAGCTGTCACAGCGCCTGATTCATCGCTATCAACCATCAGTCGTGCGACCCACACACGGGTGTTCACCATGACCATTCACAGACGGCTGAGAGAGCGAAATCTACGCTCGTACCGACCGTTACGCCACCTGCCACTCACGCCTGCACACTGTCGAGCCAGATTACAGTGGTGCTTGGCTCCATCAGGCTGAAATGATGCTGACTGGGGACGTATAGTCTTTAGCGACGAATCCCACTTCCAACTGTGTCCTGACGATCATCGAAGACGTGTCTGGAGACGCCCAGGGCAGCGTGCCTATCCTGCTTTCACTATTGCACGCCACACGGGCCCTCAACAAGCATTTATGATCTGGGGTGCCATTTCCCTTGATAGCCGGACCCCTTTGGTCGTCATTAGAGGTACACTTACTGCACAGCGGTACGTTGACGACATTCTGAGACCTGTTTTGCTACCGTTCCTTTCGCAGTACCCTGGGCTTATTTTTCAGCAAGACAATGCCAGACCACATACGGCACGTGTTGCTATGAACTGTCTTCAAGCTTATCAAACACTTCTTTGGCCAGCCAGATCACCAGATCTCTCTCCCATCGAGCATGTCTGGGATATGATGGGAAGGCGACTGCATCCGGTAGAGAATGTTGATGACGTAGTCCGTCAATTGGAGCAAATTTGGCAAGAAATGTCGCAGGAGACCATCCGGTAGCTTTATCGGTCTATGCCACGCCGTGTGGCAGCTTGCATCCATGCTAGAGGCGGGTCAACACCTTATTGAGCTCGTTACTGTAACTCTGAAATAAATCATTCAATTGTTCTGAAATTTTAATCATTTTCTATTCTGTACATAATTTTCCTATCCACCAATTTTTGTCTCCATCGGACAACTCCTTCTTGGTGCGTCGATTTTTTTGTTATAGAGTGTACAATGTAAAAAAGGCTCAAGATCGAAGAAAGTACTGCGCAATTATAATTTGGTATTTTTAGAGTCTCAAGTATTCAATTTGATTAGCTTGATTTTAGTTGTTTTTCTAAGGTGGCGTATCACTTTTCATCTTCTTATTTTATTTTTGACTGTTAGTTTAAAATAACTAGCTTATTAAGATTAATTGAATTTATAATTTTGCATTAGAATTCTTTACATTTCATTGTAATATTGCCAAACAGCATCCTAAAATAATGTAACTACAAAAAATATTTTACTTATTCTTAATGGACCAAAAATAAATTTCTATCATCACGAACGTACAAAATTTTATAGTTAATGTAATTAGGATGCATCGAATATGTAATGATTTTATGTTCATGCTTGTTGTGCCTATTGATAAATTGTTTTAATTGTGTCGTTCCGTTTAATAGTTTGTTGCTTTTAGCTTTGTAAGCTTTTAGAAATATGAAATTTTAGATTTGCAATAAAGGATTTTAAATTATTGGTGAAGAAAAGATTTACATATATGTTGATACTCATTAGCATCATTTTACAAACTGAGTTCACAATTTGGTTGCCCAAACACCTAAAGATGATGTAATTTAAATTTTAAATATTCTAATTACACAGGAGAAATATTTTCCAATTTAATCCACTGACTCAATCGTTTGAAGATTTCAATGATACAACTTAAAAACATAATACTAGAAAAAAAAATTCTTTCAAATTGCTTAATTCTTATCAATATTCAATATTTTATCAAACCATGTGAATTTTTAAACAACTTAGCTACAATTTCTCAAATATATTATTGCAAATTAAACTTTAGATAATGAAATGTAGAAATAGCATAAAAGTATAAATACTCACTAGCTTCCATTTTAATTAATGAATTTTAGATTCTTGAATTAAGTCCCACAGGGCACTTTTCCTTTAGGTGTGTACGTGTTTCAAGAGTCCAATGTATGCAAGTGATTTTTTTTTCCTATGGGGTTTGATAAACACGGGGATTGTACTCCCAGGATACCCAAGAGATCTTTTACTGCTTTCATCAAATCAAATTACTGTACAACTCTATTCCCCAGTACCTCATATTTTCCCTTTCGTGACACTTTTTACTAGACATTGTCTTGTGTTGATCGCAGTTTGGCCAAACATGGCCCTTGTGCCATAAAGACAACTAACCAACCTTGAATAAAGATATATGATAAGTACACAAAAATACAGGATGGGAAATAACTTTATTTGAGGTCAATAAATTGTTTTGGAATAACTTTTAAATAAAACATTTTTATTAATATATTTTTTTTTTACATGGTTACTGATTTGAAGTGAATTGAGATGAAGCGCGAAGAAATTGGACAGCTCTAATGATCGAAAAAGGTCGTGTCTGCAGTTCAATTTTCGTAATTAATTTAGTAAATAATATTCAAACAAATAGATAAAAACGTTTTATTTAAAAGCTGTTCCAGATCAATCTGTAACATAACATGGAAAACACACCGTATCATAAATTTAAGTTACTTATGGGTGCAACGTGTCAAAGCTAATACAGATAAAACAAATGTTTTTCGTCGTTTTTAAACTTAATTATTTGGCATCGTTTATTTAACTTTGATAGAATGAATTAACATTTAAATGTAATGCAAAACGCTCGAGTTCTCTAGGAATTATAATGTACTTAAAAAGCACAATCTAATACGAAGAGACCTTGTATTCGCCGCACATTCATGTTGCTCCATAGAATATAAAAATGTCATAAAAGAAATTCTATTATTCGAACATCATTTCCACATAGTGTAGTTAACTCATATTGATTAAGGCGTAGGCGTATTTACTATTATTTTTTGCACCGCAGCAGAAGCTTAGCCCGCCTTAATGCAATTTTAAAGTGAAATTAATGTGCCTATTACGCACTTCTTTCCATTAGGTAAGCATATTAAAGAGCATTTTACCCCCAGGCACCATTTACGAGCAGAAAGAAAAATTCCTTACGTTTGAGCGAGAGGGAAAACAAGAAGGCCAAAAAAATCAATGCGTCGCAACTTCCCGTCTTTTGCTTCCTGTTTCCTTCGGAAGTCTGCCGGTTCAAAAATGCTAATGTTTCATTTTATTACCCTAAAACAAAGATCATTAGATGACCAGAATGAAGCACAACTGCTCTTTGGGGGGCAGTTTTAGCATCGCGTCGGCCCATCTGTGGTTCTGAGGACTCCTTGCGCACACAACATGCCTCGCAGTCAAACGTTCTGAACAATGCGTAATGTATGGGCTATAACTTTTACGTCGTCCCATTCCGATACCCGCTTTCCTTTCCCCTTGATCGATATGATAAATGAATAAAATTAGAGGGGGTGCGTTTTCTTGGTGCTTTTTACGAGGATAGAGCCGTCTGATTACTGGTTAGAAACACATGAAACGCTTAAGTGGCAGGGGACTTATGCAAATGCTACGACTTCTGCAGTTTCAATGAGCACTGAAATGCATGTGGTGCTGGATATTTTCCTGCCCCCAACGAGGTATGCCATGCGCTAGAGTTCACGTGGTTTTGAATGAGTCTGTTAGTTAAATTGGGAGGCTGGTGTTAATGTAAGCAAATATCTCCCACAATTGACCTCTTTAACTCGGATTCTGATTCTTAAAATTCAATTTCAATGAGCACTCAAATACATGTGGAGCGGGATCATTTCTTACCCGCCACTAGGTACGCAATGCGCTCTAGTCCTCGTGGTTTTCAACGAGTCTATTAGTTAAATTAGGGTAAAGTAAGCAATTCCTCACACGATTGGCCTCTTTAACACAGATTCTGATTCTTAAAATTTAATTTCAATGAACACTAAAATACATGTGGTGCTGGATCTTTTCTTACCCACCACTAGGTACACTGTGCGCTCTAGTCCTCGTGGATTTGAGCGAATCTATTAGTTAAATCAAGGGGGAAAGTAAGCAATTGCTCCCACGATTAGCCTCTTTAACGCGGATTCTGATTCTTAAAATTTAGTTTCAATGAGCATTGAAATACAAGTGGGGCGGGTTCTTATCTTACCCGCCACTAGGTAAACAGTGCACTCAAGTCCTCGTGGTTTTCAACGAGTCTATTAGTTACATTTGGGGGTTCAGCAAGCAATTTGGTCCCACGATTGGTCTTTTTAACACAGATTTTGATTAGTATCGTTTGATGGCGATAGCGGTTAAAGAGTTGGCGGCGGAAGAAAATCATCCACGGCACTCGCCATATATACAAATGCGGCAGCCTTCTAACAAGCTATTGCATCTTTGCAAAAATCGACCGACCCAAGGTTTCCTGAATTCTCATCGCAACCACACTATCCATAATCCTAATCCTATGTTTGTGGATTTGAAATAATTTCCAAACACTTTTTCTAAACTTATGTATTTTGAATACGACTAACATCCATTTTCCAGGTATACAGGCTATAACGATTTTACCTATGAGAGATATTTTCAAAGTAAACAAACCCAGGCGCAAAACTAATACATTGCTTTCCCAATCAAAATGCTGTCTTATAATACATATCCGTTTACCTTAAAATTTAGCTCAATGCCGTTTAGGGTAGTGTGTGGTGCTTAATTTAATTTGCTTTGTCCAATTATATACCATGCATCAATTAGGAATCCATTCTTCGTAATTCCTATTGGTGAAGTGCTGATATCACATTCGCAAAACAAGCTAAGTAACGTCACGTTGTCAATACGAACAAGAAGCCACAATTCCGCCTCAGAAATACTGTCACCACTTAGATTAAGCATCATAGATAAAGCCTCTTGGGATTTATCGGCTAAAAGTAGTCATTTCTTCGTATATTTTAGACACCTGCGAGTTTCTACTACTGTGACAATACACTACACAAAATAATTCATTGTTTTCAATTATAAGTTCTACCATTTTCTCCATAAATCAATCATCAACCTATGCCAAACCGTTTTGGTGGTGCTAGTGATTAGCAAGAAGAAAGATTTCACCAATTCGAAAAAGAAGAAAAAGACGCATGAAATAGAAATAATGTCAAATTCATGTTATTCCTGGAAAAGACACCATTCTATAGGGCTGTTGGAGACGGTGCAGGGCAAATCCTGGAGAGGAAGATCCAAGGAAAGTCCCTCGTAATTTGAGCCACAGTCAGATGACGAGGCCAACATCTGAGATGGCATCTTAATCTTCAAACTTAAACGCTCCACGCCAAAGTGAAGGATATATGAGGCCTTCGCGGATTTAGCGTGAGCCAAACCCCGTGTACACTATGGTCTTTGACTGAACCTAGTTTCGAACTCGAAATCCCTCCGGTTACTTATCCGTTGTGCTCTTCCAATTGAGTTACCACGGCTCTACAAGGGGCCTGGAAAGGCTTAGTTAAGAAACTGAGTTATCAAAATTAATCTGAGTATAAATTATGTAAACTCGGGCTTTTCTCTTGTGACTTATATCGGTCCTGATGATGGAACTCTGTGATCGATGACTATTTTTTCGTAAGTTTATCATTTTTGTTAGTCGTTGTTTTGAAGTTTTACCATTTTTACTACAATGGGCTATTTCTGAGGTTTGTTTAAACCAATTCTTTTACTTTACATGGAGTCAGGAAACGTATTTATAAAAATCTCACTCAAAAGTGCTTTTTTGTAAGACTTGTACAAAGATTATATAAAAATCGACATCTACATATTCGAATGCGATTTTGCTGATATACCAAGAGACAAGAGAGCCTCTTCAAAAATTGCGGTTTCAGAGTGATGTTCAATGGATTTTTTTCATTGTATATTTTCGAGTGGACAACCATTTTTTTTTCCTTTTCTCCCACCCTTCAACTTTACAGATCTTTTGAAAGTGTTGACAGAAATGGGTCTCTCAGAAGAGGCATTCTCAGCGACAAAAGAAGAGGTGAAAAACTGCATACTTTTCGGCAACATACTCGGGCATTTTAACTGAGAGGTCAGAAAGTGAGGGGCAGAGCATGACAAAGATGGATGGTACACTCTCAATTTTTTCCCCTTCAAATTCGATGAAAAAAGTAGTATATTTTCTACACTCAGTTGAGTGTTTTTGATAGATTTGACAAACACAGTGACATTGAATGGGCGGGAGCTATCCAAATGAAAACTTTCACTTTTAAAAGCATCAATGAATCAGTGTTTTTATAATTAGTTTGTTGAACGATAAATGAAAGGTCAAGAAAAGTATAAAAAGTTCACTGCTATTTGTTTTTAAGTAATCGTACTTTTTCTACTTCAAAGTATTAAAAAAATATTGAATTTATTAAGAGGTGACAGCAATTCATCAATCCACAGAAACCACTTTATATATGTAATGCCATATGGTCCTTAATCTCTTAATTAATTCTACCTTCAATTCACCTGGTACATATGGCAATACGTACTTAGTAAGAAAATAAACTTACTTTAACTTAAGATACATCTTACTTAGTAATTTTCCTTAACTTTCACAACTTCTTTCTTTACTTACATGTACTAACTTTTACTTTACTTATTAAGTAAGTTATTATAAAGTAACTTTCCTTATACTAACTTAACTTATAAATATTTTTATTTTAAGAGTAACATATTATACAGGGTGATTCATAAAAGATGGGCAAAACTTTAAGAGGTGATAGTACACATCCAAACAAACAACTTTCATCAGATAATGCATGGTCGGAAACAAAACGCAAAGGTGCTGGCGCATTTGAAAACTTGATCCTTGCAAATGTTAAAGCTCCATTCTTGTTGCGAGTTATTGGTAGAATAACGACAGTAATAGCATGCAAATGTAATATGGGGGGAAAGAAGAACTCGCATGCAATTTTTCGCCTCGATTAATTCATAAAAGCCGCTGATCCGAGTGTGCAACTGTCAATCACTGTAGGTACACATAGGAAGATGTTGCCCTGCACTAATAAGGAAAAGGCTGATGTACATCTTATCTACGGACTTGCAAATATAAATGGCTCAGAGGCTCAACGATTGTACGGAGAGAGGTTTCCCAACAGGCGGTTGCCCGACCGTAAAACATTTGAGCGCTTGCACCAACAGTTGTGCGAGACGAGGTCCTTTCTATCTTCCCTGTCGGATGCAGGTCGTGCAAGGACGAACAGAACGTTATTCGTGGAAGAAGCCATTCTGGTTATGGTGACTGATCACCCAAGACAAGAACCCGAGCAATGGCTAGGCAGTTACATGTATCACAATCCACGACATGGCGAGTACTGAAGGCTGAACGTTTGCATCCTTACCATGTTCAACGAATCCAGGAACTGACTCAAAACGATTATCCTCGTCGTGTGGAATTCGCTCACTGGTTTCTGAAGAAGAGGCCAGTAAATCCAGATTTTGTGGCAACTGTGCTTTTCACGGATGAATGTACATTTACACGTGACCGTGCATTTTAAACCCACAATCAACATGTTTGGGTAGATGTAAATCCAAATGTCACTTATTCATATGCTTATCAGCGGCGCTTTTCTATCAATGTTTGGGCAGGAATAATCGAAGACCACCTACTCAGATCTTATCTTCTGCCAGAACTCCTTGACGGGGAAAAATACCTCACGTTTCTGCAACAGTTGCTGCCAAACATGTTGTAGGACGTTCCCACACACATCCAGAATGTAATGCGGTTCCAGCAAGATGGAGCACCAGCCCATTATGCACAAGAGGTGTGAAACTATCTGGATTTACCTTTTCCGAACCGATGGATTGGGCGAGGTGGTCCGGTAGCTTGGCCACCACGCTCGCCAGATTTATTTTTGTGCGGACAGCTGAAGGTTCTTGTCAATGAGACCCCAGTTGAATATGCAGAAGATCTCGTCGCCAGACTTTCGGCCGCTGCAGGGGAAGTACACGATATGCCTGGCGTTTTTCAGAAAGTTTGCCAATCCTTTCTTCGACGTTGTACCTCATGCATAACCACTGCCGGTCACTGTTTTGAACACTTATTATAATCACATGTAATTAAACTTGCTTTTGTCACTTATTCTCTCTTTGTGTGTTTATGTCTCTTATAACAACAACACCTTCGGTGTCCTCTATCACCTTTCCTTTTTAATTCCGACCATGAATTATCTGATGAAAGTTGTTTGTTTGGATGTGTACTATCACCTCTTAAAGTTTTGCCCATCTTTTAAGAATCACCCTGTATAGTAACTTTAGAAACACTATAACCTTTTATAAAGCAACTTTACTTACCAAGTCAAATGATGAAGTCTTTGAATTTCCGTAAAACTGACTCATTCATGCGAAATTTCTAATACATTGGTGCTTACATTAGATTTGAATAGAGCACAGATGAGAATTTCTCATTTCAGTATTAATGCTTTAGAATGCTTTCTCCAATCCCAGCTAGTGAACATATAGTCTAACAAGTATTCTTTTGTCGATAACGCATCGCAACTACCGAAAACTGGGGAAGGACATGTAATCCTAGAAGACTTCTGGAGTAGTTGGATTGCATTTAAGTATCGTCTTGAAGAACCCGTTTTAAATAGCCATCCCTAATTCGGCATGTATAAATTTCGAACTAGTAATAAAACACTTCAGTCTACTATTAATATTGTTTATGGAAGCATTTTTTTACTTATTTTAGTAATAGTATTTGGTAATGTATAATAGATATCTGTAATCCCCCAACTATCTTCATTCTATTAATAGAAATTTAGTTGTCTTCTACTTATGTGAAAGTTGTATTCATGTTATTGTTTTCTACTTTTCAAAATTATTCTACTCGTGAATTTTTATTTTTTTCTTAAGTATTATAAGTATTTTTATTCTACTTACACTCTTGCTTTTTTTATCTTTCTACTTATTCTCAACATTATTAATCTACATACGCATAATGAATATTTATCTTTCTGTTTGTTCAGTGTTATTATATTTTACATACACTCTTGTTTTTGTTATCTTTCTACTTATTCTCAATATTATTAATCCATATATGCTCTTGTATATTTATTTTTCTATTTGTTCAGTATAATTATTCTACATACACTCTTGCTTTTTTTTTATCTTTCTACTTTCTTGTATAATTATTTTTCTGTTTGTTCAGTATAATTATTTTACATACACCCTTGCTTTTTTTATCTTTCTACTTTTTCTCAATATTATTAATCCATTTACACTCTTATCTATTTATTTTTCTGTTTGTTCAGTATAATTATTCTACATACACCCTTGCTTTTTTTATCTTTCTACTTTTTCTCAATATTATTAATCCATTTACACTCTTATCTATTTATTTTTCTGTTTGTTCAATATAATTATTCTACATACACTCTTGCTTTTTTTTATCTTTCTACTTTTTCTCAATATTATTAATCCATATATACTCTTGTATATTTATTTTTCTGTTTGTTCAGTATAATTATTCTACATACACCCTTGCTTTTTTTCATCATATTTCTAAACATTATAAATCTACATACACTCTTACCTATTTATTTTTCTATTTGTTCAGTGTTATTATTCTACCATACACTCTTGTTGTTTTCGTCTTTCTACTTATTCTCAGCATTACTAATCAACATACAGTCTTATATATTTATTTTTCTGTTTGTTCAGTATTATTATTCTATATACTCTCTTATTTTTCATCGCACTACTTATTCCCGACATTATTATTCTACACACACTATAGTATTTTTATTTTTGTAATTGTTCACTTTTATTATTCTACAAACACTCTTGTATTTTTTTTCTTTCTACTTATCAAACTTTGCTTTATTCTTGTTATAACTGCTTCTCTCATAGCTGTGTTCTACTTCCAAAACTTACTCAGTTTTATTCAGTTCATAGGCACTAATCCAAGACATCACTAGAATAAGAGATGGAAAAATAATCCAATTTTCCGAGTGACATTTAAAATGAACGTGATTTTTCGCGTTTGAAAGACAGACGCCACCCCACGCATACCGCACTGAGCCCGCGTATATAGACTCCTAGCATATTTATCTGAAGAGCAGTTAATCAGAGACGTTATTTAACGCATTCCACCTCTAAACATCCGACCTTGTGCGGGACATTTCAATTAAGAATCTCATTCGATGGGTTGATATGAGACGAAATCAGCGCTTCGTACGGCTTTCTCACAAATTAAATTTAAAGTGGGTAAGAGCTCTGTGGATCCCTTCTGCATGCATGCCCAAAACAGAGTCCATAAGATTTACATAATTAATTAAGCGACCGAGGTTTATAGTGTGATACATATTATCGGTGATGTTCCCAAATAGGATTAACAAATACGGTGGAAACTTTTCCAAACGGGGCTCTAAATGGAAAAGCGCAGATTTAGAAAATTGAATGGCGAAGTTTTACTTATTATAAAATAAGATCATACGTAGGCAAGTACCTATTTACATTAGTTTTACTTTTATTGACTTGGATTGTTTGGATATAAGTCGCAGGCCCTCAAAAGTAAAGCAACTCAAAAAAGTTAAATTTGCTTGAGGCTAATGAAAATTGACAATATGTGCCTAGTTAACTTAACATTTTAACTATCTACATACATTTTTTCATATCTTTATTGAATGTATTGTTATGCAAGTAGTTGAATTCAAAATTGGATTGTTTGGATCTAAGTCGCAGGCCCTCAAGAGTGAAGCAACTCAAAAAAGTTAAATTTGCTTGAGGCTAATGAAAATTGACAATATGTGCCTAGTTAACTTAACATTTTAACTATCTACATACATTTTTTCATATCTTTATTGAATGTATTGTTATGCAAGTAGTTGAATTCAAAATTGGATTGTTTGGATCTAAGTCGCAGGCCCTCAAGAGTGAAGCAACTCAAAAAAGTTAAATTTGCTTGAGGCTAATGAAAATTGACAATATGTGCCTAGTTAACTTAACATTTTAACTATCTACATACATTTTTTCATATCTTTATTGAATGTATTGTTATGCAAGTAGTTGAATTCAAAATTGGATTGTTTGGATCTAAGTCGCAGGCCCTCAAGAGTGAAGCAACTCAAAAAAGTTAAATTTGCTTGAGGCTAATGAAAATTGACACTATGTGCCTACTTAACTGACATTTTGAATATCTACAGTTTTTTCATATCTTTATTGAATGGATTGTTATGCAAGTAGTTGAATTCAAGTCGAACTGCCGCAGCACAGCAGACTATTGGCCACTGTTCGAGATCATTCCCGAAGGAAAAGATTCGTATTAAATAAATGGAATAGCGCAAATTTAAAGAAAAGAGTTCAAAAGTTTTACTTATAAAAAAACCTGCGTGAGTTAGTAACTATTCAGAATATTGCTTACTTTTATAAGTTTAGATTGTTTGGATCTAATTCGAACCTCCTCAAAAAAGTTAAATTTATGAGAACCAAATGAAGATTCACAATGTGTCCTATTTTACTCTTCAGTTTGAAAATTCTATAGTTTGTTCATATCTTTATTAAATGTGTAGGTAAGTAAGTAGTTGAATATACGTCGCATTGCTGCAATACAATGGACTACTGGCCAAAGGATGAATAGCAATGTGAAATGTGTTTTATATAAATGGAATAACACAGATTTTAAAAAATGAGTGGTAATGTATTACTTATCTAAGTTGTATTTTCTAAGGAAAAGTTATGCAACTCAAAATACTTAAATTTACGAGATGAATGAAGATTAAAAATCCTAGTTTAAGTTTCTTGAATTCATAATAAAGTTTAATCCTAATAAAGTTTCTTGAATTCATAAATTAATATGACATAAAACATAAATGAAAATGAGCGCAGATTTAGAAAATTCAATGGTAAAGTTCAACTTAATGTAGAAGTATAGATTTATGAATGTAAGTCACCTCAAGAAAAATAACGCTATTCAAAAAGCTTGTTTACAAAAGCCAAAAGAAAAGGGAAAACCTTTGAGCAATTTTACTTTTGTGTAGAAATTTTAAATTTCTAGTGTTCGTTCTATTTTTATTTTAGAAATGATTGAAGAATTGAAAAATTGAAGATATTGAAAATTTAATACTGAAGTTCCTCCTAATATACTATAAGAAGTAATTGTGCAAGAGTGAGTTTTTATAGATTTAATATAATTCACTCCCCTTCTCTCAAGAAAGGTGACGCAACTTAAAGAAGTTAAATTTACGAGGATTGAATGTTAGGGTTTTATGACGCAAGATTTAAATTCACGAGAATCGATTGCAAATCTTTGAGACTATTTTACTTATGAATTTGAAATTTCCTGGGTTCATTCGTGTTTTTATTATATAAATAAAATATTGTAGATTCAGAAAATTAAATGAAGATGAATTACTTTTATATTAAGTAATTCATCCTCATTTAATTTTAATTTTATTTACATAGTAAAACCATGAATGAACCCAGAAAATTTCAAATTCAAAAGTAAAATAGGCTCAAAGATTTGCAATCGATTCTCGTGAATTTAAATATAAAAGAAGTGCTTGCACTTGTTAATAATTATTCTTAACCTGAGTTTACTTTTATAGATTTAGATTGGTTGCAATTCAAGTCGCATCTTCTAAAGGTAAGTGACGCAACTTAAAAATGGTAACTTTACAAGAGCCGAAAGATTGAAGATCTTTGAGCCTATTTCGCTTTTGGATTTGAAATTTCTGGATTTTGTCTATATATTTAATGTATAAATGGAGTTGCAGAAAATTGAGTGATGACAATTTATTTAAAAGAAAGAAGTTTTTGCGCGTGTTGGTAACTAATCTTAGCTTTGTTTACTTTAATGTATATAAGTTGTTTGGATGAAGGTCGCATCTTCTGAAGAAAAATGGCTCATCTGAAAGCAGTTAAATTACGAGTACCGGAAGAAGGATTGTAATTCATTAAAGCATAGTTTACTTTCAAATTTGAAATTTTTTTAATTTGTACATGTCTTTTTTGAAAGTTTGTAGCATATTTTTTTTATTTAGTTCCTGTGGTTTGCTCCAATTTACTAGAATCAACAGGAAAGACTTCATTGATGCATAGGGATGAATACATCCAGGATATTTATAGAATTGAACCTGTGTTGGGCGGGAACAACACTTCATAAGCTGATATCGCAGTAAACAAACCCATTGAGCCACGCAGTCCATCTTCTGCATATATATAAACAGCTAGTGATAATAGTATGTAGGTAGGTATTTTAATTAACTTCGTACTGGAGCAACACTTCGGTTCTATTAACGATGGTCCGGGATCAATCCCAACGGGAAAGGTACGAACTATGGATTGATTTTTATTTGGGATTGATCCCGGACCGTCGTCAATTGATCATTGTATTGCTCTAGTACGACTTTAATTAAAAAATACCATACCATACTGAACTAGTGATGATAGATATTTCTGAGAAAATATAAAACAGTAGCTTTTATAATAAGTCTGCTAGCATTTTGTTGTTCTAAAACGCAAACCCACGGGACCATTACGACCCTTTGTGTGTAAATATACAACTAGTGCTAATAGATACTACTGAGGGAAAATATAAAACAGCCTATGCCAATAATAAGTAGGCTAGAAACACTTACTGCTCTAAGAGGCAAACCCAAGGAGCCACGGCGACCCTTTATTGTGCGTAGATAAAGGATTAATGAGAAAAAATATAAAACAGACGCTGTGTGCCTATAATAAGTAGGCTTTGAATATTATTCTAAAAGGCAAAACCATGGAGCCATGGCGACTCTTTCTTGTACGTAGGTAAAGAATTAATGCTAATAGATACTCCTGAGTAAAAATTATAAAACAGCCTCTGCCAATAATAAGTGGGCTGTAAACACTTGCTATTGTAAAAGGCAAACCCATGGAGCGATGGCGACTCTTTCTTGTGCGTAGGTAAAGAATTAATACTAATAGACACTCCTGAGTAAAAAATATAAAACAGCCTCTGCCAAAACAAAGTGGGATGGAAACACTTAAAATTGTAAAAGGCAAACCCATGGGGCGATGGCGACTCTTCTTTGTGCGTAGGTAAAGAATTAATGCTAATAGACACTCCTGAGTAAAAAATATAAAACAGCCGCTGCCAATAATAAGTAGTCTAGAAGCACTTACTGTTCTAAAAGACGAACCCACCTACGGTGATTTCTATTTGGGTGTTGATAAAGAATAACTACTAATAGTTGAAAATATAAAAAAGCCGCTGTTTTGATAAATCGGTTAGAAACACGCTCTGTTCTAACAAGCAAACCTCCTGAGCTACAGTGGTCTCTTTGTGTATGCATAAACAACTAATTACTGATTAAAAAGAACATAAAAAAAAGTCGCTGGTATAAGTCGCTAGAAGTTACTCTTCGAAATGGCACTTACTGTTCTAAATGGTAAACCCATAACGGTTCCCCTTTGAGTCAACTACTGCGAATAGATACTAAGAATACAAAACAGTCGCTGGTATAATAAGTGGGCTGGAAGCAGGTTCTGTTCTGAAAGGAATAGATTTATTCTCGCTCAACTCTCCCCTTATTCTTGCTATAAGTGTGAACTAAACAACAAATTTATGCTAAGTAGAATAATAGCTTGACGAGGATAGGATCAAGTGTTTAAAATTCTCCCTGCAATGTTTCAATTTTCACTTTCCGCAATGACTGACAACTCGGTATACCTCTTGAATTACGCAACAGACTATTTTCGAGTTAATTATAGCTGTTCAATTAATCAAGAATTAAAGCTACATTGTCCGTTCGACAACGAAGCTGATTAATTCCCAATTTTCTCTTGACTCAACGCGATAATAACACTTATAAAACTCTAGTCTAAAGCTATCATTAACGAAAATTGTCTCTACAAGTAATTTAAAACTTTCTTTTGGCTCCATTAGAGGTAGATTTACGTATCAATTACACCATGTTCGGGGAAAATTGTAGCATTCTTGCAAGTAAAGTTTTGCTAATTTTGTGTGATAGGGTGGTTTAATTTTTGAAGTTTACATCTATCACACAAACCTCCTACTAAAATTACATTATTGATAGCTTTGAAGCAAACTTAGATCAAGATATATAAAGTTTCTGATTTTGCTAAGTGGTTCTGGCGATTGAATTTGAAAAGACTTCAACAAAGTTGAATAAATAAATGAAACTATTTTGTTTGAATTGCTCCTTAACATGTATTCTCATGTGTGATAATATAGTCATTAAATAACATGAAACTGAACACGAATTGGATGCATATTCATGACTATAAAACAACACATAAATTACGTGCTGTTACAATCTTCAAATACAATGTAGATTAAAATTTAAACGTAATTACATTGAAGGTTAGATAGTAGAAATTTTAGAGGACGCTAGCCTGAATGTGATCAAAAATATAAAATAATCTTGATTCGTTTATTATTTCATATTAACCGTACAACTTTGAAGAATATATGTGCAAAGTTTCATAGGTGCAGCTACATTATTTAACAAGTTTTTCAGCCTTTTGTTTTTATAATGACCTCAATTTATTTAAATTGCTTAATGCTTTTTTGTACTTAATAGAGATTTGAAACTTTTGGGGGGTTGTTTTTTATGGTATATTTGAAAATTTTGTAGGTGGAGTGAAGTATTTAGAATAATATTTAGTTTTTTTAATTACTAACATCAATTGTGTCTAATTTTTTATTGTGTTCAAAGATTCTGTAATATAAATATTTGTAAAAATTATAAGTAACAGTAATACATTTCCAAGTACAGACTTGTAGGAAACACTTAAAGAAAAATAAAGAAAATGTTTGAAGCCAATTCATTGTTGTAGGAGTAGAAATATTGTATATTTTTCAAAAATAATTAGTTTCTTTAATAGTAATGTTAAGGTGATTTTATTTTCTTTTGTAACGCATGTTTCATGTATATTGGAATGAAATGCACAAAAGCATAGTTTTGTAAATGCAAAATCTAAAATAATCGTTCAATAGCTACAATGTCTCCTTAATTACCAAAACACTTTCCTTTCCCGCTAATAATCGGAAATATTTTATTTATTAATTATTTATAAGTGCCTCATGAGACAACTTTTGTATTCTTAATTGGACGAATAATTTTATCTTAATATGCTTCTAATCGAATTACTAGTTTACTTATATTGAGTTCGCTAGAAAATCCGTTCATTTGATTTTGAAACGAATCCAAAAAGTTAACAGTCTGACCAAATAAGATCTGGACAGTACGGATGTAAAACCACATAGCCGAACTCTGGTAACTAGTCACATTCATATAAAATTCAAAAACACACAAGACAATCTACTATCAACAAGACAACTACTACAAGACAATCAAGACTAGTCTAGAAAACATGCATAGACTATACAATACTACACATGCATAGACTATACAATACTACACATACATAAAAACACAAAGATATACACTCGCCGCCATTTTATAAAAGTTGAAGTACGTTTTCACGGATCAGCAACCAGAGGCTTGAGATTCCTAAACTCGATCCAACCAAAGACCATCGTGTTCATAGGGACTTGTACATGCTGAATCTACCATGGTCTTAAATGTCCTCACGTTGGCGTGATATAGAATTTGGAGAGTGGAATGCCAGCTCAGGTGTTACCTCGTCATCCGACCGTGGTTCACAGTTACTAGATGTTGTCCTGTGAATTTTTCCTTCGGTATTGATCCCGGACCATAACAAATTGCCCGTTGTGTTGCTCCAGTGGGACGTAAGTTCAGCTCCCAGTCTAAGTTTAGTGTCCTTGCAGGCTTTCGGCGTAACAGATCGGCCTTGTGACAGCTTCCCCCGACATATATATGGGTAATGAGCCGATAGATTAAATTTGTGTGGTATTAGTAGCCTAGTCCAGCTTACAGAACTACGAGAACGTCTGCGGCATCTAAGCCGTCTAAGTCTAACAAATTTATGGATTGTAAGACATAGATGCCTGTGTGGAAATTTCTACCAAGCCATGTTCTCTTAAACCATACCAAAGCTGCAAACTGCTAGAATGAAAGTAAAGAAAGTTCTACATGACCCCCGCTAAAAAGACAGATATCTTACTTCTGAGACTTATTCAATACGACCTGAAGTATGTCAAAAGAGCAGAGGACGACGGCATCAAATATTCTAAAATTCTTTTCCAGCTCACTCCAAACCATCGGTACTGCAAAGGGGAAAATGTCAAATCACCACGATGATGCCTAGGTTTTGTTTCTATACTCGTCAAAAACGAGTTTCGTCTGAGTCACTTGTCGGGTGTCAATATGAGAACACCTTGGGTATTTGTCTTTGGTCTTTACCTTGGGTATTTGTCTTGGGTATTCGCTTTTTAATCAAGTGGGGACTGCGCCCCCACTTTAAGATGAAGCCTCAATTTTGTGAGTATTGATTTGATTTTGTGTGGTTTTTCGTTCTACCATCATTTTTGTGCTACCCTACTTATTTTGAAGCACTGCGTTACCGCATTTGGCTTTCCAATTTCTGAAGAATTTAACTGAGATGAGTTCCTGTAAATTTTTTTAATTGAAAAACCGCCTGTTCAACGAGATGCTACCAAAATCCTCAAGAGACAAATGCTAAGTAATAAGAATTCTTACTTAGTTTTCACTGTCACAATGCAGTCTCCTTATCCATCCATAGAAACTTCAAAACTTTTCAGTATCTTAAATACTATTCTAATATCCTCTGTCTACATCTTTCAAATCATGCAAAACTCCTTTCAGTCACAACTTCATTCTTTAGAACAATGAATAATGCATGATTATGTTGCAATATTCAAATCGCAGGTAAAATATTTCAAATGTTACCATGCGATGGTGTTTAGATCTCATAACTATCAAGGACAGAGAGTTTGCGTGTAATCTAAGAGAATAACCTCGCTGACATAGAATTGTTTCTGAAATAGTTCTTTATTGTTTGCTTCCATATGATGTTCAGTATTGATTCGCGTATATAAATATCCGTGGTATTTTGAGCATTTTTACTGCATATGGAAGTTTAGTTTTGGCTTAAATAATTTCTGTTCGCATTTGACAACAATTGGGACCTAGGGACAATCAGGTTAACGAGACATTCATTAAATCAGGTAGTTCATCATTCATCGAACCCTCTAAAGTCAAGACGTCTCGTCTATCCACTATCTCCTCTATAATCTGCAAACTTTTATAAACAGTTGAACGTTTACACAAGATTAACATAATATTACAACGAGTTTCACTATTCAAACATCCACAACACGGCATGTTAAAATCAAGTTCTCTAAAGAGGTTGAAATACCCATTCCAACTATTTCCATAACTGAATTTTTGCAAGTAGTTTTTCTTTCAATGCATATTCCTGTTTTTGCAATTTCAATCGGAGAAGGATATCCAAGTACTTCTAAAGTGTGTCGTTACGAAGCACCCACCCATCATTCAATAATACTTTTTATCATTTATTCATCATGATGGCCATTGGTTCAGTAATTTACGATAATAAGGATTCCACAAGTATGTTATGAATTATCTTATGCATTTTTCTGGGGTTACAGGATCAGTGAATTTACCCACTGAGATAGAAACTTGTGCGTAGGCAGTGGACAGGTTTGATTTCTCCCGTGTATTTCTTTCTTCCTTCAGTTAGATTTTCTTTGTGTGCGTACGTCCATTTACTCATATTGTTTGGCACAACTTGGCACTTTGGACCCTTGTGCCATAAAAATCTAACCAAGACATATGAGCTGAGTATAAAAGATGTATTTATTACAGATTCACACACACACACAACTCCTGTAAATAATCATGCGTGTAATTCTCTTTTCTGTGTCAGTAAACATTATTTTGTCTCTGACAAGAAGATTTATAACATGATCAGACTGGGACGTAAATTCAGCTACCTATCTATAAGGAGATCAGTAAGGTTTACCATGTATATTTTATCAAATAAAGATAAGCTTCTGAACGTTTACTCAACACCAAGTATATAAGCTCATAATCCTACAGAGGAAAAATCATAATCATAATTATCATTCTACCTGTGAGAGTAACGGGTTCTGAGCTCAAACCTCTGTGAACTCAATATTTGTAGTGGTTCCTAATCCTCTTTCTAGAATATTTTCTAGTAGATAGAGTGTATAGGTCTATATTGTCTTGTAGTATTAGCAAATCAAGTATCACAAGGATCTACAAAGCTTTTTAATAGTGAGTTATCATTATAAAATGACAAATCAATCACAAAAAGTATCACAAATTTAGAATATTCTCAGATGAAAAGTATCACAAATTTAGAATATTCTCGGATGAAAAGTATCACAAATTTAGAATATTCTCAGATGAAACGTATCACAAATTTAGAATATTCTCAGATGAAAAGTATCACAAATTTAGAACATTCTCAGATGAAAAGTATCACAAATTTAGAATATTCTCAGATGGAAAAGTATCACAAATTTAGAATATTCTCAGATGAAAAGTATCACAAATTTAGAATATTCTCAGATGAAAAGTATCACAAATTTAGAATATTCTCAGATGAAAAGTATCACAAATTTAGAATATTCTCAGATGAAAAACATTACAAAATTTAAAATATTTGCCCACATTCAACAACTAGCCTCAAGTCAAATACACAAGTCGGTATACACAGACAAAAACTTACAAGTAAATTATATTTTGTACTTTTTCACGAATGACAACGGATGACGTTCAAGTTACGGAAGATTGATTGAACATATGAGCAAAAAAATGTATCCCAAACAGCAAATGGTACAGCAGAGATTCCCGAAGACTTCAAAACGCAATCTAGCAGAATGGTCGTCAAACCTTTTAGAACTCCTTTGTCATCACGGCACTCGTTTCTTTTCTCGGATGAAACCGTCTCTCATGATACGTAATAACGGAAACCCAAATTGTTTCGCTGAGTCAAAATAACTTTTCATTTTCGCTCCAATTGAGGAAAAGAAGAAAGCCGGTCCGTAACGATCTTCTGAAACGTACCCAGAGTAAAAGGAGATAAAGTGAAGACACAGAAAAGAGATTGTGTGATATGAGCTTTTGGGGTCGTCGGGGGAATCGATTTTAGGCTCTGCCTCAATCACGGTGGTGTGACATCGATGATTTTTCATTGTTTCAACCCGAAACTGGATTGAAGCGAAAACCTTTTTTGGTGTCGATTAATTTCTGTGATGCGAGAAAGAAGCATCAGACAGAAGGTTAGAAGTCTCAGCGGCTTATATCACCTGTTCGCCGCTTCATATGACTCTTGGAATTTCGGAGAAGAGATCGTAAGGCCATCTTTATTATCTCACATCTTCACCCCTCGCTCCAACACTAACTACTACTAGTGCTTTACACTCCAATGTGGCCGATCAACCTTTATAGGGGTTAAGGTGTTAGCCTCTAGATCGGAAGGTTCCTGGTTTGAATCCGGGTCCGGGCATGGATGCTTGTAAGCGTATGGTGTAGAGGCGGCTTATGCACCTTAAATCTGTCGTGACCGAAAGTTCTCACGTTGGGTTGGTGTGGTAGTTTGGAGAATGGGGTGCCAGCTCAGGTGTTGCTTCGTCATCTGACCGTGGTTCAAAATTACGAGGTGTTGTCCTCGGATCTTTCCCTTAGGGGACATCCCGGACCGTCGTCAATAGCCCGTTGTGTTGCTTTAGTACGACGTTAACTAAAATTACCAATTACCACTCCAGTGTGGATTAAAATTAAAATGAAGGAAGGGTGGTAGCACCCTGTTTAAGATTTGATGGTGAACTATCATCGCACTGGAGTAACAAAACGGACGGTAGAATTCGAGGACAATACCTCGTAATATTGAATCGTGGTCAGAGGACGAGGTCAACAATTGAGTTGGAAACCCAGTGTCCTTAATTTCACACCACCCCAATGTGAGAACATTTAAAACCACCCCAGATTTAACGTACACGACGGTCTTTGGCTGAATCGAGTTTGAACTCGCAACACCACAGTTGCTGATCTGGTTATCTTTCAACGTGGCCGGCCGACCAACCGGTATAGTGGTTCAGGTGTTAGCCTCTAGATCGGAAGGTTCCTGGTTCGAATCCGGGTGCGAGCAAGAATGTTTGTAAGCGTATGGTGTAGAGGCGGCTGGTGCACCTTAAATCTGTCGTGGCCGAAAGTCCTCACGTTGAGTTGGTGGGAAAGTTTAGGGAGTGGGGTGCCAGCTCAGATGTTGCTTCGTCATCTGACCATGGTTCAAAATTACGAGGTGTTGTCCTCGGATCTTTCCCTAAAGGGACTTATCCCGGACCGTCGTCAATATCCCGTTGTGTTGCTCAAGTACGACGTTAACAAAATTACCATTACCTATCAACGTGGCCACGGTAGTCCGTTTGGAAGAGCATCGGATATTAGCAACAGTAGGGCTGTGAATTCGAGTCCAGCCAAAGACTGTCGTGTACAAAGGGTACAGAAGCATTTTAAATCCGTCGTGGCCTCAATTGTCTTCACGTTGGCGTGGTGTGGAAGTTTGGAGAGAGGGGCATACCAGCTCAGGTGTTGCCTCGTCATCAGGCCATGGCTCAAAATTACGTGATGTTATCCTCGGATCTTTCCCTTGGAGGTTGATCAAGGACCGTCGTCAATAGTCAGTTGTGTTGCTCCAGCACGACGTTGATTAAAATACCTACCTACCGGGCTAACACGGCCACATTGTTGAAGGATAGCATATTTAATGTCTAGTTTTCTTCTGTCTTGTTTCCCTTCCTGATAATCGGGAACACGTTATTCCACCAAAATGTTGATAGTTGAATTTATGTCGCACTGGAGCAGCGCAATGGCTATTGGGATCATTTCCAAAGAGATGGATCCTTGTCGTTTCTATCCAAGGTGAGATGACGAGGTCAATATCCGACCCCACTCACCGAACTTCGACACCATGCCAAGTTGGGGACTTTTCAGGCCACGACAACACACACACAACGTTCGTTGGTTGGATCGAGTTCGAAGTAACAACCTAATTGCTTGCTCGGTACTCTTATAAAAGGGTTACTGCGGGCACACTGTTGAACGATAGCATGCTTAAAATCTAGTTTTCCTCCTCTGTCTTGTTTCCTTCTTGATGATGGTGGACATATTACTCCACTGAAATGTTAGAACTTAGTAGTTAAATTTATGTTGTATTAGAGCATTGCTATGCCTATTGACGACGGACCGGAATCTATCCAGAAGAGAAATATGTATCCCATGCAACAACTCGTAATTTGAACCATTGTCAGAGAACTATGTCAAAATCTGTTGATCTAACACCCGACCAAAATGTCCATTGACTATTTTGTTTAGCTACCTTTATTAGCCATGCTTTGAAGTCTTTATGTAATTAACACTATACAATGTATTTAATGTGTGTATATGTATATATATATATATATATATATATATATATATATATATATATATATATATATATATATATATATATATATATATATATATATATATATATATATATATATATATATATATATATATATATATATATATATATATATACATATATAATGATATAATATATATATATATATATATATATATATATTATATGTACATATATATATATATTATATAATATATATATTATATATACAAATAATATATATATATATATATATATATTATATATACAAATAATATATATATATATTATATATAATATATATATATATATAATATATATATATTATATATATATATATTATATATATATATATTATATATATATATATACATATATATATATATATATATATTATATATAATATATATATATTATATATATATACATATATATATATATATATATATATTATATATACAAATAATATATATATATATATTATATATAATATATAATATATCATAAATCTTAGTATATCATTATCGTCTTTATCAATCTTTTTCTAGTGTGTTTTTCGAATTACTCTATTTCAGCACGGGAAGTCGATATCTTTGTTTTTCAGAATTCTGCATTTTGTCATCGGAATCGGAATTTTATTTCTGTTTGTATATGTCTTAGGCATTTTCATATTGCAATACATGATTCAGGAATTAAATTTACATATTTGCATCCGAAGTAAATTGTAAAAGTTATAAAAAGTGATTATTCTAATTAACTTTTCAATCAACATTTAATCCTTTCAACCTGAGCAACGTCGGGTTATTCAGCTAGTTCAAAATAAAAGTTACGAGGATTGTCTTCTAAACCGTAACTCAGATACATACTTTTACTTAGCAAGTGCTATAGAATTTGCGATGGTATTGAAATTTCAATTTAACGACTTATACTTTCCCCTGATGTCATTGGTAGGTATTTTAATTAATGTCACACTGGAGCAACACAACGGGCTTTAGACGATGGTCTGGGATCAATCAAAATGTTGTCATTAAAAACTTTGTTTGAAAAATCCCTCAAGGGAAAGATCGGAGAACAACACATCCTGATGTCTCTATAACTGCTTTAGCTAAATAATCATCACGCTTGAAATTAATAGAAAATTTTATCGTATTGTTTGATCCTTTTTGAGATGCTCGCTGATAAGAATGCTTATTTAAATTATAATATATATTAAAATGTTTTCCAAAATGTATAGCTTATTTGAACATTTTGTGTATAAGTGTGTTAATATGATTTCCAACTTCAAAGATTGCATTAACATCCATTCTTACTCACCTAATATTATCTCTAAGTTGCTTACATTAGAGAATTTTTATAGTTATTAAAGTATCACCCTATTACTTAACACATTTTCCTTAGTATTCTCAGGAATAAAATCTGATAATCTGATCATCAATCTATATCAAGCTCCTTAAAATGGATCCAATTTCTGTAGCTTTCTTACAAAATCCAAAATAAAAGTTCTATATCTTTGAAATAGATACGTAATTATGAAATTCTGATGGGGAAACTATGTAAATAAAGTCAACTGCAGAAAAATCTTTTAATTTATTGAATTTTTAACAACACTATTCTTAAATTACTGCCAATGGAATATTTTTTGGAGAGTCATTTTATGATATACCCTGCATTTTTACATGTCATGAGATACATATGGACACAATATTTCATATCGCATTCTAAGAAAAAAGATGGAGTACGTGAGAGCAGTTTCGTGTTATTTCTTCCGATCGTTCGCTTTGAACATATGTCACGTGGCTGTAAAAAAAGCCCGAACCATTATATGGTGGAGATCATTTATTGGTTAAGGTTTATGTCCAGAGTGTTTAAAAACACAAGTGGGACTGCAGATCGATTTGGGTAGATTCGTAAGCCCACGGGACTTATCCTACCAAGATATTAGGACAGTAACTTCGCCCACAAGTTATTGTCTATTTTATTAGAAGTTCGATGACTCGTAAAAGCTTTGGGGAATTTAACGTGTTTTGTTCCAAAAATTTGAGATTAATAATTATTAATATTCTGTTTGAATAATTAAATTATTTTTCCAAAAACCTTCTCCTCTATTATTTAGTTTATTACCTTTTTTACAAATCATTTATTGGTTAAGGTTTATGTCCAGTGTGATTAAAAACACAAGTGGGACTGCAGATCGATTTCGGTAGATTCGTAAGCCCACGGGACTTATCCTACCGAGATCTTAGGACAGTAACTTCGCCCACATGCTATTGTCTATTTTATTAGAAGTTCGATGACTCGTAAAAGCTTTGGGGAATTTAACGTGTTTTGTTCCAAAAATTTGCGATTAATAATTATTAATATTCTGTTTCAATAATTAAATTATTTTCCAAAAACCTTCTCCTCTATTATTTAGTTTATTACCTTTTTTACAAATCATTTATTGGTTAAGGTTTATGTCCAGCGTGATTAAAAACACAAGTGGAATTATAAATCGATTTGTATTGATTCGTAAGTCCAGGGGACTTATCCTACTGAGATCTTAGGACAGTAGCTTCGCCCACATGCTATTGTCTATTTCAGGACTTGAAATACCCGGGTCCACTGTGCAGATGAAAATAAAATTGTGCACCTAATTTTTCCCTCTATGTGCACGCACTGCACCTATCGTTAAAAAAAAGCGATATGAAACGTATTTTATGTTATTTTAATGTCTGAACAAAATATCAGTATCGACCTCTCGCTCTAAAGTAACGTAATTAAAATTCCTAACTACACACGATGCGAAAACTTTCATCCAGAAAATGCTGTTTTGCAATGGAGCATAAATACAAAAAGAAGGATGGACACTAAACCTTATAGGAAAAGATCTGCCAAAAACGTAGACGTTTCTGATTACCCACCAATGTCTGACGATGACTGAATATTTGTAAGTAATAATTTCGCAGATAAAAAAAATTGTTTAAATACTTTTATGTACTATCTACTAGTAACAAATCTAAACATACCCAACTAATAAAATAGTTTACACTAGGGGGCCTGCCCCCTGCTCGCTAACGCTCGCCTCAATGAAGACATGTGTCCTAGCAGAAGGGATTGTTTACAAAATATGTTACCAAAAAAATGTTTTTCAAATCTAAATTTGCTGTATTACAGAAAAAATATATACAGTATCTCTAAAATCAGAATTCAAATGAAAACTTTGTGCAAATTTTGACTCGAAATGTGAGCGTTGCTTTGGAAATTGAATACCCAGCATGTTGTTTGTGTGTACATTTTCCCAGCACTCAAACGACCCACACTTTTTCATTGAGTTTGTTGCCGAAAGTTGTAGTGCAAGCGTTTTGTTGAACTATAATTGTTGGCCCTGAAAAGGACAGTTTTTTAAATGGCCCTGAAAAGATCCTCCGCTTTCTTTGATTTCTATTATAAACTAACTGCAACAGCTCATTAAAATTTCCTTTTTTTTTTCAATAAAATTTCATCCGATAACGCTATAAATTCAATCGATGCGCGAGACTTCGCGATAAACAAAAAATCGTACAGTGTTGCCAAAAAGCGATTACAAATAACATCTTTTTTGCGTGCCACGTAAGAGAATTATATATATAGACTAGGGGGCCCGCCCCCTGCTCGCTAACGCTCGCATCAATGAAGACATGTGTCCTAGCAGAAGGAATTGTTAACATAATATGATATTCCAAAAAAATATTTTTCAAATCTAAATTTTATGCTGTTTTTCAGAAAAGATATTTACAGTACCTCTGGAATCAGAATTCAAATGGAAACTTTGAGCAAATTTTGACTCGAAATGTGAGCGTTGATT
Source organism: Metellina segmentata (assembly GCA_947359465.1). Classification (NCBI taxonomy): domain Eukaryota; kingdom Metazoa; phylum Arthropoda; class Arachnida; order Araneae; family Tetragnathidae; genus Metellina; species Metellina segmentata. The sequence goes on along the minus strand of OX375875.1, from coordinate 67,989,139 downwards.
TGGAAATTGAAAACCCAGCATGTTGGTTGTGTGTACATTTACCCAGCACTCGAGCCACCCACGCTTTTTCATTGAGCTTGTTGTCTAAAGTTGTAATGCAAGCGTCTTGTTGAACTATAATAGTTTGCCCCGAAACGGACCTTTTTTTTTTATTACTCTGAAAAGATCCTCCGTTTTCTTTGATTTCTATTATTTACTGCACATTTCGACTAAAATTCATTGTTTTTCAATAAAATTTCATCCGATAACGCTATAAATTCAATCGAAGCGCGAGGCTTTGGGATAAACAAAGAATCGTACAATGTTGCCAAAACGCGAAAACAAATAACGTCTTTTTTGCGTGCCACGTAAGAGAATTATATATATAGATGACATTAATGCTCTTATATTACGTTTTTTTTAATATGCACCTAAAATATAATCTGTGCACCTAATTTAAAAACTTAGGTGTATAAGGTGCATCTGTATTAAAAAATCTATTTCGATGCCTGGTCTATTTTATTAGAAGTTCAATGACTCATAAAAAATTTTGGGAATTTACAGTGTTTTGTTCTAAAAATTTGAGATCAATAATTATTAATATTCTGTTTAATAATTAAATTATTTTTCCAAAAACCCTTACCTTTATTATTTAGTTTATTACCGTTTTTACTTGGAGTCAATAGAAGATAAACAAGTTTTCTCCGAAAGGGGTGACCCGAAGACGTGAAAAACATTTTTATAAAGATTACATTTCTATGTAAAAAATATTATACTTCGTTGGCGTTCTCTTCTTTTTAGATATTAGAAATATAACTCAGTTCAAAAACGGTTCAGAAGAAACAAATTACTTTCACTCTACTTTTATGTACTATGTAGGCTACTGTTAAAAGTATTTTCATCCAGTTATTTGTGCCACAAGGACTTATGAATTCGTTTTGAATAGTTTTTTTAAAACCAATAAAAGTTGTTTTAAGTGTAATGGATTTACCATTCGTATCTTAAGTCTTGGTTTGTCGTCTCAACAGAAACAAAGGCTCGTGGTTTATTTATATCAACATAGCAATTAGGATCAAATATCAAAAGCATTTAATACATTCTTACAAAAGTTAGGAATAATCCATATTTCAAGTATTCTTGTGCCAGCTTTCTTCCGCCATTTTTCATCTAAGACAGCTCTAAATCTTTGAATATTTGTTGGGTACTGTGATAATATATCTACTTGGCAACTAATTTATTGGTTTTTCGGATCTTTTCCTTCGGGGGTCTATCCCGGACAGTCACCAATAGCACATTGTGTTGCTTCAGTCTCTTATATTAATTTAAAAAATACCAAATAAATACCTATTTGCTGTTTGGTTGATAATAAAAAAAATAGTTTTTGATTTAAAACTTTATGGGTAAAGAGATGGGTCACATTTGTATATAAGATTTTCGTTCTGTTGAAATTATTTGAAACTTAGATGGAACTGGCGTCGTTGACGTCATACGCCTTTCCTGCTCTCCCACACCTGCAGCTCTTGTCAGTTGGTTATTTGAAGTTCGAATCTTGATTCGATTTCGAAAGAACCTAAGTGTTCTTAATTTGATTATGATTCGATTTGCACTAATATACAATCTTTTCTGTATCTGTAAATCAGGGCTCGAAATACCCGGGTGCACAGTTGCACTGTGCACATAAAAATAAAATTGTGCACCTAATTTTTTCCCGCTAGGTGCACTCAGTGCACCTAACGTTAAAAGAAGGAGGAAACGTGTTTTATGTTATTTTGATGTTGGAACAAAATATTAGTATCGACCTCTCTCGCTCTAAAGGAACGTAATTAAAATTCCTAAATACACACTGTCGCTGGTCCGTAACGGGTTTATACAGGAGGAAGGTTTACTTGTGTCACTGCCACCAGAACTTTCCGATGATCGAAACATTTTCCAGATGGCGCTGTTGAAGAGACTGCCGCGACAGCCGTGCGCCGGAGAAAGGAGTATTTAGATGTTTAAATATTTTTTTTACTATCTACTACTGTGTGTGACCTTTATAAATATACCCAACTAATAAAGTAGTTTACATTACATAATGCTCTTAACTAATTTCAAAACTTAGGTGCAAAAAGTGCACCTGTATTAAAAAATATATTTCGAGGCCTGCTGTAAATAGTGTGGAAAAAGTAATTTAACTGAAGAATCTCTCTAATCGTCATTTTTGTATAGAACTAAAAATATCACTAAACCCATTCGATAATAGAAAATCTGCCATTTTGCGTCACGTTCCTATCGTAAACGTAAAGGCTCTGTTCATCCTTTTGTTTCTGTCATCCCAATAGCAATTGGAGATGTTCAGGGCCTGCTGTTGAGCAGTTATCAGGCTGCCCGACCAGACTAAATGGTAATCCTCATCCATGTTGGAATCGAAAGTTCTGCTAATTGTGCATTCTATGGAGAAACTCCAACTCGCTACAGGTGTGCTGAAAGTCAATCATATCCAGTTCTAAGTCTGAAGAGGTAACCTGGTTGGAAGAGAAACGGATGATCGCGAGTTCGAATCCAATCAAAGACCGTCATGTACAAAGGGATCTGGTGCTGTGTCTCTCGTGGCCTCAGATGTCTTCACATGGGAGCGGTGTAGAAGTCTGGAGAGTAGAATACCAGCTCAGGTATGTTTTCGTCAGCTGACCGTGGCTCAAAATTACGTGGTGTTGTCCTCGGGTCTTTCTTTCCCTTTGGGTTTGTTCTCGGACCGTTACCAATAGCCCGTTGTGCTCCTCGAATGCGAGGTTATTTAAAATACCTACCTATCTAAGTGTGGAAAGTGTCATTGTTTCTTTTCTTATTTGTTTCTGTCGTCCTTTCACATTTTTTTGTGTATTATTCCATTTCATACTGTAAGGATTATTTATTATAATGTATAACTTTGTATGAAACAAAAGTTAAGCTCTTCAGGTCTCACCGTCCATCTTGAACCACCGCCCTTTTATCACCACCACCCTTACCCTTCTGAACGTCACGAGATTTCTGAGTTGAGAAGTATTGGTTTTTCACCATAACACCAATGTATGTAATTTCCCGTTGTGTTGCTCTAGTACGACGTTAACTAAAATTACCATTACCATTACCAATGTATGTAATTAATTACCAATTAACCGCATCGATTAGTTGAAAGAATTCTAGGAAAGATCCCAAAAAGTCAAAACTGGTGTGGTGAAGCTTCCCTTACCACATGTCCATTAGACCTTAAATATAACACATTGAAGCAAGTCCCTCACTAGTTTGCCTTTTGAGATGACCCCGCATCCCATTTGAAGCCGGTGCGATGACATCCAGTTACCCTTTCCGCCGATGAAGGTTTCCCCTTTTCTTCCGCGAAACCTCAGACTCAGAGGAATGAGGAAACTGAAAAAGGGATGACGGGGTTCTGACGGTGCACGCGATTTCCCGCGAATCTTTCTACTCAAATCTTTACTTTACTCATAATATGTGATGGTTCTTGTATAAAGATAGGAATTCGCCATTAAACCCTAAACTAACTGAACTAAAACAAAAGGAAATTCAAAATAAAAACCAAAAGGAAATTATTGAAAATGAAATTGTTGGTGGAAAAGGTCGTCGTCTAGGAGGACACGTGGCCGACACAACACAAAATGGTGTTGTTTTCTACGTATATAAGCAGTAAAACGCTAAGGAAATTGCATGCTCCCGGCTGCTGTTGCGGGTTTTATTTCGTTTTATTCTTACTCTTTTTAATGTTTTGTTTTATTTGTTTGCTTTTGAATGGTGTTTGGGGAGTATATTCTAGCGTTTTGCTGCTCATATACGTAGAAAACACCATTTTGTGTTGTCTGTGTCAGGCTCCTCTCTGACGACGCCATATCCATTTACACTTTCATTTTCAATAATTTCCTTTTGGTTTTTAATTTGCGTTTCCTCTTGTTTTAGAAATTATATTGCTTACCTTGTTATGCCTGCAGCTTCAGCGTGCATGCATAGTTAGTTTCAAGTTTCTTTTTCTGGTTTATTACGCCCCGGTTGTTTGGTTCTTTGTATATATATATATATATACACCTGTCAAAAGCCAGAATAACCACCTTTGGCAGAGCGAGACGTGCAGGAAGAGAGTCAATTAGGTTTCTTAAGGTGTTCACTGGGATGTTGAACCATGCCGACTCCAGTGCCGTGGCCAGATGCGCTAGATTACGCGGTTGAGGATCCATGGCGCGAACAACCCGATCGAGGTGGTCCCACAGATTCTCGATTGGGTTTAAATCCGGTGAGTTTGCTGACCAGTGGAGTACGGTAAACTCTTCCTGGTGCTCTTCGAACCAGGCACATACACTGCGATCTGTATGACACCTCGCATTGTCCTGCTGGTAGATGCCATCATTCTGAGGGGAAATAATTCGCATGTAGGGGTGGACATGGTCCGCAAGGACAGATACGTACTTGTGCTGATCAATCGTGCCTTCCACAATGATGAGTGCACCCAGTGAGTGCCAGGAAAACATTCCCCAAACCATAATGCTCCCTCCTCCAGCCTGGATCCTTCCGGCAATTGTTGTAGGGTGTTTGCTTTCAGACGTTTCACGCCGTATACGCCAACGTCCAACTGTCCGATGGAGCATAAAACGTGATTCATCGGAAAAAGCCACCTATCGCCATTCTGTGGACGTCCAGTTACGGTACTGGCGTACAAATTCCAGCCTTCGTCGCCGATGAACAGCAGTCAGCATAGGTGCATTAACCAGGCGTCTGCTGCGGAGGTCCATGCGCAGCAACGCTCGCTGAACCGTTGTTGAGGATACACTCTTAGTAGCCCCTTGGTTCATCTGGGCGGTCAGTTGCTCAACAGTTGCACGTCTATTCGCCCGAACGCATCTCCGTAGCTTTCGGTCGTCTCTGTCATCTACAGCACGTGGTGCTCCACATGTGCCACGCCGCTGATTTTGGATAGTGCCATTTTGCCATGCACGGTATAATTTTACCACGGTGGCACGCGAACAAAATTAGCCGTTTCCGAAATGCTTCCACCCTTGGCCCGAAAGCCAATAATCATGCCCTTTTGGACGTCGGATAAATCGCTACGTTTCTGCATTAAGCCAACGGTTGAAATGCTTTCCGATGCCCTAGGACATCTTTTATATACACTCCATTGCAATGTGCTGCCACCTGAATTTTGTGATTGGTTATTTCACTTTGACGTCGAAAGTAGGTGGTGGTTATGTAGCGAAAATTGTATGTTGAAGAACGGATACACGCGTGTGAATCTCTTATATGGTTAACATCAGAATGAATTTAAAACAGAAGAATATTTATGTATACTAGCCTTAGTACTTTCAGAGGCTGGCATTCCACCACTCCCTAAAAGGGCTTAGCAATATATATATATTTTTTAAACAGGTTTGGAAAAAATCATGAATTTCACATGTGGCTAGTTATAGGTTTACCACCTCTATCACCACATATTCAAATTTTATGACTAACCATTCATTCCACATACGTGCCTCTGCATACAATTCTCATGCCATAAAAGAAGCGGAATTCTTATTTATAGTACAATAAGATAAAAACAGGTTGACGTTGACTCGACAACTTCCGGACTTTGAAAATTGTCTTTTTCTCTTGCAGATCACTTCTGCTCGAGGCCGTTCCATTCCACAGGTCGATGATAATGCTCCTGGAGGTTGACTGCTTTTCCACCGATGTAGTGGAAATACGCAATTCAGGAATTGAAAAGGATAGGCCGCCATCTTATAGGACCGATTGAAGCGATGAAGGGAAGGAGCCGAGCTATTTGTAGGAATATGCAAATTGCCTTATTATCTCGTCATAATTGTGGTGAATGGGAACGACCACTGGAGGAGAGTTGTATGACGAGGCTCTGAGGGTTATTCTAAATCAATGCAGAGGAGGGGTGGTTTTTTGTGGGATCCTTTTTTAATGGGAACTTTCACGCCGACTTGCCCACATTGTGGGCTTTGGGGATGAATACACATTATTGTGCTAATTGGAGGGGCAAGAGAATATGCTTTTTATTTCTGTTTTCAACTCCGCGATGAAATAATCAGGATTTTCTTTAAAAGCTGTGCGATTTCGTATTCCTTATTTATTTGTTTGGCGTTAAAAGAATTTGTAAATAGTGGAATAATGGCGGAGAATTTACATCTCAAATAAAGTGAAATTTGCATGAAGCGATTGAGATAGATGAGGGCATGCACGAATTTTTCGTCATTTCTAAATTGTATACCAGTGATTCTTTTTAAGCCGAGTAAACCTTGCTAATGTAGGAACGTTTCTCTTGGTATACAATTGATTTTCAAGGGAAAACATCTCTCTAATCCACTTTCATGTTCACCAACTTTTACATTTAAACTCGTTAACTATTCTCATTTTCCTCTGTTAAACAATGCTAACAAAAGTACAGGATAAAAAAGGAGAGATACGACAATATTATCCAATTATGAATTATAAATGCGTAAACTAATCTATTTATATATATTCATTTAATGGACCTTTCATTAAAACTACTCGATCTGCATAAAGAATCTGCTTAATACAATTTAATTTCTGAGTCATGTGTTTGCTTACCCATATTTTCTAACCATTCTCAGACCCAATTGTTTATTTTACAAACGTATAACTTCACCTAGGCATTAAAGTATAGTAATTCGTTCAATGGTAATTTTTTAATATGTAATATATTAATATGGATTCTGAAGAGCACTCAAGTGCTCTTTAGAAACCACATATTGACTAAATAAACACATTGATTGTTTGAAAGAATACTGGAAAAAATTATGTTAGTCAAAATTGCTTGAAAATCATGCATGGAAGACTTCAGGTCTCAGAACTGATGTACGCGTGTGAACCCCGTTGGAGGTAAAAGAAATCACTCTTTCTAAATTAAATGTATATTTATTTGATTGTCACTTTTTAAGTTGAATTTATTTTTTGTCTTTGAACACTCTACTTCACGAGGGCTAAGTACACCAACTAAATTAAAGTTTCAAAAATCCTTGTTTTCTTAACTTGCATAAATAGTAATAAATGCGAATTGAGAAAATGTTTCAAATGTTCCATATTAGAGTGTTAAAGCGGAATTGAAATTTTTCCAAGAGAAAGGACTCAGTTGTGGTGACAGTTCTCACGGACATTCATTTACCCGAGACATTCCCGTCGTGAGATGTGCGCTTACAAATTAGAGGGATGGTAATCTCTCGCATCACCGCAGAAGCAGTGGCGACATTAAGGAAAAGCTTTCCTGAGTGTCACTGCATGAAAATGTTTAAATATCCTTACAGAGTTAATGTCACACTTCTTTAACAGTAATTAAGTTTCAAGAGTAGCAGTCAAGCTGTATTCAGAAAATTGAAGTTGCAGAGTTGCTAAAGAAACACTCATATACCAGAAGGGTTGCATTTACAAATTACTCGACTGTAGTGGTGCATAAATAGCTTTCAATGTTTGTCATAAGATGTGTGCTTTTGGGCTACAAAACACTGCAGTGCGGTTTGAAAATAAATTTGGATGAAATAATTGGAATTATATGTGACAAGAGATGAATCATATGCCATCTATGGTTTCAGTGCTTCGTTTATATAGTATCTTTTAGATAAGAACACAATTTTTTGTCTTTTCAATAAATGACGCCAATGGAGGATATTCTTTGTGTTTGTCTAGTCTTCGTCCTGTGCCTTTTGTATATTCCTATAGTAATAAACATTTGGTTTCAAAGTGAATTATACTATACCAAACTAAACCCAGAGACCGATGTAGCCCAGTTAAACAAGTAATATATTACAAACCGGAGTTACGAGTTCGAAACTCGCAAACAACCTAAGACAGTCGTGTTAAATCTGTCCTGGCTTCAAATGTCCTCATGCTAGCGTGGTGTGGAAGTTTGGACAGCTAAGTGTTGCTCAGTTGTTGGTCTCTCGTTCTCTTGTACACAAAAATTAATGTTTAATGATTTGACAAAATCAAAATGTTATATACAGAGGCTGTTCACACATTTTTTAGACAATACATATTGTATTCACAAAACTAAATTACATAAAATTCTTGTGTTTTAAATGTTCTATTTGATAGCCCTTATTCTGAGCTACCTTTTGACACCGTAATTTTCAGGATAATAATGCCTTTTTTTTATCCCATTCCTCCTGAACAGCTTTCCAGAGTCCTGTAAGGGTTGTGGGACGACGTTTGGATAATGCAGATTTTAAAAGTCCGAAAGCACAATAAAACCATAGTGATACATCGGGAGATTTAGTAGGGATATCAGTGAAGGGTATGGCCTTGATACCGGTTTTTTGTTCCATTTCTTTTAGAAATTTATAGTGGATTTTGATGTGTGACTCCTAGCTTTGTCTTGATGGAGTTCCACAGATTGATGGCACTGTGGGTAAAGCGATGGTATTTCATTCAGAAAAATTGGCGATAAAATATGTTCCTGATAGTATTTGGAGTTAATCTTGACATTTTTTCCCACTCTCTTTATTTTTTAACTTGCCATTATATGAAAAACCAGCAACAATCATGAATCACTTAGAAAAACTTTCTTTCGATTCTGTGAACCATGTACTTAATTTTTTTTCCTCTCCTTTTATGATAATAAATGGCTCTTTTTTAGCTGCAATCATTTAAATACACCCATGATTCATCTATTGTGACAATTTTTTTTCCATTTTTCTTTGGATAAGTGTTTCTCATATAGAATTCGGCAGCGTGTCCTGCGTTCAGCGATATGCTTTGGAGAAAGACGATGCACATTGCGTTTTTTCGCTTTCTTAAGATTTAAATCAACGTTTATCATTTTGTTTACAGTGGACACCGAGCATTTTAATGATTTTGCAACTGTCCTATGACTAGGGGGATTTTCTCTTAACATTAAACAACGTACCTTTGCAATAGTCGAAGATGTCCGTTTCTTCCAAGGATACTTGTTTAAAATTTTTGTCCCACTTGAGGCTCCAATTTGACGTTTTTTTCCTTTCTTGTTAACGATATTACCTATCGACACTTTAGATATCACAAAACCATGACTCTCACATCGTTTTTGGATAACGGAATATGAATATTTCTCTTAGGAAAGAGCATAAATATAGCCTTCGAATCACTGCTTCGTTAAAACGCCATTTTGAATAAAAACAAACCTCTCAAGCCGCAGACGATAATTTGGACTTTTAAAAACATAGAGTACAACTGCAATTATTTCTTTTGCAGCAAACAATTTTTTATTACCGCTAACCACAATTGTTTAAAAAAATGTACGAACAGCCTCTGTAAATGCATTAATACACTAATTAAAGGAGAAAAGATTAAGAAGGAATAAAAGAATTTTTCCGATATATTTTACTTACAAATACCTCATATTTCCAACAGTTCTACTTCAAACTTCTATTATAATGTATTCAACGGTTTCAACTTTTTACAAAGATCGTTTTTCGTTGATATATTAAAATGAATGAAGAAATTAGCTTATCATTCAATTTTTCTTGATAAAATCAGTTTCTGGGAATCATATCATTTTATTCCTTTGATATTAAGGCGATATTTATATTCCATTTTAGCATATTCTTTTGTACATCTTTTTATTAGTAATTCTGTGCTTTTTCTAGTTTCTGTATTCATCCATGCTATAATTATCTCAAAGGATTTAAAATTTGTAAGTGTATATTTTCTTAATGTTTTATGGCCGTAATTTATTTTGCAATGATTGACTTATCTTGTATACTGTTTCAAATGCGATAGAGAAATCATGTCGTTTCTATTTTTAAATTTACGTTTCAAAATTAATCAATAAATTTAATTCTTTAAAACATTTGCACATTTTCGAATTTTTCTTTTTCATCTGAGATTGGGAAAATTGTGATCGTGCTTAGAAATTCAGTTTTCAAATCCGTCTACTCGATGTTACAGCGCCATCTATTGCAAGATCAAGAAACAAGTACAACTCATATTCTACCCTAAATTCAGAAATGTAAATATCTGTGTGTATGTGTCCATCTCCTTCATTATTCTATTACGAAGTATTATTTTCTACCATCTTTTTTTGGTTTAACCACAACTAAAGTTACAAAGTTAAAATTAACATTAGAATTAGAAAACAATACTAATTACTTAATAACAATGGTATACATCTCACCCTTCTCCAGAACAACTTGCAAAACCTCGATGCTAATCACGCGAATAACACTCCACGCTATATTCCGAAAGAATTAATGTTAAAAAAGTAGCTAAATATAAAATTTATCAGGTAAACTGCAATTTTTTTGCTATTATACCATGAAATTACACATTTATTACGTTTTTAGACCATCTTGGATAGTTAAAACAGTTATCGTAACACATCGTTTTCTTTTTCTAAATGTGATAACACAAATTTATTATTATTATTACTCTATTTCTCCTGATATCACTGCTTTTCTGTGATGACACTTCTGTGGCTTCCTCCTGTTTCTGTTCTTTACCATGCGTGAATACATACACGTTTACCTCATCATAATTTAAAATTAATTTTTTATGGAACTAAAAAGTTGTACTCAAAACTGAAGGTTAGTTTAATTAGCCTTATTTTAGCAAAATAAAGGATGTTAGAATGGCAAACCAGTTCAATGAACAATAAAAATACAGTTGTGAGAAACACTATTCGAGCAAATCAGGTGTATCTAATTCGTAAGAGTAGAAAGTCACAAAAAAGAGAACTAGAATAAAATCCAGTGCTCTCTAAAATTGGGAAATAAATATTTTATTTGTGGAGGACAATGAATGTTCTAGGATTCCTATAAATATTAACAAACAAATGGTCGACGTACATTTTTGTCTTTGAGCACCAAACGTCTGAGATGGATTCTTAAGCCGCCATTCTATCTACTGATTGCAACTAGTAAGCAACATAACTTGGCATCTACTACCCGTTTTTTCTGAAATTCAGATACAGCTGAAAAGTCGTTTTCTCTAATGTGAGCTGACCTATATATATATTAGAGTGTCCCTTATATGGGCGTAAAAAAAAATTTGCAGTTATCAAAACGCATACCCTCTAATTCTTTTTAATATACTAAGTCTTACTTAAATATAAAATGTTAACTTCCTACGTTAATGTTAACCCGTGCCGACAGGGCCCCAAAATTTATGGAAATAGACATTTTTGAACAGATCTTAATATGTAGCTAGGTCATCGCAACTATGCATATCTTAGGTAAGTATTGATTAAAAGACAAATTTAAGTAATGCCTTTAATTATTAAAAAATAAAGTTACACATAATTATTCAGGATACTTTCATTTTAAGGTCTCTTTTTTTACAGTCTGGATACATCTTAATATGTTCTTGCAAACCAGCGTAATAAGAACTGCTTATGTTCTTCTTCTGCGTTAATTAAACCATGGAATGCTTGCATTAGCTGAGCAGCTCTTTCAGCTGTGTCATTTACTGCTTTTAAGCTAAAATTCTTATTTTTAGTTTCCACAAAAGCTGCATTTTCTTCCCACGAAGGTACGTTTTCTTGGAGATAGCTGCTGTCAACTTTTAATCGCGAAAACAAATTTTTGATCTTGATACATACGAAATCACTCAATGATTTCCCTAAAACAATAAGAAAAATCTGTATCTGAAGAAAATTAACAGAACTTAAAATAACAGATCAAACCAAACTCTCATCGTATAAAAATACAGACATCTGTTCCTTCGATAGAACATATATCTTCCCAAAATCATATTAACTTTCTCTTAGTAAGTTCGCTACAATATTCGCCTTGGTTTGTTTATAAACAATATCATCAAAGAGTGATAATACGGCTATTTCCTCTGATAAATACCACTGGTGTTGGCTGAACTTGCTCAGGGCAGCTTTGGAAATCAATTTGTCAATTGTTTCATACTCTTTTAACGTCTTTAAGAAACGCAAATCTTGATTCGGCGCCTTCACCGCCAAACTGCATCCAAGCCAGGGCATCCACGTAAACAGTCATAATGAATAAACAAACATCTTGCAACGATCGTTTGTTCTCAACGCCTATTTTGAACTGAGACTGCAGCAAACACATTTTCAAAGAGTAAATAGCTTTTCCATCCATCGTGCTGGATGCATTGCGCCAGGAGGTCTGATTTTAATTTTACTCTCGTTATCTCCTCTCAAGAAAATAACAAATAATTCAATCAGTTCGTTATAATCGTCATGGATTTTTGCAGTTCATGGTTAAAAAACGTCACCAATCCGTTAATGGTCGTGTCAAAAAGATGCTGTTTGGCAAATCCTGTGCATGTTTTCATAGCATTAGGATTAATGTTTTTCAAGTTGTCTCTGAATTTTTCGATCAGTGGAATAACGGGACTGCTTGCGACTTGGTGGATCTTTGATTCAAATACACTTTTTAGAACCAGTTCATAAACATGATGACGGCAAGCAAAGAGTAACAATTATCTTTCTAGATTGTGTTCTAAAAGCTCACAAGCTCCATTCAAGCGGTCTGTATTAGATGATGTCGTATCACAGCACATTATTTGTACTTTATCATTGAGGTTCCATTCTTTGAGTGCGTTTGAAACTGCTTTAGTTTCATCTTTGCCGTAAGAACTGTCCAGTTTTGATACTGCAATAAGTTGCTCCTTCTCTCCAAATGAAATAAGGATTGGCAGACGTTCTTCTTTAGAACTTCTCATATCCAGGCCTGGTAATAATTTTACATCGTAATGAACGGTAACTACTTCGGGGACGTTATTCTGAAAATCGGATTTTATGGATTCCGGTCTAACCTTTCTCAATGACTCAACTCAACAACCAAGAAAATTCTTTTTTTACTGCTTCTCAGTTCCATTGACATCTTCGAAATATAAAACAATGCGCGTTAATTACCCTACAAACCGATAGTAAAGCCCGGTTTTCCAAGAGTCAGGGTAGAAGCGCCGCGCTTAGAGATTCAAGTTCAACGTCTCGAATTCCGCTACCGGTATAGTGGTAAAGTTGTTAGCCTCTAGATCGAAAGGTTCCTGGTTCGAATATGGGTCCGGGCATGCATGTTTGTAAGCGTATCGTGTAGAGGCGACTGGTGCACTTTAATCTGTCGTGGCCGAAAGTCCTCACGTTGGGTTGGTGTGGAACTTTGGAGAGTGGGGTGCCAGCTCAGGTGTTGCTTCGTCATCTGACCGTGGTTCAAAATTACGAGGTGTTGTTCTCGGATCTTTTCCTAAAGGGATTTATCCCGGACCGTCGTCAATAGCACTTTGTATTGCTCTAGTAGGACGTTAATTACAAATTACCAATTACCGCTCCAACAGGAATTCACAAAGGTCACATTAATGTGACCACCTGTCAAAAGCCAGAATAACCACCTTTGGCAGAGCGGACCGTTGCGAGACGTGCAGGAAGAGAGTCAATTAGGTTTCTGATGATGAGTGCAACCAGTGAATGCCGGGAAAACATTCCCCAAACCATAATGCTCCCTCCTCCTGTCTGTATCCTTCCGGCAATTGTTACAGAGTATTTTCTTTCAGACCTTTCACGCCGTATACGCCAAAGTCCATCTGGAGCATAAAACGTGATTAATCGGAAAAAGCCACCTGTCGCCACTCTGTGGACGTCCAGTTGCGGTACTGGTGTACAAATTCCAGCCTTCGTCGCCGATGAACAGCAGTCAGCATAGGTGCATTAACCAGGCGTCTGCTGCGGAGGCCCATGCGCAGCAACGCTCGCTGAACCGTTGTTGAGGATACACTCTTAGTAGCCCCTTGGTTCATCTGGGCGGTCAGTTGCTCAACAGTTGCACGTCTATTCGCCCGAACGCATCTCCGTAGCCTTCGTTCGTCTCTGTCATCTACAGCACGTGGTGCACCACATGTGCCACGCCGCTGATTTTGGATAGTGCCATTTTGCCGTGCACGGTATACTTTTACCACGGTGGCACGCGAACAGTTCACAAAATTAGCCGTTTCCGAAATGCTTCCACCCTTGGCCCGAAAGCCAATAATCATGCCCTTTTGGACGTCGGATAAATCGCTACGTTTCTGCATTACGCCAACGATTGAAATGCTTTCCGATGCCCTAAGACATCATTTATATACACTCCGCTGCAATGTGCTGCCACCTGCCTTTTGTGATAGGTTATTTCACGTTGAACGTCGAAAGTAGGTGGTGGTCACATTAATGTAACTGGACTGTATATATGTATGTATATATATATATATATATATATATATATATATATATATATATATATATATATATATATATATATATATATATCAATTTCTTCAATTATAATTATTTTATTGCTTTATATTATATCGGAAATAAGATATAATACATATGATATCGAAATATGAAAAGCGATATCGAGAATCCCCCCCTTCTCTGTTTGAAACCAAATATATACACACATCCATATGTATCGCCTTACCCCTCCGGGTGATTTCGACGAGATATCTCGTCCATTAAGATCTGACCGATTTTAGTAATGACAAAATATATCGTCATCAAGAAATTGTTGAATTTTCTATGATGATAGTGGAGATCAAAATCTCTACAGTTTTTTCTAATAATGAGGTATGTCCATCTAGATCTGGCCAGTTTTACTTCTGTTGATACCTCGATGAGACGACCAACAGAAGGGTTAAATAAAATCTCAAAAATTTGAAACGCTATTCGAACGTTTTTGAGAAGAGAAGGCAAGTTACACCGTTTACAGAAACATAATTAAATGTCTTACGACAGCTACTGAGTTCTGTTATTTTATGTGATTAGAGAAAACTTTGTCATCAGGTTTTAAAGTTTCATAATCTATTTTTAAGAGATTATTCTCATACAGATCGTTTAGTTTATGAAAGAATGTCCTTCATGTGAAGACGTGAATTTCATTTTTCTAAAATTATACCCGCTACCTGGTAAAGTTGTATTTAACTCAAGTTTTTAACAACCAAATTCGATTTTGAAAGTATTTATTCGCCAATTTAAACGGCTCTCTATCAGATAGTTGAAAAATAACATTAACTATATTCCAATGAACAATTTTCTCTGCCATTTTGAAGAGGAAAGGAATTTTTTTTCTGGAAGTATGAACTTATTACAAATTTTATAAAAAGTAAAGTCACTGAAGAATTAAAACACTGTTATGAATAAGATATTAAGCCTCTACTTTCAGAATAAAACAGGTATTCAAATCCATTTGAATTTTCATTATCGCTCTAACGTATATTCAAGTTAATAACCATGCATATTTATCAAATTGAATTACTAATCTTATTAGATTTTGAAGTTTTTTTAGACTAGCGTTAAAAGGAGTTTTTCGTGAATATAATTCGTTCCTGTGTTAGATATAAGAAATGGAAAAATCATATCCAATCATCTATTTATAAAGAACCGAAACTAGATTTCAAATGCTTTGACTAGGAATCAGTCGTAAAACTTTATACTGTAATGAGTCATGTGTGCAAATGAATGAATCATAACTGAATAAGTAATAATATTTTTTTTTTTTTTAATAATTAAGTTTCTAAACGGTGATTAATAATAAAAATGCTTGAAATGTTACGTTTTAACAGTTTTTTGTATAGTTTTCTGTTAAAGAAAAGTGTTTAAATCAATATAGATGTTGAATAAAAGCGTCTATTTTACAAAAGATGGTGTGTGTATACAATAGCGAAACTTGACTTTTTATCCAACCATTACAAACAAACTTTTAGTTAAAACCTTTTTTCCCAACTTCTACTTAGACAAAGAAAGTTATGTTTCTTGATTTTATTCATGATGTAACTATGACTATTTTAATATGTAGAATATATTATTATTCACATTGAATGAAAAGTGCTCTCACAAATCTACTTTGATTGAAATCCATACTGATCGTAAAAGCATCTAAGTCCATGAATTGTTCATGTAGTATATCGTATTGTTGTCGAGGGAGCATCATAGTTATCGATTGGTGTTGTGAGGGGTCAACTATGAATAAATGGAAATTTCAAGAGAGTGGTACTCACCAACAGTCTCTAGCATTAGATGATGAGGGGGTGATGTCTACGGAGTCTGGGGGATATCTTTAAAATGTTTCATTTCTTCAAGGGTTCTCTAGGAGTTTGCTCGTTATTGGTCATTCACTCAGTATTTTAAGATCACGCTTCCCAGTTTCTGTCCTTTACCGATTGCTTCCATCTCCAATAAAATCCAGTTTCATACACAATGCTCTGACCAATTGCAACAAATCCATTAATTCCATATTCAATCACTGTGTCTGTTTGATCTCTCGCAGTTCCTAATATCCACAACTTTTATGTATTTTTTCAACTTTGAACTTGTCAACCTAAAGTGACAGGAACTATGGGAATCTAAATTTTACGAGTTATGCTACTGCGTAGTATTAGTTGTACTCTGGTATGAAATGAGTTGCAAATTTAATCCAAAGTGCTACATTAATCATTGAAAAACTTCAATATATGACTTATAAAGATTCATGATAAAACTGGTCTATATAGATACTATGTTTCTTCACCCCATTTCTTCGGTGTAACAAAAAAAGTATCATCAGAACCAAAGTAAACAACTAGAGAAAAGCTCGGAGTTTAAATATAACCATTAAAACTGGAATCTTTCTTATCAAATTCTTTCGGGTGACGCGGGACGTACTGTTATCATTCACTAATGTGTAAGATAAGATTAAAACTGATCAAAGCAACTCAAAAATAGATCTCAGAGATAGGATTATTTTTGCGTCTTTGAAATCACAAAATGATAAGGAAACTTCCAATAGTGTTAAACATTGTGGTATTTATTATTTCACTTGTTTTTACCATCGTATATGTTCTTGAGAATGGAATTTCAATGCCCGTTTGTTTCACAGACGTAATGCGCACCACAAGTTCAGGGCGTATGATACATTCCCACTACTGTCAGTCTATCACTACAACAGCACCAGACTCGAATTCTGTGCATCTATGTTGCCAAAGAAACCAGAATTATCCCATTTTCTACAGAGGGTTTTTGAGGCATTCGAGTTCGTCAACTTGGCATTAGGATGTCGGTGGTCAAAGAAAACGCATCCTAATTCAAGTGTCTGTTTTTGTGGAGAGAATTTGTTAATAAGTCTACCTAAAAGATGTGAATAGTGATAACCACATGATCTGTTTAGAGCTCTCTCGGTATTTATGAAAAAGATGCCACATGATTGATAATGAGTTAAATGAAACGAATGGTAAATAAACCCCAATTTCGTCAAACCACATATCGCCCCTTTTACAAATCCACCAAAACCTCGTCCCCATTTTAAATGTACGAGTTCTGTTTCTATACAGACCGCGATTAACTAGACTTGGTGTCTGTAGCAGTTTTTATGGTTTATACGGCTTGAAAAATACTACATTGTTTGTTTACTCATGGATCCAGTTCGCGGAATGTACTTTCCACTTAAGGGCATAAACATTATAGTTGCACAAAGTCAACTAAATTAAAGAAAAACTGTAATTCAAAAAATATTCAAATGGTAATAAGCCTTAAAAAGGAAAGTAAATACGGTACATCCATAAGGATAAGATGAAAGTTCTATTTTTGTTTTCTTCGCGGATAATGTATCTTATATAATGAATTAATTTTGTAAATACTTCATTAATATTGCAACCTGTGAGTTGTAGGTTTCACAAGTTCGATTGCTGTTACTTAACCTGGGTGTGCTTTCTATCTTCTGTATCAGTAAAAATTTCCTTGTGTGTATGTCCATTACTTAATGTTGACTGTCTTGTGCTTGACCCAGCTTCACTAAATATGGCCTTTTCGCCAAAAAAAAAAACAGCTATCCATAGATATTAGATGGACCAACCACAGAGTTAAAAGCTGTTCATCTTTTGTGTAAATAAAATCACTTGGGTTTCATATTCTGGCATCTATCTATAAAGCATTGTCGCATGAACTTTCCATCATACCTAATTCATCACTCTTAATTAACAAATTATCTTAAGACGTTCAATGAGTGGAACAGCTTAAGACTTTTCGACACTAAAAACTACCAAGAAAGCTACAAAGATGTTCTTCGTTTACTCTTTGCATCTTCAGACCCATTCACTAGCAGCTTACGCTGAGCACCAGCAAAATAAAAATTCTCCTTCTTATCAAACTAGGGAACTGGAAAATGAAAGTGAACAGCAAGTCGATCGATTGCGATTCAAAGGAAAACGTGACACAAGAAGACGACTTTAGTAAAGCGCAAGATTGCTATGAGAATTATTTGGGAATCAGTTAAGTTCCTTAAATATGCTGTTTGCTCAATTTTTTAAACATCAATTTTCAAAGAAAGTTAATGAATTTCCTTATTTTCGGGTTACTTCATCATTGTGCATTTGTGTACATTTGATGAGTGTATGAATAGGACACAAACATTAGACTTAGATTTAATTTAGGTAACTGTTTTGATTTTTGATGTATTTGGTTGTACTCCAAGTTTAACTGTAATTAAAAAAGGTGCATGAAAGTATCTTCATATCTCACGACACTAGAAACAGTAAGATTGCTGAATTAGTAGTTTATCTCATGTTTATTGAGTATTATATACTTATGAGTGTCACTTGAAACAACCATCAATTCAAAAAGACCAAACTGAGAGAATTTTTGATTTAAGGTTTTGAACTTTTGATCTTATGACTAGCATGATAGTACATTTGAAAGCCTTTCATGTCCAAAACAACTGTCTTAATAAAATTAGAATTTTTTGTAAATAAAATCTCATTAAACGATGACAAAAGATTCGTTAACTTTGTTGGATTTCAGAAAATGTCTTCTGGTTTTTAACTTCCTCTTGGAACCAACATCGCTTCGATTCCTGACCTAATATATAATCCACTTGAAACTACCATCAATTCAAATTTCCCAAACTAGAGAAACTTTTGATTTCTGGTTCTAAACTTTTGATCTTATAACTAAACTGCATATGCTTTTGAAATCCCTTTAAGTCCATAACAACTTACTTAATGCAAATGATTATTTTGTAGATAAAATGCTATAAAACAATGAATAAAAGCTTCATCCATTTTGTTTGATTTCAGAAAATGTAATATGCTCTTAAATTTCACTTGCAACCATTATCATTTCGATTATCAACCTCCTCTATACTCCGTTTGAAACAAACGTCAATTCAAAATGTCCAAACTAGGTGAACTTTTGACATATGGCACTACCTCACTACTAGCACGGACAATGCATTCAAAAGTCTTCCATAGAAACAAAGAAAAGAACAACCTTAGTAAAATTATTATTTTGTAAATAAAATATTACTAGCGATGAATAAAATTTTTGTTTGATTTCAGAAAACATCTTCTTTTTTTACATTTTTTTCACTTGCAATCACCATTGTTTCGATTCCCAACTTCCTCTATACGCCATTTTAAGCAATCACCAATTCAAAATGTCCAAACTAGGCGAACTTTTGATATAAGGCACTGACCTCACGACTAACACGACAGCGCATTCGAAAGCCTCCCGTGTCCAAAAAAACAACATCATTAAGTAATTAATTTGTAAATAAAATGCCACTATCCATGAATAAAAGTTTGATTTCAGAAAACGTCTTCTGTTTTTACATTTCACTTGGAACCACCATCGCTTCAATTCCCAACCTCCTCAATGCGACTCCTCGAGTAAATCCCCCGACAAAAGCCGAGCAATCTTGCTACCAAATTCATGATTCGAATCTAATCCGGGCGACAAAGTAAACAGCGGTTCCGTCCCCCTCCCGGGAATTAACCGGCGAAATATCAAATTAATCCAATTGGACCGAAAACTCCGGTGACGAACTTCGTCAACGACGCACTTTAAAACCTGGAGGCGGTACTCGGACCCTATTTGACTAATTCGAAAACCGCGGACAGGGGCTATAATGGCCGGGGCAACGTGGTCGGGCACACGGCATCCCCGATTCAATCCACGGCTCCCTCGAAGATTGCGTGACTCCCATTGTCAAGGAGGAGAATGGGAATTCCTGTGGACTTGATGATGAGCGATGGACGGGGCTCTTCTCTCCCCCGCCTATACCCTTTTAATCCCCGCCTGATACCTTGTTGGGCAGGGCTTCCTCTCTTGGCGACATCGGCGGCCGTAATTGAGTTTAAAATGCTTGCTGCAGATAGTCGAAAGGAACAAAGGTAAAATGATCTCTGCCAAATGTAGTTTACCCAAGGCCCCCAATGGAAGGGGTATCATTGTACCTTGGCTTAATAGATACCAGGAGATACGATAATGTACAATTTGGTGATTTCTAAATTTTAAACGAATAAATCGTCATGTCATTTGTTGCATTATTTTAGTTCCACACTTGATGATTGGCATCATATTAAGAAGAGACCTTTTTAACCATTCCGCAGCGGCAGGCAAACACTTGTTATCACTAAAATTTCGTTTACACCAGCGGCATGGTATTGATCTGTATACTGTCCGCTGGCATCGATCACCATTTACGAGCTGTCAGCGACTGACCTTCTAGAGGGTCCCTTCTTTTGTTCGTTGGCCCCCTACCCTGCCGACCGTGAGGTGTGAACGCTTTGGGGGAAGCAGAAGATCGTCAGGTGTTATCCTTTTGTGGTGAAGCTACCCTCACTACATGTCCATTAGACCTTAAACATAGCGCATTAATACAAGCCCCTTACTAGTTTTCCTTTTTAGAAGACCCCCATCCCATCTGTAGACAGTGGGATGAGATCCGGGTATCCTTTCCTCCAATGAGGATTCCCTCTTTGCTCCCGCCAAACTTCGGACCCTGATAAGTGAAAACGCTGGATGCACGGGGCTCACTTGAGACGGAGAAAGAAACCTTATGCTACGGGGTCCTGACGATGCGCACGACTTTACGTGAGTCATTCAATATAAACCTCAATTATTTTACTCAATACATGTGATTACTTTTCCATAAACTGTATAGGGATCCCCCTTAACATTTTGAACCAAATTGCATAAATGTATTTGCTTTGTATTATAATATATTCACGCCAAACAAAACTATGAAGTGAAAGCGTCAGTCGCAAATACCACTCACGGCCCTATGGCTCAAGTTTGATAATTAAGGAAGGGGCTCGGAGAGTCAGGCCAAAGAGCCGTTCTGTGAGACGATTGAAAAAATCTAATCGCCGCAGTGTAAAGATTAAGGACAGCACTTTTATTTCTACAGTAGCGAGGATATTACAAATTAAGTACAGTTAATATTGATAAGAAGCACGTAAACATAACATAACGGAGCAGGAGACAACACGTCCACTCTGCCTCGAGCACAAACAGGAAGTCTTTCCTTTCCTACACGCCTTTTCTCCCTTCATACCACCGTAGCTTCGGTTGCAGTTAGGGGTGGTGATCTCACACCATCTAGATATATATTAAAGTTACGTGGTACAGAAATCGACTTTATTTCTTTATCGTCTAATGGCAATGGATATACATAGTATAATTAGCTTAGTTTAAATGAGCTAATTTGAGTTATGAAGGAGCTCATGAACTCGTGAGCTCCTTCGTGGTACATTAGCACATAGAAGTCAGCAGACTTGAATTTCACGTTTTGCCAGTGGACACTTGAGGAGTTCCTCCTACGAACAGGACCAGAAGGTTTTCAGGACCAAGTGCGGAGCTGATCAGGCTTCGCCAGCTCATATTTTAAAATGTATTGACTTTACAATGGACAAGGTTTTTTCGGAGCCTCTACTTTTCTTGGACTTATTGGGGGTTTATGGACTAGTGGACATGGTCTAATCTAAAGAGACCATGTCGGGAATTAGTAACAACAACATGAAGGAGCATAATATTGCTAAAACAACACGGAAGAGCTCACCACTCAAATGAAATTCTTCAGCCGTCTGATTGCAGAAAGCAATGAGAAAACTAACTGGTGAAATAAATTAAGAAAATTTGCATATTTTATCGAATTTCATGAAAAGAACTGGACTGAATGTAAAACCACTGCTTCTAGACAAAAATGCAAATCTTGTACGTCAAATACGTAAGCGCACACGTGTGTGTAAACGGAGCCAGTAGAGAAACAGGCTTTATAAGCGCGTGTAAGTTAAGACGCATTTCGTTCGCTAGCACACCTCGGCGAATTTCTTGGTGTTATTTTGCATCAATCGGTTAATTTCAAATTGTAACAGTAAAAATGAGTACTCACCAACGTTTAGATGATGGAATGAGGTGGAGAATTGTGGGGAGGCTAGAAGCAGGCCAATCTCAAGTCCAAATTTGCATAGAGTTCAATTTAACGCCCAGCGTCGTGTTTAACTTATGGAAACAATTCCAGGATACCGGATCCATCGAGATTTGCATATTTGGATGCCTGGCACCTGTATATCTGTAAGAGGGGACCATACCCCCTATTAACCCATTTTTTTGTTTATTCTGCAACCGCTGTTTCATACCATCCGACTCCAACGAGTGTTACGCACGATCATGCGGGTGTATTACATTTATTGAATGGTTATTTGTTTTGTATTGTATCAATGTATGTACATATCAAATTTCGTTAAAATCGGTACAGTAGTTCTAGAGATAATAGACCAAGTCTGGAAATTCTCTTAATTTCTTACACCAGTGTAGAATATAGGAAATATGGCAGAAAAGAAAGTAAGAGGGAACAATGATTTAGTCACTGAAAATGTCCAAAAGCCTTAGCATAAAGGGGTAGTTGAATCAACATCTTACTGGAGCAACACAGCGGGCTTATTGGCGACGCTCCGGGATCAATTCAGAAGGGAAAAATTGGAGAATAATACCTGGTAATTCCGAACCACGGTCAAATATCGAAAGTAGTCTATGGTCTATGGATCACCTACTTCTATCATAGTTTTGATAGCATGATCCTGGGACCATATAAAGGTTACCATTACTATACTTTGCTATCATCGAGGTTGGTTGGTTGGCTTTAGGGTTTTATGGCGCAAGGGCCATATTTGGCCATGCTGTGTCAGACACAAAGCATACAATATCAATATACACACACACAATGAAAGTTTCACTTACGCAGAAGAGAGAAATTCCCCCAGGGAGGAATACACCTGACAGGAATCGAACCTGCACCGCGTACAATTCGAAGGTTGTTAACTCATTGAGCATAACCACTGAGCCACGACCAGCCCCCACTACTTTCGAGGAAATTCCTCTGGCAATCTCATTGAGCCCAGTCATCTTCATAATACAGTTGTAAAATAATGTTGAAGACAGAAACAATTAGTCTAATGGTCATGGTGCTGATTTCTGGATCGAAAGGTTCCTGGTTCTAGAATTAACGTGAAGCCTCTCTATAGACGGGTTGTGTTGAGAGTTTGAGGTTGTGCCATGATGCAAATATTCAATTTATCGGTTGGGTACCTTACAAAAATAAATTAATTAATTAAATTTTAGACAAACCCAAGCTTTAATTTGCTCTACTCTCACAAAACTGATCGGGCTCATGCAAACAAAGGCCTTTTAGTCTATTATCGCAGAAGCTACAGAACAGTTTAATGTTAAATGTAGGAAGCAAAAGGAACTCCCCTCCCGGATTGAGTCACGCCGAAACCTCAGAGGAATAGAATAAAGGGTCGCTTTTTGAAAAGCAGTCTCGGATTGCCAAACCGTCGTTGATGGATACATTACGCATCATTCCGAAGCCACTATTATTTGGACTGATCAGCCGTGACACATGGTCGTTACAGATGACACGTGACATTTAAGCTATCTTTCTGTCTCTAATTTCCCTCGCCGACCCCCATACCTGACCTGAAAGGTGAGCGTGAGTCCTGATCCCGGGGGACACAGATGCGCTACCAATAGCTTCGGATGGAGACGGTTTTCTCGTCTCGTCTTTCCCATTATTTTTCCCCGATAATGTGACGGAAAAGGAGAGCCATGGAAACACTCCATTCATTACCAGGCTGTGACTCTCGAATTAACCCTAGCGTGAAATGAATTTCATGAGCTGATACAAAACACGAATTGAATGTACATCGTGTACAAGGTAGGTGATTCAGAGTCGGTATTACTTTTTAATTTTTACTTTTAAAGCGCTGTGTTTGGTAGGTTGTTGAATTTACGTCGCTCTGCCGCTGGGCAACACATCGGGCTATCCGGGTAGGTCGATTGGTAGTTCAATTTATGTTGCAATGGAGCAACACGACGGGCGGCGACGATTTGAGATAAATCCAGAAAAGAAAGATACGAGGACAACACCTCGCAATTTTGAACCACGGTCCGATGACAGCACCTGAGCTGGAACCCTTCTCTCCAAACTTCCATACAGCTCCAAAGTGGATTTAGAGCGCTATCAGAGGAATTTTCAGTGTAAACAAATCAACCAGATGATATGTGTAGATTTTATTGCTCAGGCCCAAATGTTCTCGCTTAATACATATAGAATGTCTTTTAAATGCAACCATTTGGCGTCTGATCTAATTGGTGTTGAACAATCAAATGTAATATATATTGTCCTCACGTTGGCCTGAAGTGTAAGTTTGGAAAGTGGGGTGCCATCAAAGAAGTTATCGTCGTCTGACCCTTGGACGCCTCGTAGCTTTCCTTTCTTGATTGATCCAGACCATTGACAATAACGCGTTGTATTTCTATAGGGCGTGTGACGTAAATGCAACTACCTACTTACCATCACATATTAATTCGGAATTCATTCATTGGAATTTTTATTGACGGTGTTGAAATCGCGTTCAAAAAAACAGACCAACTGACGTCACATTCAGAATACGTATAGGAAATGTGCATCACCATAGAAACGCTCATGCTACCTGCATTTATCTGGACAGAAAATGCCTCTAATAGAGTAAGTGCATAGAAATTCTTACGAACGAAGCGCTTATTGAATTATGCGCTTATATTTCTTGTCGTTGTATTATTGCCAAAAAAAAAGGAATGAAGGATTGAAGAGAATAAACCTTGTTTTTCTCGTGAAGAAACCTTGTATCTTGTTTCTTCTGTTGATTAGAGCAAACAGTGGAACGATTCAAACTTCAGCAGCTATTTTTACAAGTTCTGGTTCGATAAACACTATTGATTTGGATTCAGAAAATTATGACTTATTTTTTATTGATAAGGAAACATGCAAGTATTTTTGACAATAATGAAGAAAGCTATTTCTTAAAACCTTCAGGATCACTCATTGCAAAAGTTGTCACCTAGGCTGAAAGCTGTTCTCGTTGAGGTGGTTAAAGTTGGGAGTTTTGTAAAATCCTAGCATTTCGGTGGAATTATTTTAAACTATCATCAAATGGCTAAAAAAAAGTACCAAATACGAGTTTTTGCTCTTCAAAACTTTCGTCACCTTACCCATGAATTATTATCGCCAATCGAGCTTTTGTCCTGTGAGTTGTAGATGGCTGTAGCTGTATTAAGAGTGGTAGCTTCATTTCTACTAACTAACCCTGGATGTATTTCTCTCTGTGTCTGTAAGACTTTTCATGTGTGTCTTTTACTTGACGTTTTCTGTCTTGTATTTGGGGTCAGCTTGCACCATAAAATCCGAAACCATCAACTAATATCTGACCAGTCTCTCTCCCTCTATCTCTTTTATATCTATCTATCGATTGTTACACTGATTTGGAATCTTAATCTCCACTAGGGGGCCTGCCCCCTGCTCGCTAACGCTCGCCAACCCCCGGAGGATTGCTTCGCAATCGTCATTGGTTCGCTGCGCGAACATATGCTCGCTTCGCTCGCCATAATGAAGACATGTGTCCTAGCAGAAGGGATTGTTTACAAAATATGTTACCAAAAAAATGTTTTTCAAATCTAAATTTGCTGTATTACAGAAAAAATATATAAAATCGGAATTCAAATGAAAACTTTGTGCAAATTTTGACTCGAAATATGAGCGTTGCTTTGGAAATTGAATACCCAGCATGTTTGTGTGTACATTTTCCCAGCACTCAAACGACCCACACTTTTTCATTGAGTTTGTTGCCGAAAGTTGTAGTGCAAGCGTCTTGTTGAACTATAATTGTTGGTCCTGAAAAGGACCGTTTTTTAAATGGCCCTGAAAAGATCCTCCGCTTTCTTTGATTTCTATTATAAACTAACTGCAACAGCTCATTAAAATTTCCTTTTTTTTTTTTTCAATAAAATTTCATCCGATAACGCTATAAATTCAATCGAAGCACGAGACTTCGCGATAAACAAACAATCGTACAGTATTGCCAAAACGCGATTACAAATAACATCTTTTTTGTGAGCCACGTAAGAGAATTATATATATAGATGCTTATGATCAAGCAACAGGTTTTAAATTACGTTGTTTTTCTTATGTTTACTTTAGTAAAGTGTAGGGTTCCGGTGGAGAGAGAGAGAGGGTAAAATTGGCATGCAATGTATTAATTTTAGTGCTAGTTTACAAGGGCTTAAACAAATGTATAGCATAAATACAATAGATAACAAACAATGCTATGCACAATACACAACACGGTTAATAAAATCAAATACACACACGATACACTCAAAACATAAAAATCCATAGAATTCGATCCATTAACCGAGCTTTCTTGACTTCTTTACAGCAAATACTTTTATTCTCTCGATCAGCTAATGCTTTCACAAAACAGTAAATCACAGAAAAAGGTTTGCATACATTTCACATTTCAATGGGTGTATTTCCTTAAATTCCCCGATACAATGCTACTTAAGTACTTATTCCCTTGTAAAAAGTTGTTCTAGAAGATCCCAGATAAAATTTTACAAATGAAAAAGTATTATACTTTTCGAATCTGTTATTGGAATGCAAACAACACAAGTTCCTTCATACCATCTCCACTTATAAAAAGCTTTTAGAAAGAAAAAGATTTACATATCTACGTATATATATATTGTATAATTCTCATGCATCGCCTTTCGCGTACGGTTCTCCTTTTGTGTGTTTTCCCGCCTATTATCTCCCCGCCCTTTTCGTTCTTTTCTTCCAGAAGCTTCCAGCGCAACAAAACGCTGATGCTCGTCTGCGCCGTTTGAAAGCAAAAAGCAGTAAGTCTCCTCTACATAAAAAGACCATTACTCCAAAATTAGCTTCACTGAACTAGAGAAACATTTCAGCGAGAATTCCCAAGGCGCGCAGAATAAAAGAGGACGAGCGAAATGCCATTAGATGGCGCTGCGTACATGGATTTTATGCAAAAGAGGGAGACGGACAATTCAACTCTTCTTGTTTCAACGGATTAAACTTCTTCCGCAAAACGACTGCGCTTATCTTTTAACAATGTGAGAAGGAAAATTATGTCCAGTGATAAAAGCGCTGGTTTTGTTTTCTCTCGCGGCGTTTGTTTCTTTTTGGTGTTTTTATCTTCGAAACCGTATGGTGTTGGATTCTAAGCTCTCTTTTTCATTAGGGGATCCAGTGAATGAAACGAGGACGATTAAAAAGTTTATTTTTCAGGGGGAATATCAAAAGAGGATTACATCTAGTTTCAATACATAACGTCGATCTCTCTCCACAAACGTGGTATGAGTCTGAAAAAGTGGAATGTTTTTTTTCACGGTCAGTGTTGAAATTCCGTTATTAATAGACTAAACTTCGTTAAAATGGTTCCGGAATCTTGTCCGGTTTGACTCAGTTTGGGAGTCATTATGGACAAAGACGCTCCCACCGAAAAATAGCACTAATTTTATTTTCAATTCATGTCATAAGTTTCTAAAAGACCGATACAATTTATTGAGTTGAATTACAATTTTGAAGGGCTGTAGGAGGTATTTTTAAACTTCGAAAACGAGCATAAACTTTAGTGTTAGTTAGAAGATGCAAAAACTATTAATTTAAGAAGTTTTTTTCCCCAACGTGAGTTTGTCAGGAATTCACTGACTATCAATGTCGGAACTAAAGCGTTAATATTTTATAAATGAAAAGCATAAAAAAGTAATAATTCGAGATTTCCTTCCATTTATTCCCATATTCGTCTTAAATTATTCAAATGTATTTCTCCTCGTTAAAATTAATACTTTCAATCTAATTCAAACTAGCAAAATGAGTTCTACCATCAGGAATTTGAAGCATCCGTGTTTAAGCATTTCTCGGAAAGAATTCATCCACCCAACAGGATATACAACGTTCCGATATTCTATATCCCACCAAACTTTTATTTCCTGTTGCTATTGTTGTAGCCATAAATCTACAGAGATAGCTGAAAGGATGGTTAATTAAGTTGGAGGCTTGCCAAAGAACCGCGCATGCACTTTACCTTCACTATTGGTTGAAAACACGCGATTTTAGACTTCAGGGATCTGCCCTTAATTTTTTTAATTAAATATGTTTAGCTCGTTTCTTCAAAATTATTTTCGTAATTCAGTTTCCTTCGGCGAAGAGGGATTTCAGTTCCTTAACTCATGAGTCGTTAATCATCAAAATATCTGGATACAATTCATGCTCGCAAATAATTTTTTACTCTAACAAGGCTACTAAGGAGGAAAAAATTATTAATCAGATAGACGTGGTCTATCTCTTTGACCATTTGACTTTCGTTGGTAACCAAATACCACGGAAAATGCATTGACGAAAGTCCAATAGCGACTGTGTATTTTTGATATGTTTATGGAGATACGATATGGGCTGCAGTTACTAGAACAGTTCTTTAGGGTGCTGTATATCGACTCTCGATGAAAGCGAAAGCGTAGATGGCTTAAAGACGTAACTCGTAATAGACGTTGAATAATATTTTAGTAAAAATTCCATTCTATATGCACGCGAAAATGGGTTTTTAGAACCTTATCATTGCGGCCATCTTTACCTAAAAGTTATTTGTGTTTGCAACGTTTCATTTTATAAAAAAAAAAAAAAGAAGCGGATAAATATAATTACAAAACAGTTTATGACAAAGCAAGGTGTGTGAAAATTTAGCAAGGCAAATCTAATTTGGAGATTTGAAGACTGCAAAAATAATTGAACAACGCATTTATCTATATATATAATTCTCTTACGTGGCACGCAAAAAAGACGTTATTTGTAATCGCGTTTTGGCAACACTGTACGGTTTGTTTGTTTATCGCGAAGTCTCGCGCATCGATTGAATTTAAAGCGTTATCGGATGAAATTTTATTGAAAAAAAAAAGGAAATTTTAATGAGCTGTTGCAGTTAGTTTATAATAGAAATCAAAGAAAGCGGAGGATCTTTTCAGGGCCATTTAAAAAACGGTCCTTTTCAGGGCCTACAATTATAGTTCAACAAGACGCTTGCACTACAACTTTCGGCAACAAACTCAATGAAAAAGTGTGGGTCGTTTGAGTGCTGGGAAAATGTACACACAAACAACATGCTGGGTATTCAATTTCCAAAGCAACGCTCACATTTCGAGTCAAAAAATTTGCACAAAGTTTTCATTTGAATTCTGAGTTTAGAGATACTGTATATATTTTTTCTGTAATACAGCAAATTTAGATTTGAAAAAACATTTTTTTTGGTAACATATTTTGTAAACAATCCCTTATGCTAGGACACATGTCTTCATTGAGGCGAGCGAAGCAAGCATAGGTTCGCGCAGCAAACCAATGAGGATTGCGAAGCAATCCTCCGGGGGTTGGCGAGCGTTAGCGAGCAGGGGGCAGGCCCCCTAGTAAGATATAAATACTTTTCTGATTGGAAATAGTAAAATAAGATCGGTATACAGCGCTTTGTGCGGCAGAAAATAAATACTCGTGCTGTAACTTGGAACATTCAAATTCGGCTATATGCTAATATAAGTTGATCATCAATTCAGTAGGCGGGGTTCTCGTTGACCATTCTACTTCCGTTGGCTACGATATTAATGAATACTGAGTAGCTTTAAAATTGGTAAAAGTTTTTACTAATCGTGGTATGCTGTTTTGTGATCCTAGTGATAACAAATGCTTTTACAGCCTGGAACGTATATCAGCACATTACATACTACTTATTTCCTTGTGAAATACTCCGAAATATTTCCCTGTAACAGGGAAGCAAATTCAAGTACACAATAGTTATAACAGAACAGTCCTGGGGGAAGTAAATACTTATACATTATTTGGGACGTGTCTCTCTGAAGGACTCTATTACGAGAAAAGTTTTATCAAGAAATATTATATAATTATTACGAACCCTTAAATGAACAACTCTAATCTAGGTAGTGTGAATCAAACACACGAACTACAGCCCTGGTCTATGTATCTCAATCAGTTGTACTCTTAGCCCCTAGTCCAAACGGTTGAGTGAATTTAGGTATTTTCTTTGAAAAGTTGAGTTCAAATAGTTTGCACTTGCAAATAGTTGAGCAGTTTTTCAATTTATTGGCAGTGGTTTTTTTAGTTTATAGAGTCAACATTGCCTCTGGCAATATAAATTTGCACGTGTTTTCAGGCAAATAAATTTAAAACTTCATCAAGTTTTATCACTATACCTTTTATTCACATAGTTTTGATTCCAGTCATCATTTAGCCAACTAATAGGTCTTTTGGTTAATATGCTGGCTTCTGGATCGAAAGATTGATGGTTTGAATTTAGGGTTAAGGCATGGATGCTTGTCCATTTAGAATGAAGGAGCTGCTTTTCTAAGAATGTGAATGAGATGTGAGGTATAACGTGAAACTTACCTTCGTCATGCACCCGTGTAAAGCTAAGTGGCTCGTGAATCCTCCCTTGTAATGCCTTAATGGTTAAGTTCAACTGGCCAGGCATTATAAAAAAACGTGCTCTTGTGCATCAAAAGAATATTTTATTCAATAAAAACTATCGTTAGAAATATAATCGTAAAAAGAAACTGGTCAGTTACACATTTAGGATTTCAAGATTCTGACCATGTATCCAGAAAATAGTAAGGTCCACTCCCAGAAAGCACTTACACAAGTAAAAGTCATTACCGCGCTAAATCTTGACAAACTGGTGATAAATTTTAAAAAGCTCTCAGATTTTGTAAGAATTCAGGATAATCTAATATCTTGGTAGTGCTTATTGAATTAAACTGATTCTGTTCCCTCTTTCTACCTTTCCCAGCTTTCGCTTCTGATTTGTTTGTAAGTTGATAATGCCATCTTTCTTTCCGAATTTCTATTTGAAACTACAGTTTAATTCATTTTTGAAATAAGAATTTGAAACCACTTATTATGTCTTAATTTTTATTAATGAGTTTAAAGTATTTTCCCATGACAGATTTGATTCAAGTGCCATGCTTGACCTAGTCGTTTCCATTTAACATGTGTATGTGTAATCATCATCACCAAAACAAAAGCAGTTTTCCATGAATGTTTAAGGGGAACTAAGGGCTTCGCCCCACGCTCGCCCTATCATTCCATATACATATAGATTATCTAAATTTTGTCTTCATCTATGAAAATGTTCACTGTAATTGCTTACCAGTGACCGCGGTAGCCCAGTCGGTAGTTGATTATGCCCTGGATTAGTAACAGGGGTTTGCAAGTTCAAAACTCGTTCAACCATAGACCGTCTCGTACCTGTGGGCTGGTGCTCGTTAAATCCGTCGTGACCTCAAAAAATGTCCTCATGTTGGCGTGTTATGGAAGTTTGGAGAGCAGTGTACCAGCTCAAGTATTGACCCCGTTAGCTGACCGTGGTTCAAAATTACGAAGTGTCCTCGAATTGCTCCATTCGGGATTGATTATAGCCTATTGTGTTCCTCCAGTGCAACGTTAATTCCACTACCTACCTACAAATTGTTTTCAAGCTTTTCGCATGAGTTTTCTGCAATGTTCATGCGAATACATTGGGTAAAGCTTAATGCACATGAACTGTTTATTCTGTGTATTAAAAGCACTGTGTTCATATGTGCAATTTTAGTTGCTTTAATTGTACTATGTTTTGTTTATTGTTTTTTGTATATTCTGTACTTCTAATATTTTATTAGCTCGGATGTAATTGGATTAATATGTTTGACAGTCTGTGTACGTGAATGAATTTATTTTGAAATGAAGTTACAGAATATAACTCTTATATTCAAATTATTAGGTTTTGATACCCATGAACTGAATATTTTATTTTAAAATACGATGCTCACTGCATCCTAATGCACTTGTCTATGGTTTATAATAAGTACATTTTCAAACGAATCTGTAAATTCGAATGTAAAAAGGATGTGCATATGAATATGTAATTTGCAGTTTATGAGCATGCTTCAATAACGATTAATCAACATTTCTCTAGACGACCAACTGATATAGTGGTAAAAGTGTTAGCCTCTAGATCGGAAGGTTTATGGTTTGAATCCAGGTCCGGGCATGGATGTTTGTAAGCGCATGGTGTAGAGGCGGCTGGGGCACCTTAAATCTGTCGTGGCCGAAAATCCTCACATTGGGTTGGTGTGGAAGTTTGGAGAGTGGGGTGCCAGCTCAGGTGTTGCTTCTTCATCTGACCGTGGTTCAAAATTACGAGGTGTTGTCCTCGGATCTTTCCCTTAAGAGATTGACCCCGGACCGTAGTCTATAGCTCGTTGTGTTGCTCAAGGACGTCATTAATTACCAATTTCCAACATTACTCTACGCTAACTAGATATTTAATCGTAAACAACTGCGTTTTGTATGCTAAATAAATCGAACTTGGTTATTTGCAAGTAATCGATCTCAAGTGAAGAATATATATCGATATCACATCTATTAGCAGTCTTAATGCTTTTTAAAAGCAATGGAGTTATAGCTCCACTTTCACTAAGTTAAGTATATCTATTTTGAGACATTAATTACAGATTATCTTGATTATGTTGCTAATACATAAACACATTATGCAAAAATATAAAGTTGAGAACAATTTTTTGTGAATTTTTGAAAATATCTGCTCTAACAAAAAAAATTTACAGTTTTTATGAACAATACAACAATACTTTTTGTAGAAAATAGCTTCGAATGAAAGTATACAAAAAAAATTTGTCTTTATGAGAACAGGAGGGAATTATATACAGAATTATATTTTAAATATTCATCGAATTTTAAACCTTTAAATTTATTCATCTCATTTAAAGAATATTATTTTAATTATGAGCGTCCTTGTCGTAAGTCCCGTGTTTTACCAAAAAAATAGCATAAATGTCTGACATATCTTTATCCGGGCCGCTGTAATCCAGTTATCCGGGCCGCTGTGTAAAGAGTAATGGATTAGGCACAACCGGAGGATTGCGAGTTCGAATCCAACCGACCGTCGTGTAAAAAGGGGACTGGGTGCACGTTAAATCTATCGTGGTTTCAAATGTCCTCATGATGTCGTGGTATGGAAGTTTGTAGAGGGGGTGCCAGGTCAGATTCTGCCTCGTCATCTGATCGTGTTTCAAAATTACGTGGTGTTGTCCCCGGGTCTTTCCCCTTGAGATTTATCACGGATTGTCGTCAATAGACCGTTGTGTTTCTCCAGTGTGACGTTAATTACCTATATATCTTATGTACTAGCAGATCCACGCATAACAACTGCGCTGAAGTTTCTTAAGTGATAAGCATCGATATTCAAACGTATACATCAAAATGAAATAAAATTTGTCAGAAATGCAAAAGGGCATTTTGTTTACATTTTCAGAGTTGACGGAGATTCTCTTTCCTGGGCATAACTTTATCTTAGAGGTTTCTCATAGCCCACTGTACAGATTTCTCGTAGACTGCTGATCAGTTTTATTAGTGGTGAGATCTCTTTTGTGCAGTTCTAGCAATAGCATGAAGGTTCCATCTCAAATTAAGCTCAGGTGTTGCTTCGTCATCTGACCGTGGTTCAAAATTACGAGGTGTTGTCCTCGGATCTTTCCCTTAAGGGACTGATCCCGGACCGTCGTCAATAGCCCATTGTGCTGCTCTAGTACGACGTTAACAAAAAAATTACCAAAATTACCATCTCAAATTAAGCATATTATACACTATATGGACAAAATTATTTGGTTACTGCATGTTTTTCAGAAAAAGTTCTTAATAATTATATTTAGTTATATTTAGTTACGGGTAGGACCCTCCTTTTGCTTGTATTACAGCTGCAACACGTAGAGGCATACTTTCCACAAGCTCTTTGTAAGTCTAGGCAGGAATAGCTCTCCATGCCTCTTGCAAGGCCGTGAGAAGAGATTGTTGTGAAGATGGGCGAGTGTGGTGGTGTCTTACTTGTCGCTCCAGTTTGTCCAACAAGTGCTTGATCGGATTGCGATCGGGACACTGACTTCAATATCAGGATACCAATCCAGCACACGTTTTGCAGTATCATATGGAGCTTATCCTGTTGGAAGAAACAGCCATCATCACCGTAGTATTGCCATAGTGTAGGCAAGGCCGAATGATTCAGAATGTAGAGGTACACGTCAGTGTTTATGGTACCAGGTACATAGAGCAATGGGCCGACTCCTAACCAGGAAAATAACCCCACACTCTAAGATGGATCCTCTTCCGAATATCTGCAGTGTCCAAATACTTTTGTCCACATAGTGTATATGGATATATATAACGTCCTTAATAAATTGGTTTTTATATTAACTTGTTTAGAATTATTAAAATGAAACTTAAGATTACACAAATGAATTCATGGGTATCATTTATCGAAACGCATACAATAATATAATTTGTTTAGTTAGCTTATAGCAATTTCTTTACGTCATACTCATCAAAAGTTCACATTATTTTTACTTTTTGAACACTTTTATTTTAGTTTTGCGTGTGGCCTCCTTTATTTCATTCCTGGCTGTATACGTGGCTTTCTTAATTGATTTCTGACCTTTTCCTCCAAGTGCACACCCAGCACACCACTCAGAAACAGCCTAATACATCTTCGTGAAAGAGTTACTGGCAATTAACATCTCACAGGAGCAACACAGAGCGATATTGGTGACGGTCCGGGATCAATCATCATGGTAAAAATCCAGACAACACCACATAACTTTTAACTATGGTCAGATGACGATTTCAACACCTCAGCAGATACCCCACTCTCCAAGCTTCCACACCACGCCAAAGTGAACACTTTTGAGGCCACGACAGATTTTTGAAAGCAGGCTATTGCAAGATATAAATCAATTTTAAAATGACAATAAACAATATGTTTCGAATTCAATAAAATACGTTTCACTTAGAAAATTATGGAATTGTATTCTTTGTTCGGTAATACTTCCTAAAAACAATTCCTTCAGTACAACGAACACTGGCACAACGTAGCAACTTTAAGTGCTACAGCATATTTATTCAGTTTAAGCTCATCTGTCTGTTAATAGTATAATCAAATATGTTTTCAAAAAATTATATGAATATTTTGAGAAGAGGATTCTTTTCTATTTCAAACCCCAAAGGAAAATCGGAAGAAGGATTAATGGTATCCCCATTGTGGTATATTCCAAATTCGTAGGCCTCGAGTTCCAGGATTCCGGCAAGCTGCAAACATGCAACATTGCGTGCTTCTTAATTTGCTGAGAGTCATGGTCTTCCATTTCTGAAGGAGACTTATTCTTCCACAAATTTGTCTAACCTTAAGTACACTATTATGTTATCAGTGGCATATTCGGATTCTCCATTACACTCCATCCTTCATATAATTGAAACATCGTGCCTTTCTTTTCCTTTCGTTCTGTAAGGACTTAATTTACCGATTCCATCGCATCAACAGTTATATCATTACGTAAACACACACGTTAAGTATTTCCAGCTTTCGTTTTAGCTGAATAAAATAGTTCAGTAAAGACTATGAGAGGCCATTTTAGCTAGTGAGGCGGAGTTTAATAAATAAATATCTTAATATATTGCTCAATAAATATTATTTGCCATTAATATGTTGTAATTTGTGTTCCATCTTTCTATACTTATGTACATTGATAGAAAAAGAGCCGACGTTCAAATTCGCTAGTTTTAAATTACGTCCGCCAATCACTTCCAGCAAATGGCAGTTATTATAGAAAAAATGTTAATGCGTCCTTTCAATGTCCGAAGAAATCAAAACATTCGAACGTATTTTTTTACGATGGATTAAATAAATGAATACGCAATTTCTTTCAAAATTATTTTGTTCTGGTTGATTCTTTTTTTACTCCGCCATTGTTCTTATTCTTTTCCTTCATGCAAGTGATGTTTTCAAAAAGTTAATGTAAATTTTTCTGTGTTCCTTATTTAGTCTTAATTTAAGAAGTGAATTTTTCTTAAACAACGTTTTCTCCTTAAACAGTCGTCAAATCTGGATTAATACAAATGATTAGATGAAAATTATGCGAATATTACATTAGAACAGACACATTAGAGCCTGTGTATACAAAATAGTTATGTAAGAGTACAAATAAGACCTTCCGGAATTTATAGTCATATTTACTTAAAGTGAGATAGTATTTAATATAGATCGGAGCAATAATTTAACGAGGTCTGGATTACTAAGTGACCTCGTCCTGTTGTAATCCGAATTACATTTTTAAATTATACAAACTTAATTTTTGATTTCGTTCGTTTTAACGATTTCTAAAATGCATAAAATAGAGTTGACTTAAATAATAGTCTGCGAAATTAATGTTTTCAGAAATTATTCTGACATTTCAACTAAGCTATCCTCTATCACAAATGTAATGCAACCACTGTGTGGAGACTAGAGGTTCCAACTCACACAATAATCATGTTTGTCATCAGTATTCGATTGATACTCTATCTCCTCCTTTGTAACGTTATGACCTGAATTCGCGTATTGTGTTCGGTGCCAAACCATTTCTTACGTCTAAAAGTAGTTCCCTTAAATCTTGGTTAGGTTTTATGGGGTCGAACATTCTACCTGCAATGCAGTGGGTGCAGATGTTTCTTAAAGTATACTTTTCTTTGAGGAAGCCCTTTAACAACCAATTTTGCTGTGTATCGAGTTGAATACTTGTGGAAACTACGTTGATTGTCAATTGCTTTACGACCTGTAAGTTAGGTTATCAGACGTCCGGTAAAGTCTCGAACTAGCCTGCGATGCCCAGATTCCGCTGGGAATAATAAATTGTCTGGACTTTTCATGTAAATCATCCGTTCAATTCGAATATTACTTTGCTTGGAACGCTTTGTGTGCTAAAAATGTGTCATTCGATAATCGCAGTTTGTGAAATTGTATATATCAAGTCAGACTTTTTTTATTCAAGAGGTATTTTGTATTTGCAGAGCTGTTTTATCTTGTTTGTAACAATGTTATTTTGACTGTTTCAAAATAGCCTGTTGTGCTGCTCCAGTGCGAAATAAATTCCACTACCCATGAACTTGGCTAACTAACCATTCTACTTGGAATTTAAAAGGTATAGGTTTTTTATTAATATGCTATCCAATGAGTTTTATTTCTTCGGACACTTTTACTGAAATGTCAGGAATTATAATTGAGTTTGTCGATAATTTCCACTTTTGAGTCTAATAACTACCTGCAGGTACACCCGTCAAAAAAAGACAACTCACCCGATCGCAATTGTGCAATTTACTTGGCAGAACAAAACGAAAAGTAACAATCGATAGGGATGATTGTTTTTTACAAATATCAATAGTTAAAATTTGTCAATGGGCCGTCTTCATATTAAACTGGGAGCTTGCTCTAATAATTTCAATACGAACCCCCATCATTCTGCACACAATTTCAGACGGAAATAGAAAAAAGTTCATCAATTTTATTGTATTTTCACCTATTTGTAAGTGTTTGAAAATTGGATCTCTTAATGTTAAATAGGGGTTTCACGTTTTTTGTTACATTTGTGCTAAAACATTAATTTTCCTTGGAAATTGTTTTTCCCTCCTTTGCTACCTTAAAACCCAAACACATTATATAAACCTTTTAATTATCAAACTAAATTTTATTATTTTTATTAATTATGAAATTAATATTCATAAAAATTATGAATAGAAACATGGGTGGATTTTGACTCCATGCGATTCTACTGTTACTGAAACATAGGAACTCCAAATTTCAGCTCATTACGTGCATAATTAGTAGCGCAGCGAGACTTCAAAATTCGATTCTTACTATCGTTATTGGGATTGTTCACAAAGTGAAATCTGAAATTTCTGCCAAGCTTAAGCAAAGCTCAAATTTCTGTCTGGGATTCAATCAGAATGGATTCTGAGTAAGTCGCCAGCTTAATAGACTCCATGCCACGGCGCCTTCAACAGGTCATTGACTACGACGGCCACTACACATCAGATTAATATTTATAATGTGATCGTATATTATTAAAGGATTTATTATAAAGCTGTTGTGTGAAGGTTATTTTATCACTCTTTGCTAGGCAAAATTTAACTTCAGAATTCAGATATTTCTAAAACATAATTAATAACCTACTGAAGCTTTCTACTACTGTACTACGTTACTACTACTGTATATTAGGATTGTAACAATCCACTTACAACTACAGTATCTAAGTGTCACACTCTAACAAACCTTCCTCAAGCGGTCGTTGAAAGCGACACATACTTCCTGAATTGGACTACCTGATTGGAACGAACACTTTCTACTGCGGATTTCAATTCTTACACGCTCCCTAAATGGTTTTTAATAGATTTTCTCGGTCAATTTTAGGCCATTTTTCATTATTTTTTTATCAAATCCGCTTGAAATTGAGTATGGAATCAAAATTTGTGATAAAAAATGGGGGTTGGTATTGAAATTATCGGAACAAGCACCCAATTTAATATGAAGACGGCCCCTTAGACAAATTTTAAATATTGATATTTATATAAAACATTAATCCCTATCGATTGCTACATTCCGTTTTGTTCTGCGTTTTTTGACGGCTGTACCTTCTTCAGAGAACAAACACAAGTTAGAAGAGTAACGATTATCAACAGGAGAGTTCGAAACCAGTCCAACCAAAGACCGTCGTATACACGGGAGCTGGTGCATGTTAAATCTGTCGTGACCTCAGATGCCCTCTTATTGGTGGGGTGTTAGAGTTTGGAAAGTAGGGTACCAAGTACCTGCTCAGGAACTTCCGATCTCGTCAACTGACCGTGGTTCAAAATTACGGGGTATTGACCTCGGATCTTTCATTTTGTGATTGATTCCGGACAGTCGTCAATAGCTCGTTGTGCTGCTCCATTGTGACGTTAATTAACTACCTTTACCAGAGAACAAATTTAAAATTCTTCTTTAACTTGGCGCTTCCTTAATTATAGCTTTTTCTCATTGATATATATCAGAAGAAAATGTACAGCTTAGATGTACATTTTTGAGACCATTGCTTCGGTATTCAACACTTTAGTTACACATGTATGGCTTGAAAGAATTTTGCAGAAATTTGGGGAAAATCCTCCTTAACGCATCCTTTTTCCCCCACAATTATAAGAATCAATCAATAAATAAATAAATAAATCTTCTTATCATTCATCCTACTTTTCCACAATTATGTTCATTTCTTGAAATTTTCAAGTTACCTTTACTTAAGCATTTAGAAAATAAGGCTACACTGTTTTCGCACTTTTGATCCTAGTTTCTTGAACCAAGAGTAATTAATGTTTTAACAAGTCCAAAATTTGATTTTAGGCTATTCCAATATTGTTTTAATGATTCAAAAATCCATTTGGTAAATTTGTTTAGCTGTTTCCACAACATTATCGATTGGCTTTATGCTGAGTTACTGCATTCTTATGGTAATTGGTAATTTGTAATTAACATTGTATTAGAGTAACACAACAGGCTATTGACGACGGTCCGGAATCAATCCCCCAAGAGAAAGATCCGAGGTTAACACCTACGTAATTTTGATCCAATGTCAGATGACGAGGCAATACCTGAGCTGGCACCCCACTCTCCAAATTTCCACACCAACCCAACGTGAGGACTTTCGGCGACGACAGATTTAAGGTGCACTAGCCACCTCTACACCATACGCTTACAAACATCTATGTACTGACCCGGATTCGAACCAGGAACCTTCCGATCCAGAGGCTAAGACCTTAACCACCAGACCGGTTGGTCGGCTGTATTCTTATAACTTTCCATATAGAGTGTAAAAGTCCTGTAATTTCAAACTTCCATGTTATCAAGTTTTCTTTCTCCCGAAGTGGCTGAATTTCAGTCCCCTCCATAGTTACACGATGCCAACAGCCCGTTGTATTGCTCCAGTATGACATTAATTAATTATGATTATTAAATACCATCCATAGTTACACTTCCGGTTATTCTTTTATTGCAAAATTAATCATTGAAAACAGCTTACTTTTATGCTCCTAGTCTGGTTCTTTCTGAAGCAATATTAACCCTCTGACTGCTCAATTTGTAAACCAAAATCGCTACAAAAATCGTGTATTTTTTTTGTTTTTAATATTAAAAAACTATATATATTGGAGAATTGAAATATGCATTTTTTTCTTTCTAGAAAAGACTTTTTATATAGATTTTTATCATGAGAAACTAAACTGTCAGAAAATCTAATTTCAGATGTTATCGCAAAAAAAAAAATTTCAATTGAATTACAGTTAATTTCTATTTATTACATAATATAAAAAAGTAAAATGAAAAAAACAAAAGAAAATAATGCTCTTGTTCTGGCTTCTTTATGACTCCTTGGAGTAACAAAACTGCAAAAAATAGTATTAGTTCTTCAACATTCGTTTCTCTCCATTTTTTCCAACGGGAATTCTCTTTACAAACTGCTTTATGGATATATTGTTCAGCGTATCTATTTGTTTCTTGGACTATCATTCGTAATATTTGATCATCAAAAAAAAGTCCAAAATAACTCAATATACTTGCATTGTTAGCTATATGCACAGTATTTCCCTGATTTCCACGAAAAGGAACTGGAGGAGGAGGAGGAATATTCTTCATATCAATTTTGCACCAATGCCTAACGCTTTGCAAGTTTATTGAATCTTGATCAGATTCATCGCTATCTGAGGAGCAGTCCGAAAAATCTATATCACTATCACTATCAAAACTAAAATCACTTTCAGAATCTGATAAATCATCAGGAATATATACTCTGTCAATCGCTGAACGTTTTCTAGCAGCCATTTCTGATTAGAAAAAGGCGCCAAACAAAGGCACGAAGTTAGAGCGGTAAATACAAAGTACCTTCAAATGCCGCAAGTTAGTGAACGACTAACGATATCTGTTGACCAAAATAAATTTAACGTCTAACACTGTATGTAATTTATTTCATTGGTTAAACGGTGAAAAAGCGGGATGCGCTCCTCAATAAAGATAGAAAAACACCTGCCCGCGAAAATCGCGGGATGAGCAAATTTTGCTACATTTGAGTTGCCCGTGGAAATCGCGGGATAATCAGCC
Organism: Metellina segmentata; assembly: GCA_947359465.1. Taxonomy (NCBI): domain Eukaryota; kingdom Metazoa; phylum Arthropoda; class Arachnida; order Araneae; family Tetragnathidae; genus Metellina; species Metellina segmentata. The sequence continues at coordinate 67,948,075 of OX375875.1, read as the reverse complement.
AGTGGGTTAAGCAACAATTAATCACAAAAAAAATTCGTTTCTTTGAAGTTCGAGTCCACCTGGACTTGTAGACTTGCTTGTGGAACTCATCGAGGTGAAAATAAGTCTGGCTTCATGAGTGGTTAACAAATTTCTTATAGTATCGAACGAAAATTGTTCTGGACAACGATTTTTCATCAAACCGTTAAATGGCCAATCTTGAATCGACACAGAGTATAACTTTTTATTTTATTTCATTTGCCATCCTTATGGTTGGCGAGAAATCCTTCCCCAGAACAATTCTCATTCGATAGAATTGGTAATTTGGTAATTTTTTTTTGTTAACGTCGTACTAAAGCAACACTACGGGCTATTGACGACGGTCCGGGATCAGTCCCTTAAGGGAAAGATCCGAGGACAACACCTCGTAATTTTGAACCACGGTCAGATGACGAAGCAACACCTGAACTGGCACCCCAGTCTCCAAACTTCCACACTAACCCAACGTGAGGAATTTCGGCCACGACAGATTTAAGGTGCACCAGCCGCCTCTACACCATACGTTTACAAACATCCATGCCCGGACCCAGATTCGAACCAGGAACCTTCCGATCTAGAGGCTAACACCTTAACCACTATACCGGTTGGCCGGCTCGTTAGAATAGGAAGTTTCTCAACTACTCTCGAATAAGCCAGACGATTTTTACTTTGCTGCTCTCCAAAAACGTGTTCAGTGGTCGGAATAAAATTAATAGACATAGTATGTTATTTAAAAAAGGAAACCTTTAATGTAAATACTCAGTCGGAAAAGTAATTTATGACATCCAATGATCTAAAAGGCATACATAACAAGTTACCGCAGAATTCGAATTCAAACCGATATAAAAGTGTATACTGCATCTCACATTCCCCCATTTTAGATGATAAAGGTATAATGAGAGTAGGAGGTAGGTTGAACAATTCAGACTTAAATTTCATTCAAAAGCATCCTGCCATATTGCCTACAAATCATCAACATACATCTATTATAGTTAAGAATATGCATTTAAAGTTTTTGCATGCTGGGCCTCAAACACTATTGTATAATGTTCGTCAAAAATTCTGGCCATTAATGGCAGAAATGTTTGTAGAAAAATAGTACATAATTGTGTAACGTGCTTCAAGAATAGACCTGTTTTGGGTAGCCAAATAATGGGAGATCTTCATAAAGAACGTGTAACACCTAATTATCCTTTCAATATTGTTGGAATAGATTTTTGTGGCCCCTTCTGTATAAAATTCAAAAATCAAAGAAAGGGTATATTTAACAAAGTATATGTTGCAATATATGTTTGTTTGTGCACTAAAGCTATACATTTAGATTTTGTAACTGATTTGACTTCAGCAGCCTTCATTGCTAGCTTAAAAAGATTATTTGGCCGAAGAGGCAAGTGCTCTAAAATACTTAGCGATAATGCTACACATTTTGTTGGAGCTAGTGAAGAGATTAAGAAATTACACAAAATTGTGCATTGTCCAGATGAAACTTTAGCACATTACTTCACTGATGAATGCATAGAGTGGAAATTTATCCCTCCAAAATCGCCGAACTTCGGCGGTCTTTGGGAAGCAGGAGTCAAGTCGTTTAAATTTCATTTGAAGAGAGTCATTGAAAACTCAAGCCTCACTCTTGAGGAATTCCTAACAGTAATTTCAGAAATTGAAGGAGTGTTAAATTCCAGACCCTTAACCCCTTTGTCATCCGATAATGACAATTTTGAGATCTTAACGCCAGGCCATTTTTTAATAGGCAGACCTATAACATCCATTGCGGAGCCTCACCTTACTGAAATAAATGAGAACAGACTTTCCAAATGGCAAAGAGTTACGAAATTTACTCAACGCATATGGAAATTATGGAAGCGCAACTATCTTAACAATTTGCAGGAACGCAGCAAATGGCGTTTTAGTAAAGACAACGTAAAAGTTGGTTCCCTAGTACTAATAAAGGATGAGAATCTTGCAGGCACACAGTGGATGACTGGTAGGATTACTGAAGTGTTTCATGGTGCAGATAAGAAAGTTAGAGTGGTAAATTTGTGTCTACCTAATGGTAAAACATTGAAAAGAAGTGTTCAGCCTTAATGCTTTTCTTCGGATCATGGTGAGTAGTGGGGGGATTGTAGTGGAGAGGGTAAAGAGGTAACATTTCCTGTTGTGCGTAAACAAAATGTCTACGCCACGCGAAGTTTGGCAGTGTATCTTAGAATTGTGAAGTCAGAGGACGTTAAAATTGGTGTAGATAAAGATTTACAATATTACTTAAAAATTATTTGGGAGAAAACTAAATTTGTAGAGTTAAAAGTTGATAAGACGTTTCATAATCTTGAAGGTATGGTATAAAAATATGTACAGAAATGTGTACTGTTAGAAATAAAAATTATAAAGGAAGAAAATCACAAATTGACTAGTGCCGAACTATGCAGGTAAGAAAGCCGAGCACGTCAACGCGGCATAAGTATCTACTTCAAGTACGCTACCGCCTGAACCGATGGCTTTTGACTGAGATTAACTTTGAGATAACTTTGAAAGAGGAAACTTTGAATAAGGAAAATTGTACTTATATGAATTCAGATACCAATGTATCCATTATGCTGTCCGATGATTTCACTATCGATGTTACTCAAATCTGTATTGTACTACAACCCATGCTTAATCAGGAATATAATGAACGGATTTAATTAGTATTTTAAAGTATCTTGTCATTAACAACAAGATGATATAGATAACCATCAATTATTCTTATTCATTTCCGTGCTACCCTTCTACTAACACAAAGCCGGAATCACGCCTTAGATGATTGGGGCTGTGTCCCAGTACAAAATCCACCTCATTTTAACTTCACTATTTTAAAACAGAATCGGTAATCAAAATATAACTTCGTTTTTGTCTTTTAACAAAAGACAAATCATGCGCTTTCACTGAAGTCCTGCCGTTTGTGTCACTGTCATTGCATGTAATTGTAAGTGAAATAGAGGAAACTTTGTTAGACATTACGATTAGGAATATTTAAAGCTTGATTTCATTGAAGCCCCTGGCAGTGAGTAATTTTACTTAATTTTTTCTGTCAAGAACTGGTCTCTTTTTTTCTACTTTTTCATTTTAAAAGGTTATGCAAAATCTTAAGTAGAATGAGATTAAATTTCGAACACAAAACACAAGTTCTATTACAATTTTTAAATAAAATGAGGTCAAAAATTTTTGTTTAAAAAACATACCTCATCCCCTCTTTTTCTTATAAAATCTAAAAAGATTGAGTGCAGTTCTTAAAAATTTTCAATCTAACAAAACATAAATAAGCAGCTGAAATATAAGTTCACGTCCTTATTGCTGCCCGTACAATTGATCAACCAAGGCTGGTAGGCCTTTGGTATGTGAAGTTGTGGTTAGTGTACGTGGGCTTTGAATAGAGTCGAGGTTAATCTTGTAGAAATATTTTTACACTATGAAATAAAATGAATTCGTTCAAAAAGATGCTGTATCTTTACAATAGTAGCGTACAAAAGGAAAATATACAAATATTTCCTCTTTTGGGGGGAAATTTTGAGAATGCTGCTATCAACCAAAAAGTCATATTCAACATAATAGGCCCACATTTAAGAGCGCTAGCTGAAAACTTTAATGTTTGTTTAATAACTTTTAGATTAATAATCTTTTTCTTACAGGTATAAAATTATGCGCACCTGATCCTTGTGGGAAGGAAAAGCGGATCGAAATTGTCTTATGATGTCACTATGGTATACAGACATAAAATAAAATTATTGTCTCAGTTTTGGAAATTCCTCAATAAGGAATTTTGATATCTGAGTTATAAAGCTATCAAAATATTGTTCGTTTTTTCGTCTTTCTATTTGTGTGACTTTTCCAGCAATGGCAGTAACAAATTCAAACATAAATAAAATGGATGTTACTAAAGTTCTTTGTCTCTCAGAAACAATGCTGCAACCATGTATATCAAATTTTCTTACAAAGAAGCAGCAGCAGATGTCGCACGAACCAAAAATTGTAATTTATAACATTAGGTTTAATAAATAAAATTTTATCTACTTTGGTTTTTATTTCTGGTTGAAGCCGGTCCGCGAAATACTTCTCCTATTTACGATGGGGCCTCGGGTGTTAAAAGATTGAAAAACACTGACATAGACGATGTGAAGCGAAATTGAATGTGGGTGTGTCACCATAACTAAGACATAGAGTGCTAAGGCACACACACAGCATAATCAACACCTCGCATAATCCGGTTTCATTTCATTTCCATGGTTGACGAAGAAGTTGGCAAGTTGCTTTTGTTCTTATGGAAATAACTTTAGATTTCAGAAAAATTACGTCACAATGTAGTTTGTTATTCACTTTATGATTTTAAAGACCATTTGCCTTCTTGTTGTGCTTAAAATATATTTTCTAAAAATATTTTGATAAAAAAACTTTTATCCCGCAATACATTTTATGAACATAAAAAGCTGAATTTATGAGGTCCATTTAGAAATAAAAAGTAATCTTTGTAACACTTGTGCATGATTCTTGCTGCCCATTCGATTGATTGCGTTTACAAACGATCTCTCTAGCTATTGTAAATTGATGAAACTTTTGTAGGTAGAATAGAGAAATCGCGGAAAGTGAGAAAGGTTGCGTGAATTAGGGACAGATTTTACATTTGATGGCGCTTCATACAAATCTCTGAGTGATGCTCTGTAGGCGTTGCTATTATTTCTCATTCTTTAAGTGTAACTTCAACATTGACTGAGTTACATGTGTCTTGTGTTTTTGTTTTAACTTTAAATGGTGTCATTTCATTCGTAATTTTAATGGTTGTCGATTCAAAACCTAATGGTTTCAAACCTGATAGTGTCATTTCAGTCATCTCCATCCTTTGAAAAGAGAAAAATTCTTTGCCCAGTATAAGAAATCTACAAGGTTGTATAATTTTTTTACAAACATAAATTTTACGTGGGTTAAACCACACATCGAAGAAAAAAAAGAACGAAAATGTTTGTGCAACAATTTTAATGTTTTAAGTTATTTTTCATATTGAAATGGAGATAAACATCTTACAAATAAATTATTTGAAATTCAGAACAAGCTGTGTTGATTTTAAAAGGTGGGTGGAAAAAAAGCTAGTGTCAATTGATGACAAAGAAACAAAATGTCTACGAAAAATATTCAAGACGTGTTTTCTAAACTCAAAATTTTATACAGTTGTTTTCGAACAATAGAAACGAATCAATTTACAACGAACACTAGTTTCCATTTCGTTAAGCACAGGTTACACTTCAAAGAACTTATTTCGCTTTAGATTGTCTTCAATGGAAACCACATACCTGTTTAGAATGAGAATAGTGTTGTTTGTCACCATGTAATTTTATTTAAAACGCGGAAAAGTTCAATTTGTGATGAGTTTAATCGTTTTGTGAAGCTTAAGTTTGTCAATTTTTTTTAATTCTTTGAATAAATTCCTTTAGCTGCAGTCTTGGGTCGAAAGGTTTTGTGCTGCACTTTTTAATTTTCATGAAACGTAATGCTACTACGGTATGTGTAAAACTAAAGACTAGAAATGGTAATGTACACATGCTGTCCAGAAATGATCGTGTCTTTAGCAATATTGGATCTTAAATAACTTTCCTGTCAAACCCTAGTGTAAAATTGAATGTTTTACGCTCTGCATCTTCTATCCCAAATATTTAGACGTTGTTTATATTTCACAAAAAAAAAATAATACTTGAAATAATAAAGTATTAGCATTTAATTTCTGTCAAAATTATTGCTTTTCTAGCTGTGTTTTGCATACTTAATTATTTAGTGACTGCTCTTCATTGCATCAGTCTATCATGTTTCTGTAGTAAAACAATCTGAGCAAATAGCTATATATAATTGCTGAATTTGGTATTAATTGCATCCCATCTTCTCCAAAACTGCCAAATTTAGATTGATTTAAGTACATATGTTGAGTTGTTTTAGCATGACATGCAAACACACTTACCTAAAAATATTGGCAAAAGTGCCACGAAGAATCTTATTTAAAACTCATTCCATTTGAAGGAAAGCGAATTTTAAATAAAGTTTGACTGATCTTGGAATAATATGGTTATAAAATATTCTAAGTAGGACTTTTGAAAAGTTGAAAGTTTATGTATTCAGTGACCAAGGGTTAAAGTTGTTTACTTTACAAGTTGAAGTTCAATTTTCACTGTAAAATTAATCTTCCATTTTTGAAAAATTGTTATAATTTAACTTTGTTATATATATACTGAAGACATGTCTTGCACTTTAGTGCAATGTATGTGGATTTTATATAGATGGATGAAACAAACATGCATTTTTCGTCCAAAGTAAATTGTAGAAGCTATAAAAATATCAAAATGGAGTTGAAAAGGTTATTTTCCATTCACTTAAATGAAATTTCCATTTTTCTAAGATAGAAAAAGTGTTTATACGGATCACTTTCAACAAACTTAGTCTGCAGGGTCGCAGTTAGCCTGATTGAAAGAGTAAAGGATTAGCAATCGGAGAGTTGCAAGTTCGAATCCAACTAGACCATCAGGTACAAAGGGGATTGGTGAATATTAAATCTGTTGTGGCCTCTAATGTCCTCACGTTGGCATGGTGTGGAAGTTTGGAGAGTGGTGCCCGTTCAGATGCTATGTTATCCTCTGACTGTGGTTCATGTTGTTTTCTTCATATCTTTCCCTTCAGGATTGGTCCTGAACTGCCACCAATAGCCCATTTTGTTGCTCTAGTGCAAGGTTAATGACCTAAAGTTCAATTGAATTATGTTGTATATTACTGACATTTAAAAAAAATCAAACTTTTAACCTTACTGTCTTTTTTATTTAGGTTATAATCACAATGAATATAAAACCTGTGAGAAGTGTTCGAGAACCCCTTAGGAAACCTCGGCCTTTAAAAACATCTGCTAGCACTGATCAAATAAAATGCCATAGCTCGGATCCAAAAGATGCTGTCATTCAAAAATCTAGAGATGGTAATAAATTATTTGTTTTGTTAAATCTTTAGTTGTATTGCAATCTATTTTCTTCAATCTGTAACAATTAGATATCAAGAGAATAATCAAAAACATTTCAAAGCATAAAAAATGCAATGTACTATATATTTTTAATGGATGAATGAATACAAATGAAAAAAAAAATTGTTTGAATAGGTACATTGTTCTTTTGAGGTTAATATAGGAAATAAAAAAAAAGAAATAAACATCTTGGTTATTTTTCTTCTTGGCTCTTTTCAGCAATTTTGCTTGCAGTGTGAAAGTATGGTAGTTATTTTCCAGTTCACTCAAAGCTAGTTTTTTAATATCCCAACCAATAAGTTAATATATGCACCAAACAATTGCTGAAATTTTGAGGTATACGTTACTTATGTTGACTTCACCATGGCAGCAGAATTGTCTGTATTATATGAAAACAATGTCATGACTTTTCAATAAAAACTAACTATTTAAAAAAAATTTCACTATAATGTTTATGTCTTGTAATACATAAAATAAGCTACAGGTTCATTTCTACAATCAATAAAAGCCATTTCCTGAAAAAAAAGGTTTTAATGTTCTCTGCTTACAACTTTTAATACTTTTCCAGTAGGTTATTAGAAATCAATCAATAGATAAACTATATATAATATTTATATCCTGCTTTATAGATTCTGGTGTTCAGTTGGAGACGTCATTTCGTAAACATCTGTTATACTTATTTTTCTGTTTAGCAATTCTTTCAGGTGAACCGTTATTACTTACAAATATCCTTATGGAAGTGAAGTCCATACCATTCTCAATTTAATAACTTTTCTTCTGATTGAAACATTCGCAAACTTTGTTTCTATATTTTGGTTACTTAATTTTTGTTCCATGAAAAGCAATTTTAAACTTGTCAAAATTCTAGTTGTGTGCCATTATCTGGGTTGGTATAGATGCCAATCACTACATCCTAGAGAATCGAGATTGAGTCATTCATCTTCCTTCTAACCATTTCTGGCACCAATAGCAGCATCCAAATCAGTGATATCCTGTTTTATTTCAAAGTATACTAGTCACTTATCATAGTGCAAAGCTAAGTGTTAATTTCTTAACAATACTGGGGCATACATCATTTGTTCTTTTACCCATTGGGCTTACTGCCTCTGATAAACACATGTCTTGACCCTAGGATACCTGAGCAATCTTTCTTTTTACAATTACTTGTTGTTGTCTTGTGTAACTTGACCAAATATGGCGCTTGTACTATGAAACACAAAACCAACCAATCATCAATATCCAAGGATAAAATGTCTAAATAAGTCTAATCATTTTTGTAAAAGATGTTGATTTTCTGTTTGACAGATAAAAGTGTGAAGGAAAGGGGTAAAAACTCTAAATGCAGTATTTGGCAAGTTTCTCAACCATCCTAAAATTCAGAGTGAAATTTTCACAAACCAGTATTTTGCAAGCTCTGTTTGCAAAAAATTTCAGAATTATTTATGATGTCGAGTCAATTTTGATAGTGGGCACATAAAATTCCAACCTTCTCTTGGTTATTGATAATGAAAAAATATATTTTATATGTAAAGTATTCATTGCTGTAGTACAGGGGTTGACAAAAATAAAAAAATGCAGGAGCCAAGGAGCCTTGCAATACATATACAGTACCAAGTCCAAAATCCAGACATTTTGCTAACTGGTGTTTTTTTCCCCCCTCACTATTTCCCATTATTCCAACAATTTTTAAAGAACAAGAGGTAAACCTGGACCTAATTAATGAAACCACGCAAAATAACAGACGTCTTCAGAGTAAATACCACATAGATAGAAGATTTGCAAGTAAAAGTTGTACTGTATTAAAAGTTTATTTTTTTTCCTTTTTTAAAAATTATTCCTATTTATATATTTGCTATTTTACTATTGCAAACGCAAAATTTGCGTGAAGAAGTGGTTAAATAAGGGTTTTTTTTTTTTTTTTTTTTTTGGACAAAAAATGCTAATGATTCTAACTTGTCTGCAATCCGGAATGGCTGAGGTCCGGAGGATTTTGGACTTTGTACTGTACTAATATCTTTTTGGAGTATACCGCAGAACTGATTACACACACAGTAAATAATATGCTATTTATATGCTATGCTATACTAACTGAGGCCATAAAATAACATTTTTATTACCTACACAAGACATTTTGCTCCATTTTTAATTTTTATGGCCTAAAAAATCAAATTTTTTTTTTTAGGAAAAATTAACCTTTTTTTTTATAGAAACAAAAAATTTAGGTGCCAAACCAAATTCTTTAGGCAACCTGGCACCCAGGGTATGTTGTGCCCAGGTGTAGTACATTTCAGGCATTGGAACAAGATGTGGCCTGTGCTAATTTTTGTGATCCTGCTGAATGAACTGGTAAAATGTCCCAAGAGATTAGATTTTGGACGACTTGTACTGAAAAGCTTGCTTTGCATCTCATTTTTGCTTTGATATTTTCTTATTACATTGTTTTCATTATAAATACTGGCAGTTTTGGACATATTTATGTGAACAAATTTAAACTGTTGTCAGTTTTGTTATTTTATTGACACACAGTACATTTTGTAATTTTTTCCCTTTTATTTCCTAATTGCATACTTTTATTTTCCATTTAGAAATTCTAGCAGACTTGGAAATTTTAAATGTAAGCATCAGTAATTGCAGTTTTGATGATGTTACTGTTATGGACATTTCAAGAATGTGTGCTATACTTAAGAAACGGGGTGAAGAACTTGACACATTTCATAAAGGTACTCTCATTTCCACTATGCTTTTTTCGTGTGTTTTTTTTTATCTTGCTCATCCTTTGCATTTCTCCCTTAGATGCTGTTGACAGGTATTTTTGTACTCTTCGTAATGCCTGCAGAGAAGATCGACTGGACATGTTATCCCGTGTAAAACTGCTTGAAGCTATTGAATTGCGAGCCAGAAATTGGAAGCGAAATGAAAATATCAATAATTACTTCAATACGAAAATACAAGAATTGGAGGTTAGTTTGCAACTGCATGTTAATTTTCTTGTTTCAAAACTTGCCTGTTGAATATTGTCAGGTTCTCCTGCCAACACAGTGAGGAATAGTTGTCAGAAGGAATGATTGGATCCCAGAGGAACGTTGGTTGGGGTGCGGTGTCTTTAAAATGTTATTCAGTCCGGGAGGTAGGATAGGAGAATTGTATGGGTAAAGGGGTCTCGATCAGCATAGAGATACAGGGATAGATGCAAGAGGGGTTTTGTGCTGCGATCTTCACTATATTTCAATGTCACCTACAATGCTGTATTATAACCAAAAATTATTTTTTTTTATCCAATGGCGGGCATTGTTGAAAATATATAACCAAGAAATGTAAATATACTCTATGAATAAATGACCAAGAAATGTAAATATATTCTATGAAGAAGCATCAATTTCTGACAGTGTATATAGGAAAGATCCAAGCACATGCCCAATAGAGTATATTTGGGACAAATAGGTAATGGGCAGTTTGCTTCACACCTTGCGGCCAAGGCTTGTTTGTATCTATACCTCAAAATTACTTAGTGTGTCATCCAAATTAGTAAATAACAATTTTTTTTTACGATTACGATCGACAGAAGTTAAGATTGTTTTGTTCCTTAAAAAACTATCATCAAAACGAAGTAAATCTGATTCTGCTGAACCTAGAAAAACTTATTTTTACAGGAATAAACATTTTTGTGCTATGTCTTTTGTGCTTCAAATCAGTAAACCTTTGTAAAGATTCATCGAGTCCGAGAATGTCTTTTTGTGATTTATTTTCGGACATCAAACAAACGGTACAACAACACAACAAAATAATATTACGCTGAAATACATAAATTCAAGTTTCAAGAACAAGGAGGGAGCTCATCAAGAAAGCTCACACCCGAAGCCGTGCCATTCAGGAAGTCTTTGAAATTGTTTTCAATCACATTACTTTACGAACGATCACGTGGTCTCGCCGAGAGTGTCAGCAAGAAGCTCTCAACAACACCCACGTGGTACATTCCTATTCTCAACAACCTTCCTTTCAATTGAATATCAATTACAAAACAGAAAAATGTACCTACCAGAAACTGCAGCAAACAATGTTAGAAATGACACACTGAATCACGGTCTTAAGCCTCTCCCATAAACACATGCTACACCTCTACTGCTCTAAAAATAAACTCATCCATTTTACTGTGGGCATGTGAATTGCTCAGCTCCTGTTAAGTTGTGAATTGTGTATGACGGTTCACTGTCCATTTGCTTGATGTTGTTTGTACCATAAAGCCCAACCCACCTTCATATAATGTAAGATTCCAAGTTTCCTTTGTTTTCAAAAACTGTTTAAATTACTCATTGGGAGAATTTTTTAATTTAAAAATGAAAACATTCTCTTAATCATCATTGTTCCTTGAAATACATAAAATGATAAACCTATTTTGTCAAAATTAGCATTCATCTCTCACTATGTGCTGTCATCTTGCTGATTCTCGGGAGAAACTGGCTAAACTAAACCTTATAGTGTTCCTCTTAATTGTTATTCTGGCAATTAAATTTTATATTAATATGAAAGTAAATTATATGAAAGCAACATTTTTAACATCACTTTTCATATTAATTTAGTGCTAAAATAATATCTTGAGAAATTCAGTAACTATGTTATCCAGCTCTTTCTGATCAATATATAATTTCAATTGAAGTATCTAAATTTGAAAAATGCTTCATGTCTCATCATGTAATTAATCCTTTATCACAGAAAGGTATGGATACCTTTTCTGGATTCAGTTCTCCAACTATTCCCGGTCCTGTTCCGAATCAGAATTTGACTCCAACTACTGGAATACCATTAGCTCATGGTGAAATACTTAGATCATCTGGAAAGTTTGACAAGCCCACCAAGTATGACTTAATATTTTATTGTTCTATTCATTCCTTTTTTTATTCGTATTAATTTTATTTTTAAATCATAAAGAGCAATTGCTTTATAATCATTTAGTTAGGACAACTACTTCACTCCCAAGATTTTGAAGCTTTAAAATCTACACAGATACACAGCTATTAAGGCATAATTTGTATACCTTATTTCACAAAGAATTTGTTTTTATTCAATTGTATTTGTGAATCAAACCTGTTGATAAACAAACATTTTCATTGTTTTTTTTTAACCATATGCAATCAATGGTTTGAAATGTGATTAAAAAATTACTTTGCATCATGCTATCAAATATTTAAAGTGCAACTTAAAAGATGTAACTTAGAACAAAGGCAAAGCATATGCCTTATAATGGAGCTGTTGACATCAAAACATGATTTATGATGCACTTTGGAAGTTTATAAATTTAGTAGAGATCATCATGGGAAAGACATTATATAAAGTAAAGTACACAAAGTTTGTTGATGATAAAATTTTGTTTTAGAAATTATTCTGAATTTTCCATGTGTTTGTAAACAAATCTTATGTGATAGTTCACTTATAGCAAAAAAAAATTTTACAAGAACGATTGACATTTTATTCATGCAAGCTTTTTGCCTTATGTTTGCTAATTTAAAAACAAAAACTAAAACATTGCCCCCCCCCCCTTTTTTTTTATATTTTATTTTTATTTTTTATTATTTGCTCTGATATAACATACATATGTCAAATTTGCTCACTTTTTGTCTGGTGTTAAAGTGATTCCAACATTGCTAACTTCTTTATTCTTTTACTCGTAGAAATAATAAATTATTACTGAAAAATCTGTTTTGTCATTACATTTATTTAATTTCACTAAGAACAGCTCAAGATAATCTTGTCTTTTGAAACATTTTTAGCCTGTAACAGCTATTATTAATCAGTTTTAATAGATATTATGTAATTTTTTAATCCATAGAATTGCTGGGAAAAATTACTTCAAAGATGAAATTCTGATAAGAAATTCCGATTCTGGAAAAGGTAAAACTTATTTTTATGAATTACTTGATACATATTTTTTCAACTGTTGTGCACTGTTTTTTTTTATTAGTGTGCTTTGTTTGTTTACTTAACACAATTGATGCATTTCAAGTTGTATTGCGTATTCATACTACTGTTTGCATTTAAAGTCTTAAGATTAAGGTGTTCTGTAAAATGATTAATTTGTTACTGTTTTTTAAGTGATGGGTATCAAAGGACGTCGTGTACATATGATTGAAGAATTGAGTGATACTGTAATATCTTTTCAACGAGGTGATGTATGCATTTATGCGTGTAACTGCATGCAGAAATGCCTATAGGACACTAAACACTGACAAGCAAAATAAGCATGTTAGTAGATGCTTTTGTAACACACTACTGTATTAATTTCTGGTGTTCATGTGTGCTAACTATTGTACTACTTGTAAACATTTAACCTATTTTAAAGATTAAATTTCTTGTTTTGAGTGGTATTTTACCATATTGATGGAACATTTCTGGTAGTCTATATTACCTCTGACCATCTATTTCTAATGAACAAAATTGAATGTGATGAATATTTAACAGCTTAGCAGTCGGTTTCAACTTAACTCAAAGTAATAGTAACAGCATAAATGAAATTGTGTTATCAACTAAGTAATGCTTGCTGAAGGATTTATGTTTAAAACATGTAAAATTGCCAAACTATTTGTTTTTGACTAAAAATCACTATTTGTGATGTTTCCTAAACATAGATTTTTGCAATGCCAGATAGTTTTTATATTGTGTTTTGAAGTTTTAAAAATATTTCAGTGTTTGCAAAATACTTCTTATTGGTAAGAACTGCCATATTATAAATTTTCTGAAAGTTAAACATGGTGTAGACATGTAAAAGCATCTTCAACATTGAATGTAAACATCTTGTAGCATTGCAAGAACTATAGCATCAAAATTAATGCATTAAGTTTGCTTAAGAATTTATTTACTGTTGCATGAAATTTTTAATTTGATATTAAAAGGAAATTCAAATCATGCAATCAATGGAGTCAGGTTTTCAACATACTGCAATTTTTTAACATGTATTTTAAGATTTTTATCCAATACAACATTCCTAAAATTATCCATTCAGTAATTTCATATTTAGAAAATAATATAATTTATTTACTAAAGTAAAAATTTTCAATTATGTTTCTTTTATTGTGATATGCTCCTGTGAAACTCGAGTGATCTTTTTCTGCTTTTAATGAACACATTAAACGTGCCCTACGTAATGCGGCAATTGCCAAAGGGAAAATCTACTCGCTCATAGCCCGAAGGAGCAGGCTCTCCCTTCACAATAAACTCCTCCTCTACAAAGCCATCATTCGGCCAACATTGACGTACGGCTCACAAATATGGGTCGGTACAAATAAATTGAATTGGAAAAAACTGCAGAGTTTTCATAGCCGCACATTGCAGACTATCACGGGAGCTCCTTACTATGTCCGGAATGAAGTCATACATTCGGACCTCAAAATTAAACCCATTGCTGAATTCCTGCAGCAAATTTCGACCAAGTTCTTCGAAAAAATACCTCAGGTTCCAAACGAAGCACTTAGAGCATTACCACCTTATGACCCCTCGGTCAAAAGCTCTGCAAAAAGACCACATGCTTTCTTGCAACAACACCTGGAAACTTACCCGCGGCAACCTAAACGTCAATGCGGCATGTTTCGTTTGGATCCTGATGTCTTTGACTTCAATTCCTAACTTTATCTCCCCATGCAAAATTTTTATTTTGCGAATCCCATATTGGATCATGACCCTTGTTGTCACTCGTAGACACTGAGCATTTTTTTGGACTCTACTGGACCCTAATTGAATCACTAAAACACAACAGTTTTATTTCTTTTTCGACCTTATTTTTCTATTATTAATTTAAAATTTTAATCTTTTTCTAACTTGTAATGAATCATCGAAGTTTGCCACCTCTGAATGCGGTCACACTCCGGAAGGGAAACCGACTGGTCTGCTGATCTCGCTTAAGGAGGTGGCGCCATCTCATGGAACTTCGTGCAGCTGAAAGTTATGTTTATTTTTATCAGCCTTTTTAAATCATTTTTTCTTTATAAATTTTCTCTCTTTAATTAAGCAATTCAGTTTTATGTCACACACACCTGATGACGGGGAGTTAAGCTTCTTTGCAGTAGGCACTACTCCGGAAGTGATTGTCCAGTCCAGTCTTCTGCTTTCATCCGATTATTCTATTGCTCAATCCCCTTTTTTCCCTTTCACATTTTCATTGAAGTTACTTGAAGTTGTCTCGTGTTTGGTTAGCTTAGACAAAAATGGCCCTTGTGCCATAAAACCCAAAAAAATCCAGCCAATCAACCTTAAACCATAAGTTTATTTCCTATTGATCAAAATTTGAAGTAATAAATAAAATTTAAATGGGTTAAAATATGTTATAACTCAACTAGGCCTTTTAATTTTGCTGTGTTTCTTATAGTCATACTTACAATTTTTATTTAACTGTAAAAAAGGTTTTATTAAAAACAAAGTTTATTAACCGGTGGAGTGGTAGCATCCGCAACGTTAGGCCGCCAAAGCGATTGTTTACGCCAAATCAAGATGGCGGCCGATGTAAGCAATTCCAAGATGGCCGCCATATACAACGTGAACCTTTGCATACAGTGCATAAATAATAATAATAATTTGTTTAAAAATTAAGAAAAAAGCAATATAAATTTCACTTGAAAATTTTCTAATATTTCAGTCTGGTTTTCTCCGAACATGTACGCAATTTTGCGTCAATTTCATCCTAGTTTTGTCACTTAAAAAAAATAATATTAAATAAAAAAAAATAAAAAAATAATAATTAAAAAAAAATAATAATAATAATAATAATAAAAAAAAACGTGATTTTTTTTTAAAACGTCTGGATTTTCATCAATTTTGAATTAGAAACTTTGCAATGCATAGAAAATTCAAAACAAGAAATCTTTTTTTAATAAGGTAGTTCTTTTCTGTGATCATAATCCACACAAAGGTTTTTGATGAGAAACCAAAAATCTAAAAATTCTTCTGCTATCCTAAAGTGTGAAAAAATATTTTTTCACAATTTTTCTAGCAATAAGCATTATGTGAGCAACTCAATGGGGATATTCCAGGTTATAGAGCCATATATGGAAAAGCAAGACAAATATTTTTATTGTAACGACTTTACAAGAGGAAATTGTTTTTTAGAGAAGTCAAAGCGTATTGCGCTTAAGGTTTCAATGCGTTTAAACCAGTATACCGGGAGAAATTTGTTTGTAGATAAGTCACAGCGTATAACGCGCGATCCCCGCCTGCCGGCTACCTCGCCGCCCCTCCGGGGCCGGCGAGGACCTTTCACCGTTGGCTTCCATGCGTATAAGTCACCGTATTGGGTGCCCACCCAAGCATAGTCCAGTGTTTGTAATATAACCAAAAGCTAAACAAAAATCAAACTTACCCTCATAGCCGGGTCCTTGAAATTCTGACAATGGTTAACAGTCATATGCTCGAATCGATAACCCTTGAACTCTTTGTCCTTCGGGTATTGATACCAGCATATGACTTCCAATAGTCAGAAATTTTTGTAGTTCCTTGCAAAATTCAGCTCTGAATTACCTCAGCCAAAACTTTCTGGTTCCTATTTTTCACCTCAACCATAAAACATTTATCCGTCCCTCGTTCAAGTCCTCCAAACACCCATTTACCCTCCAATTTCTTACTCCTGTTATACTTTCTTTTGCCAAATTTTTGTCCTATCTTTCTACATTTCCACTCCTACCTATCACCAGCATCCTTTCTCAATGTTAAAATCATATCATTCTCACATGAAAGACATTTCACCTTCTTCCCAATCAAGCTACTACATGTTTGCAAAAAAAAAAAAAAAAACATTTTCTAATGTTCAATAACACTATCCACTGCTATATCAAATCAACTAAGGGGAAATGAGCAACCAAAAGTGGAAAAAAATTCTAAATTACAATCTGCAATTTCAAAAATCAAATTTAATCCAAATTTTTTTTTCGAAATTTTAATTGAAATTTAAATAAAGTGACAAATTTAAAAAATTGTAACTTACAATCTGCTTTCCAAACTTATCCTAAAAATTTTGAAAATTAATAAAACAAGTCGATTTTATAAATCAAGAGCAAAATTCATATGCACCCAACAATTTCAAAGACTGTCTAAATTTTAATTCCGTTCTACATTAAAAATAAAAGTGGAAAAGCGTATTTTCTTCCTTAACCAATCATGAGACCCGTTTATTATCGTCAGGAGAAAATATCTAGGGTTGCCTTAAAACTAAGAAAAACACGAAAACGGGAAGGTTACCACAATTGGCAATACATCGCTCGAAAGTTGTAACGTATCGGATGCTACATACCATCCGTAGCAAAATTTGCTCATCCCGCGATTTTTGCGGGCAGGTGTTTTTCTATCTTTATTGAGGAGCGCATCCCGCTTTTTCACTGTTTAACCAATGAAATAAATTACATACAGTGTTAGACGTTAAATTTAGATTTTGGTCAACAGTTGTCGCTAGTCGTCCACTAAATTGCGGCATTTGAAGGTACTTTGTATTTACCGCTCTAACTTCGCGCCTTTGTTGGCGCCTTTTTCTAATCAGAAATGGCTGCTAGAAAACGTTCAGCGATTGACAGAGTATATATATTCCTGATGATTTATCAGATTCTGAAAGTGATTTTAGTTTTGATAGTGATATAGATTTTTCGGACTGCTCCTCAGATAGCGATGAATCTGATCATGATTCAATAAACTTGCAAAGTGTTAGGCAGTGGTGCAAAATTGATATGAAGAATATTCCTCCTCCTCCAGTTCCTTTTCGTGGAAATCCGGGAATTACTGTGCATATAGCTAACAATAACTTCTGACAGTTTAGTTTCTCATGATAAAAATCTATATAAAAAGTCTTTTCTAGAAAGAAAAAAATACACGATTTTTGTAGCGATTTCGGTCCACAAATTGAGCAGTCAGAGGGTTAAAGTTGTGATAATCTTATATAAAATGCCATGTAGTATTTCTGCTCTGTAATGTGAGATTTTTCAGACAACTGAACACATGCAATTTTTGAAGTGTGCTTAGGAAAAATAAGAAGACTATTAAATTACTAACATACATTGATTGCTATGGCCACGGTAACCCAGTTAGAAGAGCAACAGATTAGTAATTAGAGAGTTGAAAGTTCAAAACTCGGGTGCCAGCTCAGATATTGACCTCGTCATCTGACCGTGATACAAAAATACAAAGTGTCCTCAGATTTCCCTTTGGGATTGATCCTGGACCATCGTCAATCCCATTTTGCACCAGTGCAAAATTCATTAACTACCTAGCTACATACATTGATTGTTTTTGTGACTTGTTCTTTCACGTGATTATACAGGATGGTAACAGAACCAGGAAATCAGGGAATTCTCAAAAAACTTTTTAATTCTGGAAAAATCAGGGAAAATTTCCAATTTTCACAAAAAATCAGGAAATTTTTGATAGCTTAAATGGCAACTATTGATTGTCCTATTTGAAGATGCGAGATTACGAGTACTTTTGAGAATCAAATAAATCGTATTTGCTGAAATTGTAATTTTAATATAATGATGTTTTTTTTTGTGCATTGAATTTATACTTTTGCTTGCAATTACATTTTTGTAGAATTTTTTATATATATTTGCATTTGTTTTTAATGTATAGTATGATAATGTAGTTTCAGATGTAGTAAGTTCGTAATCCAAATATTTTGAATTTTTTCTCCGGTTTTTTTCAAATGCAAATGTAAGAGTTCCATTAAGGGTTCCAATCCTTACAATAACAAGTAAAATATCTGAAGAGAAAAAAATACAAAATATTTGTGTCAAATTTTATCCTTTTACCCCATCTGACCCTAAATATTTAAAAATAATGTTGAATACTGTATATCGATACCAATCACATATCACAACATTTATTAAGGGAATTGTAAAATTCGGGTAATTTTTTTGACACTATCAGGGAAATGTCGGGAAACTTTATTTCGAGGATTTTGTTGCCACCTTGTTATATTTTGGGGGAAATTGTCATTTCCCTTTTGTATTTATTCCACTAAAAGCATTCTTTAAAATTAAAATTTGCTTAAATCAAATTCTTTTAAAAGAAATTAATATCATGCAATGAAATTTGAGATGTTATTAGAGTGAATAAATTTGACTGTTAACTCTTAAATTTTGTAACTTAATTCTGTTAGGACACAAGCAATTCTTTGGTAGATTTGAGATTTAAGAGACAATTTGTAAAAGTTTTAAGTCACAGTCTTTGTCTTGTTTTGAACTGATTGTAAGTAAAAGTGCATTAATAACTTTCTAACAACTTGGTGTGCTTCATAATCAGTTTCAATTAATCACTTACATGATTACATGGAAGGTTTACCTGCGAAGCAGAAATGGGTATTTAAGTGGGTAGCTTTATGAGATCTACTTTAAAAAACGAAACTGATTCTTTCACGGCGAGGAATTATTTGTCAAACTACATTTACTTGAACAAGATTTATCTATGATAGAAAGAACTTTTTAAAACTGAAGAGCTTATAAAACAATGTCTTATGGTTCAGTTTAAGATTTGTTCCAACTCACTAGAAAATAACATGCATATAAAATTTCATCCTTGCACATTGATTTTTAACATCCCAATAATAACACAACAAATTCAAAATATTTAAAGGCTCTTTCTTGTAATACTGATACTTATATTGTTGGAAACCAGTTAATAAAAATAAAAGGATGAAGGCCTATATAAGGCACTTCATTTTCAGTGAGAATGCCTTTTACCCTTTAACTTTTATTCACAACCTTGTTACCTCAAATAGATTTTCTATACATAAACTGAAAGGCTATGATGTACAAATTACATCAATATTAGCAAATTTAAAGATTACATTTTATTTATTTATTTTCAAAAATAGTATGTTTATGCAACTACTGGTGTGGACGATTATTAAATCTAAAAAAAATTGTCTTGCAAAAGTATCATAAAAATTGTTTGTTTTTCGGTGGGAAAATGTTAATTAATTTTATGCCTGTTTTGTTTTGCTGTTATTAGTGAATCCTGGTGCTCGAGATAGACTTGTGCAAATAACTGGTCCTCATGAAGATTCAATTGGGTAATTGAATTATGATTTGATTTTACTGTATTCTATTAAATTTAAGAAAGAAAATGTTTATTTTCTGCTTTATCTTTTTAGTCATGCTAAACTTTTAGTTGAAGATACCATAAGAAGAAATGCTTCACCAGTTCGGGTGAGTATTTGCATCTCCAAGAGAATAAGAAATCTATAAAATTGTTTAACACAAATGCCTCTTATTATACACTGTTATTTTCATTGAAAATGCAACACCAACAACTTGAGAGTAAAACAGCTATGAAATTCATTTGAGCAGTGTGGTACAATCCCATAACACAAAAAAAAAATCTAAATCTTTATTTGCAGATTCAGTGGGGCAAACAGAGCAATTGTGATGGGCTTACAATAAGTGTATGAGTTTGGGGCACTGAATGATTGATACAGTACAAAATCTGGACCTCTGCCATTTCAGATTATTTGCAGTTTTTTGTCGAAAAACCCTAATCTATCCCACCCTGCACATGCTATTTATATTCGGAACACATTTGCAATACTAAAATAGCACATTTTTAATAGGAATACCTTTTAAAAAAGGGGGAAAAAAATATTTAATACATGCAACAAATTTTATTTACAAATCTACTAATTTTTCTGCGGGGTATTTACTCTGAACATGTCCGTTATTTTGCTTTGTTTCATCAATTTAGTCCAGGTTGTGAACCCATTGTTCTTAAAAGAGGCGAAAAGATAGAAAAAAAATTCAATGGAAAAACTCGCATAGTAAAAAGTCCGGATTATATGGACAGTTTCGTTTTTGGAACTTTGTACTTTATTACAGAACTGTAAGTCAAAAGGAACATGCTAAAATCAGTAATTTGTATGTCCACCTGTAGCTGTTATAACTTGCTTATAGTGTGACATGGACTATAAAAATTCTGGATGACTCCAAAATGTTCCATGCAGATTCAATACCTATTTGTGATTTGTCTGTTAAGTTTGGTGTTGATGATAGATGGATCAATTTTCGAGCAGTAATACCTTATGTGTTCATGTGGGACGTATTGAGCGACCAAACAGAAGTAAGTGGTATGTGTTGGTCAGAGAAGAAACATTGCACTATTGAGGTGTCATGGTGACAAGCATATCTTCTTTAAAGATAACTCAAATAGTCTATGAGGAGTAGTAGAATTACTTTTTCCAATACCTGTGATGTAATGCTGACTGTTCTTGGTATCTGTGATGTACTGCTGACTGTTCTTAGTGCCTGTGTGCCAAACAACCAGTCTGGTGGTTAAAATGTTAGTCTCTAGATCAGAAAGTTCCTTGTTCGAATCTGGGTCAGTGCATGGATGTTTGGAATGTTTGTAAGCATTATGGGGTAGAGGCGGCTGGTACACCTTAAATCTGTCATGGCCAAAAGTTCTCACGTTGGGTTGATGTGGAAGTTTGGAGAGTGGGGTGTCAGCTTAGATGTTGCCTCGTCATTTGACCGTAGTTCAAAATTATGTGGTGTTGTCCTCAGATCTTTAACTTAGGGGATTGATCCCTGACCATTGTCAATATCTCATTGCGTTGCTCTAGTACAACATTAATTACAAATTCGTAGTACCTTTGATAGGTATAAGAGCATAAATTAAATTAAAAAAGTACTCAAAACTTGTACACTTGTTAAGTTCATCATGATGCAGCACTGAGTGCAAATAAATGTGTTTTATATCTGGGACTCATGGGAAAGTATGATTTGCTCCCATTCAGCATTCGTCCTCAGGGACACATCTTAAGGTGTGCACAAGCATCGCAACCCCAATGTACTCAAGTGAATTTTCCTCTTTCATTTTTACTCTTGCCTAGCCTTTTGCTTTTTCTTTCTCCCTCATTGTATGGCCAAATATATGGCCCTTGTACCATAAAACCCAAGAAAAACCAACCCATTCAACATTCCAGTGTCTGCAACTGTTGGCATCAATGAAGTCTCATGTGTTACCGTTCTGTGTTGGACTAATGTTGCTGCATGATTCATCACCATTGCATAGCAAGGACCTAACTAAATGTTGTTTAAAACCTAGATGCTCTAAATCTTGCATGAAAGCATCAAACCATCATCTTTCCATTGTATATGCATAATTGTACTAACATATTAGCCAATACAATTAGCAATGTATGACAAACCATTCTCATTCCAATAATTCTTCCTCCTTCAAACTTGCATCAACTGTTCATAATACAGCCTCTTTGCATTGAGGTGTGTTTATGTAGTAGCACTACAAATTGAATTCTCCAACATAATTTTGGGATTTGTTTTGAGACCTGTTATGTCTTCCAAGTCACATTTCAACTTGTTTTGCTTGCACAACCTATTTGCTTACTCAGCTGATGTTTTAGCCATTTGCATTTGTACTTTTAATAACCTAACCTTTTCAAAAGGGGTCAGGTGTGACCACTTCTCGCTAACACTCTCCAACCTTGGTGATTTTAAAAGAAAATCAAATTATAAGGTTATCTAATGTAAAATTTTCCACATATTGTAAATCTGTTGAAACTTTTAAGCTATTTTCCCTCACGACTCCATTGTTTTTATGACCTTATCATTATGCATGTTAAATTGTCCTCAAATTTTTCAGTTATTGTTAGTATCAGTGTGGAAAAAAAATATTTCTATGCAAGGTTTTTGTATATTCCATCAACTCATTTGATAAAATCAATTGTTTGTCAAATTACTAATGTAAGGATGCTAAATCTTGTCTGTCCATTGAAATGGGTGCCTAAATTTAAATACAGGCAGATTCTTGATATGGTTGAATTTTTTTCTTGTTTAATTTCCATTGAACTTCATGTTTCCAAATTTTTGCATTCATCCATCACTTGTGAAGATCTAGTAAGTTATTGTGTTCTAAATATTCGCAAATTATTAG
Organism: Metellina segmentata; assembly: GCA_947359465.1. NCBI lineage: Eukaryota > Metazoa > Arthropoda > Arachnida > Araneae > Tetragnathidae > Metellina > Metellina segmentata. The sequence goes on along the minus strand of OX375875.1, from coordinate 67,925,133 downwards.
ATATATATATATATATATATTTCATGCATGTTTATTTTTTACATTTTTCACTTTGGATACATTTTGCTGATATGATCTATGTCTGACATAACAGTGTTTTGTGTTTGATTTTCTATCTCAATTTTTGATTTTGTATTTAGGACAATGGAGATATGTCTGGATTTGATAATACCAAAGAAGCAGATTTTGGAAATTCATTTTCTGCACTAGATAATCAGCACTCTATGAAGAAAAGCCTTCAGCATAGTTTTAGCATGAGTGATGCTTCTCTGAGAGAGCATAGTCTTCCATTACAGGTTGGACAAGATCTTTTGACTTTGACTGGAACAAACGCTGATTTACTAAAGGTGAATTATTGAAATATTAGCATCTTTCAAATTAAAAATTTGAATTGGCATCCATGTGAAACTTGCTGAAATCTATTCAATAAATATGGGGACAGATTAAAGTCTAAATGAATTTCTATGATTACCATCTTTTAAAAGTGGTTCCTGCTTTGCACTCCAATGATACCCAAGCAATCTTTTCTGCTTTCATCCCACTACTCAGTTCTCCAATCCGTTTTCCTTTTCCCTTTCACAGTATGTTTTCATGATGTTGTCATGGTTATGGAACTACTAGTCAATTTGTTTGACACAATTGCAGGATATTCAGTGGTCGTATGTTACAAGCAATCGAACAACTTAAAGTATTAAAACAAAACTCAATTCAAAGACTTTGCTAATTGCATTTGAGGATTAAAAAATTCAAGTGAATCTGTTTTATGTTTAGTGTCTAGATTTTACTTGAATCGGATAATTTCGAATTTGATCTTTACTTTTTGTAAAAGTTTCATTGCTATACATTGCTTTTGAAATAGATAGTTATGACAAGTTTTACTGTAATGCATGTCTGAATATAATATAAATATCAACACTTATTTTTTTTTCTCCTTTTTTTAGACTGCAAGATTGGTTTTGAAAGAATTTTTTGCTGGACAATCCGAGCTCATTGAAAAGGTGTGAAATGAAAAAAAATTGCTTTGCGCTATCTTATGATTTAAGAATATATTTTGAAAATCTGCCATGGTGCCAAATACTTTCTATTCAATTTTGCTATAACATATCAGCATTTTGAGAATCATGAAAATGTGAAATTAAAATTTTGTTTTCCGGCGAAACTTTTGAACAATTATCAAAAATCATATGATTTATTTGATGTAGATATTTTAATTTCATAAAATGTACATATAATAAAACATTTTAGTTTCATTATTTTGTTATTTATTTAAATTTTGCTATTTTCGTATTGATTAAACGATAATTTACTTGTGTTGGTTTTTACATATACACTTAAGCAAGGGAAAATGGGCCACAGTATAATATTTAGATTTTTTGCGCAAATTACATAATATCAAGGATGATACCTCTAGTGATTGCTTTTTTGATTATTTCCTCTGAGAGATACTATGAAAGTGCATCTGTATTGCCATTATTTCCTTAGTTACAGGTAAGTTTTTCATATCTCGCATACCTTCCAACTCTTCCGGATTTTCCTAAAGTGTTTAGAATACAGTTTTTTCCAGTTTGATAAAAAGAAAAATGTCTTCCGAATTTTTCTTTTCAATGTGAGAAATTTTCAAATGACACCACATTTAACGAAACATTATGATTATCCTTAAATGAACGATATTGACTCTGCACTAACTTTTCAGGAAGTCTTTAAGAAAATTTTGGGTTTTCTGTCTTTTGGGGCAGAAAAAAATATTTTCAAGCTTTTCTTTTGATAGGAAATGTTAGAATGATGCCAAATCCTGGCAATCATGACATAAAAAACATCATAATTAGTTTTTGGTAGATTGTTGTAAAACCTGTGGCACCAATTTTCAAGAAAAACCTACATATACATCTAAAACGCCAAGAATAGCAATTGCTTGTTTTTGCATATTCAGCTCCATTTTGTGTAAATAAATTCCTAATCAGTTTTAACTGCTTTCAAGTTTATAAGTAAGCAGCATGGTTGCTTTCGTAATGCCTAATTTATTTATCATTGCCACCTTAATTTGGGCCTTTAATTATTTTTAGTTATTTTTTGGCTTTTTTTTCTGATGTTTGTGCATTGACTTATGTAAATCATTGTTTTTCTTGGGGTCTGGTATGCTCTTGTGATATTAACTACTCCTTAGGCTTTGTTTTGCTGATGTATTAGTTAGAAAGGATGGATTTGTTTCTAAAACCTTGAAGATAAGCTAAAATTAAACTTTTTGTCTCAATAAGTGCCTCATCTTCCCCTGCTTATACTTGAATGATTTGACCTGAGGTTTAAAAATTTTAAACATTTCTAAATGTTGTATTTTGTGAATGATTTGCGCTAATCAAAAGATTTCATTTCTTTTGTTTAAAATTAGCATCATGAAAACATTACATCTTTGAATCGACAGCCTTCGCCTGAGAGTAACATGCTAAGGTGAGATTAATTTATTTAAATTTTTAAGATTTACAATCTTATCTTGTAGTCATCTTGTTAACTTAAACCTTTCCTGTGAGTAAAAAGTTTTAAAAAAGGTAGTTGATAGATGTATATTTGTTGAAGATGTATTAAAATTTGACAAGCTGTAGTTTATATTAAAAGTATGATGGGTACATTTGCTGTATTAAAGTTGCATTTTGTCAACTGTTAATGAGCAATAATCAGGATTCTGTATCAAGATATTGGGATTCTATAAATGCCAATTTTCATTGGGAGATCTATTTGCTAAAAACATTTCATTTTCTTTTTTTATTTCATTTTACAATGAAATCTGTATTTAAGTTTCCAAGTAAAGGCAGATGTAAAAGCCTATGATAAATATTTAAAGGGAGAATCTCATGTTGTCTGTGGATTATACAAAATTAACAAACCTTGCTGTGTAACATTTAAAAATAATAATAAATAGCAGGAACTATCTTTTTTCCCCCTTGAGGTCTGTATCTTTTAAATAGAATTTTTTGACTCAAAAGAATGCTTATTATTTATATTCTTTGGAAAGTTTCATCTGAACAGCAAAAGGCAACTGTTATATCGAAAACCCAAACATTTAAAAATACTAATGACTTAATTTTTTTAATGTTGGGTGTCACAAGAAATGTAATAATCAAATAGAAAAGATACCAGCAGTTTCTCATCTAATTAACTTTTACTAAGTAGTCTTTTTAAGTTCCTATTTGCTTGTTGAATATGTAAAAACAAAATATTTCATAAACGATAAATATAGTACCTTGTTTTGAAGGTATATTTTTTATGTACCCATCATTATTCAGAACCAAAAATAAACATGCATGGAAAGTAATTACTTCACTTGATAAAGTAATTATTCCCCTATTTTGTACTTTTTCAACAATTGGCTGTGCTGGGATGATTTTACAAGTTTGACTTTTTCTGCAAAGAAATATTTGCTGTTCTTTATTAAATGAGCTTATTTTCTTATTTTTATTGATAATCAAATAAGCATCACTGTATCGGGAAGTCCTTCAAATTCTAGATCCCTCAAAACAGCTAATATTTTTCAATTACAAAACTTGTATCATAAAATTAGAATTTTCAATACACTGGTGTCCAAAATTATCTTTACATGCATAGAAACTGAACTATAATTTTGTAAAGTTAGACATTCCACATAAATACAAAGGAAAAAATTTAAGAACACTGCATATGACAAAAAAAAAACTAGCATGAAACAATAAAAATGACAAGGAAAGTTCAGAAGAAAAAAATAACTCGAAAAAAAATTAAGGCTTATGAATTTAATATGGAATGTGATCGCCCTTGACTTGTACAAACCTATCACAACATGATTTCATGGCAATGTTGTTAACCTCAGTTGGGAGAGTTAAGTTCCACTCCTCCAGCAATGTGGTCTTTAGGGCATTTATATCTAGGAGGAGAATGTCTCCATGCAACTGCTTTTCCAAGGTAGTCCCATAAGTTCTCTATCAGGTTCAGATCTGGAGATTTCGCTGGCCGTGGTATTCGCTCAATGGCTTCATTTTCAAGGAATTCGTCAACAAGGTTTGCTCGATGTGGACGAGCATTATTTTCCCTAAAAGAAATCAGATCCATATGCACCTCTAAAAAGTCTTGCATTACGTTCTAAGACCTCATCCCAATATCTGGCCAGTCACAGATCCTCTGTTGAAAACGTGTTGGGGCATAAATATAGTACCTTGTTTTGAAGGTACATTTTTTATGTACCCATCATTATTCAGAACCAAAAATAAACATGCATGGAAAGTAATTACTTCACTTGATAAAGTAATTATTTCCCTATATTGTACTTTTTCAACAATTGGCTGTGCTGAGATGATTTTACAAGTTTGACTTTTTCTGCAAAGAAATATTTGCTGTTCTTTATTAAATGAGCTTATTTTCTTATTTTTCTTGATAATCAAATAAGCATCACTGTATCAGGAAGTCCTACAAATTCTAGATCCCTCCATTGATCATTATTCCGCCTCGCACCTGCACTACCCAACCATCAGTAAAGAGAACATGAGTCTATTGGTGTTGACTCCAATTCTGATATTCTTTGCGCCAATTAAAGCAATCCCTCCTGTGTTGTGAAGACAGTGAAACACATGACCTTAGCTTTCTGGCATAAAGGCCTTTTTCACTAAGCCTTCTGTATACAGTTTGCGGTGATAAAACATTTTCTGTGGCGTCTGCAAGCTCTGAACTTAACTGCCAAGCAGTAGACTTTCTGTAATGACGGGCAGTTATTGCCATATATACTATTGCAGAAATTTACTCGGATATTCACTTTGCGCAAAGCGCTTGATTCAGTGTTGGATGACATAACACCTTGATTTGCATATCAGAAACCGTTTGATCACTTTTGATTGGATAATGTTAATTAGGCTTGTCTTTCACACATTCCCTGCAAAAATGGATTACATCGATTGGGTATTTCGGGAAAGATAATTATTTTTAATTAAGTAAAAATAATTTTGAACACAAGTGCATTTGACAAGAGGATATATAATTAATATTCAAGCATTTATAAGGTTAAATTTGTAATCATTTACACCCCTAAAAACAACCCCAATCAAGCTTATGCACCATAAATCTATTTCCAAGTGAACACTCCTAAAAGATTTGTAAAATTGCCATGTACTTAAAACAATTCTATTGATAAATTTCGGGTTTAATATTAATTTTTAAGGTGATGGACATGTGTTTAAAAAAAATCTTCTCGATACTATTTTGGGCTAGTCCTTTATTATAACCTTAAAAATTGTAGCAACTGATAAAAAGAACATACTCAAACACGGTAAATAACTTGAAATTGCAAGAATTTCCCTCGAGATTTTCATCACAAGACACTGTCAGAGTTGCCACATGCTCTGGAACTTAACAGAGTTTCTTCGCTAAAGCATTGAAAATCCGCAACTCCTCTAAATGTATAGTTCACTCCGGAAACCGTGTCGATGCAAGGAAAAGGGAAATTTCCCCTATGAAACGGTAAAAATTTTCACCAGATTCTTCAATCAGGATTGCGATTTTTTTTTTTTCTTATGAAAAGGGAAAATTTTTCATTTGCGGAGAAATTGTGTGATGGAAAAAAAATTATTTAACCTACTTGGACTGCTGATAGGTTGGAAGTTACACCTACAAAAATATGCCAACACAGGACGAGGAAATATAAACTATTTATCTCAGAATATTTGCGACAAATTTGTAGTTCTTATTTGCAATCAAGTAAGAGCTGAAATAATTGAAGAAATCAAATGTGCGACTTATAGTATAATTGTTGACTATACTCCCGATGTTTTGCATGTCGATCTACTAACTATTGTGGTACGGTGTTTCATCCTGTGGTAATATAAAGGACAGGTTTGTGGAATTCATTCCCATAGATCATGTAACAAGAACATCAAAGAACAAGAAGTTTTGAAAACTTTTATGAAATTAGGAGTGGATATTGAAAACTGTCTAGGACAAGCAGTTGATAATGCTTCTAATATGTCATGGAAGTTCTCAGATTTGCAAGAACATAGCCCAAGTACGGTTTTTATTCCGTGTGCTAAATCATTCCTTAAACTTAATTGGAAATTTCTCAGCAGAAAGTTGTAGCACTGTAATTCAGTAATTTGTTTGTGAAGAATTTATTCATATTTTTTTCCGCGTTAACCCATTGCTGGAAAATTTTAACCAAAAATCTAGAAATGTGTTAACATTCCGTCTCAGTAAAAAGAGTTTCTAATACAAGATGGTCAGTAAGAGCAGATGCTGTATTAACTATGAAACTTGGTTTCACCCATATAAAAGAGGCTTTAACTTAAATATGTAATTCGGAAGAAAAAAAAAGTTACTATAGTGGAGGCGACTTCACTTCTGAAGAAAATGGGCAAATATGAAATCGCCCTAATGACAGTTATTTGGAATACTATTTTACAACGAATAAATGCTACTAGCAAATCACTACAATCAGTGTGGAATGCAAACTATTGAGAAAGATTCTATCCTACAGAAGTCATTAGAAAATTTTATAAATAATTTCGGAGAAAAATTTGAAAAAAAGATAAAATGTTTTTTTATGAAAACAAAAATGTTGGACATGCATTTACAATAAGAGAAAATTCCAGAGTCAATTAATTTTGTGTCATATGTGATTACACCAAATCGGAATAATCTCAAAGAACTCAGACGTATGAAGTTGTAGTGGAGCCTTTTCGAATATTTTTTTATTGGGATTTATCAATTGAAGAAGAAAAGAACACGGAAAAAAAAATTGAAGGATATTTGGAAAATTGACCTTGATGTTTGTACTTTTGAAGATGAATTTGACCTATTTTCAATATTTCTAAAGAAAATTAGGACACCATAAAAACCACACCACACCATACATCTATCAAGCCGCCAAAGAAATGTCTTGCACATTCCGAATGATGAAATAGTATTTAAAAATTTTTTTTAACAATTCACTTATCTAATACGTCTGTAGAAAGATCGTCTTCTGTTTTAAAACGTGTAAAAAATTATTTAAGGAGCATTGTGGGAGAAGAAAAATTTTTAATATGGCCATTCTATATATAAAGCAAGAAATTTTAAACCGAATTGACACTGCCAAAATAATTGACGAATTTTAAGAAGTAAGCAAGACGGAAATTCATGTAAAAAATGTTGTTTTAATAAATTTATCTAATGTGTTATAGTATGACATTTTTGATTACTTTGTTTTTGTAAATAACTTACTGAGAGTTTTCTTGAAATTTTTTTTAAAACTCGAGTTTGAGGGCCTTGAAATTTTACCGCTTGGGGCTCCCACTTGACTTGATCCGCCTCTGGAAATTTGGCATGAAATATCAATGAGTTTTCTGTTATTTCATTGTTAAAGTTAACAAGAAAGCGCGTTTTCCATTTTATTTATATTCAAGCAAGAATCACCCTATGAATAAAATGACTGACCGGTAGCCAAAACATTAAAATTTTTATGTCGAATGAAAAATACCATCTGAGAATGGTATTTCCATTGACATAAACTTGTATTGCAAGTTGTAATCATAATCACAATTTTATTGGAAAGCTCTGAAAACATCTCATGCTGAATAATCTCTCACTTTATTTGATGTTCAGACTTTTGGATTTAGAAAACTTAAGTACTCATTTTCAAAATTCTTGACTTCATATCTATTACACATTTACCTTTTCTAATTGCAAAAACAATATTTTATTGTTTATGTAGACTTACCTACCCAATTTATTTGAACGGAATTGTTTTGTATGCCTTTATGCAAAATTATGTTTTCACTAAAAGCATATACAACAATTCAGTTCAATTTATTTATGTGAAATATCCTAGTGGAATTTTTTTTATTCTTTGATATTTTGGAATTGAAGATTAGGCTTATCTTGGGTACTTATATATGACCCAAAATATGTACATTATAAATTCCCATGTGCTTAAGTGTTCAAAATTCTGTTGCTCTCCAAACTTGCACTCTGTTCAGTGTTCTCTAACATGTATTTAGAAATGTTGGCTCCTTATTCTGGAACTGCAAATATGCTATTTAGTCAAGTTGTATTCAACAACTAATGCTTTGATTATTTTTTGTAGGGTTATACCTGGTAAGTATTGCTTGAATTCATAGTATGTCCTGTTGCAGTTCTGAATTTTTTTTCATGATTAGTATATACTTACCAATTTTTTATTTATGCTCATAATATTAAAAATAAGTATAGGGTGTAATGTTTAGTAAAAATTTTTATTTTGGTATAGGTTGTAATTTGCTTATATCTTTTAGATTTCAGCTTAGAAAGCAATCTTCATTGAAGAATAATATGGAAAACAATTACACTAGTTCATGGCAGTTTGACAACAATCGTAGTTTGAAAAGGGATTCTGTATCTCCCTTTAGCTCATCTGATGATGATATTGCTAGGGAAGATAGGCGAGACAGTGAAAGATTTAAACCAGTAAGATTTTATCTGCATCTTTATTAGTTTTTTTTATTTTCAAACGATTTTTATAAGGGTATTTTAATGGATCACAAATAAAATCAAGATAAAAATATGCAAGTAATCACATACTCTTTAATATTTCTTAGTCCTATTTGGGATTCAATTTTTGAGCCCTGCACATTCGAGATATCCTTTCATCCAGTTAAAATTACTAAAACATACTAAATACTTATTAGCTGAAATATTTAACTCATTGATATTTTAAAGTAATTATGAATCACAAAACTAATTTGTAGGTATTAATTCCTGTGTGTTGAGTGTATTTATAATGTATATAAAAAAAAAGAATTTCAATTTAAACTGTAACACTACAAATATGTTCAGATTGAAGTTAAGCTCAATTTATGAATACCATGCTTAACCAGGACTGTAATAGCCCAGTTGGAAGTCATGGATTAGCAACAGGAGGGATGCGAGTTCAAAACTTGGCCCAATCAAAGACCTTCGTTAAGGTCGGGGCTAGTGCACATTAAATCTATTAAGGCCTTAAAATCCTCACATTGGCATAGTTTGGAAATTTGGAGAGTGGGGTGGCAGCTCAGGTGTTTGACATCGTCACCTGACTGGTTCAAAATTACGAGGTGTAAGTAATTGAAAACCATCAGAGTAAAATAAACGAATTTATTTACAAGTTATGAGAGCGCCGGGTACAGTTATTGGAGCGCACAGATACCAGGAATAAGTAGCTAGCCTTTTAGCATTTTATAGAACTCGCTCAAGCCATGAGCGAAAAGGAGAGTGGCTCTCATTGGTTCTCTTAGGCGCAGCAGCTATTGAGGTGCACTCTAGAGGTCGCCAGGATAACACATTTCAGAGAAGTAGTGAGTATGCCACAGTGTCCTCAGATCTTTTTCATCACGATTGATCTGGAATCAACAATAGCCCATAATGTTGCTCCAATGTGACGTAAATTCAACTACCTACCCACAATGCTTAACCATATTTTAAAATTAAATAGGGTTAAGCATAGTAACCATATTTTAAAATTAAATATGGTTAATCATAGTAACTATATTTTTTTTAATTAACTGTTCTTTTTTTTTTAATTGTAGAATCGAAGTCTGTCCTCTTGCGACTCTGTTATGAGCCCACCTGACATGAAGTCTCGATCACTTTCTCTTTCACAATCTTCAAGTGAACATAGTAAGTTTTATAGAGTCACATCTGATTAAGTGTTTTATTACTGATGCTCAGAATTGAGACTGCACAGTAAACTGAATCTTGATAACCTGATAATTTTACTATTCTGAAATATAAAATTGCAAGGTTCTCTTGCACCTAGTCTTCAAATTGATACTTAGTTGTATTTAATGGAGACACAGGAAAATGGACATTTTACATTTTAATCCAAAAATATTTTACCTTTGGATAGTTTTATTCGTCTTATATAATTATTTAATTTTTCCAAACCTTAAAAAATTCAACTGAATGCCTCAAGATGAGTTTTATTTATATAATAATTATGTTTTTTTGCAAAATTGTATTTTGTTAATTTTGCAGTGAAACTCAGCAGAAGCTCTTCCATCCCTGACACGTTAATTCCAACCTTTCCTGAAATTTATCAGTCAGATGAGGAGGTAATAATTTTTAATTATAAAAACAGTAATTTATCACCTTTTGGTGCATTACTATATTATTTTTAATTAAATGTGTTTTACCATCTTTTCTGTTTCCTGAACCGTACGTAAATTACTTTTCAAGAACCCAAATTGTGATAGCAATAATCAAATCACCAAGGGTACAAAAGTTTGCCTTGATATATTTACTATTTTCTTTTAGCAAAGCTAAAAAAATTATTTTGCTGTGCATTGTATTAATGTATTAAATTTGGGTTCAAGTGATAGCACAGATATTGTTCTCGTCAGGTGTTTCCACAATTGCTGCCGTCTGAAGATGCTGAAATGCCACCAATTCCACCACCATCCTACAAAAAACTTACCTATGATAGGGAGTTTTTGTTAAACTGTGCAAAATCACCATTTAGTCATAATCAACCAACAGATTATGCTCATATTCATCAAAACTTCAAAGATATTGTCTGCCAGGTACCTTGACTATTTTCTTTCAAATTATTTTTGTTGGTTAATATGGCAAGTCAGTCAGCTATGTGATATGCTAAACATTTATGAGGTTGGTTCACAGGTGAAATACACGGTCAGAAAATAGTCCCAAGAAAGTGGGGGAGGGAGGTTCTACAACCTAAACTTTACTCCCTAAATGTGTTTCTCAAGATGAAAACTAACCTTTATACAAAAAAAAAACATAACTAAGTGGACTTAACTAGTCTAAAGATCTCATTCTATCTAGAAATGCTAAAAAGACTAATCTCTCAGAAAGTTTCATGTAATGTGTTACTGGTAAGTCAACAATATAATGTCGTGACTTACAAAAATTTATAATAGTTTAATAATAATGTGTTTATTTTTAAAATAAGTGCTGCATAAAAATGTAATTGCAAATTTTTAACTTTTAAATTTAATGAAACCAACTCACAGCTATCAAAATTGTACAATTAATTGTCAAATGGTTGACTGACCATACTTGTTCACATTAAGGGTTGTCAAACAATTTTTTTATAAGAAATCTGCTTATAATGATGAACAAAATATTTAATCTAGTTAAAATTTTTGTAGTAGAAGTAATATGAATTTGCTATGAAATACATTGGAGCTACTCCAAATCCCTGGTAACTAGCAATCTTGTAGTACTTTTCACTGTTTAAATATTGAAAAAAACTCAAATTCAAAAATTCCCATACATAATATTCGCTAAATGTGTATTTATTTTTTTGCAGTCTCCCATCATGTTTGATCCTGCTAAATATGAAGAGTCAAAATTAGAAGAATCGACTGTTTGTGTCCTAAAATAATGTACTCTGTAATTCCGAGTCCAAAAAATGTGTGTTCAGATTTTATATGGAAAGTCATTGTATTTTATATGCTGTTGTTATTTGCGAAATATCCTTGTTCAGAATATTTTATTTTATATTTTAAAAAATATTTCTATAAATTTTCCTAACAGTGAAAACAAGGTCAAGTATTAAATAAGTGTATTTTACTGTGATAAAAATATCCTAGAATTTTTACATTTTTGTTTAGCACTACTTAAAATTACAATATGAAAAATAGAAGGCTATTTAAAATGTTATATTTGTGCTACTTTGTATGTTTTATCTGTAGTACTCCTCCTTATACTATTGATTGTTATCTATTTTTAGTTTTTATTTTTCTCAGTTTTTGAGAAAAATGAAATTAGGAAAATGAAAAAGATTGTTTTGGATGGCTAACATACAAGTGAGATTTTGTGCAATTTGAAAACTGATATAGCTCAATCATTCAAAGGTTGTGTGTATTCATATTAAACTTTTCTGTTGATTAACTTCACATGTGACTTTTAATGTTTGAAATTGAAGGTTTTATCAACTTGGTGTGCAATGTTAATGTTTTTCTGCTGCTATGATGTTCTTGAGATTTTTAACAGCATTATAGTGAATATTCAATAAAACCTGGTGATAATCTGACTTCAACTTTGGAGTAGCTCTAATGCTTCTCATTTAACACGTCTAGGTGATTAACAGCATGGCAATTATTGCAATTAAATCCGTATTGAAGATAGTGTAATAAGGACTTTCTAAATTGTACAATATCAAATCTGCTTTTGATGGCAATATATTGGAATAAATGTATAAAATTTTGAGATATATTTATTTTTTTATTTCATTCATTCTCCTCCTGAAGGAAAACTGTCTTTTCGTGATGTTTCCAGGGTGAAAACGCATTTCACGTGGTCATGATGAATCTAGTCTCCATGGCTTTTCCTAGTTTTTAAAATATGTTGCCCGAAAATTTACATTGCTTGTATTTCAAAGATTAGACTTGCAATATTCATCAAATATTTAATAAAGTAATAAATTTTTCATTAAACAAATGTTCACAAAGATGCAATTTCACAAAAACGAAACAAATGTAATCAACTAAAATCTCAATAAAATAAAGGAATACAACTTTAACAAAAAAATATCACTTTTAAAATCGTGGTACATGAATCTTGCATACTTTATGTACAAAAATGCTCGTCTCTCATCCATCAAGTAACCTGCCACTAAAAACAAGAAAAAGTAATCAGGGATTTAAATAAATATAACTACTAAGACAAAGGAATTTTTGTATTGTCAATTACATAGTATTACTTTTATTTATATTTATGAAATATAATAATTGCAACATGTTTACACTAGTAAATAAAATCCTGAAAAAAATCCCACAAACGAAAATATTTCATTTAATATTCCTAAAATATTATATTTTCTTTCAGTGAATAAGAAATTATGAAAAAAATACTAAACTATTTCATTTAAGAAACAAAATTTTCATTTTTTACTATACTTAATGCAATACTTGCATTTGTAGTCACTTGCATGTTTGGAAAAAATTAATAACTCAAAAATTGTGGTTATACATTGCCAAAAAAAGATTCTAGAATGCATATCTTTCATTTTCCCAAAAGTATTTTATATAGTTGATTAAACTCTAAAAATATAAATTTTTTTAGGAAGTTTAATGTGTTAAAAAAAACGTACTAAAGGGATATTTTAACATGGAAGAATACAAAATATGCAAGAAACATTTTATCTATATAAGATTACAAATATCTAGTATATATATGATCTTGTTTGTTTATGACAGAGCTCTACTTGATTTTGTAATCATGTGAAATGCAACAATAATATCAGGGCTTCTAATACATCACTTTTTCAGGGGTTTTAAGTTCTTAAATTCTATTTGGAGCAGAACAATTTTTAGTTGTCAATTAAAAACTATTGGAACTAGTCCAGACTAGTTTCTTCCATGGCAGGTATGCCATTTGAGCATCATTCAGAAGAGGATGGCAATTCTCCTCCCCCTTCTGAATGATGCCTGTGTTTCCGTTAAAATCGAACCTTTTTTAATATTTTTTTAGGCGTTCGTAATATGATACTACAGCTGGCGCCAGCTGCTGTAATATTAGTTTCGGTTCGCGAAATGAATTGGAGCCTCAAGTGTCAACAAATAAAACAATCTATTCATTAAATAACCAATAGCAATCCTCTAAATATGGCACAGCAGATTAATTTCCAAAAAGGCAGTGGAATGCCGTTTCATTGAATTTCCCCACAACATCCTTGGTCACATATCCTGATGCTAAGGAATTCGATATAGGAGAAATTAGATACAGGAGAGTGTTCGACAAGTATTAGAATTTGCAAGAGTAATGCTATGGGATGTCCCGACAGACATACTACTGGATGAGTGGAAATTACTCCAAAGAGAATTTGAGGAAGAAGGATCTAGAATGAAGCCTATTGATGTTTACTGGAACCAGTTCTGACTGTGAGACATTAGTTGTGTGGATCCTAAATACCTAGTTGTGTCAAAGCTAGTGAAGGCTGCTCTGTCACCTTCTCATGGTAGTGCTGATATTGAACATGACTTCTCAGCCTCGGGAATAACTTTAACAGGAGACAGCATCAATGTCAGAATGCACACTCAATACATTGATGACGGTCAAAAGCAGCTTGGCAAATTTTGATAATCAACCTTATTTGGTTTCTTCTAGAAGAAGGATCTAGAATGAAGCCTATTGATGTTTACTGGAACCAGTTCTGACTGCGAGACATTAGTTGTGTGGATCCTAAATACCTAGTTGTGTCAAAGCTAGTGAAGGCTGCTCTGTCACTTTCTCATGGTAGTGCTGACATTGAACATGACTTCTCAGCCTCGGGAATAACTTTAACAGGAGACAGCATCAATGTCAGAACGCACACTCAATACATTGATGACGGTCAAAAGCAGCTTGGCAAATTTTGATAATCAACCTTATTTGGTTTCTTCTAGAAGAAGGATCTAGAATGAAGCCTATTGATGTTTACTGGAACCAGTTCTGACTGCAAGACATTAGTTGTGTGGATCCTAAATACCTAGTTGTGTCAAAGCTAGTGAAGGCTGCTCTCACTTTCTCATGGTAGTGCTGACATTGAACGTGACTTCTCAGCCTCAGGAAGAACTTTAACAGGAGACAGCATCAATGCCAGAACGCACACTCAATACATTGATGACGGTCAAAAGCAGCTTGGCAAATTTTGATAATCAACCTTATTTGGTTCCGATCACATCAAAGCTAATGGATATGGGAAGGGTTGCATATAAAGCCTACAATGCCTATTTAGAATATTATAAAACGTAAGGCACAAGAAAAATTAGAGAAGAACAGGAAAGAAAAAGATAGACTGGAAGCAATGAAAAAAAATTTTAAGCAGCTGACAAAGTAAAGAAAGTTGATAGAACAAAAACTTAAAATTATGCGTAAGGAAAAGGATGAGACGTTGGACAGTGCTTCAAAATTATTAAATAAAACCAATGATAGGCTCAAGAAGGCAATAAAAAATATAAAAAATTAAGGAAGCAGCACTTGTGCTCAGGCAATGATTGAAGGAGCAGCAAAAGTCTCACATGATGCTGGTCAGCAAAGACAGACTTTAAAAAATGCACAGTCTTCTACTGAGAAGAAAAAGACAAATTTAATTTCAGACTTTTTCTACAAAGAAAAGGAAGAAATTCTTCAAGCTGTGTCAAAAATGTACAATTTTAAAAATCGTAATTACAATTTTTTTATTTTATGTTAATATTTTAAAATGATATACTCTTTAAAAAAGAAAATAAAATATCCTTCCAAAGAAAGGAAAGAAAACGATAGGGTAGGTCTTTTTTTTCTATCTTTATACTTGAATATATTTAGCAATATTGTTATTAGTCACTTTTTTGGACCTTAAAACCTGTTTTAGCCCTATAATATGTTAAGAACTGAAATTAATGAGGATTAAAACAATATTTCTAAAAAGAGAACAGCTTATAATGGCAAAATTTGAGAAATAATTACTTAGTAATATTAATTTAAAATCTTTCAAATCATTCAATTGCGCATTAATTCAAAGTGATGAACAGAACAGTCAACATAATGAGTAGCTCAGCAGATTAATATAATTGACACAATTATGACATATTTCACTTGATCAGATCAAGAAAAAGCAGGTTTCAGGCTAGCCTACAAGCAAAGAAAGGGTTGGCATTGAGTCGTACTTGGTTATGCTGTGCCAGACAGGATACAAAGCATACAATATCAAGTAATGGACCTACAAAGTTTTACTGACACAAAAGAAATACATCCAGGGAGAAATCGAACCTGTGCTGCCTAAAACTTGCGGGTTGCTAGTGCAGTGGGCATACCTACTGAGACCCTGCAGCAAAAGGTTGAGTTCAATCTGGAGAACTGCTTTCAATGTTTGAACAGAACAATTATTTCATAACTAAATGCCAATTTCTCTTGGCAGAGGTAAAGCTAGACTTTGAAATCTGGGGCAAATAAAGCTTTTGTATTTTAATTAATGTGGTAGAGCAACACAAAGCGTTTTTGTATGAAAATAATTATGATAATGTAATAATGTTCCCAAGATTATTTCTTGCAATTAATTGACTTACAAATGACCAAGCTTTGTTAATGGGTCTACAGGACAAAGAAAAGGCATACACCCACCAGCTATGCCTAATGCTCTCCAGATATTTGTAAGATGGTAATTTAATTAATTTTTCTCTTTTTTTCTGAAATCTAATGATTGCAGGGTAAACTAAAATTGACTTTTAAGGAGTGCATGAAAGCATGTTCCCTCTACATGCTTAACACTGCAAAATGCTACGACACAGGCAAATGTTTAAAATTATTTCCACAAGAAAACTGCTTGTTAATGAATTACTTCAGATACTACCAAATAGGGCTACTGTCTTGCATAAAGATTGTCCTGTAGAAGACTAAATATGAGTAAACAAGGGTATAGTTTTGTGTAAAAATTTCAAATTATTCAGTTCTTGCAAGAAATTTAAAAGTGGAATCCTAAAATCAAACAGAAATCAGTGTAAGGGAGTGCATATTGTACTTACCCTTAAGGTTCCTTCTGAATTAGGTGTATCTAAAGCATCTTCGACTTGCTGGGATCTCTCCTTTGCCTGTGCAATACGTCTAACACCAGCACTGCCATCCTTAAGACCTCGACTCTCCTGTTCACGCAATCTTCTTTCAGCTGCTTCAGACATCTTTTGACGTCGTTCATCCTAAGTTATTTCAAAGAAAAAATTTCAAATACTAAAAATGTCAGAATATACCGACCGTTACATTCTTATAAATTTTTACTGAGACAAAGTAAGATATTCACAAAACTTTTTTAATGAAATCAAAACTTCTATCCATGATATTTAGTTTTTTTACCCTATACTTTATGAAAATGTCCCAGAATAAGGGCACACCTTTTCCCATGAAAGAACAACTTATTAAAAGAAAGGAAAAAAGTTTTCAATTTACTAGGAAGACATTGTTTATTTCCAGAACTAAGGGTTTGACAGATGCAGTTAATAAGGTTATTCTTAAAAGCGAGGATATATTTACAAATAGGGAGAAAGTGTTTAGATCTTGGTCCTCAAACTTGGACAGTCCCAAGAGATACAGGACATCTAGTCACTTTGCTGTTGATGCTTCTTAGTAAACAAAATCTTCCCCCACATTCAGGTCAGCCTTTCTTTTTATTCATCTTTTTTCTTTTTTTTTTTCATTTTCTGGAAAGTTGTTGAAAATTTCTCCTGACAATTGATGATGGTTATGAATTTATGAATCCAAAATTCTCTAAACTCTATAAAAAATTCTAAATGCTGATTAAATTTTTAACTTGCAAATCTTGAACTGTTATGTAGGGGAAATGTTTTTTAACGTCATTAAAATTTCACGTAAGAATTTATAAAGTCAATGTCAATTAGGTGAGCATTTATTTTGTATTTAGTCGTTGCATTTGTACTCAAGAATTCAGTGCTTTAAAAGATTAGCTAAAGACAAGTAACCAACAGTTCTGAATCCAGAGATTGAACATGGTTTTCAGATTTTCTTTTAAGTTCCGTTTGAATTAACTAAGTGTACAAATGAAATTCATTCGCAGCAAAAATAATTTTTATATCTCAACAGTTGTTAGGGAATCATTTTAAAGCATTGGTTCAGAGAATGTCACCCTTTTAGAGACAATATCAATATAAAAGGATTTGAATTTAAGTATTTTTCTCAAACAAATAAAACCCTTTCCCAAGTTTCTCCCAAAAGAAAACAGTTTTATGGAAACTTAGCAGAACTGAAAAGTTCAAAGTTCGAGGCAAATTTGTGCATGAAGCTTTTGAAATTTTAAGCTTTCCCAAGTTTGCAAGATTAGTTATAAAACCAAATAGCAAATTTTACTCACCTCACCAGGAGTTTCATATGCAGGATCCGTTGATCGACAACAAGACAGAAAGAAACCCATGGAGCTCAGTGTGCTAGAACGTTTTAATATCAACAAATAACTATTTGTTTACTAACAGAGCGGCTCCGCTCTATTTTCACTCAGAACAAGGAAGTAATTTTACATGGCAATAGCTTTAGGCAGCTAACCATATCAAGGTCATTATAGCAACCCTAAAAATGTCAAAAATCGATGTTTAAAAACCTCAGCAAATTAAATATTTCATAACATTGTAATATCTTATAAAAACCTATAAAAATTAATATCTTGTATGTAAAACATGATGTGCTTTCATTTAAAAAACTTCACTGTCCCATTTTTATTCATTAACCCGTTGTCTTACTTCGATATGACGTTAATTAAAAATACCATTCTATATTCATTTTTATTCTAGTCAGAAATCTGTCTTACAGAATGTCCGAGCTGTGTTATGATTGGGATTGCCCACCACGCCAACGTGAGGACATTTGAAACCAATAAAAATTTACCTGGCACCATCGCACCTTTAAACATGTCATCTGACCGTGGTTCAAAATAACATGGTGTTGTCCTCAGATCTTTCCCTAAGGGGATTGATAACAAACCGTCGTCCATAACCCGTTGTGTTGCTCTAGTACGTCGTTAATTAAAATTATACCAAATTACACCTTTATACACGACGGTCTTAGGTTGAATTTGAAATCACAACCATCTGGTTGCTAATCCGTTACTCTTCCAACAGCGGCGGTCGTAATCTGACCGTGGTTCAAAATAACGTGGCGTTGTCGTCGATTCTTTCCCTTAGGGGATTGATCCCGGACCGCTGTCAATAACCCGTTGTGTTGCTCTTGTATGACGTTAATTAAAAAAATTGCCTATCAACCGAGGTGGATCTTTCTTTATAGTGTGTACCGTTAGATTTTGTCCCTTACTCATCAGTTTATTCTAGGATGAACAAGTAGTTTTCAGAATCCCGTATGGAATATAAAATCTGTCGTCAATTTGGCTTTATTAAATTGAGTGCGGTGCCAGCTCAGATGTCTCGTCATCTGACTGTGGTTCAAAATTATGAGGTGTTGTCCTCGAATCTTTACCTTAGAGGATTGATCTCGGACCCTCGTCATTAGCTCTAGTACGAGGTTAATTAAAAATTGCCAGTTATTAAAATGTGTTCCTCTCAGAGGATTCATGCTTTTTCCCCACCATATGACGGGACTTCAAACCGAGCGACCGAAAGAAATAGCATGAAGATGCGTTTGCATGATGTTCCGACTTTTCCATTGAAGATTGATGTCGTCAATTAGTTCAATATTAGGATCGTATTTCTTTCTAATGTGTAGTATGTGTGGCAGCTTCGAGTTATTTCTTCCGATAGTTCAGTTTGAAGATCTATCATGTGGTTGGGGTAGAAAGCATGAATCTTAAAGTGGGACAAATTACTGTTGGTTAAAGTGGTTCGTTTGTTAATGTGACTAAAGACGTGATCTCGAATGGAAAGTGCGAGGCGACACCAACAGACCAATCGTCAGAAAATCGTCGTTGTCAATGCTCGCGCTGGAACCTCTGATTGGTCTGCTATTGTTGCTTTGGGCCTCCTATTTGATCACGGCTTAACCTTTCTTACATCTTTCGAAAACGACTACGCCCACATGCTGTCCTTTGAGAAATTTGTCTCTTGCAATGTGACCATTATTATCACACAATGTGTTTAGTGATAGGCGACAAATATACTATGTCCTCTGTGCAGGGCCCGTTTTAGAAAATTTGGTATAGTAGGCACAACACGCAGGAAGCCCCCCCCCCTGTTATTTGTTCATCACAAAAACTAATTTTATAACAATAATTGGTACTTACGTATTTGACTGTTGACCGTTTCACAGATGTCACCAAAAAGTTTGAGAAAATCGTGATATCACTTATAACTCTTGGCAAAACAAAATAAAGCAGATGAAAATCAAAAACATAATAGTTAGATAATTAATGTATTTACAAGAATGTGATAGTGGGGGGAATGGTCGACGGACATTTACGTAAATACCCAATAATTTATGTAACTACTTAAAAACTTTTTAAAATTTTTAGATACTTTTGAAACTTGGGGGCCCTAGGCCCGTGCCTCACGGGCCTAATGGTAAATCAGGGCCTGTCTGTGCAGCTTGTAAATATCTGATCAGTCGATGGAAACTTAGAACTATTGCATTCCATGAAAATTCAATATTGTTGTATAGGTAACGTGAAGGAAATTTGTTGTATAGGGAACAATGAAACCTCAATCTGACAAATGGAGCAGAATCTTTGAAAATGTTCTAGGATAAAGAGGAAAACTTTTGCATTTGAGCTAGCACAGTATGCACTAGCAAAATATGAAAACGTTAACCATGTTCCCAATAAAACAAATTTCAGAACGTTGCACGTGGTTCAAAATTACGTAGTGTCCTCAGATCTTTCTCTTCGGGAGCTGATCCTGGTGTGACGTTAATTAAAAATATCAATAACAATTCTTTGAATTGTTATTGATTTTTTGCAATATAAAAAATAAAGCATTGCGGAAATAAAAAATGTAGATCAAGAATGTCCACTTTTTTTAACAGTGCAATGTTATTTGTTCACTTTTAACATTACATTTTCTGGTTCGTAGCAATTTATTGCCATAACTAATATGAGTCTATTTTTGCTGTACGAAATTTAAGAGATTTTTAACTAACGAAAGTTGCGAGATTTATTTCAATTTAAAGAAAATGTTTCAGAGTCATTTTTGGAGTTTTATGGCTCAATGGCCATATTTGGCCAAGCTGTACTAGACACAAGACATACACTATCAAGTAATAGACCTACAGTTTTTTTTACCCAGAAGAGAGAAAAACACCCAGAGAGGAATGCACCTGACAGGAATCGAACATAAGCTGCCTTCAACTCGAAGGTTACTAGCGCAGCCAACTTATCCACTGAACCATGAAGGCAACTTCTATAATGACTTGTGTTTAACCAAAATTATTTAATATTGTTATATGCAATAACACGACACTTGTTATTGCAGTTAAGGAAATGTGAGACAAAAATAACTTTTGTCAAATGCATTTACACAAAAAGAAAAACAGTTAAGGCAAATCCTTCAATTTACAAGAAATTGCTCTTAATAATTTTGGAGAATAAATGAGTAGCATCTCAATCAGATTACACTCAAAAGAGCCACCCAGGTGGCACAAGAATATCAGATGATATCGTAAAAAGATATTGTATAATATCTGCTCCGACAAAAAATGATATCGCAATGACCCCCTCTTTATATCGGATGATGTCGTTTCTCGACATAATTAAACACATTACGACATAATCCGATACAACTTTGATATCTTTTCTTTGCCGTAGCTCTATAGCAGTTTATATCGTGTTCCGACATATTTTTATATCGGCTTTCATCATCAATATATATCATTCGATTTCTATCGACACTTTGTCGACATTCTTATATCCGTCCCCCCCTTATATCGGATGATGTCGTTTCTCGACATAATTAAACACATTACGACATAATCTGATACAACTTTGATATCTTTTCTTTGCCGTAGCTCTATATCAGTTTATATCGTGTTCCGACATATTTTTATATCCGCTTTCATTATCAATATATATCCTTCGATTTCTATCGACATTCTTATATTCGTCCCCTCTTTATATCGGATGATGTCGTTTCTCGACATAATTAAACACATTACGACATAATCCGATACAACTTTGATATCTTTTCTTTGCCGTAGCTCTATAGCAGTTTATATCGTGTTCCGACATATTTTTATATCGGCTTTCATTATCAATATATATCATTCGATTTCTATCGACACATTGTCGACATTCTTATATCCGTCCCCTCTTTTTATCGGATGATGTCGTTGCTCGACATAATCCGATACAACTTTGATATATTTTCTTTGACGTAGCTCTATAGCAGTTTTTATATTGCCTTTCATTATCAATCATTTCATTTCAATTGACACTTTTCGACATTCTTGTATCTGCTTCCTGACATAGCTCAATTCAGGAAACAGATACGAGAGCATTTTGCCCTTTTACTATTTCATAGCTGCCCATCTTCTGGTTTTTGTTGAGTTTTTCAAGTTGAAATTAGCTATAAAATCATCAAATTGTTTTTACACAAATTACATTTGGCATAAAATGTTACATTATAACAGTTGTATAATTTTAGACAAGAAAAACCGAGTAAAAAGGCTATAAAAACCAGAAGATATATAAAATTGCAAATGTTAAAATAATGGCAATCATTAAAGACTAAAACAATTTTTATTTTCAAAGATTTATGAATGTTTCGTTATCTTCGTTGTTACTGCCTTTGTGTCTTTTATCACTGTCTTTCTTTTGTGCTTTTCTCCCATACCATTCAGGAGCATTGGCCAAAGCCTTCCATCAAGGAAGGCTTCGGGATTCCATCGAACCTTTTACCTGTTGCAGCTAAAAGGGAAATAACATAATTAGCTTTGGTGATGAATTTATATTTCCTTCTTAAAATTCTAAAATATATCTTACAATAGTTATTGAGGGAGTGAAATTAACATTTAAAAACTATCCTGGCAAGTTTCACAATGATTGAAAACTATTGGTTCATAGTTGTTTTTTTTCCCAATGGCGCGGGCTTTTGTCCTTGGCCATTACAAGGCCGGAAGTGATGGTCACTTGTGAAGGGGCCCCTAATGGGAGGACCATCATTGCCCCTAACAAAGGACAGCACAATTTACATAAATGCCCAGACCCCGGATTCGAACCAAGAACCTTCCGATCCAGAGACCAACACCTTAACCTCTAGACCGGTTGGTTCAAAGTAATTCTAGAATACAATCTGCTACAGGACTTATCCATTTATGAAATCATTTATGCTATAAGTTTGAAATGGTTAAGGTTTAAATTTTTTTTCTTTAATGGTAGGTTGGGGTTTACGGCCCAAGGGCCCGATCAGACCCCCATTAAGTGCCAGACTTTAATATATTTCATTTCTTTAATGACTTCAAATGATGCAAGAATGGTATCACCATTTAATAAAATTCTTGCTTAATTTAAGGTAAAGCTAACAATTTTAACAAAGTATTAAAAGCTTTAATTAACTTAAGAGTTGTTTCATTTCATCAAATCTTTATAAATATAGAAAATACAAATTAAATCAATAAAATTAATTCATTACTAATAAAATTTAACCCATAATCATTTAAAATTATTGGGTAAAGCTTCTTGGCATGCCACTTGAGATTTTTAGATAAGATCAGTTTACTATCTGGGCTATTATTTTCCGTGATTTTAGCTAGAATTTTATTAAATGGCGATACCATACTTGCATCATTTAAAGTCATTAAAGAAATGAAATATATTAAAGTCTGGCGCTTAATGGGGGTCTGATCGGGCCCTTGGGCCGTAAACCCCAACCTACCATTAAAGAAAATTTTTTAAAACCTTAACCATTTCAAACTTGTAGCATAAATGATTTCATAAATGGATAAGTCCTGTAGCAGATTGTATTCTAGAATTACTTTGAACCAGCCGACCAACCGGTCTAGTGGTTAAGGTGTTGGTCTCTGGATCGGAAGGTTCTTGGTACGAATCCGGGGTCTGGGCATTTATGTAAATTGTGCTGTCCTTTGTTAGGGGCAATGATGGTCCTCCCATTGGGGCCCCTTCACAAGTGTCCATCACTTCCGGCCTCGTAGTGGCCAAAGGACAAATCCTTAGTGCCCGCCATTGGAAGTAGTCCACCATCACTTCCGGCCTTGTAGTGGCAAAGGACAAAAGTCCAGTGCCCGCCATTGGAAAAAAAAACTATGAACCAATAGTTTTCAATCATTGCGAAACTTGACAGGATAGTTTTTAAATGTTAATTTCACTCCCTCAATAACTATTGTAAGATATATTTTAGAATTTTAAGAAGGTAATAAATTCATCACCAAAGCTAATTACGTTATTTCCTTTTTAGCTGCAACAGGTAAAAAGTTCGATGGAATCCCGAAGCATTCCTTGATGGAAAGCTTTGGCCAATGCTCCTGAATGGTATGGGAGAAAAGCACAAAAGAAAGACAGTGATGAAAGACACAAAGGCAGTGACAACAAAGATAACGATACATTCATAAATCTTTGAAAATAAAAATTATTTTAGTCTTTAATGATTGCCATTATTTTAACATTTGAAATTTTATATATTAACGCCTTCACCATAAGTGTTTTTCTTTGCTTGATTGTAAGTAAATAGCATGGCTGCCAATCTTCTGGTTTTTATAGCCTTTTTACTTGGCTTTCTTGTGTGTGTCTAAAATTATACAACTGTTATAATGTAACATTTTATGCCAAATGTAATTTGTGTAGAAACAATTTGATGATTTTATAGTTATTTTCAACTTGAAAAACTCACAACAAAAACCAGAAGATGGGCAGCTATAAAATAGTAAAAGGACAAAATGCTCTCTTGTATCTGTTTCCTGAATTGAGCTATGTCAGGAAACAGATACAAGAATGTCGACAAATTGTCAATTGAAATGAAAAGATTGATAATGAAAGCCGATATAAAAATGTCGGAACACTATATAAACTGCTATAGAGCTACGGCAAAGAAAAGATATCAAAGTTGTATCGGATTATGTCGTAATGTGTTTAATTATGTCGAGCAACGACATCATCCGATAAAAAGAGGGGACGGATATAAGAATGTCGACAAAGTGTCGATAGAAATCGAATGATATATATTGATAATGAAAGACAATATAAAAATATGTCAGAACATGATATAAACTGCTATAAAGCTACGGCAAAGAAAAGATATCAAAGTTGTATCGGATTATGTCGTAATGTGTTTAATTATGTCGAGCAACGACATCATCCGATAAAAAGAGGGGACGGATATAAGAATGTCGATAGAAATCGAATGATATATATTGATAATGAAAGACGATATAAAAATATGTCGGAACACGATATAAACTGCTATAAAGTTACGGCAAAGAAAAGATATCAAAGTTGTATCGGATTATGTCGAGCAACGACATCATCCGATAAAAAGAGGGGACGGATATAGGAATGTCGATAGAAATCGAATAATATATATTGATAATGAAAGCCGATATAAAAATATGTCGGAACACGATATAAACTGCTATAGAGCTACGGCAAAGAAAAGATATCAAAGTTGTATCGGATTATGTCGTAATGTGTTTAATTATGTCGAGAAACGACATCATCCGATATAATTTTTGGGATTGTGCATATTATCGGTTGATATCATTCCTACGATATCTGGATTACGTTATAATCTGATATATTTTCGATAAAGTTCTTTCGACGTTATATTTACAATTCTTGCAAAAATAGGTAAAAAGTTTTAATTTTAATAATTTTAAGTATACTTCTTGCTAACAATATCAAAAACCATTTTATTTACTCTCTCTGAGAAATATATAATTTGCATTATATCTTTTGATATCATTTAATATCCTGAATTCGATCTTCGAGATTCCCCGACATTCATAATATCGATTGATGCCGTTCTGATATATTTTTATATCGGTGTGCCACCTGGGCAATGTTTTTCAAAGTGACAGCCGTGCAAACCAAGTTTTTAAAAAAGGGAGTCATGTTTTTTGTCATTTTCTTTTTTACCTAAGCTGTCATTCGTCTCCGCATCAGCAAGTGACGCTCATTACAAATGCAGAAAACTGAAATGATCCTATCAGAAAGAACTGACAGCACCACTGAGGTAAGGCTCAGGCCCGCCGTAAGCGGGCGGCACGTCCAGAGGGGGCGGCAAAGCTAGCGAACGGTCACGTAATATTGAAAGTAATTGTCATAATACCAACCCCAAATATAGCATAAGAAATGTCATCACATGGAGGAAAAAATCCGATCGGCGCGCAGTTACTATTTTCTTTTATAGTACTGCGGGCTCCGCCACCTGATCGCTTACGCTCGCCAACACCCGCAAAAATTCACATTTAGAGGTACTATTTAAAAAAAACTCTCGTCTGAAGACTAAAAAATTGTATGTGTTTTGCTCACTCGCATTAGAAATTTTGGTCTTTCAACTTTGACACTTCATGAACCTTAAACTAATAGTTATATCGGAAAAAAAAATTCCCGGTACGATTTTGAACAAACCATGTCAATTTTTTAATTTTCTGATCCGTACTTTCTTGGGAAACCGTCAAAGAATTGAGCTTAACAACACAGTTTTCAATCCTGCGACGGCGGCAACTTTTTTTTTATATACAGACTAGGGGGCTCCGCTCCCTGCTTGCCAACCCCCGGGGATTGCACACAATCCCATTTGGTTTGCTTCGCAAACTAAAACTCCTTTCGCAGAGACAATCTTCTGCAACGGAAAAATCTCCGCGCCCTGCTCGCCTACGCAGCAATCCCATTTGATTTGCTTCTCAAACCAACACTCATTTTGCAGATACAAGTTGGTTTGCTTCGCAAACCAAACCTACTTTTGCAGAGTCAATCTCCTGCGACGGTGAAACTATCTTAATAATTTGTATAATCCTGATTTTACTCGATCGGAGGCAAGCAGGGGGCGAAAGCCCCAAGTTTTATTAAAAATTTTAAAAAATACTTACAGTTTACGACAAAATTTCAGGAATCGCATAAAAGGAAAAACATTTTCAGGAGCGCTATGGAAAACACAATGGATTGCAAAAAAAACTTTGGAAATCAGCAATCGCTCATTTTACGCTACATGCTAGTCTCAGTCTCAATTTAGTTGTCAATAATGCAGAAAATATTACGAACTAAACTAATTTTTTTTATATGTTTCAAGAAATTTACGTTTTTTTTTTTCAACGTCTACAAAAAGGTGGTCGATAATTTACAAACATTTACCAGATTTCAAATTAAAAGCTTTAGTGCCACGAGATGGTCTAGAAAAATCGATGCAGTCAAACCATTAGGTATCACCTCGAAAAAATATTTGATGCTTTGCTGGAAATATCTGATAATTCGTCGGAGTGGGATTGTACATCTCATAAAGCTCATTCGTTTGATTTGAACATTAAAAATTATAGATTTATTTGCTCGTCTGTAATTTGGTACGATATTTAAAAAGAAATTAATGCCCTGAGTAAAATGATGCAAAACCCCACAATAAGTACTCAGATCTGCACAAATTTTTTAAATAAGTTGATTGATAAGTTCACAGAATATCGTAATAATGAACACTTTGAAAGGGTATTAGAAAAAGCTACCAATGTGACTCACGAACTCAAAGTAGAAACAGATTTCCCACCTATAAACACAATTCGTCCAAGAAGAAAACCAACACAATTTCGATATGAACATAGTGATGAAGTTTTACTAGACCCCAAAATCACATACAAAGTAGTTTTTTTTTTTCAGAATCCTAGATCAGACATTAGCTTTTTTAAAGTATAGATTCGAGGAGATAAAAACATTTACCGACGTATTTGGCATTTTCAACAATAACTTATTTAATTACTCCAATGATGAATTAATGAAACATTGTAAAGATTTAAATCTGAAGCTTAAAGTCGATTCAGTAGTGAAACAGACATGATCCACAAACCCTATTACAATATATTTTTACTATTGACTTAATATCAACATTTCCGAACACAGCAATAGCGCTAAGAATATTACAATGCCGGTTTCAGTTGCATCTAGTGAAAAGTCCTTTTTTCAAAGTTAAAAATTATAAAAAAAACTATTTAAGATCAACAATGCACCAGTAAAGACTAAGAAATTTAGCTATAGTTTCAAATTGGACATGGAATCTTAGACAGCTTGGATACAAGAAAATTGATAGCAGATTTCGCAAAGGCAAAAGTTAAATTTCTGTAGATAAATATTTACATGGTTTTACACTTAAGTAAACAAAACTAACTAATTTTTTTGTAGCATTTTTATACCTCCCCCCCGTCCAAAACATCGATGTGGTAAATTCAAGAACTCTCCTGAATCCACTACTACCTTAACCTTTTTATTACATACTTGCTCTTTATTTATTACTTACCCTCTAGTCCAGTGGTCCCCAACCCCCGGGCCGCGGACCGATACCGGTCCGTGGATCAAATGGTACCGGGCCGTCCAAGGAACGTAAAATAATTTCAATTTTATTTACTGTTGTGTATTTCTCTCGGGTTTGTGCGGTTCTTCTCTATCAGAGAACTTGAAATTTGTTCTGTTACTAGAGCTTGTGAATTATGATTTCTGAATTCTGTATGTCTCTATTTTCCAATTTTGACAAATGTGACAACTGTTTTCAAGTTGGCTGACAAAGTAGCTGCATTTAAAGCCAAATTGAAGTTGTGTGGACGGCGCGTGAACAGAGGCATTTTGGACATGTTTCAGACATTAGATGGGATTTTAGGCGAGACTGAGCCTAAACATTCTTCTCCCAGTTGGTGCACGATCACCTGTCTTTGCTTTTAAGAGTTTGAGCGCTGCTTCCCAGCCACAAAAGACCCACGAACTAGTAAGGAATGGATCCGTAACCCATCTGTCAACAAATCAGACGAATCTAGCATGTCTGTGCAAGAAGATCAACTGCTGGAGATTGAAAATGAAGGCGGCCTTAAAACTACGTTCGAGACAACAACTCTGCTGGTGTTCTGGATTAAAGTCATGGCGGAATACCTCTGAGATAGCCACCACATCACTTAAATCCCTATTGCAATTTCCGACAACCTATCTGTGTGAAGCGGGGTTTTCTGCAGTGACAGCAACCAAAACAAAACAACGGAATAAACTGGACATAAGCAACACACTTCGGGTGTCATTGTCTCCTATTACCCCCAGATGAAACAGTCTCGTTGCAATGAAACAAGCTCAGGGTTCTCATTGATTTAGCGTTCTAGTGAGTTAAAATGTTAAATCACTTTATATTCATTTTTTGGTGTAACTGTATTTTATTTTGAAGTCATGTTTAAATACAATTAAATTAACTTGGCTCACTTGTATGGAAGCCGCACCCCCCTCGCCTCTTGCCGTCTTCGACGGGCCTGACACTCCTTTGGTCTGCCAGTGTAGGCATAAGAAACAACAAATTAAAATTATTAAATCAAAACAATCTAAAATATAAACAATCAACAAAAACATTTCGTCAGGTAAATTGTTATGTTTTATGCGTCAAATGAAGTTGGTAAAAACAATTATATATAAATTTTTGTAGTTGAAAAAACTGTAACAGAATGTTGTTGGATTGAGGGAGTTACACAATTTTCTTTTCAGTTTGCATTTCATTTGCAATTTTTTTTGTTTAAGTTCAGCTGCAGCCACCTAGTTTTCGCTTTTAAAAAAATTTGATATATTTTCGGGACAAAATTTATGATTTAGGTACTAGTTTTCCCGTTTTCTGCATATTTTTGGGACCAGTAAACACCCTGTATATGTGGATGGTTGGTGGAATGGTCACAACTTATGTTTTTTTTTTAAATTCCACTATACGTTTATTGCTGCCGTGGTCTTACACAAACCTTTTAATCTACAATCCTCATCTTTAAACAAATTAAGACCCAACACATAGGGTTAATCAAGTAGACTACAGAGACTTTTTCCCTTTCCTTATATTTTATTTCTTGAGGTGCATTCGCAAGAAAAGTAGAATAAATTAAATATCATGGTGACTTAGATGAAGCAAAAATGTTTACTTGGAAATAATACCCTTAAATAATTTTCAGTAAGTGAAAGAAGCCTTTTTATATTAGTTTTTTTATTTACAAATAAAATATATTTATTCTATGTTATAAAAAGCTGCATAAGCAAAACATATACCCTTGATTACAAAAACAGATGTCACATTTTCACTCGGAAGACAGAACAGGATACATCAAATTAAAAGCTTAGAGTAATTTACATTTTTGAAATAACAAAGTATACTAAAATTGAATATGCAGATATTCCACAACCATCTTAGCTGCCTTTACATATTTGTCACAAGGTAAGCTGAATAACTAGAAAGATATTGTGAGTGAAAGATATTTTTAACAATTTAGTTCCAAGTTATTTAGGGTATGAAATAATTTTTAAAAACCTGTATTGTATATTAAAAAAAATATTTTACAGGCATAATTAATTTGATGTTTTTTGATGAAATTTCTGCTAATACGTTTTAAACGAAAAAATTTAATGCATACTGTACTTTACAAGAAAAAAAAATTAGATTACACAGAAGGCAATCCAAGGAAAAAAATTTATCTCTGACAGAAAATATTGCATTATATCAGATTTAAAGAGAACAAAAGTTTTACTCATTACAAAAATTTAATTATTTTTAAAGAGCCAGACCACTGATTATGTTTATAACAACTGGAAAACATGTGCACAAATATAGTAAGTTGTAATTTTTTCTCTTTCCCTATTCACTCCTAGTAGTTTGCAATTAAAAAAATTTTGAGACAAATGAGCAAATAAGATTAAAAAATTGCAAGGGACACAAGTCTTACCTTGAGTAAAGACAAGTGCTAATGGAAGTGAGTTTTATATATATATATATATGTATAAACTGCCATAAAGTGCTCCCTTTCCACGACAGAAAATTGTATTTAATCTCTGTCAAATTGCAAATATACAAGTATAAAGGTTACATATAACTTACACTCATTTATTTGTGATTTTCCTATTTTGCCACCTGTAACTAAAATTGAAACTTCAATCTCAGTTTAAAACACTTCTGTTAAAAGCTTGAACACCACTCGCAAGTCACCAGTGAATCAAAGACATTGTCTACAGTTAATTACCATAATTAAAGTGCTGCAATTTTAGAAACAAAATATTTTTATGAACCACATTTACAAAATTCATCAAACCAAGGCACCTTTTGAACCCTGACAAATTTTGCATCACAAAAACTAAAATGTACACAGGGTAAAATCACCTTAAATTAAAAAATGAGTGACACTTTGATTATAACATAGATACAGGAATGCATCTCAAACAATTTGATTCATACCAATATTTTTACAAAAAGTTGAAGATTACACATCCACAACGATTTTGTTTCATCAGCAGTTTTATTCATATAGTAACTTTTTTTGTAAACATAGTTAAATTAAAACTACATATGAATAAGTATCTTGTAGTATATAGTGCAGCTCCTTGGAAAGGTAGTCAACCTTGGGCCAGTTGATTAATGAATAGGTGTGAAGAAAGTGAGCTAGAAGATTGTAAAAGCATGAATTTCATCACAGTGGATACTTTTCCTCTGCTAACTTGTTCTGTACTAAACAATATATTTAGAACCAGAATTCCCTCTAAACACATCAGATGTGGAAGCGGGTTCCTTGCAACAACACCAGTCCAGTAATTGATCTACAACTCATTCAAAACTACATAACTCAACTGATCTCTCCAGGAGTTGCACTACATCAGATTTTTTTTTTTTACCAATACAATTAAATTTCTTACATTATTGAAATCCAATCATCAAAACAAAATTCTTAATACAATATTTTAACACTAAAAGCAGTGAAAGAGAAAGAAAATTCATATTTCTAAATTGCACTTTCAAACTGCAGCTTGAGACATGAAGATTTTTGCATGTTTTTAAATTTGATAGGATGACAGTAGCAGCATATTGGAATGTACATTTGTGTTACGAATTCAATTCGTTTTGAACACTCTTAATTTCAAATTATTAAAAGCTTTTATGTTCAATACATAAAGGAAAGTTAAAACAAATGCATAACCTAAGAAATAAGTTATTGTAAAATATTTAAGAAACACATCTTAGAGTAAATAATTTTTTCAGAATGACCTTCATAATATATTTTGTATATACAGTTTATACTCTATATCAAAATAATCTTTTCCACAATGTTACAAAATCTATCTACAGCTAACTGAACACACATGCTAAAAGCCAAATATGAATAAAACAAATATAAAATATATATACAAGTTGAGGATAATTTCGACTTCTCACAGTTCTCCACAGGTAATTTCTAAAATAGAAAAATAATGAAAATACTAAATTGATACACTTATAGAAAATACTTCAACTAAAACTGGGGATTTTAAAGTGTAAAGAAATACTTTTAATTAAATTCTGAGCTGTAAAATATCAATAGTGTAACATATACAGGTGAGTCTAATCTAATATGACAAACATCAGAGGGGTGATAGAACACATCGAAGTAAACACTTTTCACAATAGAATGTACGGTCGCAAGTACAGTGGTTAGCCGCTAGAGAACGCTGTCAAACGATTGTATAAAAGCGGAGATTTTTCACACCAAACGTCAGTCGCAACTGGAAATGGCTGAATATTCAAATGCAGTGAAAGCAGACATGCATCCTCCTAGGTTGCTGTGGTAAAACTCGACATACCATTCTTAGTGATACACTTGTGCGACAATCTACAACTCTAGTGCTAATGTCAGGCGGCTGTTCTACCTGAACACTTCTGGCATGACCCTGTGACGCACAGAAATCTCATGATGGGTGAATACGCCTGTTAGGAAAACGATCTCTGTAAAGGCGTTGTGCATGCCAGCCATTACCATCGGCCAGACCATAAACAAAAGACATGGCTGCTTTCACTGCATTTGAATATTCAGCCATTTCCAGTCTCGACTGACATCTGGTGTGAAAATCTCCGCTATTATACAAGTGTTTAAATGCATTCTCTAGCGGCTAACCGCTGCACTTGCGACCATACATTCTATGGTGAAAATTGTTTGTTTCGTTGTGTTCTATCACCCCCTGAAGTGTGTTGTATTCGTTTAGACTCACCCTGTATCATGAATGCCAGCCTACAATCATTCTTGTAGGATGTGTAATACTTTAGATCAAAATACTTTAAATCAAAATGCAAATCACAGTAATATAATAGTTGGTTTATACTAACAAACTTAAGTTACATTTTGCTGCATCGATAACTAAAACAAGGAATATACGGCAAAATCTTAGAGTAATGTTTCAGTGAAATTCTTGCATTTTACCTTTTTTAATGTGCAAGGACCATATTTGGCCAATCTGCACCAAACACAAGACATTAAACAGTCATTTCAGTTTGGATTATAAAGTAGAATAGTTATTACTTCAAGAAAGAAACAGAGGATACAGATATTTTATAGATTTCACAATCATACCAATGTTTTATCTGAAGTCTGCTTTTTCTGTTCACATAACTTCTACTATTAATTTTTGTAAGCTTCAGGGATTGAAGATATATTTAATGGGTAAACTGAACCATGAATTAAAAAAGAATCAAGAATTATTTTGATTGTTTCATTCACCATAGAAATGATTTATTATAAGAAACATGACTGACCTTCTTCCTCTAATCCACCGTCTAAACTTATAGGCATGTGTTCTTACATTTCGACCTAGATAAAAGAATCATGTAAAACATTAAAAATATAACAAAAAAGCAGCATTCACAACATTAGAAAAGAGATCCTTATGCTTTTAAATCCGACTTAAAACTTTAAGAATACTCACTGATAGAAAAGTTTGTTTCAGCAAACATTTCTGGCTCATTGATATCTCCCAATAGTATCTGGTACTAAAATAAAAAAATAGGCAGAAATTAATTTTAAATGCAGATAAAATAAGTTTTTACAGGCAACACCTATAAAATTTTGCACAGTACACTTCAAATAATCACTTAAATTTATTCTTTAATTACATAATATATTAGAACTAATTATTTTTCAATAACAAGGTAGGTAGGTAGTTATTTTAATTAACATTCCACTGCAGCAACACAACTGGCTATTGGCGATGGTCAGGGACCAACCTCCGAAGGGGAAGATCCAAGGACAAACCAAGTAATTTTGAACCACAGTCAGATGACGAGATCACATCTTAGCTCTGAATAACAAGGAAATAATGAAAGTATTAATTACTTCATCGGATGCTTTGGCTTCTTCTGTCAAATGTTCTTTAGCATAGCCTAATTCTTCTTCAATAAATTGCTTTTGGTCCCGTTCTATATTTAAAGCCCTATCTAATGCTTCATTAGCTTGACGTAACTGTTGACAGGTCTTCTCGCTCTCTTTGAGTCTGCTTAGAAAATACACAAAATATTAATACTGCAAATTTTTTTTCTTTCAAATTTTGCTATACACTAGAAAGAGTACATTCTACAAGGAAAAATTAATTTAGAATATTGTCCCCGAACACATTTTTAAATGATTCTAAAATTGAAATAAGAATTCAATGGAATGAGTGAATTTTGAAGTGATTTATTGTCATTGGTATCTCGTAACATTTTTATTAGGAATGTCATAAAAGTAACCAAGATGTTCAACATATATTAATATTAAAAATAAAAAATATATTTAAAATAATTAAAAAAAAAAAAAAAAGAACAGGGAATTAAAACATTTACACAGCAGTGCAATCTACTTACCTAGCATGAAGAGTGGCGATATCAGAAGAACTGGATGGAGATTCAATCTAAGTAAAATCATGTATAAGTACAAGATAATGTTAACATTAAGGACTACTAATGTTGAGTTTAAAAGGGAAGCAGAAACACTTTTAAGAGGCATTAAGTCTCATGGGGGTAGAGGTAACAGTATTAGGATTACTACCTAGGTATGGGTTAGGTAATGGGTGGTTAAATCAAAGGGCCAATAAGATGAACGGGTTGTTA
The DNA here is from genome assembly GCA_947359465.1 of Metellina segmentata. Taxonomy (NCBI): domain Eukaryota; kingdom Metazoa; phylum Arthropoda; class Arachnida; order Araneae; family Tetragnathidae; genus Metellina; species Metellina segmentata. Next base: position 67,890,733 of record OX375875.1, on the reverse strand, counting down.
AGGGATTTGTGTGAGAGGGAGGAGGTTAGATTTTTAGATGTTTGGAAGGAGTGTAGGAGGGATTGGATAAGCAGGGACAATTTGCATTTAAGCTTGATAGGTAATAGGGAGGTTGGCAAGAGGGTTTTGAATATTCTGGAGTCAAAAAACTAGAATACAAGCAGGGATGGGAAGGACATAGAGGGTTGACAGTACACTGTAATTGCTTAGGAAAACTAACAGGGTCTAAATTGCAGGAGACAAACAATACAAAGGGAAAGTGCAATGTAACGGAGAAAAACAATACCAAGACAAATAATACAAGGGGAAAGTGCAATATAAGGGTGAAAAATAAGCTAAAAGTATTTTATTGTAATGCTTGCAGTGTGAGAAATAAAATGGATGAGCTCAAGGGAATTACACAAGCAGAGGATATAGATATCATTGGGATTACTGAAAGTTGGGCAAACAGTGAAGATGCACAAATTTTAGAATTAAGTGGATTCACAATGTTTAGGGAGGACAGAGTGAATAGGAAAGGGGGTGGGGTTTTGATTTATGTGAGAGAATTCTTAAACTGTACGGAAATTAAGTTAAATAGTAAATCTGAGGGTATAGAATCAGTCTGGGTGAAACTGAATACAGACAAAGGCAAAGGACTAATTCTGGGCAATATATATAGACCTCCTGTTTGTAGTGAAGAGCAGGAAAAGGGCATGTGCAATCTGATAAACGAAGCATGTCAAAAAGGAGAATTAATTTTAATGGGGGACTATAACTATCCAAATATTGACTGGACAAACAATCCAGCTACAAATGGGAAAGGGGCAGAATTTTTGGAAGTGATACAGGATTGTTTTTTGTACCAGATGGTGTATGAGGATACTAGGGACAATGCAATATTGGATTTGATTTTCAGCAATGATGAGGATAGGGTGCAGTATTTGGTTATAGGTGAGTCACTGGGAGAAAGTGATCATAGAAGTATCAGATTAAGCATAAATTTTCAGTCAGCAAACACAATCAATAGTAGGATAATTCCAAATTTCAGAAAGGTAAATTTTCATAAGATAAGGGAAGAGTTAAAGGAAACATTCAAAGGGGGATTATTAGCACCGCATCATTCTGAACAATGGGAGGAATTCAAGAATAAGTTAGACAGGGTGTTAAAAAAACATGTAACGTTCAGGAAAAAAGGAAAATCTAGAAAATTGCTCCCTATGTGGTTTTCAGGGGAAACACACAAAGCTTTAAAATTAAAACAAAGAACATACAGGGTATATAAAAGCACTGGTAACGACAGGGACAAGGAGGCATATCAGAAAGCCAGAAAGGAGTTTAAAACTATTAGTCGGAAGCAAAAAGTGTCCTTGGAGGAAAAATTAACAAGGGAAATAAATATAAATCCAAAAGAATTTTTTGCATATGCAAGTGGTAAAAATAAATTTAGTACTACACTGGGCCCGTTGGAGGGGAAGGGAGGTGAATTAATTCAAGACGAGGTGGGAATGGAAAACGTGTTAAATGACTTTTTTCTGGGGTTTTTCAATGGTAACTATAATTTAAAAAAGGATCCCAAGGATGGAGCCTTTGCAGGGGGTATAATTAAAGAATGCAAATTCAACAGGGAAGAAATAGTACATCAGTTGAAAAGAATTAAGCCATCTAAAGCACCAGGGCCAGACGATATTTATCCGAGAGTACTAGTGGAATGCGCGGATGAACTGGGGGAAGTAATTCACACGATATTTAATTCAACATATAGCACAGGTTGGGTACCAATGGATTGGAAGTTGGCCAACATAACTCCAATTTTCAAAAAGGGAATACAAAGTGATCCGGGCAACTATAGACCAGTTAGTCTAACATCAGTAATTTGCAAAATATTTGAATCTCTGTTAAAAAAGCATATAATGTTATACTTGGAGGAGGGGGGACTGTTATCAGAGAATCAGTATGGGTTTAGGAATGGCAGATCCTGCTCTACAAACCTTTTGAAGTTCTACGAAAAAATTACTGAGGAGCTGGATAATAAGAGCAGTGTGGATATCATGTACATAGATTTTCAAAAGGCTTTTGATAAAGTACCTCATGAGGCATTACTGTTTAAATTGGAAAGGCTGGGGATTCAGGGAAAAACATTAATATGGATAAAGAATTGGTTATTGGGTAGAAAGCAGAGAGTGCAGGTAAAAGGAAATTATTCACAGTGGACAGAAGGTATAAGTGGGGTGCCTCAGGGATCAGTTTTGGGACCAATTTTATTTATAATTTTCATAGATGATATAGGTCAGGGGATAAAGAATAGAATCAGTATATTTGCAGATGACTTAAAAATATGGGGGACAGTGGATACCAAGTTACAGATAGAAAATTTACAAGGGGATTTTGATAAGATATCCGAATGGGCTGTAAAATGGGGTATGTCATTTAATGTAGGGAAATGTCAAGTTCTGCATATGGGTTACAGGAACAGTGGAGCCGAGTACTGTCTGCAGGGAGTAAAGGTAAAGGAGGGAGAAACAGTCAAGGATCTTGGGGTGATAATTCACAGGGATTTTAAAATGGGTCACCAATGTTCAGCTGCGGGTAAAAAGGCTAATAGGTTATTGGGGTATATTAAAAAGACTGTAACTTCAAGGGATAAGAATATAATCTTGCCGTTATATAAGGGTTTAGTAAGACCACATCTAGAATATGCTGTACAATTCTGGGCTCCATATATGAGAAAGGACATAGAATCAATTGAAAGGGTTCAGCACAGAGCTACAAAAATAATAAAGGGGCTAGCAAATTTCGACTATAATGAACGATTAAGTAAGCTAAACATGTATACACTGGAAAGAAGAAGAAGGAGGGGGGATTTGATTCAGCTTTTCAAGTTTGTAAAACAAGGGGACACAGAGGGCTTAAATTTCAATAGGGATAACAGAACAAGGGGTCATGGGTATAAATTGAATAAGACACATTTTAATCGGGATTTAAGGAAAAACTACTACTTTAATAGGGTAATAGACAGTTGGAACGCGTTGACAGAAAATATAGTTAATTCAAAGGGAGTGTACGAATTTAAGACACAATTGGATAGTCAGTGGGAATTGGGGAATTCATAAACAAAGTACCAGCCTTGTTGGGCATGAGCCTGTAGCTGGTTGTCAATATTTGTATTTGTAAATCTAACATTTTATTAATTTATTTTTATGTGCAAGTCAATTTAACAAAACTTTATTTTAAACTTAATGTGTGTGAGAGAGAGTGAGAGAAAAAAAATTGGCAAGTTCGATTTCTTTGTAATAAATATAAAATTTGAACTATAGATCAGGTTATAAGAAAACTATTAAAACATTAACATCAGATCATAAGACTAATAATTAACACTGTTTTTCATATTCACATTTTAATCTAAGATTTATTTACCCAATGAAAAGTAGACAGTAGCTCCAGTTTCTTTGGTACTTTGAAGTTTCACAAGGTGACATGCCAACTTTTAAGTACACAAATAAAATTGAGAAAAATGTTTGTAATCTTACTTTTATTGCTATTAAATCAGACGTATTGTCGGGTTCACCCAATTCGGTTTTGATTCCCGTACTCAAATGACTAGATTGCTGCAACTGCCACTTCAACATGTCCCTTTCTTCTAAGAGCTGACAAATAGAACAAAATTTCATTACAAAAAATTCAAAGTTTCTAAATTATTCACATTAAGACCATTAAAATGTGCAATTTATTTTAATGCTAAAACGTAGGGAAGTTTGGAAAAATAAATTAAAAATAATAGCAAAGGCTTTGTTTATATATTTTTAGGCACCATTATTCAGCAAATATATGTGCAAATTTCTTTCAGAACTTAATACTCTAAAACTATATTCAAGCTCATTCCACTTGCTTATAGTACTGTCTTAACTATTGAAAAGGGTACAAGTCAAAGAAATTTTGAAAAGGAACAAATGGAAATATAGCATAAAGCTAATATGATAGGAGCAGTAAAACATCTCAATTAAGCTCATATAATTTTCAGGTTCCTAAAAACATGAAAGGCAGCACATGCAAAACTTTTTGTGTTGCTCTAATTGTTGAATATTATCGGTTGTTGCCTTCAATCAATTCAATTACAAACAGCCTAAATCTAAATTGAGGACTATGTCCAGGAAGGAGAAATTTTTTTTTTAATTTGGTGTACTGTTGAATTGGTTGAGTTCAGATTGGGTAAAATTATATACATTAAATATTGACTTTAAAAAAAATATTTCCACAGAATAGAGAATGGCAGTAACAAAAATACTTATTTTCTAAAAAACTAACAAGCCTCAAAAAATTTCCTTTTATCTAAGTAACTATCTTGACAGTTCTGTATTGTAAAAATATATATATAACAAAAAAGCTATGGTGTTAAACAATCCACACTTCTAAAAGGAAATGCATTGGTGAGTGCCAACACCACAGCAGTTTCACAATTCAAATTTAAGAAAAAAGGGTGTTGAAACCACATAAGAGTCAGTGATGCATGTGGTCTTTGCATAAATTGCATTTTTGTTTCATAGCCCCCTTATATTTACCAACTGAAGTCATTGACTAATGGGAATATTTCATGGTGATCCTAAAAAATGACGATTTAAGCAGTCAGTTAAAATCAGTTTCCAAAATTTTTGGATTTGTGTTTTTGCACTCACTGATTCAAAAGCAGACAGTTGCTGCAATGTCTTTGAATACTTAGAAACATTTTGCAACATGATATGGTGACTTCTAACTACACAAATAAAGCATGATACATATATATATATATATAATATAAGACTTTATTGAATAATTTATTACCTTACTAACTTCAACACTTAGCTCTTCACATCGTAGACCTTGCTTGTGTAAACTATTCATAGCTTGCGATAGTTCTCCTTCTATTTTTCTAGCATCGAAAATTTCCTTTTCTCCACCTTTTACGTTGTCAAATTGTTGTTGAAGTTGTGCTTCAAGTTGGTTAATTTTATCCATATAGTAAGCCTCTTTCGAAAATCCATCATTTTGTAAGTACAAAAAGTTTTCTTTTGTTACATTCAATTCTTGAATTAAATTAGCAAACTGAGATTTATAACTTTCATTTTCTTCTTTCAATTTATTTATTTCAGTAACAGTGTTACTCTCATTCTTTTCATCAATGTAATCAGGAGGTAGAGCAAGTGCTTTAGTATCTAATCTACTTCTGGTTTTTTGAAGTTCATCAGCATTTTCTAGCAACTGCTGTTGCAAGTAAACCTTCTCTTTCTCCAACAGATTTTGATTCCTTAAGTACGTATCACGTTCATTTTGAAGAGTTTCACTAAGCCGTTGCAATTCCATGCATTGGTTTCTTAAAACAGAACATTCGTTTTCTTCCTCGACTGCATTGAATGCTGTACTTTCAGTTTGTTTCAGCTCCAATCTTTCTAACTCAAGTTTGTGCTCATTTTGTAACGCTTTCAAGTCTTTTGCAAATTTATCCTTTGTTTCAATCAGCCTTTGTTCCAAAGAGCTTTTAGATGCTTTCAGTTTTTCAATGAGGCCCTGATAAGTATCATTATCAGACAGTAGCATGTTTGCATGTTCTTTTAAATTCTGAGCCTCCTGTTTCAAATGCAGATTCTCACTTTCAGTTTGCATAAGCTGGTTATTTAGATCCAAGATCTGTGCTTTTGAGGAATCTATTTGTTCTAACAATTCCTTTGTTTTAGTTCTGAGCAGGTGGTTATCTTCTTTTTGCAATTCAAACGAAACATTTGATTCTTTCCAAGAGTGCTTGTACTCTTCGAGCTCCTGCCGCATTTCATAGCACTCTTCGTCCAGATTACTGTTGCGTTGTTTTAGCTGCACAATGGCCTCATTAGACTTTTCCTTTTCGTATCTCATTTGTTTAGATATGGACTGTAAATTTGAAACTAGCTCTTCTTTTTCATTTTCAAGCAGTGCAAATTTATTTAGCAATTCTCTTTCTTTTTCTAAGCTCTGAGCCATTAATAACTCTAGCTTAGCATTTTTTTCTTTAAAATCTTTCAATTCTCCATTTAATTTATCGTTTTTAGCTTTAAATAGTTTCAATTTATCTAAGCTTTTAGCGAACTTAGCTTTGCATTCAGTCATCTCTTGTGTCAAGGATTTATAGTCATTTTCTAATGCAGTGAACTTATCTGAGGAGTAAGGTGATGATGTAGAATCTTGCTGCTGCACTAAATTTTTATCAAGCGACTGAACCATATCTGGGGACGGCATAATGGATATTTCCTTAATGTCAGAACTATCTTTGCTAGTATCACTTTTGTCCTGTTGAAATTCTTTAGCTTTCTCCAAGTGGTCAGATATATCTCTGTTTTGAGACTTTAATAAATCAATTTCAGCTTGGAAATTTTCTTTCTCTTTAATGAAACTGTTTCTTGCTTCCACCAGTTTGGATAGAAGCTCAGAAAACACAATGATCAAGCCTTCATCTTTCACATCAACAGTAAGAGACTGCAAGTCATAATCCAAGTTTTCAGTTTCTGAAACAAATGTGTGCACTTTATCCACAATACTCCTTAAACTATTGCAATTTTCTTCTAAAATACTGATTTTTTTCAAAAGATCATTTTCCTGCAAATGAAACTTCGTTTTTTCTGATTTCAGACTTTCAATTTCTTTTAATGCTACTTCATGTAATGCTTTATGTTTAGAAGATTCGCCTAGTAGATCTGAACATTTTTGTTCGTAATTAAGCACTGAAGAGTTTGAGTCTTCTACTGCATTATTCAGCTTCAAGTTCATTTCAGTGAGATCATTTAACTTGTGCTCCATCTCTTTCATCCTTGCTTCTATGTAAGATTTCTCAGAGATTAAGGACTGCAACTGAACATTAGTATTATCTACATGCTGTTGTAAAGAATTCTTCTGTTCTTCACAAAATGCAAGATCACTTCTTAACTGCTCAACTACAACCTGCAATCCATTGCTAACATTATTTGCAGATTCCAGAACTTGTGATTCAGCAGTGTACTCATTTAGCTGCTTATTTAATTGTTTAACTTCATTTTGAAGAGAAGATATAGAAGCATGGGCATTCTCAAGTTCTAAACCTTGAGAGATTAAACTATTTGCATTACTTTGTTGCTCTTCTATCATTTTTGAAATTGTTTCATCCTTAGTTTTAATGGATACTTGAAGTTTTTGGATGTCTTGCATATATTTCTCAAAGTCATTTTGCTTTTGTCTTAATTCTTCTTCAAAATAATCAGATTTTGAAGACATTTCTTTTCCAATGGCTACCAGCTCAGAGATCTTTGTTTCATACACTTGGGATATAGAATGCATGTTTTGGTTTATAACTTCTTTTTCGTCAATCAGTGTTTGAATTGTTTTCTCAGACTTTTCCAAATATTCTTTTGTGATTTTTAATTCGTTCAAGTAAATGTCTCTTTCAGATTCCAATGAAGCAACATGATTTTTCAGCATCATGTAAGAATCTCTTAAGATTGAAAGTTTTGACTCTAACCTCTGCATACTATTTTCTTTATCTTGAAAAGCAGAAAATATAACATCATATTTAGAATCATTTTGTTTCAAATTATCTGTCACTATTTCAATCAGCTGATTTTTTAAAGTGTCACATTCAGAACATACTTTTAAATTTATAGCTTTTAAACATTTCACATCATTTTTCAGATCATTACACAGGGAATGCAAAGATTGGTATTCTGAGGCATGTTTAACAATGCTGTCAATGATTTTAGATTCTTGGATGAATTCATCTATAGAATGGTTGATTAAATCATCTGATTCAAGAAATGAGACATCTAAATCTAATTGATAAGAACTTAGTAAGGTTTCAAGAATCATAGAAAAGTGTTGCTTACAAGTTATCAAACTCTCCAATTTAGCTTCTATTGATTGTTTATATGCTTTGTTTTCATTTACAACTGTTTGCAAATTTGTATTTTCGCCATTTAATGCATTTACTTGGTGCTTCAAATCGCTAATTTGAGTGTCTTTATTGGACAGTAATGACTGTAAATCAGAAGTAGTATTTTCATTTGAAAGACTAATGTTTTGGTATTCTAAAACCCTTGACTCTAACTCAGCAATCAAGTCTTGAAGATTTTTATTGTCTGCTGATGCATTTTGAAGAAGCTGTTTCAAAGCTGATTTTTCCTCAGAAAATGTCACGTTAATTTGTTCCACTTCATTTTGTAAACAGCGAATTTCTTCTTTAAAGTCTTCAACTATTCGATTTGACTCAACCAATTTGTTTTCAAGTGACACCTTTTCTTCATTCAAGTATTCAGTTTCACTTTCTTGTTTTTTCACTTCTAATTCATAATTGGTCAAAGAGGTGTTCAAAGAATTACATAATTTCTCAAGTTCCATCTTTTCATTTTCATATATCTTTATTTTATCATTAGTACTTTTTATATCAACTTGGCATGCAGTAAGTTCATTATGCAAAGACAAAACTTGCAAAGCATGCTCCTCATGAGAGGAATTGATGTTTTTACTTAATAATGCATTTGCTTCACTCAAGCTCATAATTTTAGCTTCTAATTCATTAATGTGATCATCAAGCTGTAATCTTGCATTGTTAGATGCAACAAGATCATTCTGAAAAGCCAATACTTTCTCAGAATTCTCTTCACACTCTTTTTTCAACTTATCAATGGTTAATCCTGAGTTCTTTAACTCTTGTAATTGCTTTTCAACTGTAGTGTGAATATCTGTTAATTGGTGCTGTAAACTAGAATTTTCATTTGTTAAAGTGTGGATAGCTATTTGACTTTTGGAAATGACAGAAAAACATCTTTGAGCGAAATTTATTAAATTATTTTCTTCCCCTGGCACATACAACAAAAATTCTTGAACCTTGCTATCATCTTGTCCCACCAAATCAACCATTTTGTTAATGGTAGTATCAACAAAATCTAATTTATCTTCTTTATCTTTCAAGGAATTGTGTAATGAACTGTTTTCTTCCTGGATTCTCAAAACCTCAGATTCTAAATGAAGCTTTTCTGACAAAACTCTCTGATGAACTTCATCTTTTTCAGAGAGGGAGCGATTAGAATGTAATTTCTCTTCTTCTAGCATGGTATTTTTCTCTTTTAGAAGTCTGGCCTTTTCGTCCAACATTGTAACAGATTCACTAGTTTGTTGCAAATCATGAGCTACCTTGGATAACTCCTCCTCCTTTATTTTGATTTTATTAGTATATTGTTCAACTATATTAGTCAAAAGAGAAAGTTCTGCATTTTTACTTGCTTCTATGACTTTTAGGGCTTTATTTTCTGATGTCAAAGATGATAATGAATCCTCTATATTCTTATTATCAGATTTCAGACTTTTAATAATTACATCGTTTTCTTCAATTGTTTTTTCCTGATCTTTTAACTTCTCTTTAAGAAGTTCATTTTCTTTTTGGATACTCTGTAGACTAGTAGTCAAGTTTTCAATCACACTAATTTTAGTGCCCAGTTCTCCTCTTATTGAATCAATTTCATTTTCCATATCAGATATTTGTCCTAAGAGTGATGAATTATTGGCTGTGACTTTCTCTTTATAAGTTACAAGGGCCTCTTTGGCTGTATCTAATTCCTGACTCAAACTTTTTTCGTGTTCCACTGCTTTTAAAAGAGACTCAGATTTTTCCTTCAGAGTTTCTGAAAAAGCTTTCTCTGAGGTAATTCTATCTTGAAGTTCTGACGATATTTTTGAAATGTGAGACTCTTTTTCCAATATAGTGTCATTGAGATTTTCAATGGCTTCTTTAAGAGATTGGGATTGATTTTCGTGCTGCTCAAGAACCAATGTAAATTCTTCAATTTTTGAACAATACTTCTGAATTTCTCCATCTTTTCCAGTCAGATTGAGTAACAAATTATCTTTCTCTTTCATTGCCTTTTCATAATCACTTCTCAAATGTGAATATTCTTCAGCCTTCTTTATTGCATAGTTTTTACAGTCATTTACATCTTTAGCCCCAAAGTAAGAAAATATATTTGACAACTCGTTTTGGACACTTGAGAAACTACTTTCTAACTCTTTGATCAATTTCGATTGTTCTGTACTTTCATGTATTTTAGATTTTAAGTTACAAAGCACCTCCTCGTGCATACTTTCTATATCTTTTATCCTACTGTTTAATCTCCCAATTTCTAAAGAATACTCCTTTTCACCATCAGATAATTTTTGCTGAAGGTTCTCAATCTGGATGGACAATGCTTTGCTGTTTTCCTCAATCTCATTGCAATGACTTGTCAAGTCTCTCAGTTTGTCTTTCAATTCCAAATTTTCTTTCTCTAGTTGTATATCAGGTTTACTTTCATCACTGAATGATTCCTCCAACTGTTGGATTCTTGAAAGCAGCTCCTTCTTTATTTTATCATCATCTGCAGACAAAAAGAAAAAAAGGGATAGTAAAAAGTTTTTTTTTTTTATGCAATTTACCTGTTCATAAAATAATAATAATTTTTTTAAATAGTAAATAGTTTTCCAATGATGCATCACTAGAAGGCAGAATAGCTCTCATTCACTAACTGGAATCTTTTTAAAGTAAAATTTTGTGTTAAATCTGCCAAAAAATACTTTTTGATATTATAGTGATATTATTCATATATGTTAATAATAAAAGACATGAGATGGTGCATACATGTTATATTGCCAGCTTACAAGCAAAACTCACTAAGTCAAAAAATAAAATTCTAAGAAAATGAAGAGGGAAAAATTCTACTCACTAAATGTGTTCCTTAAGGAGAAATATAACCTTCATGCAAATAAAAATGACTTAGTGGATTTCACCAGTCTAAAAGTGATATACTGAAATATATTGAACTAAGGGGCGCACCCCTTGCTTGCTGACGCTCACCAATCCCCGGAGGATTGCTTGTAAATTGGATTGCCCCGGAGGATTGCTTTGCAATCCTCATTGGTTTGCTGTGCGAACCTTGCTCGCTTCGCTCAAATCAATGAAGACATGTGGCCTAGCAGAAGGGATTGCTTACAAAACATATTTCAAAAAATTAATTTTCAAATATAAATTTGTTGTATTACAGAAGTTATTCAGTTCCTCTGAAATCAGAACTCAAACAATTTGGAATTCAAATGAAAACTTTGAGCAAATTTTGACTTGAAATGTGAGTGCTGCTTAGAAAATCGAATACCCAGCATGTTGTTTGTGTGTACACTTCTCCAGCACTCGAACCACACATACACTTTTGTCGTTAAAAGTTGTAGTGCCAGTGTCTTGTTGAACTATAATTGTTGGCAGTATAAATAGCAGTTTTTTAAATGGCCCTAAAAAAAGCCCTTGTATTTGACATTTTGAAAGAAACCTCCTACATATGAAAATAGCAAATAGTAAAAATAATGGAAGCAAATAGTAAAACCAAATAATAAAAATTAATAGAATAGTAAAAGTTCTGCCACTACGTCTTGAATCACTTTCAATTAAGCTTTCATTGACTCGTCTTATCCACTTTCTTTGATTTCTATTATAAGCTGCAACAGCTCGATTAACATTTATTTTTTCAATAAAATTTCATCTGATAACGCTATAAATTCAATTGAAGTGTGAGACTTCGTGGTAAACAAACAATCGTAGTGTTGCCAAAACGTGATAACAAAAAATATGATTTTAGTGTGCCACGTAAGATAGTTATATATACAGGGCTTATAACAGATTTTAAGGTCTAAAAATGTGAACCCCTCTGAATGATACTCAAATGGCGTACCTGCAGTGGAGGAAACTAGTCTGGACAAGCTCCAATGCAAGACGAAATTACACAATATGTACTAGGTTGACATTTGACTTTTTTAGAGGAAATATGAATTTTTTTTAATTGCGCACTTAAAATGGTTCTTCTCTAAATAGATTTTAAGAACTTAAAACTCCTGAAAAAGTGACAAAATGTCGAAAAAGTGACGAAAGAAAAAAAAAGTGACAAAAGATGATGTGTTAGAAACCCTGTGAAGGCCCATACTAGTCTAGAAGAGCTGAAAAACTGATATATGAAAATTTTGAATTCATATGTTTCATTTGCAAACTGGCGATATGTTAATATGGCACACAAAATTTTGCACATGAAAATAAATATTCACAACAATCATATAAATAACATCATAACTACTATATTTATAACACTTATAAGTTCTGAAGTGCAAAGCACATAAAATCGAATAAACTAGATATGGTACACAGAATATAGCATCTCAAAAATAAAGAAACCTACTTTCTCTAATTTCTTCCAATTCGATACTTTTCAGTTCAAAAGTAACTTTTTGATCTTTTAACTGTTCCAAATTTTGTAGAGAATCGTTGTACATCTTTTTAACAGCACTATATTCTTTTTCAAGTTCATTCTAAAATAAAGTATTATTTAAAATTATTTAAATGCATTGGGACTGATACAAAATTTATTTAAATGCCTCAGCCCTTATTGTCTTTCATTCTTATAAAAACGAAGCAGCAAATAAACTTAAAAGCATGATCATGTATGTACCAAATATAGCACAAATTTAAAGTTAGGACTTACTAAGCATTCAAAACCTATACAATTCTACTGGTATTCTCAACTTATTTCTAGCAGCAATAAAATGTGTAATTGCCACTGTGTCAATGTTTAAAAACTGAAAACAAATGAAACATTAAAAAAAATTCAAATTATTATAATAACAAGCGTACCCACAGTGGCATTGAGTATGACAGAAATCTTATTGTCTTAAGAAAATATCGCTATACTTACAAAAAGTCTTAACGCTAAACCTCACTGATTCCGACAAACAACGTAAATGAATGACAATGTCAGTGAAATCAAAACTAAATTAAACAGTAATAAACAAAATTGCATAATGATAAAATTCAAAAGTTATGAACTAACTAGATTAAACAGTAATAAACACAACTGCAGAAATGATAACACATTTAAAAGTAAATAATGAAATTACCACTACTGAATTAAAAATGTGATTACATCTTGAAATATAATGCTACCAAATTAAACAGTAATAAACACAAATTAAACAGCAATACAAAAAATTGCAGAAATGTTACAAATTCAAAAGTTATGAAATAACCAAATTAAACAGTAATAAACACCATTGCAGAAATAACCAAGCAAAACAACAAATTTTTGCTTTGAATATGTTGGATAGTCTGCAGTTTAGAAAGTAAACACAATAGAAGCTGTGATCTCTCTCACACTGTTGCCATTCTTAGGAAACCAAATAATACAAAAAAGTATGCGAATAAATTAATTTAAAAATTTCTAGATTGAATTATAAAATTCAGGCTTCGAGGTACATTCAGTCACCTTTAGGACAACCTGTGTGCCAAATTTCCTAACTGTAAGGGCTATAGATTGGTCTGGACACTTCCACACATATACTTCCTTTTATAATAGTAGAGACATAAAAATTACACAGATGTAAATATAGATTTCGATGTGTTCAGAAGTTGAAAACCTTTTCTTGAAATTTTTACACTTTAACATCTCCACAGATAAACAAACTTCTTAAATCTTTTGAATACTATGATTATTTAGATTATTTACAACAAAAGATAATAACTTCATATCACAAAAATGTTTAAATGTTGTACTTATATGCATGTTAATATTTTGGTTTGATTGAATAAAGTTTATTTTAATTTTGAAATTTTATGAAATCTAACACATTTTTTAAAAAAGATTTGAAGACTTACATAATCATTTTGAAGTTTTTCTTTGCAAATAACTAAGGAAAATGCTTCTTCTTGCTGCTTTATTTTTTCTAAATCAGTGATATTATATTTTTCTTCAAGCTAAAAGCAGATGCGAGAAAAGAGATACAATTAATAGATTATAAAGTTAGATTACAAATTAATAGATTATAAAGTTGATTTAAAAAGTTAATTGAAAATGAAAAATTTTATTTGCTCTAAGATGCTATGCCACCTATCATTTTATGAAAATTCAAAAAATTTTCTAAAAATATTCAACATAATTTTTTAACCCTCCAAGCATGGACCAAAAAAGTCAATAATCTATTGTGAAATTAGCATGAGAAAACCGTGTGGTGCCATTTTGTACCAGTTCAAAGGGGTTACGAAATTTACAAATTTCTATGATGATCAAAATATTTTATGCTGGGTAGTAGATGACATTTTATAAGAGTAAAGGAAGACTATAAGGAGTTTGCCGAGTGATGCAAATTCTCAGTGTTCCGATTTGAGTACTAAAAATATACAGATAATCCACCTCTAATGACACCCAAAAATTAGGCAGCCTTTTATACCAATAGAAATGAATCAATGGCATGATGCATATTTGTCTTACATAACCAGAAAATCCAGCAAATATAAAGGCTTTTTAATACTAAAATAAAAAAAATCCGGCCTTGTAAAGCTTAAGCCGCGTCCACACCGGAGAAGCAGAGCAAAACATGGATGATTGATTAACCCCGGAGACAGGTTTGGTGAATCAATCTCTCTGGTTTTTCTGGTTTGACAGCTCGGACACAAATTGTTCCATGTGCTTGCGATCAATCTGGTTGGTTGTGTGTTGAGGTTAAACTGCAAACTTATTGTTTGAAGCAAATTGTTTTAAGGTCCCGTTCTTTACGAAGCCGGCGCATAGTCGCGAGTGCAGCGTATATTATCATTAAAGATTTATTAAAGAGAAATAGGAAGAAAAGTTCCCAAAAAAGGCGACATTTGGTGACACCCGTAATGGAAAATATTCTCAGCAGCCAAAAGACTGAAAATGTATGTCTTTTGCTCACACGCAGTAGAAATTACGCTTTTCCTACTAGGACACTTAATAAACCCTAAATTAATAGCCGCCTCGGAAAATAATCCACTTTATCGTTAACCCTGTACAATTTTGAACAAACCGTATTTTCAATCCTGCGACGGCGGCAACCACTTTTTTAATATATATATATATATATACATACGTGCTTGCAAAATTGATATTAGCAGATTATTTCCCTACAAAATAAAAATTTCTTACTGAATATTTCACTCATATGTTCCAACATATTGAATGTCTCTTTCAATTCGGCATTTTTCGGTAAAACGTATTAATATTGCAGTGCAACAATTTTAAATTTTCTTTAATTGCAAAAAAGTTTAAATACATTTTAAATATCCACCTCTTATTTATCTTAAACTAGCCACTGCGTGGTGATTGCTAAGAATTCCCATTTGGTTTGCGAAGCCTATTGGATAACAGCAATCATGGCATTGGTTTGCCTCACAAACCAAATGGAAATTCGTAGCCTATTCGAATGGATTTCCAGCAAATTCTAATTTGATTTGCTTCGCAAACTAAATTATGAATATTATGAACTATGATTTGCTTAGCAAACAAACACCTCGGGCAACGCCGTAATGACCTCGTCATTGCTAAATTCGAATTGCGAAGAGATCCAATCGGCGTGACGTCAGAATCTCTTGCAAAAATATAAATATTTAATTGAAAAAATTATTTATTAAAACAAAATCAAATGGAAGGTAGAGATTTAGGGGTTTAGATTTTATTCAGATTTCACATCTGTTGAAATTTTCATCTGTCTTTAACGATCCCGATTTTACAAAAAAGTACTTAACAATGCCAGTCAATATGTTTTTTTATTTGTTTTGCTTTTCTTCGCTGTGAAATGGTTTGAGCGTAGGAAATGAAATCTGTGATATCTCGAATCAAACGAAAGTCATTCTTCACAGAAAGTGGCGTTTGTGTTGGAAAAAATATGAGTTTCAATTTAAAATTATTCATTTATCGAAAATCATATTTTTAGGTATAGATCTAATGTGAAATTTTCCGCAGATTTCAAATCCTTTGAAAGTTGTACTCTATCTTTTACGATCAAGGAGATAAAAAAAAACTACGTAACTAAAGTTTAAACTTTATTTGTTTTTTAAGTCTGGTGACAAATCTTTCTCCGCAAAATGAAAACGGAAGCGGAAAAAATACATTTAGAATCTGCTAACTTTTTATGCATCTGTTATTCCAAAGAAGACAATAATAATTAAATTCCAATAAATTATTTTTTAAATGTTTTAGATTGAATTTTAAAATTCAGTCTGGACACAAATATTGCAAAAACTTCGGACTACCCGTGTGCCAAATTTCATTATTGTAAGTGCAATAGATTCGTCAGGACATTACGTAGTGGAGGTAGAACACTTCATTTTATAATAGCAGAGATTTAGACGTGCAAAGTTCCCCAAGACCACTAATATAGACTATCTAAATACACATGGATGGACACATCAATTTTGACACTAATATGGGCAGATTACATTTTCACAACTAAGTTTTAATCGTCAACTATGTACAGCAAAACACACAATGCTTACAAATAGACTACTTAAATAATAGTATCACTTTAAAATCCGAAGAAATATAAATATTTCTATGTTCCGATCCCCGACCCGTTTCTTAACGATTACCCCGGTGATTGATTGAACGTCGAGCAAGGGAACGAAAAAACGCCGTCCAAATAGAGCGAGCACGAGCACTTGCTTTCCTTTGATGTACCGACCAGAAGCGGATCATTTTGCTCGTGCTCAAAATGTTCATTCACCGTCTACACTGAACGAGCTGCCAATCAAACCTGTCTCCGGGGTTAATCAATCATCCATGTTTTGCTCTGCTTCTCCGGTGTGGACGCGGCTTAATAGGAACACTGTATATTAAAATGGCATATAATCTATCTCACTTGCGTGGTGAGGGGTATCACTTAGACATTAAACAAATCACTATGAAAGAAAAATAATGAAGACTTACTTCTTTGAATTCATCATTCAAAACATTAAACTTTATTTCCCAATTCTCCCTTTCCCCTTCTAATGTTTTGATTTGTTCTTCAAAGTTTTGTATTTTACTTATTCCTTCTTCAACAGTTATTTTCAATGCTTCATTTTCTTCCTTAAGTTTTTCTGCAAACAGACAAAAAAAGCTTAGCCACACAGTCAAGTCAATTTTAATACAAAAGTATTATATGCAATTCAACTCGAATTTTAAAATCATAGTCCCTTTGAGTTATTAAAAAAATTAGAAAATTGACACATCTCTAGGAATTGTTCTACCTGAGTCATTTAAAGTGATGAAATCATCTGAGTAATGACTTTATGACTTTTGTAAATTTACTTTAATCTGATTTAATAATGAATTAAGTCAGAGTTAAAAAATATCATGATTTTAAGTCAAGGAAAATACGTTCAAAATCATTTTCACACTAAAAGGTTCCTAAACATTTTGCTTTCTAGCAAGAAATTTTAGCAAAATGACCACAGCCAATGATTTTTGGGTTTCCATTTATTAAAAGTTGTATCATTTCTTAAGAAAAAATTTAACTATTACACTAAGTCTAAAATGAAAATCTTATTAAATATTTAAAAAGCTAATACTGCTTGTCTGTATTACAGATTGATAGAAATTTCATAAAACTAATAAAAATTCCATAACTTTTAGTATTCATTTATGAAATATGAGAATTTATATCTCAATAAAAGTTTTTTTTTTTCATGTCAGTTCACTGCAAATTTCAGCATAAATTCAAAATTTTATTAAAATTGTTTTAAAAAATAAATTAGTTTACAAATATTTTTTAATTTCTAGCTAATAACATAACTTATAATTTGTTGGTTAAAAAAAATACTGGTATTCCACACTACACTCTACAATTGTCGTATATCTAACACATTAAAAAAATTGTTTTAATACAGAACTATAATATATTTAGGTAGGTAACGGCCATATATTTGATTTTTATAAAAAAAACCTAATTAATGGTCATTGTACATGATTATTTTCATGATACTATTTACTCAGGACATGAGATTGATATGGTGAATTTATAAACTTAGTGAGCTATATCCTGTTTAATTTCACATAACTTTATTTGAAGTGGAAACAATTCTAATTATTTAAAACAATAATTGAAGATTTTACAGGACTATAAACATATCATTCAACTAAGTCAATAAGCAACTATAATTTTTGGTCTCGCCAATTATTACTTATTCACCACAAATAGAAATGTTTCTTTCACACAAAAATTACCTAGCTGGATAACTTGATCTTCGATGTCCATCAATTTCAACTGTAATGATCCTTTTTCTTCCTCCAGTTCTGCAATACGTTCTTGAAGTTCAAGTATTTCTTGAGGTTTTTTCTGATATTCCTATAAATATACAGAAATTTACACATCTCTTTCAGAGTTACTGAAATAATAAATTAGTTCACATTATATCAAATAAGAAATGTAATGTACCTTTGAAAATCCAAGCTGTGACCTAAAATAGCTTAGACCATCAGCAGGATAATTATTGCTCAAGTATTTCATACAGGATGAAAGTATAAAAGCATGTTTTTACGAATTCTTTGAAAACCAGCAAAGAATGGACAATTTTTTTTAAACAAAAAAAATCTTAATTTTTCATTTTTAAACTTAAAATGCAATGAAAGAAACTACATATTACAAAGATATCTATTTCAGAAAGATTTCCAAACTTCAGGGTTTCAATTGAAATTAACTACATATTTAATTTGATTGCTCAAAGGCAATTCAAACTGCTGAAGCATTTTATTCTAGCAGCAAGAGTTCTTCTGTGCAGAGTTCCAGCAATATTATGCAAATTCTAGCTCAAACTAAGAATATTTAAAATTAGCATCAAAATTAGCAAATTAATTTCATAGCAGTTAATTTTATATTGTTACATCTGTTGCCATTTGCCAAAATACAAAGAACACATACAACATGGTTCCCACACCTCTACTCAAAAAAAATTCAAGAATTTTTCAAATCCCCAAAAATATTTTTCAAGGACCTAAAATTTTTTATAATGACCTAAAACAAGGGATACGCAAAAATTGTCAATTAAACAGAAAAATGTGAAAATATAAAAAAAAAGACAATTTTTTGTACTCTATTTTTTAAACTACTGAGAGTCAAAAGAAGAAAGGCTATCATCAATTTTGGTTATAATTTGGATTTTTTTTTCTCAGAACCTGTGATTTTTTTTGTTGCAAAGTGGGCTTTTCAATGATAGTTACTATCAGGCTACTTGCACAAATGTCGATTTTGGTCGAGTGATAAAATATTGTACAATAAATTCTTTTGATGGTACGAAGAGTATGGGAGCTTGCATCCTGTGTCTTAGCACAATCTCCATTTTGCTGCTGTTTACTGCCACTACAACAGATGGCTGTCGTGGTTTATTTAGTTTGCGAAATGAAACAAATAAAAAGTTTTGACTAGTGATAAGGCTTTTTTTATTATCTAGTCTAAGTTCCTATCTTTGCGATCATTAAAGACACGAGTGACAATTTCAACAGATTTGAAATCTGCAAAAAAATTTTACAGCTAAAAAACCATCTTTATTTTTTTAAAACAAATTTTTTTTTTAATTGTAATTTTTATATTTTTGCAATAAGAATTTGGCTTTATTTCTTTGGACGCATGCGAGTTTTCCAATGACATCCTGATTGCTAAAGCTATGGTTTCCTAAGAAAGCAGTGCTGTTATCTAGCAGCAGTGATATGTCATGATGCAGCGGGCATAACAAGGTGTCCGTCTTAACGGAGACCAGAGGTGTCAACTTATACTTACAGAATATGGTGGAGAATGGAATGGACGATCTTGACGTAGCATTATTAGTATATCATGTGGTGTCAAAGCGCAAAACAACGGTTTCATTCAGAATGACGCTAAAATGGCGCGTTTGCACAATTTGAGCCAGTACTTGTATGGACAAATGCAAATGCAAGACGAAATTACACAATTATGTACGTTAAAAAAATCAAGTACTTTCAAGGACTTTTCACCAAGTTCCGTAATTTTCAAAGACCCCTAGTTCAGAAAAAAAAAATTCAAGGACTTTTCAAGGACTGTGGGAACTCTGTACAATAGTGAAATATAAATGGTACTCAATAAAAAAAACATGAAATTTGAAATGAAGCACTAAAAAAAACTTCCATATTTTCTTTGAAGTCGCTGCTTCCTTTGTCTTGAAGTCATTTGCACATTACATGTACATAAATATATAGATAACCAAACTATAGTTACCTTCTTCAACTCATTCAGTTCACGTTCCAGTGCCTTGAATTTAGTCCGCTCATTCACTCTCGCCTTTAACACTTTGTTATTAGACTGTGTGCTGGATTCATCCAATGCTTTCTGTAATTCTGCAGAGTGCTGTAACTCAGATTCAAGTCTTTTTTTTAAAGAGTCTACTTCCACTATGAATAAAAATAAACAGTTAATCTAAACAAAAGTAAACAGAGATGAAGTGGAATTTTGAAAACTAGATAATTAATTTTAAAATAGAAATTAAAGAAATTATTATGCAACATAATATAAAGATACAATTATAACGTAGTAGAAATACTGAAATTGTGCCATTTAGGTTTCCAAATAAATTTTAAATATCAAGCCAATATTATCTTTATGCATAATACTTTTCAATGCAGCCAAATCTAAAGGAAAAAAAATAGCATGTAAAGTAACAAAAACTAACCTCCAATTTCTTTATTATATAATTCACACTGCTTTGAGGCACTTTCTTGGACCACCACAATCTTTTTCTGAAGCTCTGCATTTTTAGTCATTAATTCGGATCTTGCAGTTTCTAGATTCTTTACAACCATCTCATTGTTTTTCAGTTTTTTGGTGAATTCCATAACATTAGTCTCCAATTCTGAAATTCGATTCTTATATTTCTCTAAATCTAACTTCCAGTCATTTTCAGTAGTTGAAAAATTTTCCTGCATGATTTTCATTTGTTCCCGAGTATCTCCCAATTCATCTACAACAGTCTGCCCTTTTCGATTCAAATCTTCAGCCATTAGCTGTAAAAAACACACTTATAGAGGTTAGATAAAACAGGACAATTGTTATGAATATGCAAAGAATATAGCATCTTGTACAAGTTTTAAACTAGCTATGTTGACAAAAATAACATCAGGCGAGTCATTTATTTAATTAATTACATTTAATACATGCTCCAGAACAGAATAGTGGTCTTCATAAAAACTGACATGGTTCATTGGACCTTTGTTGTCAAAAGTAAAACTTTAAAAGAAAATGCTTCCATTTAAATTTAAAAAGTATATTGCAATGAATCATGTCATGAAATATATGTCTATATTAGGGATACTGAAATGTGGCAGGTAACAATATTTGTTCTGATAGGTGAATATCACAAATTTGAAGTTTTATTATGTGTTATAAGATTATCCATGTGCTGATTATGAAGACTAATTTACATCATACAAAATGCACATTTCGGCTCATCAGATGCAATAATACAAGAGCATTATTTGCTGCAGTCCCTTTTGAGCATTATTTCCATCTCCCTTTAAATATTGGTCAACAAATAAATACTATATAAGTTATAAATTCAAAATCTTTAAAAAATAACCTTTGACTGATAGATAACACAATGATTGGTAAGATAAGTGAGTAGCAATAGAAAAACAAAACCTAGATGATGAAGGGCGAAAGTTCTGTAACTGAAATTAACTCCTATTGACCATTACAAATGTTATCGATACACATTTAAAAACGGGAATATCAATTACAACATCTTATAACTGATGATAGCTTACCTCCCCACATTATATTAATAAAAAATTATGAATAGTAAGATTGCAACAAAAGAGAAGTTAAAGAAATTGACCTTAGCAGCAGAAAAATAAAATAAGATAAAAAATAATACTTACTAATTGATACAATAAAGAGTCGCACGTAAATAGTAGTTGGCAAGTATGCATCTTAAAAAATATTGAGTCCTCCGGAAACTTCTGCGCATTTTCAAATCGAAGCTAGCTTTGTTTTTATTATTTTGCTACCGCTGATAAGGAGTGACGCTGATTGAAACAGATGTTTAAATTTGGTATTTTCTGCTTACACTGCATAATTATAGTATGTGTTGTGGCATAATTTTTTTTTTCACTGCAGTGCTAAGAATAGAGAACCAGAAAGTTCGTTTTCGTCAGCAGAATACGCTTGCTTGAATTTCAGCATGATTCTTCATTGAAACGAAATGAAGAAGCTCCTTTTTTTGAAGCGGCTCATTACTGGAGATGAGAAGTGGATACTATACAAGAATGTTACAAGGAAAAGATCATGGGGTAAGTCAAATGAACCTCCCCAAGTAATATTGAGAGGGGGACTGTATACCAAAAAAATAATGCTTTCTGAATGGTGGAATACAAAGGAATTGTTTATTATGAATTGTTGCCACAAAATCAGACAGTAAATTTGAAAAATACTGTTCTCAAATGGCAGTATTAAAAGCAGAAATTGAAGCAAAGGGGCCAGAACTGACCAATCGTTGAGGTGTTGTCTTCCAGCATGACGATGCTTGGCCCCACATTTCGCTGAATGTGAGATAAAGACTTATTGAGTATGGCTAGGATTTTTTGTGTCACCCCCATATTCAACAGACCTTGCCCCCTCAAATTTTCACTTCTTCAGATCACTTCAAAATTATTTGAATGGCCTGGAGTTCAATTCTTTGGAGACTGTCAAACAGCACCTCGATAACTTCTTTACAAATAAGCCTAATGATTTTTTTTAAAAAAAGGAGTTTTCCAGCTGCCAGAAAGATGGCAAAAAGTCATAGAACAAAATGGGGCTTATGTGATTCAATAAAATTTTCTTATGTTTTTGTACTGCTTTGTTGGTATTTATCTTAAAAAATGTGCAGAACTTTCCAGTTGACCCAATATTAACTTGTTTTTATCAAGGGTAATATTAATGCCAATTTTATCAAGGGTATATTAATGCCGATTTTATCAAGGATAACATATTGAAATAAACATAACACCAGTCAGAATTAGTAGAAATACAGGCGCTCTTCACTCAACTACTGAGTTCCATCCCTGACTAGGTCATTAAGGAAATTAGTTGATAAGTGAAGACCGAAGAGCTTAATTGCTTTCATTTATTCCAAATAAAGAAAATGTTAAAGGAAACTTCATCTTGAGAAAATTAAATTTGCATATAGGAGCAATTTTCAACCAGTATGGTATGAGAATGGGACAAGTGTGCCATACAGATGATGAAAAGGTTTAAATCGTGAGATTTACTTTGTTTCAATGGTTTATTTTTGAATTTTTGACAAGTGTGTTCACAAATAATTTCAAGTAATGCTCCTACTTTCAATATCAGTATTAATAATTTTTAGTATCATTTTTTATAGTAGAGTATTATAAATTAATTGTTTTCGAATAATTTTTAGAAATCCGTTTGAAGTAAACAAGGTAGGTAATAATTTTTTTTCAACTCAATCAAAAAAAAAATTAAAAAAATGATACTTTTTATTTTTTTTGTCAAGTGGGAATTTTTTTTTTTCAGTTGGAGTGTTGCATAATTTGTATGGCTTATGTGTGCCATGAGATGAAAGAGGATAAAAATTGCTGCTTTAAGGACTTTTTAAAGCTGTTTAGAGATCCAGAACTTTGGTGTTGCTGAGCTATAATAACATGAATGGCAGGAGTAGGGTAAGCAAGCCATGCTGATCACCAACAAACATGCAATGAAAACATTTTGGTTTCCGATTTTCCAAATTCAAAGCTAAATAAGCTTGTTTAACACTTTTTTTATATGGAACCTGTAGCTTATATCTTCTCCAATAAATTATAGAAAGTAAAAAACACAAAATATAAAATCAACCTTAATTTTAACAAATATTTATCATACAAGGGAGACATTTGTACCTGAACAGCACGGTTGCGTTGCTGTAAAACTTCATCTTTATCTTTTATATGCTCCTGTAAATCGATTATCTGTTTTTCTAGCTCCAAAATTTGATTATTCAGTCCCATTATCTTTGTATCTTTATATACAATTTGTGCATACATTTCCTGCATATTAATCTCCTTCTACAAATTGATTAAAAAAATCATACATATAAATAATTAAATTTTTTTTTTTAAATATAAATTTAAAACGAATTATAAACATATATTTCATACCATGTTTTACAGCCACTAGAATACAAAATTCTGAGATATTTCTTAAGTCAATCTAAAACATCTGCCATGGGTCATACAAGCGTTGTGCATACTAAAGGTGAATTTCCATTGCAAAATTACACACACAAGAGAATTCTTAATTCAGTACAAAATCCAGAATCCTCTGGACCTTGGCCATTCCAGATTATCTGCAGTTTTTTTCCTCAAAAGACCCTAATCTAACGGTGTATGAATTTGTCTGCAGATTATTCAAGCCTGGAACACGTTTTCAATACTAAAATAGCAGATATATAAATAGAAATAAATTTTTTTTAAGTAAAATATTTTTGAATGCAATGCTACAAATTTTACTTACAAATCTTTTAATTTTTCTGTGTGGTATTTACTCTGAACAACCATTTTTTTGTGCTGTTTCATCAATTTGGTCCAGGTTGAACATATTGGTTTTTAAAAATTGAAGAGGCGGAAAGATAGAAAAAGTGAGAGAAGAAAAACACTGGTTAGCAAAACATCCGGATTTTTGACAATTCAGGACGTCCGGATTTTGGACTTTGTACTGTAATATTAAGGACCTTATGTACAATAATTTATGTTCAATCCAACTCTAAACAGTGATCCTTGAAGCACTCAGTCCATATTAGATATCATTAATTGCATAATAGGAATGTCATGGAAGTGTACATATGTGTTGGGTCAAAGATGAATTGATGGTAAATTTTTAAGATAGGGACTCATTGACTTTTGTCTCTGGCATTTGGGTGTAGTTGATTCTAGCTACGATGTTCCAGGGAGGATGCTATGGACCTCGTGAAGGGCTGCCTTAACTTATTCATTCATCAATGAACACCTGCATCAAGTCCAGGCATTCACAAGATCCGTGACTGTTGTCCTGAAAAATTCCAATTCTTCCTCTGCTGGCTCCACCACCAATAAAAACCAGATTCATAATTAATGCTCTGACCAATGCCAGCACGTCCCCGCATCCCAGTCCAGGGTGGCAACAAAATCATCGAAAAAAAGTTCCCTGATATTTCCCTGATTTCCATGATAGTGTGACAAAAATTTACATGATTTTACAAATCCCTTAAGAAATGTCGGGATCCATAATTGGTATCGATATACACTACCCACACGACAATAATTTTAAATATTTAGGGTCAGATGAGGTAAAAGAATCATTCTCCACAAATATTTGGCATTTTTTCTCATAGGATATTTTAACTGTTATTGTAAGGGTCGGAACCCTTAATGAAACTCTAACAATAGCAATTGAAAAAACTGGGGAAAAATTTTTTTGATTATGAACATTTTACACCTGTTTTTACATTATCCAAATATACATTGAAAATTAGTACAGCTTCAGTCCACGTTTAAAGCGGTGGCAACGATCTTGGTGCTTTTTTTTTGACGCACTTCTAGTAGCAAGTTAGGGCAGGTTAAGGTAACACATCTGCATTATGATTACTATGGTTTCCATGGCAACCTCTGCAAGCAAAAAGTTAAACCTTTAGACCCGGTAAACACATCCGGTTTTTCAACGTACGGCGCCGATGCGGTAAAGCAAGTGCGGTCTGAGATACATTAGATCCAGTGGAGTAGTACACACATGCCTCCGGCGCCACTGCGGCGATGTACATCCACCTTGCGTGTAATTTGTACCGCAGTTCCACACGGCGCAGCAGCTCGCCGCACACGCTTCTCTGGTCTGAAGTAATAAATAAATGGTTGATTCAGAAACGTCTATTTTGTTTCAAACTTTACTTTTTTAACACTAAGTTAGCAAAATAAACAAGTTTTCTTCGATAAAATATTTATCGCAAATGGCGCGAAATGTCTGAGTACTTAAGTCATTTCACGGCTATGTGTGCATAGTTGGGCTTCGGCGCCACACGTTGAAAAATCGGATGTGTGAACCGGGCCTTAGACTACGGCCGGTATAGCAGTTGTACCGTGATCGCTCCAAGGAAGAATTTAGACAACGACAGGCACATCAGTTGTACCTTAAAAGTTATAAAAATCGCGCCAAGTAAGAATCGCGCTAAAGGTTAAATTTTCATTTTGAATCTCTAATATTATAAACGGAAGTGTTTGTCAGTCTGTCTGTATACTGCACGAAAAGTCCTGACGAATCTATGGCACTTACATCACTAGTAGTCTGTATGTTTTGCAATTTTTGGGTTGCGGCGAATTTTAAAATTCAATCTAGAACATTTTAAAATGAATATAATGAAATGTAATTATTATAGAATACAACAGCATATATATATATATAGAAGATCACCGATTCTAAATTAATTTTTTTCCATTATTATTTTGAATTTCCAGCAGACGATAAAAAAACAAATAAACTTTTATTTGGAGTTATTTAGTTATTTTTTGCTATCCACTAAACCGTTAAAGAAAGAGTAACAATTTCGACGGATTTGAAATCTGCAGAAAATTTTATATTAGATCAATACCTCTAAATATGTTGTTGTTTTTTAAATAAATAAAATTTTTAAATTGAATATCTTCAAAAGTTTCACAAGAGATTGTGACGTTTACAGAGATTTTCAGAAAAAGTGGAAAAGAAAAAGAAAAAACATTTTGGTTGACATTGGTTTAGTTATTTTTTGTAAAATCGGGATCGTTAAAGATGGATTGAAAATTTCAACGGATTTGAAATTTGACACCAGATAGATACCTTATACGTTTGAATTCAACTAAATATTTATATTTTCACAAGAGATTGTGACGTCACCCCGAATTCTCATTTGGTGTGCGAAGCATACCAACAAACACCATGGGCAATTCCGTTATGGCTGTTATCCAATTTGCAAAGCAATACATAGTTCATTTTTTTCATAGTTTGGTTTTCTTTACAAAACCAAATGGGAATTCATTCCAATACGCTACGAATTTCCATTTGGTTTGCGAAGCAAACCCACACCACGGGCAACGCCATGATGGCCGTTATCCAATAGGCTACGAATTCTCATTTGGTTTGTTTCTCACACCGTATTCGAAACAATCACCGGGGGTTTAAGAGCAGCACCTAGGTAGTATGCACCTGACCCCACGAAAAGAACTGTCACATGCAACGCCGTGCTGGCCACGCAGTGGCTAGTATTCTGTTAAGTTCTTTCAAAATTCGTTGAACTGTCGGTTGATTCCATTGGTTCATTTGAAATAATTCCTTCCTTGGCGAATTTAGAAGTGTGGCAAAAAAGCGCCATGGCCGTTACACCGCTATAAACGTAGACTGAAGCTTTATCAAAAAATTCTATAAAAATGTAATTGCAAGCAAAAAATATTTATTTAATGCACACAAAAAACATCATTAGTTACACAAATTTGAAATTGTATACCACAAGTTGCATCGCTGGCCTCACGGCGACGAGACGCTCCGGTAGTGAAAACCACGGCGGCGGTTTTCGCTGGGTTAAAAAATTACGACTTCTTTTACGAGTCGAAAATTACAGTGTTCTTTATTCGAATTACAATTTCGGCAAAAACGATTTATTTGATTCTCAAAAGTACTTGTAATTGCGCATCTCTAAATAGGCCACAAACAACAATAATTAGAGTTTTCATAAAAATTTTAAAAATTCCCTGATTTTTGGTGAAAGTTGGAAATTTTCCCTGAGAATTCCCTGATATTTCCAGAATTAAAAAGTTCCCTGAGAATTCCCTGATTTCCCGGTTTTGTTACCACCCTGCATTCAATTATTGTGGTTAGTTGACCCCTCCCAATTTTTTATGGGCAGTGATGCAAGTAAGCAAGTTCATATACTTTGTATTGGCTCACATGGTTTCTATTTTCTTTTAAATCAGGGTAACAACATCTAAATGCTAAACACAATCCATATTTATAGTCTATCCATTAAATTATAAATTATGTTTTCTTCTAAAAGTTACAACAGAACCGTTATGCATAAATAATTTCATTTCACCGATAATTTTCTAAAAAGATAACACAAGTATAAATTATGTGAAACAATTGGGGCTGGGTAAGATTATGGTAAAATATTAAGTTTTGAAGAGACAACATGATATTATATAACTAGAAAGAGAAAGTAAGAATTAAGTTCCATAAATCATAATGAAAATTAAATATTTTAAGAGAGCATAAGGATATATATGGTTAAAAAATTATTAATTAAGAATTAAGTTCCATAAATCATAATGAAAAATAAATATTTTAAAAGAGCATAAGAATATGTATAGTTAAAAAATTATTTACTTTAGGTGATTGGTCAGGTGGAGCTTCAGAAGTTTTATCCTTTGGCCCAGCATCAGCTAGTGATGATATTAGACTATTCTTTTCATTCAATTGAAGGGTTAGATCATTTATTTTCTTCTCAAAACCATCAATAATTTTTTTTGATTCTTCCTCTTTTTTATCTAGTTGATGCTTTACTTGATCCAACTGCCGTTTCAACAGCAACACTTTCCCACGGCGAGACTGGTCAGATGAATCTGAACTTGAAGTGTCGTCAAAATCACAATCCTCTTTCTATATTTTTTAAAAAGAAAGTGTATAAATAACTTGAAAAAAAAATGCCAACTTCAAAAAACGGATGAAATAATTTGCTAAAGCAATGATGGATTGGTAGCTTCAATTGAACTAAACATATTTTACATTACTAGGGGGCTCCGCCCCCTGCTCGCTTACGCTCGCCAACCCCCGGGGATTGCTACGCAATCCTATTTGGTTTGCTTCGCAAACCAACACACCTTTTACATATGGCATTTGGTTTGCCTCGCAAACCAACATTCCTTTCACAGAGTGAAACTATCTGAATAATTTGTATTATCCTGATTTCACTTTACGGTCCATCACGTCACAGCGAGGGCTTCGCCCCCTGCTCGCTTACGCTAGCCGACCCCCTGGGATTGCTATGCAATCCCATTTGGTTTGCTTCGCAAACCAATACCTCTTACGCAAGAGTACATTCTGAGATATACTGCAATATTTTAAAAATTAAAAACTAATAGTAATAAGATATAGATACGGCAGTTTTTAAAAAAAATAACAAAAATGTCCCGATTTTTCTTGAATTTCAAAAAAATATTATCAATAACCAAATTAAAATTTTAAAAAAACTCGACGAGCTGCAAAAATTTACGTTGAGAGGTACTTGTTAAAAAAAACTCATGACTGAAGACTGAAAATTTTTATGTGTTTTGCTCACTCGCGGAAGAAATTTCGCTTCTTCAATTTTGACACTTAATAAACCCTAAACTAATAGCCGCATCGGAAAAAAATCTTAATAATTGTCCAGGGAATACGATGAAGAACAAACCATGTTAATTTTGTTTTTTTCCGATCAGTACTTTCTCGGGAAACTGTCTAAGAATCGAGCTAAACAACACAGTTTTCAATCCTGGGGCGGCTGCAACATTTTTTTAATATAGAGAGATATCAAAAATTTAATCATGTAGTGGAGAGATGTGATAATAAAATATTGTGGAATTAAAATATTGTAATATCTTGCAAGTGTGATGAGCAAAATTTTGGGGTAAATTTATGTGTGTATACCACTTTTAGTGATCAATTCTCCTGTGTTTCCTGCAAAACTAAATTTCTTTTATCTACTCAACTCTATATTGACCTATTTTTCCCATACATTGTATTCACAATCAAGATAATGAAATTTAAATTATGTATATTTTATTCCTGATAAATACATTCTAATATGAACCGCCATTATTATCAACAGTATATACCAGTACTAATGCATAAATACTAAAACATTATCTATAATAATCTTTTAGCATATACTAATCTATAGGAGAATATCAATTTCTGGATTATAAACAGGTAGTATAGACAAAGTTGGTTGAATATTTTAATAATTTAAGAAACAAATCAATATGTAAAACCTTCATTATTCCTTAGACTTTGTTTGGAGCATCCCAGGCATGCTCACTCTAAAAAAAAAGGTTTTGTAATGCTGAGTAAAAAAATGAACTGATCACAGAAATCAAAGCAACTTAGAACTAATTAAGTTCAAGCTGGGCTGACCAAACTTCCTGGAGACCAAAATGGGACATTGAAATGACAAAAACGAGACGGGGTTATGTAATATTTCGTATTCATGAAAAAGTAAGATAATAAATTCTTTCTGTAGATTATCATTAAAGCTGCAGTTTCGCCTACTTCATAGGATAGACATAAAACTTAAATTTAAACTACCGACATTGAATAACATACAGGCAAAACAAAAACTAGCACTACAGCTAAATAGAGACGTAAGAGCTTAAGAGAGTATGTTCTGGAGACGTACAAGTGTTGCACACACACAAATGTGTTTTTTATTTTCTTCAAATAAACCACAGCAGATATCAATACATAGTAAAGAATAATATGACTCTAAGATTAACAAATTACTGGGACACATGATATTGATGTGGGATTATAGGTTATTAATAACTTGATTTCAAAATATTTATAATTTCTATTAAAAATAGGACAAAATTGATCTTTTTAAAATGATGGGACATGTTGTAAATGTGAACAAGTGGCATAAGTGGACAAATACATATAGGATAGGATTAATATAGGATTAAGGAACAATCAAATCTGTAATTTATTCAATTTTATGCACATTAATTGTTTTGTTTAATATTAGCCATTCAATGACTATTTGTTGAAATAACATCAAGCTGCAAAAATTAAGATTTTCTCTGACAGTATGGTATACTATGGTGACCAACTTTCAATCACGAATTTAAAGGAGATTTATTCACAACAAATTTTGCTCAAACATCAATATATTGTGTACAGGAAATGAAATTTTTGACTAAACATTTCATGTTTTCTGAGTTTTTCCACAGAATTTCAGATGACAAATGCATCCTGTGATATACTAATTAATAAATTTAAGTAGCAATGTGATTGTTCAGGAACATTATCAGCACTAATGAATAAATAAACAAAGGCAAGATCCAATAAAAAGACCGGTAAATCAATAACAGGTAGATACATAAAGAAGTTACTGAGACCTACTTTTCAAGATTTTCTGAAAATACTTTATTTGATGACGACATCAAACACACATTAAAATTTAGCCAGTCACATTTTTAACAAAAAGATATTTCTAAAAAAAATCTATTTTGTTTTCCAATTTACTTACATGTAGATGTATAATATGGGGAAAAGACATACATGTAATAAAAACACTACTTATAAACAAAATTAATAGTAAAACACAGGTACAAAGAGGTACCAACCTTTGCAGTTCTTTCTTGCTCCTTGATTTGAGTCGACAAGTGTGCAATTTTTGCTTTAGTTTGCAATTTGAATTTCTGAAATTTGGAGGAAAGATCCTGCAAAAATACAAAACGTAAGAAATCTTTTTATACCATGTGAAGATAGTTTACTTTAAAAATTAATTTGATAGTAAATATAACAGAAATTTAATGTTCAATCTGTTCTTCTCATTATTAAACACACTGAATTGTGAAATAACATAATCTCCTCTTCTCTCTCTTTAATAACTCTTATTATTTAAAAATTCTCCAATTATTTTAAAAGCACTGGCCTTCATTCTGGCTTCTTGCAAAAGTGAAATACCCTTTAAAATTTGATCAAATTACATTAGAACAGGCCTCAAAATAGATTTTCTATTACAGGTGCACCTTGTGCACCTAAATTTTTAAATTAGGTGCACAGGTTATATATTAGATGCACATTTAAAAAAAACGTAATATAAGAGTATTAATGTAAACTACCTTATTAGTTGGGAATGTTTAGATAGGTTAGTAATAGATAGTAAATAAAAATATTTAAACATCTACATTCTCCCTTCTCAGGCGCACGGCTGTTGTGACAGTCGCTTCAACAGAGCCACTTGCAAAATGTTTTGATCATCGGAAAGTTCTGGTGGCAGTGGCACAAGTAAACCTTCCTCCTGTATAAACCCGTTACGCCCAGCGATTTTGTTTTTGCATAGTGTGTATTTAGGAATTTTAACTGCGTTCCTTTAGAGCGAGAGAGGTCGATACTAATATTTTGTTCAAACATCAAAATAGCATAAAACACGCACCCCCTCTTTTTTTTTAACGTTAGGTGAACTGTGTGCACCTAATGTAAGCGTGACCTAGCGGGAAAAAATTAGGTGCACAATTTTATTTTCATGTGCACAGTGCACCCGGGTATTTCGAGCCCAGCATTAGAACAAAAAAATTTATATGTTTTTAATCTGTACAGATGTGTAAATGGTATCAAGTAAAGCTTATTTCAATAAAACATACATGCAGAAAAAAGCTTGCTCGGTATAATTTGGCAAACATAATTTTGAATGAAAATGTAATTTAAAAAATTAATTTTTAACTAACTTTTTGTCCATAACATCTGAAAATCTTATACAATTTTAGCAAAAATGCTTGCAATTTATCTCTAACATGTAATATCATATCTAATATTTACATCATATTCTTTTGTTTTATCTTGGAAACGCTTTTCATTTTCACGAACTATATCTTTTAACTGTTGAACCAACAGTTCTTGTTGCTGCAGCTGCTCTTCATCTATTGCTCTAGGACTTGTTTCTTCTTTTTCCTTCAATAATGAGAATTAAAATACATTTACAAAATAAATAAAAATTTACAACATAAATACTAATTTCATGAAATGTTTATTAATGCATACCTCTTCATTTTCTACAGGTGTCAATCCAGCAACTTGTGATAATTTATTCCACATGTTTTATACAACTATGCAGATGCATTGAAAATATCTACAAAGAAAAAAAATCTATGAGAACTGGACTTATCAAACATAATTTTATGATTTAACACATACTTGCAAATAATTTTTGCTAAATACCAGAGAAACAAAAAAGGCTTTACAGAAAAAAAATACCAAAAAACATACAATTTAAGATCTATTATAATAGATGTGTAACAATTGACTAACTTCAGTTCAAATGCAGGAAATACTGAGGTTGAAGCAGTTTCTGCATTCAAATTCTTTCCTATGTGATCTAAGTTAGATTAAGCATTAAATGAAACATCAGCACAACTGCTTTAACTAAGTTTGCTTTTCAATAGATTTCTTATCTACGAGTTGCTCGGGAAGAGCCATGTAAGTCTATCAGTGCTATACTTCTGAGATGAAGCTGTGCATCGCTTGACCTACGAGGTTAAAATGTTGTTCTAGTGTTCTGCTCATTGTGACAGATCTGCTGTCAATACCTAAACAGCCAGTGGATACATGTCTACATTGACAGTTGATATGCAGGGTAAATTCAGTCTTTGTTCTTTTTTTGCTAGTAGATCCAGCTGAAGGAACCAATTCCACATTTGATGGTTAAATTTAGGAAATAAGAGTGATGCCTGATTGGTATATGGTCATAGCATCTGTCTGCCACTCAGGTCTCGAATTTGATGACTTGTAAGAGCATGGGTGTTGGTGATTGTCTGTTAGGAGTAATAACAGCTTGCCCATTGGGTGCCTTTTCACAAATAGCACCCAGTTAGTTTGCCTCTGTACTGCCACAGGCTGAACAGATCAATAGTCAGACATTAGAAAAAATATTAGTTTCTTTGATATACAACTAAGGGTTTGACTAAAATCTTTCACTTGTACTGATACTCTGATTCCTCAACAGTCCTGCAAGCCACTGCTAATTAAGATAAATCATCTACTTTACTATACTTGCCACATGAGGGTAGATCACTTGTAGGTTAACTACACAAACATGGATAATAAATCAAAATTATTATAGAATGGATTCCCTTTTATAGCTCACTTTGAGGAATAGCACTGCAGATATGCATGCAAAACAGGCATAGCAATTACCCAATTTAATTGGAGTGTAACACAATATAGATCAGCAAATTCTATTGTTTATCATAAATTTTAAGATTTTTTATCTATGATTGCATTACTAATCTAGGAGTGATTTGCCCTCCTATGGTAAGTAGATGGCTTATCTCAGTTAGCCATGCATGCATCCAGCTTCAAACAGGTTAAGGGGAATCACTGGAAGGAAACTATTTTCCGTCTCCCAGACATTTTGGGCTGAGGCAGTTGCTACATTCAGAATGACTACAGACCATTATTGCATTGTGGCTTGAGACAAAATAGTTTTATGGCTCAAGGGCCATATAATGTCAAGTAAATCCATGCCATAAAGGAATTCTGAGCAGTCCCACCTGTCCTCTCTGCATAGACACTGTGGTCATGAACACTATTCATCCTCTTTCTTGTTTTAACCAGTTTGCTAAGTAGTTTTAAACTATACAGGGAAGAAGAAACTCATTGTGCATTCTATCAATGATTTTTCAACTTTTGTTTTTCCTATAGGTGTAGCTTTGCTTTGTCTTCTATGTATATTCTTTACTGTATCATCTATTTGTGCTCTGTGTACTTATCGTAATGTTTCATGCCCAAGGATGTTGTTAACATTTCAGTTTTTTCTTAAATTAACTTGTCACTGGTTTAACTTTTACGATACAGCAGATTGACTTTTGTTACCACTAAAATATCGCTTACACCAGCAGTGAATGTTATCCCCTTTTAAGTAATCGCTGGCATCGATCACCATTTACAAGCTGTCAGCGACTGACTTTCTAGAGGATCCCTTATTTTATTTGTTGGCCCCCTACCCCAAGGCTACTTAAGGGCCTTTGCTTACTCCTTTACTAGCCTTGCCCTACCCTGCCGACCATGAGGTGTGAATGCTTTGGGGAAAGCAGAAAGTCAACAGGTGATATATCTTCTTACCAAACGATACTATGAAAGGAAAGTGTCATTCGTAAATGCCACTCACAGTCCTATCGCACAAGTTAGGTAATTAGGAATGGGGGCTCGGAGAATATCAGGAGAAAAGATGTTCCTGGAGACAATTGAAAAAATTTAATCGCTGCAGCGTAAAGGTTAATAATTGTTCAACACGTTTGTTAGAACTAGTCATGATGCAATCACAGAAATAAAAATATTTTTGCAGAAAAGAAACTTTTTCAACAGAAAGCAGAAAATTTTATTTTCATGTTGTGCAAAAATGTTCATTCCTCATAAAACTACAATACTAACTTCCAAGTAACTATGCTCAATTTGTGAGCTTCAAACATAAATGGATACAATAATGCAGTTAGATAGTGGGAGCAGGGTCAGGCATCAATTGCACCTAAATCTTTCCCCTCCGTTATTGAAATGTTCTACTTGGGGAACTACTTGATCTACTTGATCTTGGTTTAAACATTTTGTGTGGCTGTGTGCATTGCAATGAGTACGTCTCCATGGTACTTTGATAAGCCCATGTAAAAGTAAGAGTATTGATTGTGAACAGGAAGAATATATGGATGGTAGGTTGGAATTTATGGCAAACAAATTCAGAAATATTATGATTAAAATTGACTACTGAATAAAAAAAAAACTGGTCATTAAAAGGGAATACCCAAGTGAAAAATATGACTAACTGCAAATTTCAAGCCCCATTAGAATACAAATGTAAGAATATGAATAGAGAAAAAAATTCCAGCAAAATACTATCACTCAACACGTAATAAAAAATTCTATTCTACATTTTAGGTTTGATATTTAAGTTTAACATATGTTTGGGAAGACATAACTAAATTGTATGAATGAGGTTTTTTAGCAAAAAAAACTTCAATTTTAGTTGCTGTATTATTTGATATTTACATCCTAAAAACAAAATGAAATATTAGAATGAAAAGATCAACAATCGCATTTTAATCTGCTTTGACCACATGTAAAGAATGAGGTAGAATAAAAAAATTAATATATAATTGTCGTTGAAACATCCCTTCGTTAGAAATCAAATTATTTAAAAGCATTTTAATTTCAATATTGTAATTAGATATTGATACACGTTTAACCTTGGTTTGTTAAAATAAAAGTTGATAAATTTGCTATTACTTTAAAGAAAAATTATTACAAACTGCAAAAACAGTTAAATCAGGGATTCATCATTTGATGTATAGTGAGTTGGACTACTAGTTTTGTTCAAAGCTGCTAAACTTAATTTACTGTTTTTTCTAATTTTAATTTTAATTTTTTTTTAAATTAAGTTTAATTTTTCTGTTCAATAATTTTAGTTTACATAAGATTAGCAAACTTTTGACCACTACTGAAAGAATCAAATCAATCCTTTATTGAAAATCTTCTTTAATATTTAAAAACAATGTAATGGAAAAGTAAATAAGATTATAATAAGTTAGGAAATGTATGAGAAAACCTCATGACTTTAGAATAACTAATAAAATTAACAATAACTAAGATATAGAATGGGGTGAACCAGTTGGTCATTAACCAGATATTGCACATTATTCAAGAAAAATTATCCTGTTGCTAATACTGCTAATTTGTCTGTTGCAATTAAAAGATTTTTTTTTTGTATTTAGTGCTTGGTAATAAGGGATAGAAATTTGCAATAGTATAATTTTAAAATTTGATAGCTTTATAGAATTCTTTTTTCCAGGTTCAGAATAGTGATTTGATCAGTAATTGACCACCATGCATCTAGTTCCAGTTCCAACACAAGATTGATAAGCATTTATTCCACCAGAAGTAATCTAGCTGTGAGAATTATCAAACTAATTATTGATAAACACTCATTTGCTTATTTAACCGAAAAATATGGAATGGTCAGATACCAAGAGAAAAATCTCCAAATTTTTTGTAAAAAAGTTTAATTTTGGAAAAATTGTGTCCCAAACAAGAATAAAAAAAATTACAATCTTTTACAAAATGAATAAAATCATCATTCGCCCAGAATATGAGCAAAGAATTCTACAATTTATGTCAAGGGTATTATAAATAGAATAGCCAGTTGCGTCACGTACTACACACATTATTCAAGACTAAAACATTATGAGTACTACATATTGTTTGATTTTGTAAACGTATCCAACTTTTTTTTAAACAAACAAAGGCACTATGTGGTAGATTAAATAGCATAAATAATGCTTCTAATTGAAGATTTCACATTTTCTTTGTTTGTCACTTGGTCAGAATGAAATAAAAAACAATTATTCATGAAAGCACTTTTAATTAAACGATATTTCTAAAAATAAATTAAAATTATATGCAAAACGAGAAACAATTTATTCTACTAACAGAACACAAAACAAGAAACTTCACAAAAGATTTTGTCAGCAAAGAAAATTGCAAATCTTCTGCTATGACATACCTACATGAAAAGATTTATGTATGAAACTGTTTATTATTGTTTGTTGACGTTTCGTAAGCTCGAATTGCCATATCCATTCGAAGGAACATGACACCGGTAGTTAATATCAAATTGCGCACTCATATATTTTTAAACGAAACATCCATTTCAGAAATGTCTGATAATTTTTTAAGCGTTTCGTTTTTTTATTTTTGTAAAAATTTATAAATCAATAAAATATAAGCTAAAATAACGTTTTCTCATAACATTATGAAAACTAATTTTGACGTGCGAGAGATAAAAAAGGCCAATACCAAAGAGCAACAAATCTCCATTTTCAATCAAGTGGTGCATTTGCTTCGCCTCAAGGATATGAAAATCTTCGATACAAACAGCTTCTTCGTCAGATACATAGATTGAAAATGAGTGAAACAAAGCTTTTATTTTCTGAAATAAATTTGGTGTTGAACACATCACATATCTAGAATTCTTTCAATTGTTAGAAAAAGAAAGTAACACAAAGATAAAAGTATTTGTGTGTCAAAACTAATTAAATACAGATTTATTACAGGTTAGTTGTTTTGGAATTCCTTTGCTCTTGTTTTCCTGTTCTAAATCTTTACCTCGACTTTTATTCCATGTGATTTTCTAATTTTTTACTGACACATTTTGTGTGGAAATAACTGAAGTGTAGGTACCATGCACAACTCACAATCGAAACATCTTGACGATCAAAATGCCAGGTAATAAGTAGTACCTTATTCAGATAATGAAATAAACCATACCCTGCAGCTGGAATTTGCTTTTTCAAAAACTTTTATTTTCGAACATTGACCTATGAGTTTTTAATTGATATTGCAGTTTGCAAAATTAAATACCATTTTAGATTAAAAATGTTTACTATAGATCTACGCACCACCTTTATTTGTACAGTACTGTCTAGCTCTTTCAAGGAAGTAAAAATTAGTATTGTAATTACTAGTGAATAATGTAGACATTCTTTATTGCAGTGGTGGGAAAAGTTTTGTTCAAAGTAATTTCAGTTGAATATATTTGGATATTGTGAGTGTCGTACATATTGTAACTGATGATAATTCTCCTTTATTATGATAGCTTTCTTTATTTTCTATTAATCCTAGAAAATCTATCAATTTAATTAATAAAGAGGTAATTTAATGGGTTGTAATTTATATCTTGAGCATTAACCATTCAAGAAAGATCAGGAGTGAAAATCTTCTGCGTTTATGTGGAATTCTGCTTTTTCTTCTTCTGAGAAGTTCCGCTTTTTCTACAATTTTTTCTTCAGAATTAAATAATATGGAATTACAGCCAAAGAATAAACATTAAAAAAAAATAATCAGGAAAGAGTGAATATCCTAACTAAACTATAAAAAGTATGTTTGAAAAGATGGAAAAGAAAAATTGAATAAAGTGCTTCTGAATTATGAAAATACTTGCTTGTCATAAATACATAGTATTCTGTACCAGTGGTGCAGCCACAATGAGGGGGTTATGGGTTAAAGCCCACCTTTCCAAAGACAATTTGCATTGTTTATTGTAAAGAGAGTAATTCTAGAGCTTATAAATCTAAATAATTGGCAAAAATAAATGCTTATCATAAACACATATTCTTTACGAGTGGCACGTTCATATGAGGTTATGGGTTAACCTCCCTACTTCCAAAGACAATTTTTGTTTTTGTTTAGTGGACTATTTATAGAGTTTTATCAGACAAAATTTGCCTACCCCTCTCTGAAAAAATTTCTGGCTGCACCACTGTTCTGTACACACATTAGTACACAAATATACTATTTGTATTCAGCTATTTGTGTAGTTCAAAATAACACTGCATATATTTTCCTCTTTTTTACATTTTGACTGGTTTTATCCCTGAAAGATAAAGGAGGACAACTTGCTTGTGAGCTTACTGACAGCAAGTTGTAAAAAGTAACATTGGGCCAGTCCATACATGAAACATAGTAGATTAATAATTAACATCACAGTAGAGCAGTGATTGGCAAACCGTGGCTCTACCTTAAATCGATTACTATTTCAAAACAACAATTTTAAATACGAGTTAAGTTTCTCTATGGAGGTTTCAGAAATAGCATAGCGATGTTAGCCTTTATTTAAAAAGCTCTCAGTGCTGACGTAACAGAATTTAATTATTCTCCCTTTAATATTAACATTGGTGCTTTTGAAATGCAATTACTGGAGTTAAAATACAAAGAATTATGAAACCCCAAATTTGAATGCCTTAATGCTGACATGGAAAAATTGAAGAAAAATGAAAAAAACCTTTTTAATACAATGGAACAAATTTTACTTGCTAATCTTTTAATTTTTTTGTGTGGTATGTACTTTAAACATGTCCGTTATTTTGCATTGTTTCGTCAATTATGACCAGGTTTAACTCTTTCATTTTTAAAAATTGTCTTAAAGATGTAAAAAAGTGAGACAAAAAATGCAGGTTATAAAATTGTCCGGATTTCGGACTTTGTACTGTATAACTAATCGTATTAATTCTTATGGTTTTACAAAAATGTTTGATGAGACCATGCATTTAGAAACTCAAAGATATATTTCAGTAATTTATATCAAAAACACTGGATGGCCTTTGTCTAAGAAATTCTTAAACTGTACAACGTGGAGGAACCAAAATGAGGGTGACACTGGACCATGCCCTGGTGGGCCCTTAGTACAGTGGTTTATACGCATGGAAGCCAACTGTGATTTTGTATCGCGGGCAGACGGGGGTCGTGCGCTATACACTGTGATTTATCTATAAAAAATTCCTCCCGATAAAGTGGTTTCTACGCATTGAAAACTTGTGTGCTATAAGCTGTGACTTATATTCAAAAATATATTCCTTCTGGTACTGTGGTAACAAAAATAATCCTCATTTTCAATTCAATATCTTTATCTGACCAGGAATATCCCCATCAACATACCCACATAATGTTAAGTAAATTGCTAGAATAGTTCTAAAATCTCACTTATGGATAGGAGAACAAACTCCATTGCTTTTTCTCTCATCAAAAAATATCTGGTTAGTTATCACAATCATAGAAAAGGACTAATTTATCTGCAAAAAATCCTTATTTTCAATTCCATATACTGTACTAAGTCCCAAAAGTGGACATCTGGAATTGTTCAAAATCCAGACGTTTTGCTTATTGGTGGTTTTGTTTTTTAATTCTTTACATCATTCTGAGAATTTGAAGAAAATTTTTTTTATCTGGACTTAAATGATGAAACAGCACAAAATAACAGACATGTTCAGAGTCAATGCCACACAGAAAAATTTAAATAATTGCAAGTGAAATTTGTGGCTTTGTATTAAATGTTCCTTTTTTTTAAAATTGTTCCCATTTATGTACTACTGTATGCAAAGGTACATGGTGTGGATTTTGCTATATGGTGGTCATCTTAGAATTGCTTAGATTGGCCGCCATCTTGATTTGGCGACTAATGTTTCAAATAATGCATCTCCACCCAAGCATGAACCTTATCAAAAGTAAATTAAGAAATCGTCTTATTAACAAAACATGGAATGCTACTTGAAATTAAAAACAGAGACATACATACCTGACATCCAAACTTTCCAAGGAAATAGAAGCTCAATGTTCACATTAATTGCGTGTTTTGTCATATTTTAATGTAAAATATATTTTTTGTCAATAACTAAGATTATTATTATGATATCTAGTTTTATTTAATGTTAGTTGCTAGCTTATACCGACTCCTAATAATATGGTTCTTGAAAAGAAATTTGTCCGTAAAAAAAATCTTAATCGTTGTACTGCTGATCTTTGGCTCTTTTGACTAATGCGTTTGCCGACCACTGCACTAGAGTAACACAGCAGGCTTTTAGTGACTGTCTGGGATTAATTCCTAAGGATTTTTAACCTCATCTTGCAGTGTTCAGATGACGAGGTCGACACCTGAACTGGCATCTCACTCTCCAAACTTCTGCAACATGCCAACATAAGAAGGTTTGAGGCCATGACAGATTTAATGTGCACCAGTATATGATGAACTTTGGCTGGACCGAGTTTCGTACTCACAACCTTCCGATTGCTAATCCATTGCTCTTTCGACCGGGCTTGTTGGACAATCATGTGTCCGAATTTTCTTCATACAAGATTTGTGTACCGAAAACATTTTGTTCTTGCCTCCTGATATCCAAAGAAAGTTTTTCCCTAAAGCTAAACTACTGTATTGAAAAACTGTCTAATATAAAGAAGTATGAAAAATTTTAAAACATCCAATTCTATTTATTTCAGATCATGGAAGATCTACAAATTTTGCCTCCAGCCAAAAAATTAAAAGTTGACAATGCAACTTTTACAGATTCGGTTGTATCTACTCAAGATAAGCAAACCACACAAGCAACATCTACAGCGATTGTAAAAAAGGATAACAACAATGGAAATATTGATGAAAGGTACAAATTTAATTTGTTCTTAGGTGTTGTATGTTTTGTTACTCAAATCATATTTCTTTATAACCTAACCCTTTAATAATCATAAAATATACCAATCATTCTTTGAAATATTCGATTTACTTGACTGCATATTAAATCGACAGCTTATGAAATTACATATTTTAGAATTTAAGTGTAAGCTGTAGCAGTTAAGTGCATTAATCACTGAATTTTGATTTCTTATCAAGACTAAGCATTAATTAGTTTGCACACACACTATACCTATTTTTAAGTGCTCCAAACTTTATGTAAGTAATTTATCTCTACTATTATAAAAGAAAGTGTTTGTTTTCTGCCCACAAAGTCCTGATGAATCTGACACACACATTAATGGGATTTGGCACACAGGTAGTCCATATATTTTACAATTTTTGA
This sequence comes from Metellina segmentata, assembly GCA_947359465.1. Taxonomy (NCBI): domain Eukaryota; kingdom Metazoa; phylum Arthropoda; class Arachnida; order Araneae; family Tetragnathidae; genus Metellina; species Metellina segmentata. Next base: position 67,848,821 of record OX375875.1, on the reverse strand, counting down.
GTCACTGCGAGTTTTAAAATTCAATCTAGAAGATTTAAAAATGAATTTAATAGTTTTTTCACTGTTCTTTCTTTTGGAAATGAAGTATCAAAATTTAGACTTTTCTCCCTCAAGTCACTAATGACGTCAGCCTTTGAAACCATGCCAATTTTGTTCACCTTCTGTCTCGAATGGGAGTGAACAGATTCAAATGACCTTCATTTTTAATCAAGATTCTTTCATTTTGATTTTTTTAGAAACGGGTTAGAGTGAAACAAAAGAAATTATTAAAGTTATCACTGGCATTTTTCAGTGCTTTTTTCTATCCACAATCGTTAAAGATAGAATGTAAAGTTTAACTATTTTTAAATCTGCGGAAAATTTTACACCAGATAGATACATTATACGTTTGATTTTCTTTTAATAAAGAATTTATCATATCAATTAAATATTTATAGGGGAGACTGGGGACACTTGATCCCCAGTGTTAAAAACAACAATAATAAAGAGTTAAGTCTTGTAAACTTGTAACACTGGTACAGTTATTCTTAGTCTTCAAATCCAGCAACAAAATTTCTTTCAGCCATGTTTATTTTTATTACTAGGGGGCTCCGCCCCCTGCTCGCTTACGCTCACCAACCCCCGGGGATTGCTGCGCAATCTCATTTGGTTTGCTTCGCAAACCAACACTCCTTTCACAGATGTCATTTGGTTTGCTTCGCAAACCAACATTCCTTTAACAGAGTGAAACTATCTGAATAATTCGTATTATGCTGATTTCACTTTCCGGTACATGACGTCACAGCGAGGGCTTCGCGCCCTGCTCGCTTACGCTTGCCGACCCCGGGGATTGCTACGCAATCCCGTTTGGTTTGCTTTCTCAAACCAATACTTCTTTCGCAATTGATTTCACTTTTTTTTGCTTTAACACTTAATGCACCCTAAAATAATAGCCGCATCAGTAAAAAATCTTCTGTATCTTGTTCCCTGTACAATTTTAAGTAAACAGTGTTAATATCAAAACTTTACGATTGTACTTTGTCGGTAAACTGTCTTGAGAACAGAGGGAAAAAAGCGAGCCTTTTTCCTCGCCAAATAAAAAGAAATCGTTTTTATGGCAATTGTTGCTACGATAAATTTGATATCTGGCAAACCCGATAGTAGGAAATGCAACCCACTGCTGTTTGCCGAACCAGCTATGCGAACTGAAAAATACGAAATTTATGTCACCAACTTTTGATTGCATCGAATTTATTTATGAACCAATTTTAAAAATAATTGTACCGTAAGAAAGAGTACATTGTGAGGTATACTGCAATATTTTTAAAATTAAAAACTAACAGTAATACTATATAGATATGACCATTTTAGTTTTGTATCGGAAGTTACGATCTGAAAGTTCCGAAAATTGTATGACCTACTTTTAATTGCATCGATTTTGTTTATTAACCAATTTGAAAAATAATTGTACCATAAGAAAGAGTGTAATGTAGTGTATTCAGTGATGTTCTCAAATTTAAAAAATAATGGTTTTTGCCGTAGACATAACGGTTTTAACAAAACGTAGCGAAAATATCCGAAGATTCCGAATTTTGTATCACGAACTTTTGATCGCATCCAATTTAATTATTAACCGATTTCAAAAATAATAGTACCGTAAGAAAGAGTATATTCTGAGGTATACTGCGATATTTTAAAAATTAAAAACTAATAGTAATTAGATATAGATACGGCAGTTTTAAAAAAAAGTAACAAAAATGTCCCGATTTTTCCCGAATTTCAAAAAAATATTATCAAGAACCACATTTAAATTTCAAAAAAAACTCGACGAGCTGCAAAAATTTACGTTGAGAGGTACTCTTAAAAAAAACCTCACGACTAAAGACTGAAATTTTGAATGTGTTTTGCTCACTCGCGGAAGAAATTTCACTTCTTCAACTTTAACACTTAATAAAACCTAAACTAATAGCCGCATCGGAAAAAAATCTTAATAATTATCCAGGGAATACGATGAAGAACAAAGCATGTTAATTTCATATTTTTCCGATCAGTACTTTCTCGGGAAACCGTCTAAGAATGGAGCTAAACAACAAAAATTTCAATTCTTCGGCGGCGGCGGTAACTTTTTTTTAATATAGAGAGATAAGAAAAGATTGTTTGATTTCCTGAATTTGAACTTTTTTTATTGTAAGTGGTTTAAGTTTTTTATTTTTAACTAATTATAATTAAAGTAGTTATATATAATGATATTTCATACTGCCTTTTCTGACCTTATGAATAATACTATTTATGTGTAATACAATTTTTTTTCCAACAATATTTTCATGGTGCATGTGCATTGGGGATACATGATCCCCATCATATGGGGAGAGTTAATCCCTGGATCAAGTATCCCCAATGTCACACACACGCATATTTTTTTTTCTTTGTTTACTTTTTATTGGTGAAGTCATGCCATGTTTTTATAAACGTAAAGATGGTGTTGAGCCCAGTAAAATATCAACGTGGAAGGTATGCAGTCAGCAGTAAAGGTTGTGTTAGATGGTGACAGTATAAAGGGGCAAGAACATTTGGTATTAATGTAATGACATTAAAACGTTCTGTTAAAGAAGATGTTTTATACAAATATTTGAAAACATCAAGTAAATTACATCATGGACTTAATCCTATGCATTTAAGGAAGTTAACATTCCAGTATGCTGTAAAAAAGGGAAAAAAGATCCCTGAATCATGGAAAAAAGAAGGATGTGCGGGGTAAGAATGGTACAGAGCATTATGAATCATAATTAGTCATTGTCTCTTGGAACACCAGATGTAACCAGCCTTAATCGTGCCATTAGTTTCAACCAACACAACATTAATATGTTTTTGAAAATCTGGAAATGATACATACTAAAGAAAAGCTAGACCCACAAAAAATATGGAACATTCATGAAAGTGGCCACTGTGCATAAGCCACCAAAAGTAGTTGCTACCAAGGGGAGAATATCGCACTCTGACAAGAAAAGTGACACAGCTCAAAATTTGAACAATATCAAATTAAAGGACACTATAAAACTTATATTCAAATAGTATAAGCTTCTTTTAAATTTTAGGTAAGTATTTATGGTGGTAACTTCTGGGTCATTCCACATCAGTTCAACCAGGGTCCGACACCCATGGTCTCAGATTTTGATGAAACTTGGCATGTTTGTTCCTTTTATGGATTTAAGAACAAAATTTTTTTTTTGCTCTATCTCAAACGGCTTATGTTTTACAGCCTGTTAAAGTTTTTGGAATTTTGCAGTTTTTATCGATCAGACAGAGGAAACCCAATTTGTTTTTTATAGAAAATAAATTATATCTCCCTTGTTTATCAACCAATTTTAATGAAATTTTTTAAGAGTATACATCAATATGTAAGGAGTTCATAAAAAAATAAATTATACCTGCAAGTATCTTATACATAGTCAGAAAAAAATTCCAAAGTTCTATTTATAGATTTTAAAAATAAAATGGTGAGTTCTACACTAAGTGGAATATCTTCAAAAGGGTTAAGGACAGTCAAAAATTTTTTTTTGTATTCTTGTTCTAAAAAATATGCTCTACCACATGAAAAAATAAGATGAATGGTTTTTTCATTCCTTTATTATTTTTTCTCACTTTAAGATAGAAATCACTTAACTCACTAACTTTCTTAAAAACGTTAAATTAAAGTTACAATTTTAGTAAAATTTTAACTACAAATATCACATATATCAACTAATTTCAAATAAAATTAGACAAGGCTAACACAAATTTTAAATGATTAAATTAATAGAGTATAATTAATATTGTTAATCAGGCCTGTGTGTGTGTTCAAAAAATGTTTTAAAATAGGTTATCCACAATTATATCTTGAGATTATTTAGAAATAAGATAATTAATTTCCTTATTTTCAACAATTAGGTCTAATTAAAGTAAATAAAATTACACTACAATTTAAATTTAGTTTTAAAAGCTGGTTCTAAACTAGTCAACTCACTAACACAGTTACTTATTTCAAGAAATATTATAAGCAATAAAAACACTCAAGCTGTGACAAAAAAGACGTGTCTTCAATTTTGATTAGTACCTGATATGGTGTGTTTTGGCTGTTGCCAGTAGCACACACTTAATGTATGTTTGCTCAATACATCAAAATGTGATTTTATTGATTCACTGAGCAGGTATTGAAGAGGATTACAAAGACCTTTTTCATATATTATTTGTGAAGGAGCAGTAAGAGAATGTATGCTAAGGCATTGCCACAAATGTCCAGCAAAATATAACCTTGTCCAGTTTTTACAGTCAAAATTTGAGGACGATGATGATGAAGACTGTCGAGTACAATCAGTGAGTTTTGACTGATCGAACTGAAATGATAGGGTGCTCGAGCTCAGTTGATGAAGTTTGTAATAACTTAGTAGAAAAACTGAACAGGTCAATACCTAAATCATACATTGCTAAATCACAAGATTCACTTTTTAAAAGTTTAAAGGAAACAGTTTCCTTAAATACAGTTGTTATCTTTATGGATTTTAGTGAAAATTATGCTTTCACAATACAAGAAGAGGCTCAAGGTAACCACTGGACCTCAGATTCATGCACTATTCATCCTGTCATAATTCACTGAAAGGATGCAAGCAATAAAAAACTGAATTTACCTCTTTGTATCATATCTGATGACCTTAAACATATGAGATCCAAAATATATGGTATATGAGATCCAAAAAAGTGTAACTGCCTTTCTGAAAGAACTACCCATATATAGCAAACATTCACTACTTCAGTGACAGGTGTGCTGGGCAATATAAAACTAAATACAACTTCATTAATCTGTGTCTGCATGAAAAGAACTTTAAACTAAAAGCCCAGTGGTCATTTTTTACAACCAGTCACGGTATAAAACAGAATGTGACGGAATATGGGTTTAACGTAAAACGCTTAGCAAGGAAGGAAAGTATTTAATGACATCTGGACAGCCAAATTAAAACAACAAATGAACTTCTCGAGTTTTGCAAATCCAACATTACAAATATTAACTTCCAACTTATTTCTAAGACAGATCCTGAATGTTTTATTGCTTGTTTATGACAGCTTATGGTATTTTTTGTGAGGTGAATGCAGGCATGAGAATCTTCCGCGTTTCCGCGGATTTCCGCTTTTTGTGTTTTTTTCCATGTTTTTTCCGCTTTTCAGTAATTTTCCGCGGTTTTTTTAACGTGATTTTGGTCGTTTTTAAGAATATGACATCATCAGTGTTTCTAGCCAATGAGAATATATTTTAAGCTTTGAAAACCGGATGTTCTAGAGACGTTTTTATATACTCAGAGTTGCCAATTGCTCCGGAATTTCCGGAGTTTCTCCGCTAAAGCATCGAAAATCCGCAACTCCGCGTCAAAAATGGTTCACTCCTGAAATCGCTTCGATGCAGGCTCGGGCATGAGAATCTTCCAGATTTCCGCTTTTTGTGCTTTTTTTTTCATGTTTTTTCCATTTTTCAGTAATTTTTAGCGTTTTTCTAACGTGATTTTGGCCGTTTTTAAGAATATGACGCCATCAGTGTTTCTTGTCAATATTTCAAGCTTTGAAGAACCGGACGTCCTAGTGACGTTTTTATGTACAAAGGGGTAGGCTTGGTCCATGTATCTATACATCATGAAAACCCGGTGTGAGATCGACAACGCCACATCGGTTTGTCGATGCATCGTGATTTTTTTCGATCTCACACAGCCATCCAATAGCTAGCGCAAGTTTCGCGGTCATCGTGACATCGCGATTTTTTCCGATCTTACTCAGCCTTCCTTAAAGCTACGGTTTCGTATGAAAGCGGAGCGGTTATCTAGCAGTTGTGATACGTCATGATGCCGCAGGCATACTAGGCGGTCGTCTTAACAGAACAGAGGCGTCAACTTAGACGAACAAAATACGGTAGAGAATTGGGCAATACAGACGGCTGGCGTGGTAAACAAAACAAAACAAAGCTTTTTTATTCTCTTGTCCAAGTTTCTAACTTCGGGATCGTCGAAGATAGAGTGAAAATTTCAACGGATTTCAAATCAGCATAAAATTCTACGCCAGGTCGTTACCAAAAATAGATTTTTGTTTCAATTATTTACCATTGGTAAAATAATGAATTATTTATTTAAAGAAAATCACACAAAAAAAAAATAATAATAATCTAAATAACGCTAATCAAACTTTTTTTTTGTTTTGCTTCCTCCGCTCGAATCGCTTAGCGCGGGAAATGAAATGTTGCCGCTACAGGAGAAAAAACGCTCCCCAACTGTTTGAGACCACTTTGACGATCGTCATGGCGGCTCCGCTAATTTTCGTTACGCCCACAAGCAACGCTCTCTAGGAAACCAACGCCATCTGTTTGTATAAACGACGTTTTAGTGACGTCATCCACAGCTAGATAACGGCTCCACTTTCTTATGTAACCGTAGCTTTAGCTACCGCATGTCTCGCGGTCATCGTGACATCGCGATTTCCCCCGATCTCGCTGTTTTACGGTGTCACGATGTTGTCACTCAGCGCCAACGATTTCGATCTTATCTTAGCGCATTTGCGATATCTGATTTGCCTAATCAGTATTTCCAGCAGAAATTTCGTGTAATTTAGCATCATTGGGGGAAAATTTGGGTATCAGTTTTGGTTTAGATCGACACAATAATTCCGATGTTTATTTAAGCGCATGTGCGATTTTCCACCATGATACTTAGCTTTTTGATGCCGCGATGAAAGGCTTACTAATGAGAGTCTTTAGTAATAGTTAATTTTTTTTATTTCTGCGCTGTTTTTTTTTCGGGAATAAGGTCACAGGTCACACATATAAAGATTGAAAATTTAAGTTTCAAACTGCGAGGGAGCGAATAATTCTTCATTACTTGCTAAATTTATCTAGGTTTTTTTTTTTATTAAATTTTTTAATTAGTTAATATTTTTTTTTTCTTTAAGAGTATTTAACAACAAAATAGTTTTGCAAAATCTGGTATTTTAACTATCTGTTTTCATTTCTTTTTTATAAATGAGAAATATCTCATAAAACCATTTGTATCCTGAACATGACTTTCCAATTCTCTTTTTAGCAAAATTGAAATTCAGTATAATTTAAAAATTTTAAAACAAAAGTGATTTTTTTCAATTTTAAGTTGAATCCCAAAACCTCATTATTGTTCGCATTTATAGCAATGAGATTTGACACACAGGTAGTCCAAATTTTTTGCAATTTTTGGGTCGCGACGAATTTTTAAAATTCAATCTTTAAGATTTTAAAATCAATTTAATAGTTTTATTCTCCACCTGGTACTTTAAACGCAGAGGACTTTTTCTACCCACGTGACCTTGCAGTCAGGCCTTGGAACAGTACCAATTTTTTCATCCTACAGAACGCGGATAAAATAATTTTTTTTCGTTTCCGCTTTGATTTTGCTTGAATTTATGATTTTCCAGCCAGACGATAAATCTTTTAACTGGGGTGAGTTCTTTTTTCTATCTACTCGACCGCTGAAAAATTGCATTTTCTATGAATTGTGGAAAATTTCTTTTTAGTTTGATACCTAAAATATGATTTTCTTTAAATAAATAATTTTTTAATTGAATATATCTTCAACGGATTTGAAATTAGCGGAAAATTTTACACCAGATTATTTTTTAAATGCACAATGCAGATCTTTATTTATTTATTATTTTTTTCCTACCACGTCTTTTTATAGCAAAGAAGAAAAAAAAGAACTTAAAATGAGCATCAAGCAAAAAAGGGAGTTTTCAATCCGGCAGCAGCAATAAATTTTCCTCTTTTTTGAAATTTAGCATTCTCATGCCTGGGTGAATGCAGAAGAAGATTCCACTGTAAAATTTTTACATCCTCATGGACTATCACCATTATTTTTCTGACCCAAAAGGGAAGATGAATGTGTTGTACTGATCCCTCATGTCATTGCAATTGTGGAACCTTTAAAACAATGACTGGAAAAACTTACAAATTCTCTCAAGTATGCATGATGCATGTTCAATCAACCGTATGAAAACACTGGAGAAAATTAAAGAATTATTACCTAGAATTTGAAATATTTCAATGGTAAGTTTTGTAATACATTTTTCATTCCAGAAGCATTATAAATATTCAACTTTTATTATAATTTCACTAAAACTGTAATTTTAATTTAACGACTTCAAGAAAATGAGTGAGTCAAGTGATTTCTATCTTTAAAGTGAGAAAAAATAATAAAGGAGTGAAAAAACCATTCATTTTATTTTTTCATGTGGTAGAGCACATCTTTTACAACAAGAATACAAAAAAAAATGTTTTGACTGTCCTTAACCCTTTTGAAGATATTCTACTTAGCCTAGAACTCACCATTTTATTTTTTAAATCTATAATTAGAACTTTTGAATTTTTTCTGACTATGTATAAGATACTTGCAGGTATAATTTATTTTTTTCTGAACTCCTTACATATTGATGTATACTCTTAAAAAATTTCATCAACATTGGTTGATAAACAAGGGAGATATAATTTATTTTCTATGAAAAACAAATTGGGTTTTCTCCGTCTGATCAATAAAAACCGCAATATTCCAAAAACTTTAACAGGCTGTAAAACATGAGGTGTTTGAGATAGAGCAAAAAAAATTCATACGTGCTCTTAAATCCATAAAAGGAGCAAACATGCCAAGTTTCATCAAAATCTGTGATCATAGGTGTCAAATCCTTTTTTTTCTGGATGGATTGACCCTTCTATTATATTCTATAGAATAGCAATATAACACGCTGCGACGTCTCATACATATTTTTCAATGACATAACATCAAAATTTTTATTTTTTGACTAGTGTCAATTTTCTTGTTGGGGTGCGATATGTTGACGATTCACTGGAAAGTGATAGCAATTACAATGTTCACGATTCAACAGAAGCAGAATCACTTTATGAATTTTCCGATGAAAATTAAGACACCCAAGATGTATCTTTTAATGAGAAGGATTTTGTAACTGAAATTTCCAGGAGGAAGAAAATTATTGGAATTGTTGGCAAAATTAAGAAAAAAAATTTATGTTTCCGAGTTTTTTGAGAAAAAAAGGATCAAGTGTCAATCAGTTTATATATCCTGAAAAAGTCGACAAAAGCATTGTTGATAAAGAGGATTGTGTTAAAAAGTTGCCAAAACCTATGTTAGGTGAAACACTCCAAACAGCAACAGTTTTGACATTATGTGTTTGACTTTTATGTTTTGAAAATATTCACTAGGTTTTTTTTATACAAATAGCCTAGGCTTTTGTATTTGTAGTAAATGTAGTGCTTTTTCAAATGTTTCATTTGACATAAAAATGCAAATTCTATTTTTGTTTCCTTTGAATTGTTTCAATGTGTTTGTGTGAGGGATCTCGTCTCCCCTTGTAGAGCATCTCGTCTCCCCATAGTTGGGATAATGCATTTTGTTTCTCCCAATGTTGAAAAAAATTTATATAAAATTAAAAAATTCATTTATGAAAATCAAATAAATGTTATACCAAAGAATACAGCTGTGCAATTTATAGTGATTCAAAACATTTAAAAAGTAACAATATTTTATTTTGATAAAAATTAAAAACTGCAAAAAGGGATCAAATCTCCCCAGTCTCCCCTATTTCTTGGTTTGCGAAGCAAACCAACACCATGGGCAACGTGACCCCCATGAAAAGAACTGTCACGGGCAACTCCATTCTGAACTCCGTGTGCAACGCCGTTATGGCTGTTATCCAATAGACTACGAATTCCCATTTGGTTTGCGAAGCAAACCAATAACCCCACAAAAGCAACTGGCACGGGCAACGCCTTCCTAACCACGCAGTGGCTAGTAATTATATATTGTGAAAGTAATGCAAAAATCTGCAATATGAATAAGACATTTTACTTGCTCAATACAATATTTTAGTACAATTTCTGGAATAAATCTGAAATCATTTTGTTTCCTTTATTATGTTTTGGATCTTTGGCCATTAAACTGAGCTTATCTTTTTTACACTCACAGTTATCAGAAGGCTTAACTGTTCTGATGCATGTACATTGGCAATTTATGACACCATTTGCTGTATATTAGGGGATGATAAAAAAAAATTAGGAGCCAGGACTTTTGCAATACATATACTAATATTTTTTCAAATACTGAGTATATTGCAGAACTCATTACACACACAGTAAATGTTATGCTATTTATAGTGTAACTGAGGCAATAAAAAATAAAAATTTTCTTTCCACCTTAGACATTTTGCTCCATTTTTGACCTTTTATGGCCTATGGTTTTCCAGTCTTTGAATCCTGAATCCGTAAATTGAATCCTGATTTTTTTTCAAGTAAAGCTACTTTTGAAGTTTTGGCACTAAGCCATGGCAACTATGAAAGGAAAACATTAGAATCAGTGGCTTTCACTTTGTCTTAAAAACCTTCTCTGGCTCCAATTTTCAAGAAAAACTTGCAGATATATCTCTAAACACTAAAACATGCTTATTTTGCACACACCATATAATTTTGTGTAAAATATTGCCTCATCGGTTTCACCGAATTCAAACTGCCATCAAGCATATTCCAGTTGTAGAAAGCAGAGTTATTTTTCTGTTTTAAACTGTTTTTTAAAACAAAATATGGCACAGTTGTCACTAATTTAGTTTTTTTTTTTTTAATTATTTTTTGTTTCAATGTTAATTTTTAGGCATTTTTCATTTCCCACAGTTGATGTTGGTTTTTATGTCATAAAATCTTCTGGGTTTTTTTCTTCTTGGATTTTGAGGCATGATAATACAAAAGGTTACTGTATGTATTAAACATTTATTTGAAATATACATTTTATTATATTTTCCATTATATTTGAATTAAAATTCTATCTTGTATTGGGTTTTCATAGGCAAATGTTTGAATTCTATGTGACTAAAGTTATTTTATTTGAAATTCTTATTTTTTAGATTGGAATATAGTTACACTGAAGAAGAATTAGAAAATAATGACTCCAATTATTTCCGGTATACCTTTTTACTATTTGAGCTATCTCTTAGTTTTAGTACACATAAATTGTTTCATTGTTTTGTCATTTTTTGAAGCAACTCTCAAAAGTTGACCTCTTTTATTTCACAAGGTTGCTACATATTGAATTAACATAAAATCTGTTTCAAATTTTGATTTTATCAAAAAATCACATGAATTTAATTACATTTCTTTACTTTTTGGTCAAACATTATAACAATATTTTTATCCGCTGCATTAACTTTGTTACAATTTCTTTGTTGCTAATACTTAATCATGATGAGACCTAGACTAAGTTCCCAAAACTATAAATAACCCATTGTGTTGCTTCAGTGCAACATTAATTAACTACTTATTAAGAAACCATGTTTTTCAAGTCGCATGGTAACCAACTTCTGTTCTAGAAGCTCTCTCACAGACATCAATACAATCCAAAATATGAAAAGCAGTTGTGGCTAAACAAATTATAAGTTCTTAATTTCTCTTAACAAAAGTCTTCTATCTTGCGTGCCTTCTTAGTCTTACCAGATTGATGCTTACCTGAGTAGTTTTATACCATTAGAATGCAATGACAGTCTAGGGTGCCTTGTGGGATTCCAAGAATTTGAGGTGAAACTGACCATGTTTTGCAGATTTTTTTATTTGTATGAAGAGTAAATTTCCATGTTGCTGGGTTGATCTCTTTTAAACACTCCTTAGCAAATCGGTTATCTCATTACCATATAAACCAACTTGAGTCTGCATCCACTGTAAGAAAATAAAAGTGTGTACCATTTCCAACAAAAGTAGAATAATATCTTATTTTGTTTATAGTTATGTACTGATTAACTTGTATAGATTCATGTAATAGAGAGAGAACTACACTACCTACCAATAAATATTTGGACACCTTTGATAGAAAATAAAAACAAAATTTATTCATATTCAATAGTTGGTAGTCTCCACAAGGCAATTACAGCCTTAACCCTCAGCTGCATGCTTTCCACAAGTCCTTGTATGACGGCTAGTGGTATTTTCTGCCACGGCTTGGAGAAGACATGCAAGTTCAGTCACCGATTTTGGACTGTTGTTCACTCCTTAATTTGGTGATCCTACTCATCCCAGAGGTTCTCAATAGGGTTCAGGTCTGGGCTCTGGGCAGGTAAGTCCATTCGGTTAACCCTATTGTCACCATACCAATCCATGGTGGACCTCGCAACATGACAGCTGGCGTCCTGGGAACTGCCACAACGTAAGAAGCACACTGTCATCCAAAATAGTACAGTAGGCCTCGGTGTTGAGTTTGCCATGAATTTGAACCAAGGTCCCAGTCCATAACAGGAGAAATGCCCCCAGACCATAATTCCAACGAACTTCACTGTGGGCACAATGCATTCTGGCAGGAGGCGTTCTACAGGCAGACGCCAGACCCAGACTCTGCCATCCGAACAGTAGAGGGTAAACCTTGATTTGTCGCTCCTGAGAACTCGTTCCTCTGATCTATGGTCCACTTTCAACGTGTTTTGCACCACATTAACATAGCAGCATGGTTAGACTTTATGATCAAAGGCTTATGGGCGGCTGCACGACCATGAAAACCAAGCAGATATGCTTCCTTATGGACGGTATTAATCGAAACAACACTCCTGGATGCCTGTTCCTGGAGTATGTGGGCCATCGGTTGGGTGCGGTTCTTCCGAATTTCTCTGGACAACACCATCAGTCTCTATCTCACAGTTTCATGGGTCTGCCCACTCGAGGCACATTCCGACAATCACCACTCACCTTCCACTTCTGAATCACATATGCCACTGTCGATTTTGGGTAATTCAGCTCGCTAGATATGTCCCTTAAGGATCGGCCATTTCTGTGATTCCCGACGATTACACCTTTCTCGAAATCAGGTAACTGCACTTCCTGGCATAGTGCATGCCACTAATGCCAATGTTGTTTCCTACATGATATTTAACTGTGGAGGGTGTGATGTATATCAGAACCGCAGATATCATCACTTGCATCGCTGTCCAAGTACTTATTGGTAGATGGTATATATCCTGTATTGGCTATAATTCTGAATTTGTAATATCTACAAAATAGCACTTAATATTTTGTTCCATTACAATAGATGTTATGCAGATCTTTCAATCCATCGAGTCATGATTGGTGATTATTCAAGAACACAAACCTATCGAAAAGCGATACTTACTAACTACAAAATGTTTCACCAGAAAATAGTTCTAGATGTTGGTGCAGGCACAGGTGTGTTTAAGCAATTATTTTCTAAGTCAATACACATATTTTGTCATCTTTTTATTGCTTATTTATGAACTTAGTATCTAAACGCTATATATAAATTTCAAGTTTATCTCTGACTTACACATATTTAATTGTCAGTCAGTACAATTTTAATTTCACAGTTTATTTATTATTCTTCACTATATTTAATGTTCAGAATAATTAATTCTGTTAACCTCTTGACTATGGCCGATACAACAGTTGTACCTTGATTGCTCCAAGAAAGAATTTAAACTATTGCCAGTACAGCAGTTGTACCCTGAAAGTTATAAGAATCACGGCAAGAAAGAATTTTGCCAGTTATATCTACAGCCATAGTCAAAAGGTTCAGTTATACAAAATGGGCTTGTCGGTCAAAGACTTAACGAGCCCTTCTGTATAAAAGAATGAATTGTTTGGCGTAAACTAAACAAATAATTTTGATATGATAAAGTGAAAAAATTGTACGAAATGGGAATACCCTTGTCTACAAATATCAGGTCTTTGTTTACAGCATTCCAAATGTCCTACTTTTACTCTTTGTCATTGATGCACAGTGTAGAGAATTGACATTTTTTGAAAAAATTTAGTTTCAATATTTTAGTTGTGTTTACAAAACACCGGTTTTCATATCTATTATTATAAGAGGAAGTGTTTCTCTGTGTTCTGTGAACAGTGTCCTGATGAATCTACGGCATTTACAATAATGAAATTTGGTACACAGGTAGTCCTAATTTTTTTTACGATTTTTGTGTGCAACCCGAATTTTAAAATGTAATCTTGAACATTTTAAAATTAATTTATTAGTTATTTCACGTTCCTTTTTTCTTTTGGGGAAGGCTAACTTGATTGAAGAAAGAAGAGGATTTTACGTAATTTTTTACCACTGACGTCACATTAAAGAAAGGGCATATTCTGCGTTTTTGTTCTAATGCCAAGTTTTCCGACTCTAGCATGTTTGGATTTACATTGTTGATTAGTACCATTTTCTTGCTAGCTATTTCAACTTTGTCATGGGTAGGCCTGGGCGATGTTCACATTTTTACATCGCGATACATCGACATTCTAACATTACGATATCGCGATACATCGCGATGTTAACCATGCATTTTATGCATAGTAAAAGCAAAACTTTGTTTCTACATCACTAGATATATATGTGTGTGTGTATGTGTGCATAAATTTTTTTTTTTTAAGTTCTTTCTTTTCTTTGCTATATAAAATTGTGGTAGGGAAAAAATAATAAATAAAGATCTGCATTGTACGTTTAAGAAACACGCATGATTTAAAACAAGATTTTGCATATATATATGTATGTGTGTTCCACGCACCATATGTGATAAAGTACATTCAAAAATTAGCATATTTAGAAAGAGAAAAACTTCTACATAAATAGAAATAAAGGGGCATTTGATTCCCCTTAGTAATGATGGCATATATAACCTAGATTTCCACAGAAGTTCGCAACAAAAAGGGATGCAAACGGATTGATTGTAACATCAAGAATCAAGAGAGGGTTTTCAGAATGAAACTTGAAATGTGCGAAATAATTTTTGTTTTAAAATTTTTAAATTGTACTGAATTTCAATTTCACACACACAAAAAAAAATTAGGGAAATGAAAGTCATTATCAAGACACAAACGATTTTGAGAAATTCCTCATTAATTAAAAAGAAATGAAAACAAATCTTTAAAATTCGCAAATTTTGCAAAATTATTCTGTTCTTAAATATTTTTAAGCAAAAAAAAACATTAACTGATTAAAAAACGTAATATAAAGCTTACCTAGATAAATTCAGCAAGTAGAGTAGAATTATTCGCTCTCTTGCAGTTTGAAACTTTTACATTTCAATCTTTATGTGTCACCTTATTCCCCCCAAAAAAATCAGTGCAGAAATCGAAAAATTAATTATTAAAAAAAATTCTCATTAGTAAGCCTCTTATCACTGCATCGAAAATCTAAGTACTGTGGTGGAAAATCACACATCCGCATAAATAAACATTGGAATCGTTGTGTCGATCTAAACCTCAATTTCCCCCAATAATGCTAAAATAACGCGAAATTTCCACTGGAAATACTGATTAGGCAATTCAGATATTGCGCATGCGCTATGCAAACATCGTGACACCGGAAAACCATGAGATACTGGTTTGGCAACTCAACGTGAAAATCGTGAAACCAATGTGTCGATGTCGATCTCACACCGATTGGCCTAGTGTGTTCCACACACCATATATGCTCAAGTAGATTAAAAAATAGCTTATTTAGAAGGAGAAAAACTTGAGCATGAAAATAGAAATAAAGGAGCATTTGATTCCTCTAAGAAAACATTGAAATCGTTGGCGCTGAGCAACAACAGAGACATCAGGACATAGGAAAAACGTGATATTTGTGCTCCGGGATTGGCTGCCTGACATCGGGATAAACCGCGATATCACGCATGCGCTTTGAAAATATCGAAATCGTGATATTTTTGCTCTGGGATTGGCTTGCATGACTATGAACCGATATATCACGATACATCGTCAGCGTGGAAATCACGAAACTGATGTCGTCCTCAAACCAGTTCAATGTATCCACAATGTATCGATACATCGCCCAAGCCTAGTCATAGGCAAAGACTATTTGAGGTTTTTTATCTTCGTTATAGTTAAAGAGATAGAGTAAAGATTTCAAAGGATTTAAAATCTGTGGGAAATTTTACACCAGATCGATACCTTAAATATGATTTTCTTTAAATAAATCATTCAATTGTCACCCGTGTGATGTGTTATGTCGTCCATGTCATTCTTTTCAATATATTCATTATCAGTAAGATTTAATGTGTTCAGCCCGATTTTTAAATATTAATGTCAAATATTTTTTAATTTATTTTTTGGCATTTATTTATTACTAACTAGCCACTTTGAGGCCATCACAGCGTTGCCTGTGGTGTTGGTTTGCGAAGCGAACCAATTGGGAATGCATAGCAATCACTAGGGGTTGGCAAGCATTAACGATAAGTGGTCACACCAGATCCCACGAAATGAACTGTCACAGGCAACACCATGCTAGCCACACAGTGACTAGTATCTTTTACATGTTAAATTACTATAACTATGAATCTTCAACTAAGACATTTTCATAATCAAATAGAATTATTTAAATTGTACATCAAATTGCAAAAACAAAAAGAAATTAAAAATAAATCTTGTTTTCTGCTCAAAGTGTTTAAAGATTTTTGAAAAATACATTGTATTATTTTCTTTTATTATGCGATCTGTTGTTTTCCTTGCTTTTTTTTTCATTCTGCTTAACAAGGTTTTTATACTTGCATACAATACTTTATTTTTAATGGTTGTTTTATATTGTCTAAATTTTATATTTGGGATTCAAATTTAAACTCTGAAATCCTATTAGTGAATTCTGTTGTGTTTTACTGTTTTTAGAAATCATTTAAAAATATAGGTTGCTTATTTTATGACTGGACTTGAGAATTAATTAAATGCTCATTGTTATTTATATATACTGTAAATTAATGTACTGAAACAAATTGTTTTAGGTATCCTCAGTTTATTTTGTGCTCAAGCTGGTGCAAAGAAAGGTATGTTGTTTTATCTTAACTAGCAGAATTACCCTGCATTACTCAGTAAATAAATTGAAATTCCTTTTCATCACATGTAACAATTATCATGCGCTAAAAAGGTACACTTGTTAAATACACAATTTCACAACTGTAAATAAATGTCATACTCAGCATTTTACATTTTTGTAGAATTTCAATTTTTAGTAAGAAAGAAAAGTATCTAGAGATATAAATGTTACCACCCAGAAAATGCATAGAATAGTTCTGAGTTTGCATAAAAATTCCTTGTATGTCATTTAAAAACGAGTTTCACAAAACTAGCGTACAATGATTAAAAATTTAAAAAATACTAATTAATCATTATTTATCGTGATTACAGTTTTACAAAAAATATCACATTGAAAATCCAGAAATACATCAAATTTTAATAGAAAACAGATTTTCAGAAAGCTTTGATCAACAAATTTTTCATTACAGAATACAATGAAACTTCTATTAACTGTCAGGCACAGTGCCAGGCCCTGGCACTTAATCAAATAGAAGGATAACAGAAAAACCTTAGAACCCCCCCCCCCATTCATTGCACATGAACATATGAAATGCAAATTCATTATGTGCAAGAGATGTTTATGAACTAGAAATACACTGTATATATATGTATTTTATTTTACATGAACAAACAATGTAGTTTACATTAAGTACAGTATAGCACATATTGTTACATGAACTTATGCTTTAGATATACATACAAATTCAAATTTTAAAATTGGCAGTCCTTTTCTTTTGCTTTTTGGAGGCTCGTGCTTTCTGAACTGCAATGTTCTGCAATAACGGACTGTCGGTTAAAAGAGTTTGGAAGTTTCGCTAGATTCTTGGAATATAATGCAGACACAATTTGTAAATAGCAAATATTGAAAAATAACACGGTTTCTTTATATACCCTTTCTATTTTAATAGGTTTAGTTCTGTTCATTTTATTTATAATGTTTTATTCTCTTTATTGTTTCTCTCTATATTAAAAAAAAAGTTGCAGGCGCTGCAGGATTGAAAACTGTGTTCTTTAGCTCGATTCTTAGATGGTTTCCCGAGAAAGTAGTGATCCGAAAGAAAAAAAAACGAAATTAACATTGTTTGTTCTTCATTGTATTCCCTGGACAATTGTTAAGATTTTTTTCGTATGCGGCTATTAGTTCAGGGTTTATTAAGTGTCAAAATTGAAAAAGCAAAATTTCTTCCACGAGTGAGCAAAACACATAAAAATTTTCAGTCTTCAGCCATGAGTTTTTTTAAAAAGAGTACCTCAACGTAAATTTTTGCAGCTTGTCAAGTTTTTTTAGAAATTTTAATTTGGTTCTTGATATTATTTTTTTGAAATTCGTTAAAAAAAATCGGGACATTCTCGTTATTTTTTTTAAACTCTCGTATCTATATCTTATTACTATTAGTTTCTAATTTTTAAAATATCACTGTATTCCTCCGAATATACTCTTTATAATGGTACAATAATTTTTGAAATTGGTTAATAAATAAATTCAATGCAATCAAAAGTTGGTCATACAAAATTCTGAATCTTTGGATATTTTCGCTTTTTGTTAAAACTGTCATATCTGCAGCTTAATTCTATTATTTTTTAAATTTGAGAACATCACTGAATACATTACATTACACTCTTTCTTATAGTACAGTTATTTTTTAAGTTGGTTAATAAATATAGTCGATACAATTAAAAGTTGATCATACAATTTTCGGAACTTTCATATCGTAATTTCCGATACAAAACTAAAACTAACAAATCTATATCGTATTACTATTAGTTTATAATTTTGAAAATATCGCAATATACCTCAGAATGTGCTCTTTCTTATGGTACAATTATTTTAAAAGTTGGTTCATAAATAAATTTGATGCAATCAAAAGTTGGGCACACAAATTTTGTATTTTTAGTTCGCGGAGCAGATTCTGCATGCAATTGTGAGTTGTATTCTTGACTATCAGGTTTGCCAGATATCAAATTTATTGTAGCAACAATTGCCATAAAAAAAGATTTCTTTTCATTTGGCGAGGAAAAAGGCTTGCTTTTTTTCACTCTGTTCTCAGACGGTTTACAGAGAAAGAACGAAGTACAGATCATAAAGTTAAGTGATTAACACGGTTTACTTAAAATTGTACAGGGAACAAGATGTAGAAGGTTTTTTACTGAAAGTAAAAAAAAGAAGTGAAATCACTTGCAGGAGTATTGGTTTGCGAATCAAACCAAACGAGATTGCGTAGCAATCCCCGTGGGTCGGCGAGCATAAGCGAGTAGGGGGCGAAGCCCTCGCTGTGACGTCATGGACCGTAAAGTCAAATCAGGATTATACAAATTATCAAGATAGTTTTGCTGTCCAGGAGATTCACTCTGCAAAAGGAATGTTGGTTTGCGAAGCAAACCAAATGGGATTGCTACGCAATCTCCGGGGGTTGGCGAGCGCAAGCGAGCAGCGGTCAAAACCCCCTAATGTTCTAAATATTCAGAATTTTTCATTTTTCCTAAAGAAAAAATAAAGCTCAAAATAAAAAAGTATTAGAATTTAAAACCTGTACAACTAGTTTATTGAAAATTAATTTATTTCGATCAACACTGATGAGACAATCCAAGTAATTGCAATGCTCAATTTACTTTACCAAACTATCAAATTATGGTTGATTTAAGTATAGTTACTGGGATGTTTTAACATGAAACTTGCCTAAATATACTATACACAAAGAAATTTTAAATAATGTATTACTAAACTAAAATCTGGTGTATCAAATATAGACCATTGCATTAACATATCTTGAAACCTTTTTATGTGATTACTGATACAAACACACAAAATGGAATATAGAATGGGAAGATAGACTTCTGCAACTAAGTTCAGTCACTAAATGAACAGAAGTTCTGACAGTATGCAAAGTTTCATGAAAATATATATCGTTTGGGCATAGCATGGGCACAGACAAACAGGCGGCTTATCCATAGTCTTTTTCCACTTTGATTCATCACTTAGTGACAAAATGTCGTTGAAGAAACTTTGACTTCAAGTAAAAAATAGGTGTTTTAACACACAATAAACAATTAACTGATTTTTTTTGTGAATAAGTAAATAAACAAATTTCTAAGTACAGAAATCTACTGTTTATTAATTCATAATTGTATGTATGGGCATACTAATGTAAATAAAAATCATTCAAAAACATTTTTGTGTTGATTTGGGCCGTTTTAAGCCACTCTCAGGGCTCCTAACACGTCACTTTTTGTCACCTTTTTATTTTTTGTCACCTATTTGACATTTTGTCACCTTTTCAGGGGTTTTAAGTTCTTAAATCTTATTTAAAGAAGAAACATTTTTGGTGCACAGTGAAAAAAATTCATTTCCTCTTTAAAAAAACAGGGTTCGTACGAATTCAATTTCGAAATGCGCGCTACATTCCACCACAAGAATGGATTCAAAAGTGTACCGTTTCAATTGTAAAAAGATACTTCATGTTGCTCGCGGAGTATTAGCAGCAAGTTCTGGAAATTTTCCCACAGAAAAAGGCTATCAGTAAAATGAAGCGGTGAAGTTTAAGGGAAGCAGGGCCATCTGCATGTCCGACCCTTCTTACCTAATTACCTAACTCGAGTGGCATTTATGACTAACGTTTTCCTTTCATAGAATTGTGTGGCGTATCATTTGGCGCAAGATAGATATCACCGGTCGACAGGGTCGAACAATAGGAGTAACCTTCCAGGAGGTCAGACGCTGACAGTTCGTAAATGGTGATCAATGCCAGTGGTCACTTAAAAGGGGGGATAACATCCTCCATACACAAATCTGAGAGCGGTCTCAACAGACCCATTTTTTTTTCGGATTCTGGAATAAGACGAGAATGGAGAGGTGAAGAGACCGGACGGATCAGGCTGATATAAACGCAACATTAACCCAGGAGGATGCCAGGTATATTGTGGGTCTGATTATGGTCTAGAAGGTATAGATACATTAGGGTAAACTCTGAAAGGATGGTGGAACCTTCTATATGTATGATAATTTACACTCGAAGGTATCCTCGGCCAAGTTTTTAATTGGATACATCATCAACCTCTCGCACATTCTAAGCGTTCGAAGCTCCCCATCGAGAACCACAACGTTCCTGTCTACGGAACGGAGGCTATTCATACGCTGCTCTCTTTGTGGCACAGAAATGAGGGCATGGAAATCTTAATGGACTTCAGCCGTTTCTTCAGGAGCTTCAGATCTGAAAGATTCCAAACCCCTCTGTAACCAGAGATTGCAAAAATTTCGTTCGTCTCTGTATCCAGAGTGTTAAATATTAAAAGAGCGTTGCAAACATATTGAAAATCTTTCTCTGTTATCATCGGAAGTTGATTATTACAAATTCTTGAGTTTTTTTAGTGAAAGTCAGAAACTCTTAATGACTCATTACTTTCTACCCGAAAAAAAGAACTAATTAACATTGGGACATGTAATATTCACACAGTACATAAGGCTTTTCTTAAAGGTCTAAAAGAGTTTGGGGAAGATGTGTGTGAACTAGTTTTAACTATTCATAGATTTTTTAATCAGTGGCCTAAGCGTTGGTCAACATACAAACAAATTCAAGAAGACTTGAAACTTCCCACTCACCATTTCATAAAGCATTGTTCAAGCAGGTGGCTAAGCCTAAAGCCAGCTGCTGAAAGGTTACTTGAACAGTGGATTGCAGTGCGAAAGTATTTCCTTGACTATATTCCAATAAAGAAGCCAAACATGATACAAAGATCAGTCAATAAAAATATTGTTCATTTACTTAGAAGAGAAACTATGAAGGCTGAAATGATATTTGTCATATCAAGTACAAGTATATTTAATCGTGTGACCGAATTTCTTCAGAAAAAGGAACCTCTAAAACTTAAACCCTGCATTCTCAACTTGATTTGTTGACAAGAACAATTTTTGTAGGATCTACAAAGAGGAATTTATTCGAGGTTTGAAAATGGCTAAATTGGAAGATAGTGTCCTCAGAAACTGTTGCCTCTGGCAGATATTATGATTGGAGATCAAATTTCTAGAGTACTACAGAATGTGAAAGAAAAGGAAAGAATTTATTTTTTCTAAGGGCTCAGAATCATTACAGTGCCAGTGTTAAATATCTTTTGAAGAAGTCCTCCTTCAGTTCATCTCTCCTTAAAAGTTTATCCTGTCTTGGTCCTCTTGAGAGACTCAGTAGCGAGAGTATTTCCCGACAAGTATTAGAATTTGCAAGAGCAATGCTATGGGATGTCCCAACAGACATACTACTGGGTGAGTGGAAATTGCTCAAGAGAATTTGAGGAAGAAGGATTTAGAATGAAGCGTATTGATGTTTACTGGAACCATTTCTTCAGACTGCGAGACATTAGCACAGTTGCCAAGTGCTCCAAAACTTCCAGAGTTTCTACGCTAAATAATCGAAAATCCGCAACTCCGTGTAATCATTGGTTCACTCCAGAAATCGCTTTGATGCAGGGAAAAGAAATAATTAGTATAATCCTGCAATTAATAATTCGTATAATCCTGAGTTGACTTTCCGGTCCGTGACGTCACAGCGAGGGCTTCGCCCCCTCTTCGGTTATGCTTAACCACCCTCGGGGATTGCTACGTAGTCCCGTTTGGTTTGCTTCGCAAACCAATACTCCTTTCGCAAGTGATTTCACTTTTTTTTTCTTACTTTACACTTATTGCACCCTAAACTAATAGCTGCATCAGTAAAAAACCTTCTACACCTTTTTTCCTGTACAATTTTAAGTAAACTGTGTTAATCTCCAAACTTTACAATCTGTACTTTGTCCGTAAACCTTCTGAGAGCAGAGTGAAAAAAAGCGAGCCATTTTCCTCGCCAAATGAAAAGAAATCTTTTTATGGCAATTGTTGCTACGATAAATTTGATATTTGGCAAACCCGATAGTCAAAAATACAACCCACACCTGACTGCGAAACCTTCTCCGCGAACTAAAAAGTATGAAATTTGTGACTAACTTTTGATTGCATCGAATTTATTGATGAACCAATTTTAGAAATAATTGTACCGTAAGAAAGAGTACATTCTGAGGTATACTGCGATATTTTCAAAATTAAAAACTAATAGTAATAAGATATAGATTTGTTAGTTTTAGTTTTGTATCGGAAATTACGATATGAAAGTTCCGAAAATTGTATGATCAACTTTTAATTGTATCGACTATATTTATTAACCAACTTAAAAAATAACTGTACTATAAGAAAGAGTGTAATGTAATGTATTCAGTGATGTTCTCAAATTTAAAAAATAATAGAATTAAGCTGCAGATATGACAGTTTTAACAAAAAGCGAAAATATCCAAAGATTCAGAATTTTGTATGACCAACTTTTGATTGCATTGAATTTATTTATTAACCAATTTCAAAAATTATTGTACCATTATAAAGAGTATATTCGGAGGAATACAGTGATATTTTAAAAATTAGAAACTAATAGTAATAAGATATAGATACGAGAGTTAAAAAAAAATAACGAGAATGTCCCGATTTTTAACGAATTTCAAAAAAATAATATCAAGAACCAAATTAAAATTTCTAAAAAAACTTGACAAGCTGCAAAAATATACGTTGAGGTACTCTTTTTAAAAAAACTCATGGCTGAAGACTGAAAATTTTTATGTGTTTTGCTCACTCGTGGAAGAAATTTTGCTTTTTCAATTTTGACACTTAATAAACCCTGAACTAATAGCCGCATACGAAAAAAATCTTAACAATTGTCCAGGGAATACAATAAAGAACAAACAATGTTAATTTCATATTTTTCTGATCCGAACTTTCTAGGGAAACTGTCTAAGAATCGAGCTAAACAGCACAGTTTTCAATCCTGCGGCGGCGGAAACTTTTTTTTAATAAAGAGAGATATAAAATGTAAGGCACAAGAAAATTTAGAGATGGACTGGGAAGAAAAATATAAACTGGAAGCAGAGAAAAAAATTTAAAGCAGCTGGCAAAGAAAAGAATGGTGATAGAAGAACAATAATTTAAAATTATGCGTAAGGAAGAGGATGAGCCGTTGTATAGTGCTTCAAAATTATTAAAGGAAGCAGCACTTGTTCAGGCAATGATTGAAGGAACGGCTAAAGTCTCAGATGATGCTGCTCAGCAAAGACAGACTTTAAAAAAATGCACATTCTTCTATTGAGAAGAAAAAGACAAAATTAATTTTAGTCTTTTTCAACAACAAAAAAATTAAGACATAATTTTTCTAAGAAAAAGAAGAAATTCTTCAAGCTGTGTCAAAAATAAACAAATTAAAAAATCATAATTCCAATTTAAAAAAAATTTATGTTAATATTTTAAAATGATGTAATTTTTAAATGAAGAAAATAAAAATATCCTTCCAAAGAAAGAAAAAGAAAAGATAGGGGTAACTTGGGAGGATCTTTTTATTTTTTATCTTTATACTAGAATATGTTTAGCATTATTGTTATTTGTTACTTTTTTTTTTCCTCGATTAGTCACTTTTTGTCACCTTTTTCTACTTGATTAGTCACATTTTGTCACCTTTTTCTACTCAATTAGTCACTTTTTGTCACCTTTTTGGTTTAATTTGTCACCTTTTTGGACCTTGAAACCTGTTAGGAGCCCTGCACTCTGTGGATTATCCATGGAATCCGCTTTTCTGTGGTTGCTGCGCCACTCAGTTCCGTGGTTAATCGAGGGGTTGGCTTATATACGGATCCGCTAATTTCGCAAAAATCGAAGGTACTTTTCTGTTAGACGGGCGCAAGCAATAAATCGCTAAATATTGCCAAATATAGCATACAAAATAATAATGAATACCGTAATTAATTAGCATATAAATATAACAATTGAAAAGGGAACATTTTTTTTTATACAGCTGTTGGATTCAGATCTCCGTCCGATGGCAGCAATTTGGCGAAATTTTCGAATTCTTTACGAGCGATTAACGATTTTTATAGCAACTCCAATGGGGGTTGGGAAAGCAACCCTACTTTTTACTTCGTGCCATCCGAATCCAGCAACCAAATCCAGTGGTTTGCTTTGAGAAAATTCGGGTTGCTTCATCAAGTTTAGCGCCCTGATTCGGATGGCTGTATGTGTTATAATCAAACCGTTCATCTGCGAATATTCAATCCATGCTGCAAGTTTTTCCTATAGAATAGGGAACATAGGCCGACGACCACGTGCTGCCTTTTTTTATTTTGGCATCTCTGCTAATTCAAGACTTTTTTCCTCCACTCCCGAACTTGCCTTTCATTTACGGAGAAGTGCCGAGCAGCCAGGCTGTTATTTGCATTTTGAGCTAACGCGATCACCTGTAGTTTGAAATTTGCCGTATAAGAATTTCTCTTCCCGTTCATCTTTCAAACAAAAAATAAAATGGTACCAAAAAAGTAAGACTAGCACATATACAAGAAGACAGCAAATGAATGGAAAAACTGTGCTGGAATCAGATAGGGTTACCTTAGCTGAGATTCTTTCAAGGATCATAATGTGCCCGCTTTCCCTTTTGAAACTTTATGTTCTGCACATGTTTTGGGCTGCACAGCGAAGAAAAGTGTCACTGATAAAAAAATTCCCAAGCCCCAGCCACTCCCCTTGACTATTGTTGAACTGATCACCTATCAATCACCCACTGTCAGAGGTCTGGCATCAGGTGCACACTAGGGAAGATCATTAGCGGTCACCTTTGTAATAGCTTGGAAAGGGGGCAAATTAGAAAACCTTGCAGTGAAACCTTCTGCTTAAAGCACAGTACGCTCGTTATTGCACATCTTTACTGCCAAGTTAAATCATGGCAACCGGTTGGAGAGTTCAATCTCATTTAGACCCTACCAGAGTTTCTTTCAAGAGCCATAATGAATCCTCTCCCCTTTTGAATCCTAATGTCCTGTATATCATCACCTGTCAATCACCTCTGCAGATGTCGGACATCAGGAGCTGGACCGTCTGGACATTGGGGGAAATCATTACCAAGTTAAAACTTTACAGCGATTTGATTGGAAAATATTCCACACATTTTACCTTCTAGGCAACATTTACACCCTCATGGCGCTATGTTTGAACGTCACAAGAAATTTATTTTTGAATTTTTATTTCGGCTAATATATGGGTTTTGAAATTTGGGAAATTTTTAAAGAAAAAACGCACCCTTGGCTTATACATGAATTGGCTTATATTCGGAAAAAAAATAATCATATCTTTTCTGTCTTTATATAATTTAATGGTGTAAATTTCCAAACAAAACGGATAGCTTTGATTTGTGGTGTGAAATAAATATTAAATTTAATTATTGATTGCCTGATCTTATTGGAATGCATTATGTTTTTAATTTTTCATATATACCAAATATTCTTTTTAGTATATGCTATAGAAGCCAGCTCCATAGCTGATGAAGCTAAAAAGGTTGTAGCTACAAATGGCTATTCTGAGAAAATAGTTGTAATGCAAGGAAAAATGGAGGTCAGAGCCCCTTATTATAAAAACTGGTATCAATGTTTATTCATTACTTTTTCTATAAAAGTCTAGTTTTCTAGTTAAAATTACCATTCAAATTTGAAAAACAACTATGATAATTAGTGATTTTTAATCATGGCCAATTAATTAATACATGTCTAATTTTCTTTGTTGTTTCTAAAACTGCCAAAAATGTAGTTTAAATGTTTTAATGTGTCTTTTATTCTTATCTCTAAACTAGAGTTTATTTAATCCATACACTTAAAACTCCTGGATATCCTTAAAAACATCTGGAAATGATTTTTCAGAATTTTCTATAAATTGTTCAATTTTCTTCATGAACCATTGAATATGCATTCATAACAATTTGTTGTGTGAAATTTATTTTATTTATTTTTTACAGGATGTAGAGTTACCAGAAAAAGTAGATGTTATTGTTAGTGAATGGATGGTATGTTCCATTTCAATTTTAATATGAATGCTTTGTCAACATAAATAAATCATTTTATACATTTATCTTATTTTTTTTATTGTAATTTTAATTAAAATATGTGTTTTTAAGTATCATACAAATTTTGATTTCGATTGTGTGACAATATATGTATAACCCCTTTGCACTTAATAAACAAAATACAACCTTTGACAATAAAGTTCGGTGAATAGTCCTGTAACATAAACGTAGATGAAATATTAACGAAAGTTACCTTACTGTCCTTTGAAATAGTTACCTCCCATAATTATGTACCGCTGAGATCTGCTATACATGTCCTGGAAACTTTGAAAGAAGTCTTCTTTTGGGATGGTGTTCAAAAGCCTCGTCACGTTTCGTTGGATGTCAGGAATATCGTCAAATATCTTTCCTTTCAACGCAAGTTTGAGTCGTGGGAATAAGAAGTCTGGAGGATTGAGATCTGACGAGTATGGTGGATGTTCAATTTGCGCCCACCCCCTTTTTTTCCCCCAGGAACTGTTTGATGATATTGGTTGTGTGTTGGCGAGCATTGTTGTGAACAAATAACCATGAACCTTGTTGTGCATACTGGGGTCGTACCCTGCGTAGACGTTTCATGAAACAAGTCAAAATTTCAATGTATTTTGCAGCATTTATCGTTGTTCCCTCAAGTAGAAATTCCTTGACGATCAAAAAAGGCGATGAGAGTTGTTTTGATGCGTGATTTTTCTATTCTGACCTTTTTCCGACAAGGTGATGCAGGAGAACGCCATTCCATGCTTTGCCGTTTCGTTTCAGGGTCGTACCTGAGACTCCAAGACTCATCCTCAGTGACAATACAGTTCAAGAAATTTGGTGTCGCATCCGCCGTATCGACAAAATCCTGTGAAGCCTCTAAACGTGCCTGCTTCTGATCGTCAGTCAACTGATGTGGCACAAGACGACAACGCGTTTTTCTCATCCCTAAATTCTGTGTAACGATTTGTCGCACGAATTAACGGTTAATCTACAGTTCATCAGCTATCCTGCGCACACTTAATTGACTATCTTTCATGATTAATTTCTTCACTTTCTCACACAATGTTTTCGTCATTGACAGAGGTCGCCGGTCTTCCGCTACGGGGATTGTCAGAAACACTTTCCCGGCCTTCTCGAAAACGGGCGAACCATTCGTACACACAGAGGCAGATTAAGCGGTACGCAGACTAAGCTTACGCGTACAAAGGGGCCCCCGAGGTCTTAAAATGTCTTTTCATTAGTGTTTGAGGAAAGATGTGACAGCGTCTTTACAATGTGCTTCTTTAATTGCAGTGAAAAGAGTTTCTAATATACAAGATGATCAGCAAGAGGGCAGATGCTGTATTAGCTATAAAACTTCGTTTCACCCATAGAAAAGAGGCTTTAACTGGAAGTTGGATAAAAAAATATAAATATATATAATTTACAAAAATGACATTGATGTTTGTACTTTTGAAGATGTATTTGACAATTTTTTAATGTTTCTAAAAGAAAATGAGGACACCATAAAATCCCACACCAGACATCTATCGAGCCTTCAAAGCAATGTTTTGCGCATTTGCAGATGTTGAAACATTAATTTTTTTTAAACAGTTCCCTTATCTGATGGGCTTCAGGAGAAAAATAGTTTTTTGTTTTAAAATGTGTAAAAAATTAATAAAGGAGTACTATGGGAAAAGAAAGATTAATTAATCTGGCCATTCTGTAAGTAGATAAAAAAAAATTTTAAACCGAATTTATAATGCCGAAATGATTGACGAATTCGCAAAAAATAAACCAAGACTGATATTTATGTAAAAAAAAATATGTTTTTTTGATAAATTTATTTAATGTGTTATGGTATGGAATTTTTTCTTCCTTGAGTTTGAGGCCCCCGAAACTTTTACCGCTTGGGGCCCCCAGTTGACTTGGTCCGCCACTGCGTACACACACTTCATGGACAGTGCTTGATCTTCATAAACACGCACCAGCATCGCATGAGTTTATTTCGGTGTCTTGCCAAGCTTAAAACAAAACTTTAAATTGGTCTTTTGTTCGTTCATTTTCCTGTTCTCAGGTAAGAACCAACGCACTAAACAAGCACTTTATAAAACAAGTCTTACACGGAACACAAACGACGCTCAAGTGAACAACGGTGGGGGCAGATTATCAACACCTGCCGCTATGCAGGTGCAACGCTTTGTTTCGCCAGTGTTGCCTGATCAGCCGTTCTGACTTCATTCACCAAACTTTATTGTCAGAGGTTGTATTTCATTCATATTCAACAATAGCATTTTGTTCTAATATTTGTCTAAATTTGTCCTTCCACCTCGGGTAAATTGGGTTTGTTTCAGTTTGCCAAATATGGTTCTTACTTTATAAAATCCAAAAGCAACTAACTCGAGTAAGAAACTTTATGTGCCTTGAAACGGTAATAAAAGTCTGGAAAAATGGATTCTAAAGAATCCCACTTATAAATATTCCTCAAGAATCACCCAAGTTGCCCATATTATGTAACTTGACAAGATGAAGAGCCATATTGTAATTAAGAGCTTCATTTGTGCCTAGTACTGCTCCTAGGTCTAGATTTTTTCAATCAACACAAATCTTTCTGCCTTTTGAATAAAGAGATATAAACTGGGAAGCATACTTTTGCCATCATAGGGCAATCTTTTCACTTTGAAAACAATGACACCATTCCATTTATATGTTTGCCAGTTCCACAGTATTTTAGTCTTGTAAACATTGTAGACAGTTTTACATATATGAATCTCCTTATGCTAATTGTTAGAAGAAATTGAGTGTCTAAAATTGCTATAAATTTATACTGGTCACAGTGATTTGGTTATATCTGTGCATCCATTTAATTGTCACTTGACATGCTTGTCTACTTTGATATTACTACATTGGCATATTACCGTCTGGGTGTTATCATAATTTGTCCTTTAAATGTATTAACATTGCATGACATTTGCACACTCTTACTGTGTTATTTAACATTTCACAGCTGGAAATTCAGTTTCCATAATGCATTTAATTTCTTAACAATATTTCATTCACTCACTAAAAGATAACTTGAGCAGGAAATGAAATTAATATTAAATTTGCTTATTATGAAAGTTTGTTAATGCTTTTGTATATATACTTATGATTTTGTTGCATTGAATTGTTTTTATTAGTGAATAGAAGAGCACAAATTAAAGGATTGAGAATATAAAATGATTCTTTAATTTTCAGGGTTATATGTTAATGTATGAATCAATGCTGCCGTCTTTGTTATTTGCTCGTGATAGGTGGCTCAAGCAGGTAAATTCTTCTTCTTTTGTCTGGGAAAATGAGGAAATATTTAAGATCTAAATCCTTTAATCATGTTACTAATAGTATAAGTTAAATCAGCAGTTATGTGCTGTATGGAAAGAAATACAATAAATTCATTTGGACAAAAACTACCAAACCATTTGTTAAATTTTGTTACTTTGTTATATTTTTTTTATTTCATCCAAAAAGTAAGATATTAAACAATGCTATGAAATAAACTTATGCAATTCCAATAAACCAAGCATATCTTTTTCTAGACATTGTGAACAAACATGTTTCAATGGTGCTTGCAGTTCAGTTAATAGAGGTAAATTTCATCAGTGACTTAATTTTTTTAAACAAAAAGCTTATTCTACAACTTACAAAGTGTAACTTTTTGTAAGCTACTGTTTCACTGATGTGATTTTTGTGGGATGTTTATTTTTCCTGAATAATTTTACAAGTACCAATTTAGTATTTTTACTTTGAAAAATAAGTTACATTGTTAAAGCTTATAATCAGTTTAAATTTTCGTTTTTGTTGCATTAAGAGCAGTCGAATTGTTTGAATGTAATATTTTTATAACAATTTATTCTTTAAAAATATTGTAATATTGAGAACACTTATAGGGTGGTCATATTTTCCCACAAGAAGTCAGAATATATATTGCTCCCATATCAGATCCTCAAGAATATGAATACAGGTGAATATAAGATATTTGTATTGTGATTAAAATTTCACTAAACACCTTAAAATATCAACTAAGATATTAGCAATTTCCCCTAAGTAGAAAAGTTGTTTTATCTCTGGTATTGAAAGAATAATAAATAAATTTACTAATATACCAACAAAACTTTGTTCTTGATTTTATAGAAGCTATAAGTATGTAATCTGCTTTTACACTGTTATGAGTTTTACCCAGAGTACTATTGTTATATTCAAAATTACTATTGTTATGTTACATTATATTCCTAAATAAACATACCTGCAGATTACAAGAACCCTTGTAAATATATAATTATTCTAGATAGCTGATACTGGTTAGGTACTACAGTGTTATGTAGCATTTGGATGGTGTTACTTACATTTTTTCATTAAAAAAAGATGTTTTAATTTTTTTTGAATATAAAAACTCTATTTAATTTTTTAGTTTTGAATGGCTTTAAACTCAGCACACAAAGATATTAGCAATTTCCACCTAAGTGAAAAAGTTGTTTTTATCTCTGGCATTGAAAGAGTATTAAGTTGTTTACTAATATACTAACATTGAGCTGATTTTATGCAGTAGTTCGTTCTGGTAGCTCCTATAAAATAAAATAGTTTTGATCGCTTCACAATACTGTAAAATACCCTTTGTTGTAAGCATGGAAAAAAAACCCACATTTGTTTTTAAAAAATAATTAAGAAACAGATTTTTTATTAAGTTTCTTTTTAAAGAAGCTAAAAGATTTTAGATTATTGTCCACCATTAATTTCTGTTTTAGTATTTCTCTTTTTTTATTGATTTTCAAATAATTTTCAGTGTAGAATTTTGGAAGAAAGTTGAGGATACATATAAAGTAGACATGAGTGCTTTGGCACATACTGCTGCGGAACAGCTAAGAGGTTAGTTGATTATTATTTTCCTTTCAAGGATTGTAAATATGGTTGCATTTGTTGCAACTTAAATTTTTAGTTATAATCCTCTTTTAATTGCATCAATGAATGTTATGTTGCAGTTAGATATACTATGTATTTATTTATTGATGGTGTTCCACTGTGTGTTCTGTAGAGGAAATGTGTGTTGCACTCTTACAAACAATCTCTTCAGATCACCTGTTTTATATTGCTTAATATTTTAAAATGCTTGTTAATATGGTTAAACAAGCTAGGTTTCATAAAATGTCAGTTTATTGCAATGCACACATAACTTACCATATCAATATTTAAATCACCTTTCTAATAAAAATTGTGCATATTCATTAGTGCTAAAAACTATTTAAAAAAAATTTTTAAGTTATTATTAATTTAAGGAAATTAATAATTGTTTTTCTAATTGAGACCTGACTTATTTTCTACATCTGTTATCTGTTTTTTACTCAGTTATCTGTTGTTTACTGAAATATAATGTACCATTTTTACTATTTAGCTTCAGTACATGTTATGTCTGTTGATCCAGCATCTATTCAATCTCATGCCAGTTGTGTTACCTCTATGTTTTTGGCAACTGTTGGAAATGGTGTCTCGCAATGCGCACAGGTAAATGCAGGCATTTAAAATTCTTAAAATCCAGACAAAGTGTCTTAAAATAAAATTATTTTATAAGTATCAAGTATTTGTTCATAAATACTGAGCAATATGTCTCAAAGAAGAAATTAACTTTATTATTTATGTGCTAAAATAGACTAAAATTCATAAAAAATAATTTGGTGTAGGTTATTTTATATTATTTTGTTTAAACTAAGCATGTTCATCAATAATTTAAGTTTGTGGTTCTTGAATTAAAATTTCATTTGGCCATAAATTCAGCTATTGCATTGTCGGCTCTTATCTTATTATGTTTATATTGCCTTGGTGAAAACTTTCATATTAGCTGCATGATTATTTCTAGGTGCATTTACTGTAGATGTATCCAGAATATTATGAAAATACATGCATAGGCCAACAGCGAGTTCTTTTTTCTTGATTTGACAGTATACTGGTGTACTATACAGTCTACAATGTTGATCCCATGCTTTGTCTAGTTATCTTCGAATCTGATTGCCACTGTCACACCCACAGCTTTGTGGATTATTTGTATATGAAAGAGGCTAAAATCTAATTTTAGCTCAGTCATGGTTAGAATTGCTACTTTTCATACCTTCATTAGACAAAAAAAAATTTCATTTTTCAGAATAGCTACTTTTACTATTTACCGAATTATCCAATCTTTGCAATCCTTCCAAAATTGTTGTGCAAGTAAGACTGTCTTCAAGCTATATTTTTTGTTCTCTAAGGGAAAATAGACTAATCTTATTTCGTTGTTCAATGCATCCCTCGTATAAGGTATCAGACATTCCAAATGTTTAGAAAAAGAATTACTAGTCAGCTAACGGTATTGCCCGACCAGTGTTCAGTTCGAGAGGGCAGGAACGAAACGTTAGTAAATATACATAATGTAAAAAGAGGATACTAGATAAAACTACTTTGATTGTCATTGCTAGTTGAACAACCCCAAATGTGTTCATTGTGAAATCCCATAGATCACAATACTATTGTCACTGTACCACTGTGAAATATCATAGCCCCTCGGGTCTCTCCTAGCTTTCTAAGTATGATGCCCTATATTCACTCCAGATGGACAAACAGGCATGCCATACCCCAGATTCGAACCAGTAACTTACCTTTCGATGTAGCATCCTGATCACCATCCTGATATGTCTGTTTTATTTCCAAACTAGACTTTAGGAATTCTGTAACTACACATAAGTTCTTTAATATTTTAGTGATATAGAAATTCAAAAATTATGGACCCCCAGCTGCACTTTAAATTTAATATGATTAAAAACAGTTTTCTCCCAGTGGAGTGAAGAATAAAGGTATCTGTAAAGGGGCATTGAGATAAAGTTTGAGAAAAACATGCTCTACAACGTAAAAACATGACTTGCATGCCTTATGCATAAAAAAAATTTGTATTCAGTATTTAAATAGTAAAACATTTTTGTTAATCGTTAAAAAATGTTTATATTATTGCCATAAACGTGTCTTTATAATGTAAAATCTTTTTTTCAGGGTTCTTTTAAATGTAGCTGTTTTGGACAATCCATAGTTCATGGTTTTGTTATTTGGTTTACTGTGCATTTCCCAAATAATGTAATATTATCGACATCGCCCTACGATAGGTCAGTGTACATTTTATATCACCATAAAACACCTGGAACCTTCCATTGTGTCATTAGTTTAGCATTATCGATACAATTACAAATTTATAATTTTTAATGATGGTATATCTACTGTATATACCAATGAAACTGGGACATTCTTTTATGGATCAACCTGTATGAAGCATACTTTTATTAGTTAAGTTGAAATTATTCTTGATTTGATATTAATAATTTTTTTCAAAAACAATGAATCCTTTTGTTTAAAATTTTAAAAAATTGCTGTTTGTATTTAGTTTTTTAATAAAATTTGTTGAATCTGAAAATTAAGATCTTGTGTAACTGAAAGGCTTTAATAAGTTTCAATGCACATTGCATTATACTTTTTGATTCTAATTAAATTTTTCATTCGAGAAGGATATGAAGACTGGATATATTGAAAATCTTATTGTGAATGCTTGTGGCAAAAATGCTATCTTATTATTAAAACTTTAACTGGAAATCAGATTATATTATTAATACTTCATTCAGTCTAAAAACTAAAAAAAAATAATAATAATAATTAAAAAAAAACACTTCTAGAAATAAAATGTTATTAAGCACTTATACTATTTCATCTTGCCTCAAATATTTATATTCTGCTATTGTCGTTACTCATTTAATGATAACATCATTAGGTAGAGAAAGTATGAATGCCTTAAGTGTTATCAAGTACATAATATCATTTTTTCTATATTACAGAGAAACTCATTGGGAACAATCTGTTCTTTACATACCACCTGCAGATGTTGAACAAGATACTGTGATAGATGGGAATTTGTGGATTAGACGGGGTGAAGTTTACCATAGGTAAGGCTTTTGTTACCTTTCCAGCTTTTTTTTTTTTTTGTTACCTTTAACATTTTGTTTAACTTTTGTTGATTTGAAGTTTTCAGAATTGGTCAATAGAAAATGCTAATGTTCATTCTGTGAACCTAAAAACAATTTTATTAAAAAGAGGCATAAGATTTTTAGAGATACTATTACTCTTAAAAATCTCCAATCTTATTGTGTTATTTTAGTCAGTAGTTGAAAACATAAAATAATGAAGGATAAACTTTTATCTTGTGCTAAATAATTAGTAAACATGCCTTAGTACTTGAGGATTGTGCACAAGCATACATCAATTCTTTTTATTTGTTATAAATGTGTTTATCTGGTTAGGAATTCCAGCTGAAATTTAATATCTTGTATTAATAAGTCCCATTGTTTATTATTCTAATATATTCAGTATATATCTATTCTATTGGGTTGTTTTTTAAAGAAAAATTATCTTGTTTACTAAAAATTACATTTAATTCATATATATTCATATATGTTCGATGACCTTTCTCCATCTCCAGTAGCTGCGTAATCCCATGCTCATTGAAGTTTAAGTTTCTGGCTACACTGTTCCAGGTGACAAAATTTTCTGAACCACTTACAGCATGTGGAATCGTCTACAGCACCCTCGCCATACACAAGACATACCTTTTGCTTCTGTGAAGCATTCTTGCCTTTTCAGAAACAAAAAAGCATGTCAAAAATGCTTCTTAATTTCTGTTTAACAAAATTAAAAAAAAAATTCCCTTGAGTATTAGCTGAAATTCTCTTTCAAAGATCAAAACATTTCATGCATGAAGTAGATAACACTTGATTTTTTTTTTTTTTTGCAATGCAATACCATCTAGTGCCAAAAACTGAGTGAACTTTTGCATCAACACAATATATTTATCTTGAAACTAGCCACTGTGTTGTCCCTTCTTTTCGTGGGGTCAGTTTGACCACTGCTTGCTATCCCCTTGTGATTGCTATGAATTCCCATTTGGTTTGCGAAATAACAGCTATCACAGAGTTGCCTGTAGTGTCCAAATCCTTTAAAATTAAAAAAAAAAAAAAAAAAAAAAACAGATTTTACATAAATGAACTAAACAATGCCAGTCAAAATGTTTATTTGTTTTGGTTTCTTTCTCTGTGGAATCATTTGAGCACAAGAAATGGAAACTGGGATTTCTCCAATAAAACGGTTATTCTTTGTAAGAGCATTCATGTTGTAAAAAACATAAAAGTTGCAATTTAATAATTATTTATAAAAGAATCACATTTTTAGGTATCAATCTAATGTGAAGTTTTCCGCTGATTTTGAAAAATTTTGCTCTATTTTTAACAATCTAGGAGATAGAAAAAAGAAATACATAACTCTATTTAAAACTTTTTATTTGTTTTGTTCTTCGGCTGAAGAGTTCAAACGAAAACAGGGGGAAAATAACTAGACTTTCTGTTGCAATGTTCAACATGTTTTCTGTTAGAAATAAGCATTAGGATTTGTACACATTCTGGAAATGTCTTTGAATTAGAGTATTTTACTTTCAAGAAACACTACTCTAAAAAATGTTAAAAAACTATAATTTTAAAAAGTTTCAATGCTGTGTATTTTATAGATGTGTTAAAATTTCCAAATTCGTTTCGAACTAATTCAGTTGTCAAGGAACATTAACGAAAACTAGTTTTAAATGGGCTTTTTATAACTCCATGAGATAAGATTTCAAATAAAATTGAATCTGACTTGTGAAACCCTTATTTAGCCTCTTTATTTTATGTAGTAATAACTTGAAACATATAGGATAAATGTTTTTGTAATGTTATAAACAATTTTAAATGTAGACTTTTACACACTTTTAAATGTTTTAAGTTACTTCGGGGCAAAAAGATACGTAGTATGATAAATATTAAATTATCGTAAGTCATTTGAAAATTACTGTGCATTAAACCTAAAACTTGTCAAATTTTTAGCTTAAAAATGTTTTGAATTCATGTTTTTAAAACTCAATTCATTAACAAATATTTATCTTTAGGTTTTTAGATATAGAGCTTGAATATCAAGTTAGTAATGGAGAAAGAAAAAAGATGAAGTATAAAATGAAAGACTAGTTTTAATTTTAATGCAGATTTAATTAAAAATAAAATCAAAATGTTTGTTGTGAACTTCAATTTCCTCTCAATTGCATAGCCATATATTTATTGGTGTATTTATTAAATTTTAATTTACTTTTTACATATTTACTGAATTATTTATCGTGCTAATAGTGTTCATAAAAATGTAAATTGGCACAGGCATCTTATTTTCCTTGTTACATTTGCCAGTGTGTTTCTTACTTTAATTACTATTCACAACTCAATTCTTTTGTATTAGTAAAACTTTATGGAGATATGTGGTCTGTCCAGAAAATTTCCAGCCATTACTATATAACGAGAATGGCTGTCAAGTTACTTTGATGCTGCACAAACCAACTAGGCAAAATTGATGTGCATGCCCCTAAAATCACGAACCCATTGTACTGACCAGTTGCATGCCAGTGAGTGGCATATTTTCTGTGCGATCATTGCATTCACAATAATAGAGCAATAAATTTTGCATTAAATTTGCCCATGGATACCATTCAGATGATAGTTCTTCTCAATGAAAGAAACTTTGTACTCTCCACCTAAAGGTGCATCAAAGGTGTTGTGCACCATGAGTAGTTCTCCAGGGGCCAAACTTTTCATCAACTGAGATGTACAAAAAAAACGCCTGCAGCTGGCGATTGGTATATTCATTATAACAACGTGCCAGCTAGGGATTGCAATCCAGCACAATTTTCAATCCAACCGGATTGATACTAATCCGGCTGGATTGGTACTTGGGTAATAAGCTATCTAATCAGTATGTATTTTTCCAAAATCGGCTGAGTGAAAGTAGTTAAAAAGGATATTATTTCAAATTGACGAACAAAATGTTTATTTTGGCATTAGAAAACCTACTTTATTAGTAATTATCCATAGTTAGGAAATCAAATCACCAATAGTAACTACTAGTAATAAGTATTAAACAATTGATGATCAGTCTAACTAGTTTCCACACCAAAGAACATCAGTTTGTTTTATACGTAATTCTTTAATCTAATACGTAATACTTTAATCTATTTATCTAAAATTAAGTAGTCTATCTCTAATGTCGTTGAGTAAATGACAAATTGTACCTATCCTTGTCTCATACTAACGTAAAAATCTAAACTTTGGCAGTTTTGGTCAATATAGCAAAAAAGGAACTCTTAATTCTTCTTAATTGCTTAAATCGAAGTCATAGTAATAAATTCACTCGAGTTTGAAAGAACGATCTATGTAAACAAATTGTATTAATTGTGACATCCCCTACCTACTTCTCAATGAACTGCAAATATAACCAGCGTCCGATAAGGCCCTCTCAGCTTCGACACTAGTTGGTCTAACCATCATTAAGTAGTCGTACATACAAGACAAATATTTTCCTTCGACTCCCTCTATTTCTATGAAGTCATAATATAAAATCGATTAATTCACAATCGATTGCTTGATAAACGATTTTGCAACTTTAAAGTTGGGTTTGATAAATCGATGTTTCAATTTTTTTTAAATCTGGTTTCTCGGATCCGATAGATATTGCTGGATCCGGTTGGTAGTCAAACGATACCGGATCGGATTGCAATCCCTAGTGCCAGCCCATTAGTCTTGTACAGATTTTTTTTTTTACCGCTAAACATCAAATCTGTGTGACTTCTAGCTTTTCCCTAAGCAGCTACATCACCTCGGAAAGAGATTTCAGACTGCATTTGATTCAGGAGACTATGAGGCAGGTGGCAATTTCTACAGTCAACTTTGAAAAGGGTTAAGTGCAAGATCTCAAGAGCCTACTTTAAAGAGTCCTAGTCCAATGACTAGATGCTTTCTGAATTGACTTTGCACATAAGTAAATGCATTAGACTGAAATATTTAAAGAATGATGACTAATTGAAAAGGCCAGTTCATATCTTGGATCCAATTTGTGTAACATTTATAACACCCAATATCTATTAATTGCATAAAGGGATCGATTGTTCAGACTTTAATACCCATGAATCATGGTCCAAATCAAGTAGATAATGTATATATGTTAGTTTATAGGGGACTTGTTTATAAAAAACTTCCCATTTGAAAAATGTTTAATAAATTCTATTATCATATTTAAGTATTGGAAATCCTCTTGAAAGTGATATGGCAGTTTGGTTAAGTACCATAATTATCATCTAAATAGCTTGTCAAACTTTTAATAAATATTTGATCAGACAAAAACATTATTTAATGAGTCCATATTTAAAAAATTAAATCTTGTATTGATCGATTCTTGCAAAATAACTGATCATCTATCTTAGTGGAGATGTTTCCTCAATAGTGCTGCAGTGAACTGGCAGTCTGAAAACTGCCTGTATTTTACATTAAGTATTTAATAAGTCAATTTGGGTAAAGTTGTACAAATCGAATTAACTGTGCCTGGAAAAGAATGCAATTAAACTTCAGTTGAGGTTTTCAAAAATATCACAGTAATGTGAATATTTTATTACATTTCATTCACACTCATCAGCATTTGATTTATCACATCTTTTCCACAGTTGTAAAATAAGTCACTTGCATTTAGTCTGCCAAAAGAGTTGAATTTTTAAATATATTTGAATTTTAATATCAAACAGTTTATATGAACAAATAGTTTTTGCAACAAAATTGAAAGAGAACTGAGGAAGTAATGAAAATGTTTTATAAAAAAATTAAAAAAAACTTCCCATAAGCCATTATATACAAAGTAACTTTCGTTCATCCATACCAAAGAGATGTTACAAACTATTTAAACTATCGTCCATTTCAGAGTTTTAAAATCCAGATGTATTTTGATGGAAAAACTCTTTGCTTAGTATATGGTACATTTTTAATTTAAAAACAATAAAACACGGTATATTTTTTATACAAAATTTACAATATATATACATATAAATATATAAACTAAAGTCAATGCTAAGAATTATTGCACTCAGCCTGTGCATACAATACTGCATCGTGAACAGTGGGAAACAGGAACTCTTTGCTTACAGATTTAAAAAAACCTTGTCTCTCTAAACTTTCCAGTACAGGCTCTGAAAATAAAATAAAACTATGTATTGCCTACAACAGAGAATGGATACATATATATATTAATTCCTTTGACAAAAATTACTTACCTTGAACACAAGCCAGATATATAACAATTTTATTCACTGCAAATTCTCTCATAACCTGAAAGTAAAAGGTCATAACTATTTTATGAAACCATTTCATATCCTAAATTCTTCAACTGCTAATGATGACTACTATAGACCATAAAATTAGCCTCATAAATCTAAGAATTTATGCCTACCAATTTTCCAGGAAACACTTGGTTTACCAGGCAGAAAAAATACGCGACATCCATAAAAAAAATAGAAATCAGCAATTGCTAGATTATCATCAAAACCTTCTTTATTCCTAATTTTCACATAAACTACAAATAATAAAGTTCATACCTCTAAAACATTAAAGAAAAAGTTTAACTGCTCATTTCTGCATATATTTGGTGCTACTTTGCATAAAATATCACTGAGCTTGAACTGTTGCCAAGCATATAAGTTAGAGGGCAGTGTAACCTTTTCTGTTTTGAATTCCTTTTGTAAATATCAATTCTGCCCAACTGAAGCTTATTTGGTGCTTTTAATTAGTCCTAGCTTTAAAAATTATTTTAAGGCAGTTTTCTATTGTGTTGCTTTTTGGATTATAAAAATCTGGATTTTTTTTCCCCTTGGAGGTTGATAGATATGTGAATTATAGAATAATTTTAATTGTTAGTTATTTCCAAGTGTTCTTTAATCAAGGAAATATTCAAATGCCATTGTGAAACTAAACTTGCTTTTTTATTAAAATAGATCCAAGTTTCGTCTATAACATCCAAAATGTAGGAAACAATTTTCAGATACAAATTAATAACTTTATTCCAAAGATACTCATAAATGTGTTAAATTCAGATAAAACAAATTCAGTTTTCTATGTGGTTCAGAGTGGTATAGAGTAATTTAAAAATATTAAGCTTTTAGAGAATATAGAACTAAAATACCATCTTATACATAATTTAAATGTACTCAATTATATTTTTAAATACTAAAAATCTTAATGTATTTAGTTATAAAATATTACTTGTAATAGCATAGCTACTCCTCCTGAATCCATGTAACCAACTGCAGAAACCTCGAGAACTATAACCCTCAAGTAGTCATACTTGTAGTTAGAAAATGCAAGCTGATCATGGTCCACTATTTTCTCATCACTCTAGATAAATAATTTATGTATAAATGAATTGGGAAAACAAGAAAGTGTGTTCTATTTTAAGTTTTCAAACTAAACATAATTATGCATTTGTTCTTTTGTGCAAAAATAACTAATGTCACCATTACCTGTTCATTCTGGTACTTTATTTGAGCTTCTGTAAAAGAACTGCAAAACAAGATTGAATAGGGTTTTTTAAAATATATTAACTGATAAAGTCAATGTATAAAAGATGCTGAGCAACTTATTAAATTTTAGATGCACACTTCCATGAAAACTTACGAGTTTCAGAACAATATTTTACTATCAAAACCTTGTAATTCAATTATTTTGGTTGGAAGTCTTAACATTTGGTTGCAATTATTCATACTAAACTTGTTTCGAAAACTCACAAGTCTACATCAGTCATAAAGCGTTAATTGGCAAATTTTTAAACTCTTGACTATTTGGGTATCTAGTTTTTATTGTTTCTGAAAAATCTTGATTTCTATACTTAAAAAGGTTTTGATAGTAAATTGACAACATGTTGTATTAGAACAGGATTTTAAGCTTAATACCAATTACTTCCCCCATTTATAAATGTTTTTTAAAATATTAGATGATTTTAGTGGTATTTTCAATTGACAGAATTCGCATCCCTACCAACATTTGCTATACCTGAACACATAACATTTATAATCCCTAACCTAACCTTTTGCAATATATTTATAAATCTTCATGTTTTCAAATTGAGGAAACAAAAAAAAATGTTATTTTTTATTCTGCTCAATAAAATATAAAAATTGGGTTTAGCGAACACTTCTACATGTAATTAGACTTAAGACAGGATATCTCAGTATTCTAACTCATGTGTGGCATTGGGTAAAAGAAAAAATTTATTCTATGAGTAAACCAATGGCTTTGTTTATTTTTTTAAACATAATGTGTAGGCATTAAAATGATCCCTGAAATTGCCCTATTGCTGTCAGAGTGGACTAGGAGTGTTCTGATTCTCTTTGAATGGACAATTATATTATATATTGGACTAATGGTATCCTGACAAGAGGCCCTTGCAGCACGTGATGCTTGAATTTTAAGTGATTCCGGAAAGTTAGAGCATTTTAAATTTTTGAGACATCAAAAATATTTAAAATGGAATCAGTGTAACATAACCAGTCACTGTAAAAAATATATCTTACAATTCGATTTAAGCTTTCAGTTATAAGAGTGTTATAATTCATCCAAAGAGTAAGATGCATAGAGAGTGAACAATATTTTCAAAAACAATTTTAAGTATCGTATTTTTACCGATATTGTAGTTTATAATCAATGCTTTAAGTTTCAAGTCTGCATAACAAGAATTAAAATGGCTTCAAATACCTTTGTTGAAAGCTAATGTGATGAAAAATTTGTGACCGAAAATATTCTCTATTTCCAAAGTAAATTGATGCTCCAAAATGAAATATTTTCACCCCTGGTATTTCATTAACCTAAAACAAAATTCATAAGCTAATTTATTTTAATATTTAGGATACTGATACAGTTAATTTTGAGGATTCATGTTAGTATGAAAAAATTCGTAAAACATACGTTTGGATATTTTTCTATACATCTATATATTTCTGTTCCTGGTAAATTACCAAGCAAACAAGTTTCTGGGCTGCAAGAGAAAAATCATGGTTATGAAACAAAAAATATATATATATATAACGTTTAAAATATCAGGACTGCCAAATCACTTGTAAAATTGTTTTAGTAGTATCAATTCTTAAAAATAGTGGCAAAATCAGTCTTAATGCTTATTATAGTAGCAGTTGTAGTTGCCACATTAACTATATCCTTGGCACAGGATCTTCACAAAAAGCTGTGAAGTAGGAAGGAGCATTTAGCATAGCTTGGTGACTCACAATTAATAGAATACTATATGCTGTTAGAATACCTCATTGAAGCTTTTTTTTATACCATTGGAGAGCTGTAAATCAGTCAATAAAAGCATATTCCTGAATGACTAAACAAAAGACACCATTTCGTGTCTGAAACAAATATTCATGCTATTTGTTAAAAAAAGGGGACTTAATTTTTTCATTGAGACCTATGAAGAATTTTCAAAAAAAGTTGCGAAAACTTAAAAAAAAAAAAAAAAAAAAGCTTTTAAGATTATTTTGTTTTAAAAGATATCCCTTGTCACCAAGTATGAAATACAGCAGCAAAAAATCGCCTCTTAGTTGTCTGGCAACCCTGCAATACTCAAATTCGAAAAGAAACCCAAGTCAGTGTGAAACATTACGAGAAAAGAGTTATTGAGGAATGTAATTATTTGTGTAATAATCTTCAACTACTTGGGTTAGTTCTTCTTTACTATAGCAATGAAAATCATTCAACGTATAAGTTTATTATTTGGAAGTAACAGATATCCTAATTTTATTACCTGTTTGTAGTGAGTAACTATTTTGACCAAGGGAGAAGAATAAATGCAAGATTTCAATTTGTTGCAAATTAATTTATATGTACACAACTTCTCTTACTATTCAATTTATACATTCTTTTTAACTATCTCATTTTATGGTAAATCTTTTGCTCAAATCTCACAGGAAATCATTCCAAAACTTACTTTAATATGTTAATATTTTCACTCGTTGACTCTTTCAATGAACTGATCTTTTCACTTGTTGACATAGTGTACTTGCATCTAATTTGCATTTCTTGACTAGCTACTCATAAGTTCTTCACTTTTACGATATTTTAATTATGAAACAAACGTGTATTGCCTGCTTATTGAGCATCATTTATTGGTGTCACCTACTCCTTGTTGATTTAATTGAAGTACAGTAGTTCAATAGTTAAGAACCCTATTACATGGTGAATTACAAGACTGTTTTCATGTTACACTACTTTTATATCCCTAGTGTGTGTACAGTGTCAATACATCAACTTTCAATTACTCAACTTATAAATACTTACTATTGAGATCGAAATAGAACTGTAATTAAGGAGAAGAGTATCCCTATTATCAAGCCATAATCCATATCCAGAATAATCACAGATAGAAATGTTACAACCCAAACAGACTGAAACAGAAATAAAATTATGCTAAGTTCATAATGCTAAATAGTTATCTTAAGGAGTTCTTTTCTATAAAGAAGTTATATCACTTCCAATATACAACAGAAAGTAAAATAGTAATCATTACTTATTCTTTGAAAAATATTTAGCATTGAAATAATTTCAGATGCAAATTTTTAAAAATGTAAGCTAATTGCCAAAATTTGTTTTATACATCCAGAAACTTCTACCTCAAATTTTCTTTACATGCAAAATTTTTAATTTCCATCAAAAAAGGCCTCAAGACAATGAATCCTATTTTTTTGTATTACTTATCAGTCATTCGTAAATTTTAAAATGCTTCATGAATACTTTTTCTCATTCATAATAAATTAACGTGTTAGATATCTGGATACAATTTTTAAAAAAATCTACTGTTATAAAGTCAACACAAAATTCTAAATCATGTATCTTTTAATTTCCTGAACTTTTCATGTTTTATGCACATTTGGAGTAATATAAAATACTTTACTGCATCTAGTTTTGAAGCTGACCATGCCCTTCTCAAATCTCCAAAATACATCAACATCGATTTCAACGACATAATAATGACTGCAGATAGAACACACTGAAAATATAAATCAAAATAAATACCAAGTCTACTTGATTTATTTGTTCATACTTTTAAATAGTAATTTACAATAGAAGTATACTAACACTGGGTAGTG
The DNA here is from genome assembly GCA_947359465.1 of Metellina segmentata. NCBI lineage: Eukaryota > Metazoa > Arthropoda > Arachnida > Araneae > Tetragnathidae > Metellina > Metellina segmentata. Next base: position 67,804,036 of record OX375875.1, on the reverse strand, counting down.
GCTCAAACTGAGGACCCAAAACCAGGAGAACTACAAGCATTAAAGAACAAGATACAAGGCTTGCAATCTGAAAAGGAAATGTTTTACTCAAAGAGACTGCTAAAAAAAGAAACAATATATAAAAATTTAAATTATTTTTAATGTCTGTTTTACGTATTGAATTAGTAATTGGAAACAAAAATATTCTCAAAACAGGTAGAAGGATAAATCTGGTTGCCATGATCCTCAACAGCAGCCTTGCAACAAATTCGCTCCTTTTCTATGATTTAATTAGTAATATCGTTCATGGTTGCTATCGTCATTACATGTACATTAACTACCATTTCCTGCTGTTAGAAAAACAAGTCCTTGTATTTTTATACAATGGAAGCTTGATAGTTCGAACCTCAATTTAATTAACTTTATCAATGGAATAAAGAAAACTAATATCAGAATCGCATCCAGCCAAGAAACAACCGATGCCTTTTATTTTTCAGTCCTTGGTCCCAAGTTTTATTTTCAAATTTTTGAGTAGCAGTTACGTTTCTTGCACTGCATTTTGGGATATAATTTGACCTTGATCTTATACATGGACCTGTGATATTAACAAGAATGAATTCAGCAATCAGAATAGATTTCTGTGATCACAATTGCCTTGTAAATAAAAACATTTACCGTAGCATTACACTATTTGGCAAGTCCTGCCCTTTGTTGCGATTTTTATTACAACTCGCGCCTCATGGTGCACCAAGTATAATGCCAAGTGGTTCACAATTCCGCCTTGAAGGTAGTAAGTCGCGCTGGAGGAACACAACGTACTATTTTCAATCTTCTCTTGCGTCATGATTAATGTTCAATTGGACGGATATTGAAAAATATTTTCTTATTTTAACGATTTTGGCTTTATTGCAACATTTTACAGTTCGAAGTCACAAATCCGGAATTGTCAAAATCCGGACGTTTTCCTAACGAGCGTTTTTTTCTTGCTTTTATATCATCCCTCCTCTTAAAATTTTTTTTTTTAAGAACAAGGCGTTAAAACCTGGACCAAATTGATTAAACGTAAAATAACGGACGTGCTCAGAGTAAATACCATACAGAAAAATTAGAAGATTTATAAGAAAAATTTTCGAGTTTGTATTAAAAAGGTTTTTTTTAAAAATAATTATTCCCATTTATATATTTGCTATTTTAGTATTGCAAACGTGTTCCGGAAATAAATAACGAGCGGGAAAATTCGCGGAAGGGGGGCTAGATTAGTTGTTTTTTTTCGTAAAATCTGCAAATAATCCGGAATGGTCAAGGTCCGGTGGATTCCGCATTTGGGACTTTGCACTCTACTAGTTAGTATTTTTCCAATTTTTTTATCATCTAAATAATAAATAAAAACATTGGTTACACCAAAGTGTTAAATCATGCTTAAAATCTTTACTTGATTAAAAAATTAGTGATTTATTGATATTACATAAATAAAATCCACACACGAAACATACTTGAGTTTTTCCTCCAGAACTCTCTTGCATGGCACTCCTAGATAATGAACCACAGCTTGGAAAGCAAAAGAAAAAAGATGACACAATGCCTCCTACACCATACGCTATAAGCTCCTAAAATTTAAAAATGAATATTTTTTATTTCATGTGTGAAAATTTTTAAAAATACTAGCCTTTTTATAAACACATTGCTGTCATTGTGCAGAAGTGAAAAACATGATTTTTCTTGATGCTTACTTGATTTGTATCAACTTCATATTCATGTTTCTTTGCATAAATAATAACCATGGAGAGTGTAGTAGCAGCACAAATTATGGAGAGAATCATGCTGGATGTGAGAACTTTAGGAACCAATTCAAAAGGAGGGACTTCAGGGGCTTTCAATCTGTAATATTAAAATAGTTACATTTTCAATTTTTCGTTTTCATATTTCTCTTGACAAAATGAAATTAAGATTTCTATTCGACTTAATCGTGACATTTCAAGCCAAAGTGACAAAGTCAAAATTTTTTATTCATATATTGCTTGTAAAATTCAGCTACCTAAGAATTACTCTTACCCTTCTATCATTCTTATGAAAAATCTTGTGTTCGTTCCTACCTTTTATCTCAAAAACGAATAATCCATTCATGGCGACTGAACTCTCGACTTAGTTTTTATTCTTACATAAGCCTCATGACAGGTTGTTTTGTGTGTGGATTACCCAACAGCCAGTCCAAGAACATTCCACAAACATCAGTCTTTATACAGAATTCTGCTGGTTTGAGTAATCCACAGAATAGTTTTTAATGTAAACAGTGTTTGTGCATGCTAAATCAGCAGTCCTCTTACTTATGAGGAACTTTAAAGTTACAGAATAAATGCAAAAATTTGAGTTAAATTAAAAAGGATGTTCCTTTAAAAAATAATTTCATTAACATATGGCGATTAGTCTACGAATTATTCGAATACAGAATTCACAGACAACTTTTCATACTTCGTTTCAACAATTTGCATTGCAATAATTTTTATTTAACGATATATAATTATTTTTATTTGCTTTGTCTACAAGAAAACGATTTTTTTATGAAATATTTATGAGCTGTGATTTCATTCAATACGATAATACTTTATTGCTTGAATTTATGTTACAAGGTTAACTTACCCAGTGGGTGTTAAACCAACAACATCAACTTGGTAGAATGCATGTAAAGACATGTACTTTGATATGAGTGTACCTGTTATAACCTGAAATAGTTAATACAAAACCAAATGGTATATGGATGTTAAACATCCCAAATTATACGTATATATTTATTTTATAGCTTGTTATCATGTGAATAATTACCAGTATTAATTCTGCTGGTATTGGAATTTTTGAATTCTTCAGTAATAATCCATTTATTAGTTCCTTCACCACAATCAGAAAGACCAAACTACAAATGGACAGCAACAATACCACGTAATTAACCGTTTCTAAGCTCTGGAAAAATGATATCCATGTCTGAAAAAGAAAAATGATTGTACTTTCCGTTTGCTCAGAAATTTTTCGATGTTTTAACAATTGATAATTTTGTTTTTGTGTAACAGATAATTGTAAATTTTTAATGAATGTAAGAACTACTTAACACGATTATTATAGTTTTCAATATAAAGTGAAAAAGCAGTTTGTCTCCAATCTCAGTTTTTCATAAATATATTTGTTTCAATACCCCAAAGGGTACAATTAAACGGTAAACAAATTTACCCAGCACTTGCATAAATTCGGTATGATCTCAGCTTTGGTAATTTAACTATAACATTTTTCGAGTTACAAGGTAACTCGAAAAATGTTATAGTTAAATTACCTTGTTCTTGTATTCAGGTAACGATTGTATGCCGTAATAGTAATAATCCATTAATTTCTGATCATAAATTTAAATATATGTAAACAATCTGTAACACTTATTGAATTGAATCAAACAAATTTGCAGTGCTGTAATCTCAGTTTGAATGCTTGAAGAAAATCAAAGTAGTCTTTTTAAGTTCTAAAGGTTTTCTTGAATTTTAGCCTCTTCAATAAATTTGTAGATTTGTAACTACATGTAGGAATCAAAAATTACTTACATTTTTTTTTCTTGAGTTCACCTTTTTATCGGTCATAAACCAATATAAAAACTTTTAAAATAACCTTATAATAGCCACAATCCATGACCCTAAAAATATTTATTTTATAGTATTCCTATGCTCACTTTCTTAATTTGAAGATAAACATTGTTCAGGTTTTTTTTAGAGCCATGGCCATCCCAACTGATTTTTAAAATAGTAATTATTCACAATTTAGAAAATAAGTTTATTTAAATAAATATTTGACAAACCATAATATTCTACTTACAAATTTTAATTTACATAACTAGGGGGCTCCGCCCCCTGCTCGCTATCGCTCGTCAACCCCCGATGATTGCTACGCAATCATATTTAGTTGGCTTCCCGAACTATGCTTTTCAACAATGAGGGGGAGGCGATTGCTTCACAATCCATCCCCATTTGGACCTCTAGTACAATTTTAATTGAAGGTTCCCTTCCCTTACCATTGCGATATCTATCGCATGCGCCTGAGTAACGGAAAATTACCTACTTTAATTGCGTGATTAGCGGTTCCGTATATAAGCCGACTCCCGTAGTTTAGCTTTAGAAAACGTTCCAAAAATTCTCGGCTCATACACGGAAATATAATGCAAATAAAAACAAAATGTTTTTAAAAATGTCAAGAACAAAACATATCATTTCCACATAAAAAGGAAATATTTTAGCATAACATATTGTTAAAATTCAGAGGAAATTTCATCAGAATTTTAAATGTTTCAGCTAATCCGTGTTATTTGTTGTAATAGTACTTCTTAATATTTTCATATTCGGCGACGGAATTTGCCAGTTCTTCTGAAACTATCGTAAACTTTCTAACGTATGCTCTCAAATTTTATAACCTACTTTAATTGCGTGATTAGCGGTTCCGTATATAAGCCGACTCCCGTAGTTTAGCTTTAGAAAACGTTCCAAAAATTCTCGGCTCATACACGGAAATATAATGCAAATAAAAACAAAATGTTTTTAAAAATGTCAAGAACAAAACATATCATTTCCACATAAAAAGGAAATATTTTAGCATAACATTGTTAAAATTCAGAGGAAATTTCATCAGAATTTTAAATGTTTCAGCTAATCCGTGTTATTTGTTGTAATAGTACTTCTTAATATTTTCATATTCGGCGACGGAATTTGCCAGTTCTTCTGAAACTATCGTAAACTTTCTAACGTATGCTCTCAAATTTTATAAATTAATTAAAAAATATAACCGTGATTATCGTATGCGGGTGCTCCAAATTGATTAGCCCGTTGAACCACAAGACTCGCTATCTACCAATCATAAAGCGAATAAAACTGAAAAAGACCGCAATTTTTTTTTTTATATAATAGAAAGAAAGTTGAACTGTTAAGTACGTTAAAAATTTATATTCTACAGCCACAGTATTTAATTATGGCAATTTTTCATTACTTACAAGAATAACATTGAATGGACCAGAATGTTTCATTATAACTGCACCTGTGAGTGGTTTCACTTGACTGGTCAGTATATGTATAACAGTTCCAGTAATAAAAGCACTTATCATTTCATCAGACATGAAAGAAGTTAAATAGCCCATCCTGCAGAGTCCCATGGCCGTCTGTGAATAAGACAAATTATTAATTTTAAACTAGGTTTCTTTTAAAATCATAATTCCTTATAAGCAGTTTCACATAGATTGAATTAGTTCAACTATAAAGTATTTATACTACGATACTTCCTTCTAAAAAATGTCTTGTAAAAACTTCCAACATATTACAAGTATATAATACCAAGAGCTCACACTGCCTTATATTCTTTCTTAAAACTGCTTTTGATTAAACCAGTTGACAAACCATTACCCTTCTGAATGTCGAGATTTTCGAGTAGTGTAACTTTGCTTTCAGTCTAGACCACATTTATACAATTAATTATAATTAAATTATAAACGTAATTATATTTATTGAACGAACCTTAAATATTCTATTGGTTAAGGTTAAAAACTTATTAGAAATTCAAGCAGAGGAGGGAACTGCATGTTGCTGAACGGATATTTACATGCGCCCCTCATAAGTTTAAACTGCGATCGTTTTTTGTTTCAGAACAAAGAAATGTGAATTAGAATTGGTGGATATAAAATCATTTTAATATCTAAAACTATTAACCAATCGATCGATTGAATTTAAATGACTAATGTTGGATTCAGTTAAAGCAGTGCCACCTATTTGTGTTAACATTTATTGAACGAGATTAAGATTTTATAGAATGTCAGCGATTTGAAGAATCAGTCGTTTTAGTTTCAGTTCCGTATTGTAGCATCATACATGTTTTCGTGTTCCATCCTTTTGTTAAAGGTGTAAATAAATGTAGAAAATCTATTGGATTATGGTTTGATTTGTTTACGAGGAAATATACTGCATGCTGTGTAATATCCAGTGCCTTTAGAACTTTTGTCTTGTGATTGAACTCAAGATTGATCGTCCTCAACAACTAACATTTCATATTTTCATCCCTTGAGGATCGTTTGGGAAACTAAGCGCGTGCAAGCGATCCAATAATTATTATATTTATTATGAAAGTGCAAGCGATAATATTGTGAACTGTACCGAGACTATACGGAATGTGATAATAAACGAATGCGGAATTTAAAAGAATTCGAGACGGAGTGAGAAAGAGTGTGGATGGTTTCTCTTCATTATTTTGCATCGTCTTTAGTTTTTTTTTTTTTTAAAGTTTAATTCTTTTAAATAAGCGTTCATCTCCATGAATGTAACCAAAAAGCCCATCTACAATTATTTAATGTGATCGAACTGATATTCTGATCATCCAAAACGTGAATAAAGAGAGTTTTCATCTCCAAGGAAAATTAGGCTCGGATCACCACGCAACTTCCCAACAGGTACTTTAAAAAAAATTATAACATTTATTGAGGATAAAAAGTTAATTTATTTCTGTTGTCCCTATTCAGCTGTATTGATGCGGGTAATGCATAAAAGGTAAAACTCAAGAACACTACTGATTACTTGCCAAACTGGTGACAAAAAGTTTCGTTGACAAAGGGGCTATTTGAATAAGTCTACAAAGGTTACCACTCTCCATAACTATTACCAATTGGCGATGGTACGGTGTAATCGTAAAAACTTTGGGGACATGAATATTAAGGCCCGGTGCACACATCCGGTTTTACAACGTGCGGTACTGAAGCCCAACTATGCATACATAACCGTGAAATGATGCAAATACTCATTTCGCGCCATTTGCGATAAATATTCTATCGAAGAAAACGTGATTATTTCGCTTACTTGGTGTGAAAAAAGTATATTTTGAAACAAAATAGACGTTACTGGATACAACCATTTATTAATTATTATTTATATTCCATTTATTTATGAAAACAAGATATTTCAGAACGGAGACGCGTGTGCGGCGAGCTGCGGCGCCGTGGGGAACTGCGGTAAAAATTGCACGCAATTTGGACGTGCGTCGCAGCAGCATCGCCGGAGGCATGTGTGCACTACTCCATTGGATCTAATGTATCTCAGACCGCACTTGCGTTGCCTCAACGGCGCCCCACGTTGAAAAACCGGATGTGTGCTCCGGGCCTAAATGAATGGGTGTCTTGAAGAAGGGGGTTTTTGTGGTGCAAGGGCCTATGTGTTGTTACTGTGAACAACAAAAAGGTTTAAGTAAAATTCAGGTTCATTAGTATTAAAAAGGAAGTATGTTACAACAGAGGCTATAACCTTTTTTTGATTAATAAAAATCTCTTTTTAGGTATCCCCTGTAAAATTTTTTAATTGCAACACTCCTTTGTTCTAAGACACCCATTCACCTAAAATTATTTTCGAATCTAAAAAATACTTTATATAATCCAATAAACTGATATTCTATGGGTAGAATGTCTTCGGGATTAACCTCTTAGGTTAAAATGTAAGTGCAATTTGAATGTCTAATGGGTGTTTTTTTCGTAATTTTAATAATTATTCAGGAATGAGCAACATTGGTTTGAATCAAGAGGGAAACGATTATAACCGTATACTGGATATTGGTTAGGACGAAATTTATTTTCTTGCATTGTGTATCTGTTGCTATAATGAAAAACTAAGATGTGAATAAATACCTGACCTGAAGTATACCAACAATGAAGGTTATAATCATAGCAATGTGGATTGGATCATGCATAATAGGCGGAGCAGTAGTAGGAAAAAGATCCGAAGAATTTGTAGACACATTTGCTAGATCCACGGCCATTTTGTAATTGAATTTCTCTTGCTGTAATATGTATTCTACTTGTGTACCTGCCAGAAGACTGGAAATTGCAAATGTGCCTGAAAAATATAATTTTACATTTATCTTGCGTAGTGTATTCAACTTTCGGTGTTCAAGTAAGCAACTATCCTTATGCATTACAAAATAAATGTTGAAACTAATCATATATAAAGATGCATCTATTACAGAAAATTGTAATTTTATACAAAAATCTCAAAAATTATGTACACTCCTGGCCATTAAAAATGCGATACAATGAAGGACAAGAGATATCAAAACCATATTTATTATACAAATAACATGGCACAAGTGTGAAATGATTGAAATTACACGCTCCTTTCGACTTGAACGCAAAGAAATCACTCTTGTTTAGCCACCATGAACATCAATAACTGCTGCTACACGTCTGGGCTTATAAAGAAATAGGCTTATTTGGATGTGTTTGTTCTATGTCAGTCCATGCTGCTTCCACAAGGTTGTCGAAATTCATCTGACGTAGCCGTGGACAGTCTGGAGTGCCAGCCGTTTGTCGATCATCGATCATATGTGTTCAATGGGTGACACATCTGGTAGTACATAGAAGTGAAACCTGATGAACATCGAGGATTTGTACGTTGCATGCCACATGTGGTCGTGACTCATGCATTGTCCCGTTGAAAACCGACCACAGCCTAAATAAGAAGGCAGCAGGCTCCTAAACATCCAAGATGGTGCAATGGCTGATGTATGTACCGGCAATGAGTACTAGGTGGGTGCGGGAGTAGAATCCAATGGCACTACGTACTGTAGGTGAAGTATCGGTATGGAGAAGTACAATGCAAGAGTCATATAGTCGTCGCCGCGGTGTCGCCAGACTTGGATGCGACCATCGTGGTGGTGCTGTAGACAGAATTGAATTCCTTCTGTAAAGACGGTGTCATGCTATTCGTTTGTAGAGTGCGGCTTTCAACGCATGATTGTAGCCACAGAAGCTTGAGCGGTGTAGAGTCAAAGGTACATTAACTTTCAGTACTTCAAACCAGCTCTGTTCTCCCTTTTCATACTGCTTATAGGATATGTTACTGACGCAGATGATTTGCATACGCTGGCAGTGCTAATCATTTGCATATCCTTCCATCTACCTATCGTACAAATTTGAAGATTATTGGATGCTTCCTTCATGGTGTGCATTTTCAATGACCAACAGCGTATTTATTACCTCGTAGAAAATTCATGAGAAAAGCTTCAAAGCGATTGGAATTAAAGTTTTCACCTCATGAAGCTATCCTGTTGAAGAAATCTATAGTTTTCAAAATCTTACCTATTGAAACATGCCTTGAGGTTCCCAATAGAAAATACACAAGAACAGGGTAAAAAGAGGTGTATAAGCCATATACTGGGGGAACAGCTGCAAGCTGTGCATAAGCCATCCCTGAAAACATAGACAATCTTAACAAAGAAATAAATCACATCTGTAAGAATTTAAAAGAAAGCAAAAATTTAAACTTTATGGGTATGTTAAGAACAAAAAAGGAAGTTATTCCAGACTTCTGATAACTTGTAAAATTTTAACATTTACATTTCTACATGTTAGGGTGGTGACAGATGGGGCAGCCCAGGGCACGCTACATTTCGTTGCGACTTGGCTCTTGACTCAGGTAGTTCTTCTCACCCTGTCAGGCTAAGAATCGGTTGTTTGAGAAACCCCATAAATCATGTGAGATCAATTTTTGGGAAATCAAGAAAAAACTTTCTGCGTTAACCGACAACCTTTATATTATTATTTCTAATAAAATGTATTGTTTGAAGCTAAATACAATATTTGTGCTTAATGGAGGTCTCAAAAGATAAATAGTTAAATTATTATGGATTTTTAAAGTCAGTTGACTTATGGGGTTTCTCAAATACATATACTTTTGGCAAAAAGTAATTGCATTCTAAACTGTATAAAATAAAAAGTACACTTAGTACACCTCAAATATGCATTCAAAAACAAGAAGAAATATTAAATAAATATGGAACACAAATTAGATTATTTAGTTCTCTGAATAAGAGTGGTATAAATGGTGAAATAAAATTTATTCGTCAGTAGCGTAGTTCTCGGGCAACTGAGAATCAGATGTACCTGTAGAACACTGGTGAACTATCTCTTTGTAGAGTGTTTGAATGTTTTCTTTCTTGTTGAACGAAAACTTTCATACGGGCAAGCTCTATGTAGAATGACCCGACTCGTGGTGTTTCACTTCTAAAAGATGCGTCTTCCTCTGAAGAATAGAATTTTACTGTAAACTTGATTTCGACAAAAAGTGACTTATGGGGTTTCTCAAACAACCGATTCATTTGTAACAAGATCAATAGAAATATATTTACCCACCAAGTCATCTCTGCTGTCTTCCACTCTAGACAAAAACTTGTAGTTTGACGCAACTTAAGACTAAGTTGAACAGAACTATTTATTTCCTACACACTATACAATTCGAAATTAGATTAACTGAAGGTCCAAGTCGCGTAGCATGACAAAATTCTCCCCCATGTACAATCTAACCTTTCAAAAGTACATTTGACAAGTAAAGCATGAAAATCAAGTTAAAAATAGTATTAGAAGAGTGGCGCACTTCCTTTTCCAGCCAACTCATTGAATAAGCACTGACAGATTGAAAAAATCTTGCACCGTCCAAAAAGAAAGAAAAGTATAAAGCAGTTACAGAGAAAGCGAGTACGCTTCTAGTAAGACTTTTGGGGTTATTTAATGGTTAATAAAACGCTGCTGGCAAACTAATGGTTTTAAAAACTGAACATTCTCTTGAAGAACTAGATAAGAATTAATCCTGTAAAAAACAAAATTTCCTGTTACATTTTGAAAGCAGATCCAACTTTAAACCCACCTTGTGGAACATGAAGGATTAGCAATGTGATTCCGGTTAACATATCTAGAAAGAGATTGTTTTTAATACTGTACTCTGGAAGCCATTTAAAGACTGGAAAAGCCGTCTTCATAAAATTTGTTACACAGGTACATGATACGTTGAAATGATTCCTAAAAGCTGTTTGAACCTGTGGAGAAAAAGGAATTTCAAATACATGACTGATATTATAAAAGTTTAACAATATTGTTTAATTGAATTCTCGGGGTCATTCGAGATAAGCTACTCGAGGTTTATAGAATGCTATTGGGAGATGCTTCATTAATCTTGTGAGCAACTCGCATGCAAATAAACCTCGGCATAGGCCGTCCCTCTTCTCAAATACATTTTATTAAAAAGAACTCCCTTCATCAAAAAGTAATTTCATGACTCTGGTCAGTATTTCTCCCCTCATTTCTCTAAATAAAGTAATGCTAAACGAGCTTTGACCTTAATATTTCAGTGTTTTCAGATTATTGACGAATGCAGACATATTTTACGTGTTATCTACGACAAGTATCGGGTATAACTAGCGCAACAATGGGTTCTTGATAGATTTTCGATTCTAAACTCATTCCGAAGAGGGGCTGGTTGTGTTGCTCCAGTGCGACGTTAATTAAATAACTACCCTACCTACTGAAAAGGGGGTTGTGGGGGATGGTAATTTTAGTTAACGTCGTACTAGAGCAACACAACGGGCTACTGACGACGGTCCGGGATCAGTCCCGGGGTTGTGGGGGAAGGGTGCAAGTTAAATCTGTCATGACCTCGATTGTCCTCACGTTAGCGCAATGTGGAAGTTTAGTGGGATGCCGGCTCATATGTATGCCTCTTCATTTGACCATGTTTCAGAATAACCGAGGTGCCCTCTGATATTTCTCTTCCGACGCCAATTACCCGCGTGCGCGTTGTATTCTTTTAGTGCGACGTTAATTCTACCATCATTTTGGGGGCGATTCGAGCCCCGTTGGATGTCCTAAATACATCCCTGCCCCCGAAGAAAGCTTTTTGAATATACCAAGGCTAATTAAGTACAAAATATGCAGATTCGAATGTATCTTGTAACGTGTTCGGTGGTTCTGCATGAGGTTCAAGGATAGCTGAGATTCCAAGTTTAATAACAAAAATCTATTAATAATTTAAGAAAAATTATGCTTATAATGAACCTTAATGCATAAATAATCGAACGTGAGACATCAGAGCATGTGTCTGTGTACCCAGTCACGAAAAAAAACCCGAACCACCTCCTTTATTTCGAGGGCTATTGATACTAGAGCAAATTAAAAGGTATCATTCTATAGAGAATAATATAAACATCCTCTACAAATGCATAAAGGGACGTCTTTATATCAAATTTTGCACAAATAATGAATTTTCCAATGGAAACGCCATGTTTAGATTCCATAATCAGAGTCTGCATCGTTAAATTAGTCTAATTATGAAATTTCATATATGTGTGTGACTTTACCATCTTCATATACGGAGATATTCAATTACAAAGTTCATGTCAATTTCAGGGATCATCTACACATAGAAGGTCGCTATTAGTAGATCAAGATTAATTGTAGTTATAGTTACTCGAATTTCAAATTTGAACACTATTTGAAACGTATTTTTCAGTGATTCGATAATTATTTTATTTATCATGCAAGTACAACCGATTTGAGAAATACATTATTATATATACTATCAACTGCAAACGATCCGAGAATTATCTGAGGTTTGACAGACATTTTTTAGATTCTTAGTTGCTTCCTAAAATCGCAATGAGGAAAATTTAATGTAGCGCAAAAACTAATTGCCGGAATGAACTTAAATTTTGCATGGCCATATTAGAAATTCATCTGAATCAGTTCCCATCAAAATACACTCGTATCCCAAGCATAATTGCTGTTTTTGTAAATATTCCAGAAAATCTACATCGAAATGGAAGGAAAATGGAAGGAGTTATGGAAGAAAAAAAAAAACGTGAAACTAAAGGATAATGATGACTTTTATTATCCAAAGAAAAGGGTTGAAAGAAAAAGGTTCGAAAATACGAGTGTCAACTTTGGTGAAATAGAATGATTAAAACAATGTGATGTTGAAGTTTTATACGGTGTGTGGGAACCTCTGGTAGTCACACATGCTTCACAACGACTTGTGAAGACTTTGCAATTGCACGCCCAGCACAACACTTTGGAATGACCCTTCACCTTCTGAAGATAATTATGTACTAGGGGGCCCGCCCCCTGCTCGCAAACGCTCGCCAACCCCCGGAGGATTTCTTCGCAATCCTCATTGGTTCGCTGCGCGAACCTATGCTCGCTTCGCTCTCATCAATGAAGACATGTGTCCTAGCAGAAGGCATTGTTTACAGAATATGATATTCCAAAAAAATATTTTTTTAATCTAAATTTGTTTGCTATTTTTTAGAAAAGATATATACAGTACCGATAGAATCTGAGTTCAAATGAAAACTTTGAGAAAATTTTGACTCGAAATGTGACGGCTGATTTGGAAATTAAATACCCAGCATGTTGTTTGAGTGTATATTTACCCCTGCACTCGAGTCATCCACGCATTTTCATTGAGTTAGTTGTCGAAAGTTGTAGTGCAAGCGTCTTGTTGAACTATAATTGTTGGCCCTGAAAATGACCTTTTTTTAAATGGCCCTGAAAAGACCCTCCGCTTTCTTTGATTTCTATTATTAACTGCAACAGCTCGATTAAAATTCATTTTTTTTTTCAATAAAATTTCATCCGATAACGCTATAAATTCAATTCAAGCGCGAGGCTTCGTGAAAAACAAATAATCGTACAATATTGCCAAAACGCGATAACAAATAACGTCTTTTTTGCGTGCCACGTAAGAGAATTATATATATAGATAGTCAAATTTATCTTAAATAATTATTTTTTGTGTTTTTTTATTCATTCTAAGTTGTTTGTTTGGATTTTCTGGGACAAGATCCAAAATTAGTTGCTCGAAAAACACAAGATCAAACTAATACGATAGAAACTGAATCTCTCTATATTAAAAAAAAGTTACCGCCGCCGCCGCCGCCGAAGAATTGAAATTTTTGTTGTTTAGCTCCATTCTTAGACGGTTTCCCGAGAAAGTACTGATCGGAAAAATATGAAATTAACATGCTTTGTTCTTCATCGTATTCCCTGGATAATTATTAAGATTTTTTTCCGATGCGGCTATTAGTTTAGGTTTTATTAAGTGTTAAAGTTGAAGAAGTGAAATTTCTTCCGCGAGTGAGCAAAACACATTCAAAATTTCAGTCTTTAGTCGTGAGTTTTTTTTTAAGAGTACCTCTCAACGTAAATTTTTGCAGCTCGTCGAGTTTTTTTTGAAATTTAAATGTGGTTCTTGATAATATTTTTTTGAAATTCGGGAAAAATCGGGACATTTTTGTTACTTTTTTTTAAAACTGCCGTATCTATATCTAATTACTATTAGTTTTTAATTTTTAAAATATCGCAGTATACCTCAGAATATACTCTTTCTTACGGTACTATTATTTTTGAAATCGGTTAATAATTAAATTGGATGCGATCAAAAGTTCGTGATACAAAATTCGGAATCTTCGGATATTTTCGCTACGTTTTGTTAAAACCGTTATGTCTACGGCAAAAACCATTATTTTTTAAATTTGAGAACATCACTGAATACACTACATTACACTCTTTCTTATGGTACAATTATTTTTCAAATTGGTTAATAAACAAAATCGATGCAATTAAAAGTAGGTCATACAATTTTCGGAACTTTCAGATCGTAACTTCCGATACAAAACTAAAATGGTCATATCTATAGTATTACTGTTAGTTTTTAATTTTAAAAATATTGCAGTATACCTCACAATGTACTCTTTCTTACGGTACAATTATTTTTAAAATTGGTTCATAAATAAATTCGATGCAATCAAAAGTTGGTGACACAAATTTCGTATTTTTCAGTTCGCATAGCTGGTTCGGCAAACAGCAGTGGGTTGCACTTTTGACTATCGGGTTTGCCAGATATCAAATTTATCGTAGCAACAATTGCCATAAAAACGATTTCTTTTTATTTGGCGAGGAAAAAGGCTCGCTTTTTTCCCTCTGTTCTCAAGACAGTTTACCGACAAAGTACAATGTATTGATATTAACACTGTTTACTTAAAATTGTACAGGGAACAAGATACAGAAGATTTTTTACTGATGCGGCTATTAGTTTAGGGTGCATTAAGTGTTAAAGCAAAAAAAAGTGAAATCAATTGCGAAAGAAGTATTGGTTTGAGAAAGCAAACCAAACGGGATTGCGTAGCAATCCCCGGGGTCGGCGAGCGTAAGCGAGCAGGGCGCGAAGCCCTCGCTGTGACGTCATGTACCGGAAAGTGAAATCAGCATAATACGAATTATTCAGATAGTTTCACTCTGTGAAAGGAATGTTGGTTTGCGAAGCAAACCAAATGACATCTGTGAAAGGAGTGTTGGTTTGCGAAGCAAACCAAATGGGATTGCGCAGCAATCCCCGGGGGTTGGCGAGCGTAAGCGAGCAGGGGGCGGAGCCCCCTAGTTGATATAAAAAGATTTGAAACGTGTATGAATCTAATTTAATATCACACTAAAATTTTAAAACAGTAGAAACAATTAAAATTCAAAAGCATTAGTCAATAGTATAATAAAAAAAAAGAGACTATAGTATATTAATGTACAAAATGAGAAATGATAAGTATTTTTACTGTTGATGATAGGATGGTTCATCGAAAAATATAGATATGAATGATAAAAACATTAGAAATGATAGAATTTAAATACCCGACACTAGAAATTCAAGATTTGAATGAGGATTTTCCTCTGTCAAATCCTGCAGTTAAAAATAGAGCTGTTAAGAATGTCGGTAACGATTATTAAAAATTGAGCAATCGATTAAATTATGTAGTATGGCAAAAGGAAAACACACGCTCCACATACAGGAGCACCACTCCTAACGGATATCTGAGTAAAACATTTGCCCAATACGCAAGAGTTAAAAACCACAGAAAAAATGCCTATATTCATTCACTTAAGAAATATATTAACAGACTTTCACTAACCATTTTAGAAAATATAAAAAGTTCCGTTCATGTAATTCTTAATACTACTACAGAATAGAATAAATAAAAGAAATTACCTTCTCATTAAACGAGTTTACGCCTTCAAGGGGTGGAGATACATTATCCAAAACTACCTGTGTCATTGCATCTCTGTCAACTTCAAAGCGGCATGGTATTCGGTTTCTGAAAAAATAAGTAATTTTAATTGATTTAAATATTTATCTTTTTAACTAAACACAGTAAACAAGCTAATCTCTGTGTGCTTAGTTAAAATATTTTGACTGCATAAATTTTTTATGCATTGTTTGGAGAAGTTCAAATCTTGAATATTTAAATAGGTTTACAAGCTGTTTTGAAACTCGACTTGGGCCGCACAAATGAAGAATGCGACACAAAAATAAGCAAGGATTTCATCTTAATGTTTAAAAGTGCAATATGCATTTTTTAAGAATGATTTTTTAAAAACACTGTTTACTTTTTTTTATTAATATATTTGTTCACATTTTTTAAGTATGAAAATTACTTTTAAAATTGCACCCTTGCATCCATAAATTTATTAAAATGACATGTTCAATACAAAAACTATTCTAAAATCAAATTTTATTGAACCAAAGTTTACATTTTCAACTGAAAACAATGAAGGTTTGATGTTGAGAGGAGGGCATGGAATAGGGATGGATGTTTGCAATGGTTCGGAATCCCCTGTCAAATTAACCCTCGTGTACCAAAAAGCTGACAGAGCAACAAACCAATTACTTGAATAATTATTAGTGTAAGGAAGAAAATTTTCCATGTATGCTTTTCAATATGTTCAAATAAAATAGATAGTGTATAATGCGATAGAAATAATTTTAACTCAATAAAAAAAGAGCACTTGAATATTATTTATTCCATCGAAATTTAAGGATATAAGTCTAAAAATTATAAGTAAATGAATTTTCAAGAAGATGCATATTGAAAATTAAAAATACATTATGTCTGAAAAGAACGCGATCTTTAGTTATATCGTTGGCATTAGCGCGAATATAAAAGCATGCATATGGAAAAACTGTTTTCAGTCAACTCAAATATTTGGTAAAATGCAATATTTTATTCGCATTTATCGTTTTCGTATGGTTGACCACTTTTAATGTTAACCTCGAAACCCTGTTTAAAATTTTGTTTTAAGTCAAAACTCGGGTGATCTCGAGTTATAAGAGAAAAATAACTTGTGATGAAAGCAATGAAGCTTTTTAATGCCCTCATGAAAGTAAATAACCCAATAAGGCCGCACTGAACAAAAATTTTTACCATTGAAGTTCACTCATTTATTTAATACGAGTGATTATGATGATCTTTGTGTCCTAACTGAGATATAGTATATTTATGAAATGATATAGAAGCGCATTTTTTTAGGGGAAATATCTTATACAAATTCTGGTTATTTGAAGACCTTAATACCCAGAAAACGGCGCAGGTTCCCTTAGAGTTACAAAACAAAAAATTTCGCAAACTTTTGGCAATTAAATCAGAATTTAAGTATGCAGAGTAAGAATGCGCGATTAAGAAAGTAACACACTATCGAGAAATACTCATCGAAACGATTTACGTAAAAAAGCAGATAAGATATGAAGAATGGCACGATTATCAGCGATAAGTCGCGATACATCAAAACTGTTGGTAACACTTGATAGTAAGAAAAAAAGTGATGCAAATAAAGGTAGATGAAAATGTGAGTAATTTGAACTTTGAAACGTACGCTTGAAATTTGAAGATAGCCTAATCTAAGAGAAAACAAATTCTTTGCCCTTAAAAGTGTTTTTCGAAACTTAAAACTGGCTGTCATACAT
Source organism: Metellina segmentata (assembly GCA_947359465.1). Lineage (NCBI taxonomy): Eukaryota > Metazoa > Arthropoda > Arachnida > Araneae > Tetragnathidae > Metellina > Metellina segmentata. The sequence continues at coordinate 67,786,457 of OX375875.1, read as the reverse complement.
AAAACCTGTAAACTCTGATGGTGTAGCCATACCAATAATTTATCAATATCCAGTTGTAATTGATTTGTCATGTTAAAAAAAGGGTATACAAGACCGTTCCTACGATATTAGCCTCCTCCATGTGTCAACCCAATAAGCTTAGTCTTCACACAAAAAAAAAATGATTTTTCCAAAAACATAGTTCTTTACGAGTTCCTTTTGAAAATTCTTTTTAAATTGAAATTTCAGATTCAGTGTTTTTCAGAACAAACGCAAATAACGAACCCATTTTTAGGGGGCTTGTGATTGGAATAGTGTGCACGTCACACAGGAACGGCCCCTTCATATTAAATTGATATATGCTTCTTAACTTAAAGCAGTGGTTCCAATGTTTTTTTATGTGTACCTCCGTCCTCAATTTCACATTTAAAAAAATTGCTGCGAACCCAACTTGCACGAGTTAAACTTTATTTCCTGCTAATTTATTTGATAAAATATAAAATTATGTTTTGTAATTAAAATTCTTTATACGTGCATTCTTTATACATCTTTACATATGCATGCTAAATTTATAGTAATAAAAGTAATATTTTATAGACATGTTCAAATATATATCTCAGTATTGATCTGAAACAAAATACATATATATTTGTGAATATAAAAAATGCGTTCACATTGCTGTATTCGAAAGTCTGAAAGTGTATTTGAATGTAATAGTTTTAGTAATAACTGCACGACCCTCTAAGTAAAAACTCCTGTTTGGAATACGGGCATACTGAAATTTTCATCCTCAACATTTATTTCGTTAATTCTAAATTGTACTGTCTAGAATACAGGAAACTTTTCCGAGAGGTAGGTTTTTGGAGTTTTATGGCTCAAGGGCCTTATTTAACTTACTCCTGAAAATACACACAAATAATCAATTCAATAATAAATAATTCAATTTCAAATGTGATTGGTGCAGCAAATAAAAGAACAAAATCGAATATTTATTACGAATGTTCGAATTCTTTTCACTTTACAGCATTCGGAAGAACAAAAATTAACAGTACTACAAGAGATTTAGTTTAATTCAAATTGATATTTTAAAACTCGAAAAATCAGCACAATCGATAAAAATTCGAAATTTATATTATTAATATAATTAAAAACCGAAGAACGAATCCAAGAAATGCACCCATCATAATTCATACATGATGGATTTGATTTAATATTCGTAAACAAAGAGTTTTATCTTTATACTATGTCAACAGATAACAGAAGATTCTACCGAGTCATCTACACGTTGAAGAGCGAACACAAGAGAAGCCTCCGCTGATATATAATGTGTGTCAATTACGTCAGCGTAACCTAGATTTGATTTATTTTACATTCGTATTTTTAAAACATTCTATATTTTAATCTCGATCGAACTTCAAACTCTTGTTGAAACTACCAAATCCAAAGTGGCAACCTCTACCGTTGTTTATAAACTGTCAAATTTGAAGATTTGTCCTTGACACTTCTCTTAACCTAAATTGCAGTGGTTGAAATGGAACGAAACGTATGAGAACAAAAACCTCAATACAGTTATGCAATTTATTTATCTAAGGTCAAGTTAGAGGGATTAAAAACCACAGAATGAACAATACGGTAATATTAATCAACTAGTGGACAAAAATGGACAAGCTGAGGCAAACGTAAGACACTAAAGAGATTCTATTAAAACATTAAAAATTCAATCAAGCAAACCTACATTAAAAGATACGTAAAAGCTGGTGACAAATGATGAACAAATGAACATAAAAACAAAGCAACACTTCAAAAGTATGGAAACAAATGTTTCATGAAGTCATTAACATAAAGATAAAATGCAGAAATAATTATTTTCGTATCTTTTTTGGTTTGACGTAACAATGGAAAATTTTCCACACTTCTAAAGTGTAGGCAAGCCAAACTTGTCAGACATTCCTCAAGAATATCTAACATGTGCCGACTGATATGCATCCGACTCCGTTTCAATACAGAAAACATGGGTAATTCAGCCTATTCAGTGTCAAAGCACTGATTTTGGATCAATATGTAGCGTGCTTTAAGGTACTAAATTGCTTCGTTTCAAAAAAATACCCAGGTAGCAATATTCCCGACAAAATATTTGTCTAGGCCTATGCCGCCACTTCGAGGATGATCACTCGATTTCAATAATTTTAAAAGTTACCAGTTTTTTTTTGTCACCGATGACTTACTGAAAAATATTTTCGCCTCTCAACACCTTAAACCCTTCGTCTACGATTGGTAATTTTTGTCTATGTACCAGGAAATATAATTTTTTTACGACAGATTATAGTTAATAGTTATAGTTATCGGAAGGAAACAAGATTAAACTAATAACACGAATTGATTTATTCTTAAAAATTGTTTGGATGCATTAACATAAACGACACAAATACTCTGGAAAAACGACGAACTAAGCCACAGGACAGCTGCTAATTGAGATAATCGCTAAATCGAGCGACATTCGTAGCGGAGTCCATAAAAATAGCTTTATTTTACGTGGAAATGTAATTAAATCTGGTCTCGCAGACAAAGAAATTTTAGTATTTGTTAGCATAAGTAAGTCTGTTCTTGATTCAGCTGGAGAGAAATGGGTAAGAATCAGATGTAGAAGAACAAAAAAATTAATGTTGGTACCAATGTAATTAAATTGTCAAATCTGGCATCATTGTTCCTCGTTTTGTGCTGTTGGTTTGTCAATCTACGGTCACTATTCCTTACACGAGAGTACGTTTGACGGAGACCTATAGTGGATACTGAAGCACTACGAACATCCCTAACCCAAGACCGGGATTAGAATTCAGAGCCTGGTGATTGGTTAACATTTATGGTGTAAGAGCCATATTTGCCTAGCTACGCCAAGCACAAAATAAAATTTTTAATGAATCAAGGAGATACAAGATTTAACAGAACCTGTTAAGTCGCGGGCCAAAGGGCTAACTAATCAGCTTATGTGTAGTACTAGCATCGAAACAAGACTAATCAGTTGGACAGTTGGCTCTGCAAGGATAAGTTCAAATTCAGTTCTCACCGCATATTATACGGAGAACGGGAAACGCGTTATCATCCCTCTTAATAGGAATTATACCGAAATGTACTTAACAAAATTAGTTTTATTTTATGAACATTCCATGAAAGTTATCTTAGGAACAATACTGTGTCATTTGGATAATTTATCTTTTCATGAAAACGTTTTAACAAGGTGATCCAGTGATAAGTCATGTTTCGAGAAATCGGTATCAAAGGTAAAGTTAAAAATACTGACTCCATACGTAATATTGACGGCAGATTTGTAGCTTACATTTTGGGCCGTCGAACACTAATTTGAAGGTGCTTCTTACTTAACTCATGAATCGAAAATAATTAGCAAAATATTTACATCGTACCTTGCAAATATGCTTGGACAATTTAATAAAGTGAACGTGTATCACTGTTTAAAATATTCATTTCATGGAGAGTATAACATTGTTGTCAGTTGAGAGTTCAGAGAAAATTTCACTTAACTTAGTTCTTCACATTCATGTGTTACCACTAAATCTTTGTCAATTTACATTTTTCCCCCAGGTTCTATTTCAAGATACATTTTATATATGTTTGATAGATGTTAAAACTAACACCTTTCACAGGAATAAAGGCTCTATGGATCTTTGTTATAGAAAAAATACTGTCCGTAAAATTTCTTTTGGTACACCACAATTTATTATTTGAGTGAAATGGCCACTTGTATTACTTTTTTCAAAGGGTTACGTTTTAATGCAAGCTGAAATGATTTACTTAAGTCAGCAAATTACCCTACGTTAAATGTTTTTCGTAGATTAAAATGATAAAAATATTTGATAGAAGTGTCAAAGGTGAATTAAACCAAATTAAAAAGTTTACCCCTATCTTCCAGGTGCAAATTTTCAAGAGTAAAATTTAAACAGTCGGTATAAAACATAACATTTAAATTTATTTTTTTAAAGGCTTTGTTTACATGTTCCAAAATCTTTTAAGCGACGTAATGAGACATTCAGATCTTTATAACATTATCATTCCTTGAAGTTTAAAATCTAATTCCTTTTTACATGACCAATTAAATCCGAAGGAACTGAGCCTGACACTTGATAAGACCTAGTGTTCATCAATCGGACGCGAGTTCTGCAAACTCATGATTGGATCACTAAAACGTGACATGAAAGTCTTATTAAGGAAAATCTGAGATTCAAATGACTAAAACCAGTTCAATGCGGTCTATAGAAATAAAAGAGAAAAGGTCAGAAGAGTCATTTGTTTATTTCCAAGGATTTCTGTTTAAAATTGTAAATGATAAGGGTTTTAGACGTCTAAGTTTTCAAATGAATCAAGAATTAAATCTGTTTTTCATGCTCTATTTTAATTTCTGCAATGAAAGTGACAATATAGTACTTTAACACCAAGTCACATAGCTTCTTTTAAAACTTTATCTACCAAATTTAGATATAATTTAGATACTTATGTGAATTTCTTTGCATATATAATGTTCTAAAAGAATAGATACATACAAAAAGTTAATACAGTGAAACTTCGCTTAACCGCCAGGAACAGAAAAACTTTAAACAACCCACCACCATCCATTACATATGAACGAATGATAAAAAAATGCACGTTTACGAACGTGAATGTACACTGTGTACATGCATGTATTTTATTTTACAAAAACAAACAATACACAATTTACATTAAGTACAGTTTAGTACAAAACTTTACTTGAACGTACGCTCTAAACGTACATACATATTCAAATTTTAAAATAGTCTGTCATTTTCTGTTTCTACGTACTAATAACTTTTAATATTTATTGAATTAACTTTTAATAACGGACTGACGGTTAATCAAAGTTTCGATGCACTTAAAAATACTTTGATACTGGTAGTCCTTTTAAATTTACATTTAATAATTAATTTCTGTAAAATTCTTGTTGGCTTGATTTCAATTGTTTGTCGTGAAGCTTATGCCAAATGGTAATAATTACCATATTTACTCAGACGCCAAATTGGCGAACTTTGGCGACTGAACCGTATACTAGGATTTAACCATTATTTTCACGATTTAACTGCCTAAATATATATTAAAATATAGTTTTTGTCTAGAAGTATTTTTCTGAATAATTTTAGATAATTCTCAGAAATATTTGAATTTGCTAAGATTGTATAAATGTTTTAATAAGCTTAGTTTTCCGGGTAATTTAAACATGCCAATAAATATCACGTCTGCGTCTGAAAGCATCAGACCACATATTAACATTTTTTGTTGTTTTTTCTCTCTCATGAACACTTGGAATTTATATTTTTCTTATCCACAAGTAAGTGATGTATACTTTCCCTAGAAAAGGTAGCTTGAAATAGAAGTTTTCTTTTCAATATTCCATAAAAAAAAAACCTAAAAACATCTATGATTACATTTTTATATTGGACAACATAAATTACTCTTTGTGAACCAAAGAATGAATTACTTGCTAATTTCTATGATTGGAACTTAAAACATTGCAATGGTTATAATATAAGGACTATGCTCTGAAATGGAACAAGGTTTTTTAAAAGATAGGAACTTGTATGCGTCTTTCCGTATTTGAAATTCGAAAATCCCAGATATTGGGATTATTCCAATATCTTTCTGGCACACATGTTTACTGGATATTCAAGTAAAATATTTGGGTGTAGGGTCTACCTTGACCCAAACTCAATCTGGATAGAGCATATTTTGTACGTAAAATAAATGCTGTTTACTACATAATAAATACAAAATAGCACAAGTCATGCGTGTGTGTGTGTGTTGACTGAATTCTAAATTCTTATGACTTCACTTGATGTGAATTACTACTAATGCTAAACAAAAAGTACAAAAGAAAGTGTGATCATTTTTAAAATGCATAACATAAGTCAGGATATCATCGGCATAGATCAATTATTAACTGACAATTTTTCGGACACGCTTAATGATAATTTTCATGATGGGAAATACGAGTACATTGCTAAATTGAAACATGCTTAGAAAATACATTACAATTTAACAATGCTTAAAATTTTATTTTTTGACCATAAATTATAAGGTTTTTTAAGCAGAATGTGCAGTAAATTCTTTCTTTTGTTGGTTATTGCGTTGCTGCTCTTAGCCCTGACTATATATGAACAAGTATACTACTTTTAGAGTGGTTATCGTAGGCTGATCAGTGAATAAACATACATAAATTGTGTTTATTTAATGGTTTTTAATTCAATTTAGAAAAGTATCACAATAAATAAAAATTCAAGTAATTTCAGACAAAATTAAGATTTTAGTATGTAATTATAAATAAAAGTTTTAATATAGCATTTTTTTAAACTAAAAGGTTCAGTTACAACTATGGCTATAAAAGTAACGTCTCAGCGTACATTTTATTTGGGATCTACTTATTCCTGCAAATTAGCATTTTCCATTATAGAATAGTAAGACCAAAAATAAAATTTCATGTAATTGCATCGAATACATATTGAACTACAATTTTTTAGAACCGTTAAATTTTTCAAAATTACACGAAGCAATTTTCACAGGAGTTTTATTTTGTCTCTTAGGGATATTTTTGCTGCACGGGGGACAATTTGACCGAGATCTATGGCTTGAAGTAGATTGCGATTCATGCCCGATCCGGGATTCTAACCCAGAGCCTGTTAACCGAGAGCCAAAACGCTCACCATTTGATGGTTGGGTGAGTTTTTGTAGCAAAGACCAAATCTGACCAAGCTGAGCCAAGCAACGTTTCTTCTGAGGAGTAAACTGACAAACATTCAAACAAGGAAAGTTTAAATGACCCATAAGAGAGAAATGCATCCAGGATAGTTATCGTATTCGAACCTGCGCACTACAGATCACAGGCTAATTTAAGTTTCATACAGCTGGCTGGTTGGTTGGTTCTATGGCGCAAGGGCCATGTTTGACCAAATTGCACGAAGCACGAGAAATAGCCTTACACACAAGGAAGGTTTTACTGACACAAGAGAAATACAGCATGGAGGAAATGAACCTGCGCAGTATACAAATTACAGGTTGCCAACGCAGTGAGTAAACTCACCAAGTCCCTGCGACTACCACATTATGTTTGGAGAGTGAGTAACTTTTTAGATGCTCATACGTAAGACTAGCCTCTTAGCCTCGATTAAATTCACTCCAGGAGAAATTTGGATTAAATCAGATTTTTTACTTTGAAATCAAGGGAGAAAGATGAAATCATGATATCGCTCACTCCTTTCAATATCTCAAGAATCAACGATTTTTAGTTATGCCTGTTTTCAGAATGCCCTGAAAGAGTAGTACATCCCTGCATGATCGTCAAATCTCACCGCTCAATATTTCTCTAATAATCAATAATTCAATAATAATTATCAATAGCTCAATATTTCGCTCATTTCTCTCTAGAGTCTCAAAGCCGCTAGAGAGCAGAAGTAATATTTATTTTTTGATACATTTTATTCTACTTTTAAGCGTTAAAATCACTCTCCTGAAAAATCACGCATTTTGAGATATGACGTTGTAGAAAGTGAGCGATATGGCAATTCATAATAGCAAAAGCGTGTAACGTCAGGAAAGAGAAAATGAAATCATTGCATGCATTTCCAAATATTCTAATGAGATAAAACAGTATCGAAACCTATTTTGAAGATAAAAGCTACAAGAAAAATAATATATTCTTATCCAGTAGTTCTACCTATAGTTATCTACGGACTAAAACCTATCTGTTGTACTAAAAACTCTAGAAATATACAGGGAAGTTAATATTTGTTTCAAATTATGTTGAGATAGTAATATATGCGTCTTACAGTTAAACACGTCATAAATAAACGTAGTTAGGGTTCAACTAGTTCCTTCCTTAATTTTGATAAGAATCTATTTCTCTTCATTGTCATTCAATACGCAAAATTATACAGCGAACCTTTTTTGTACGTAGACAAGCACGAAGTTTCTAAAAGCACCAAGAATATACATTTTTCTTTGCTCTCATATTCATTAATCGGACTTTATTCTGATAGCAAAGTTTTACAATGCAAAATTTTACAAGTGCAATATTACACTTCTTAACAAATCGTTTGCTTACAATGAAACACATTAAGTCAAAAACATAGTTCGGGGAAAAACGAAAGAGAAAACTTCTACTCACTATGCTTCATTTGCTAAGCGTGTTTCTCGTGAAATCTAAAGTTTCATGAAAAGAAACAAAATTACTTAGCGTACACACATTTTACCAGTCTCTAACTTTCCAACGATTTTTTCACTACATTCTGGTACTACATTCTCTACTACAGATCACTACATTCTGGTCTAAAAAAGTTTAAAAACTCGTATCCTGAAAATTATGACTTGGTGTTTTATTTGTAAGTCGGCGAAATTGTAATGAATATTCGGCGGTAGATTATTCTAAAAATTTACATGTTAATTTGAAAGACATGATATGAATGATTGCAGTTGTACTTTATTCGTCCCTCGATGGTCCCTTTTTTTCTACACGAGGGCTATAAGAATGTTTGCAGAGTAAGAATTCAATCAAAATCTATCATAAAGATAACACCTAGCTATCATATCCAGAATTAAAAACAACGAATGAAATCCACTTTTTATGGTGTAACATATTCTGAAGCGAAGAACCGACATACATTTTCTCGCGCTTAGTGTCTTGTTAGCAAGTACCACTCGACAAACGTGCAAAATCTATCATCTATGGTATGTCAAAAAACCACTTATTTCTATGGATCAGCATTTTCAAGAAATGGGAAACTGTTAAGAAATTTTTTTTTAAGTAACCCTGATTTTAGAGATTATTTTCAATGATTTTCTGCATTGTCGTTGCTCTACAAATCTATACCGTTTGACCAATCCAAACCAAATTTGGTACAACTTGGGCTGTATATCAATCAATTCGTCCGATTTCTTCTGGGTGTGGTCGTAAATAATTGGAAATAGCCACAGATCGTCGTAGCTCATTGGGTATACCCTCTGTTGTTAGATTCCATTTAGTGTGTATTTCTGTCTTCTGCGTCAGATTGATTGTTTGTTTATTTTAGCGAAAGGCCCAATATTAGGACACACACACAAGCTACGCCAAAAACAAGACCAAATAAAAGCAATAAGTATGAAAAAGGGATACAAATGTCTGAATCTATCTCACATAAAAATTTTTAAAACAAATATTCGAAATAAAAAAAATTAAAATGTTTTTTGTCAAATTTTAAAAAGAAATAAATATAATAAAAAAATGTATTGATCGAAACATTGGGTCTGGGGCTCAAAATTCTAAAATCTTCAGTTTTAAAGTTTTTGTTCTGAAATTTTTTCTGCAGGTGTACATTGTATTTTGAAATTTTAATAACTATTTAATATTTTTAAAACTTTAAAAATTATTAAAATTCAAAAATGTCAAAATTTTGACGTTGGGCAAAATTGATATATTGCAAAATGTTTTATAACAAATCACTTCATTTTTTCATTAATTAACTTCTAAGAGTTCATACTATAAATATTATTATTAAATATATATTTGTTATTTTTGGCTAAAACAATTAGAAATTTTTTTTTTTATATTTTCTTAAAAAACTTTATAAAACACATAGCATACAAAGATCGAAAAAAATTATAGAAAAAAAACTAATGTATATATACACAAATGCTGAAGACAAATTAAAAAATATATATTTTAAAAGTAAATGTTGAAAATTTCGTTCATTTATGACAAGTAGTTCTTAAGTTATATCGATTTTTACAAGTGAAATCGCATTTTACACAAAAGGAGATAAAGAGCGTTTAAAATTCTGAAGGCTCGTTGAATTTACAGCTGTCATGTTCATAAAAAGTTGAATATTTCCTGTTCTACTATGGTAGAAACAAAATTGAGGTAATTTTATTCAGAAAAATCTATATTATTTTTTAGATAGTAAAAAAAAATTGGACCTTTTTTTCATATTTTGAGTCCTAGACCCCCTTAAATGTAGGCGATAGGATATTTATGGAATGAATGGTAAAAAATTATGGAATTAAAAAAATTGATTCTGCGTAGAAGTTTAAAAATATTTGAATGAGGATTTTCCCCAATAAATTCCTGCAAAGTTAAATTAGATTTGTTAAAAAAGTATCGGCGATAAAGATTAAAAACTGGACTATCGAATGAAATTTATGTTGTATAGTAAAAGGAAGAACACACGCTCCACACACAAGGGTACTCTGTCCCCTAATAAGAGATGTCCGTGAGAGAAACGTGTTCTTGCGTCAGAAAAACTTTCCACGTGTGTTTACGTTCATTACTCGGCGTTGTCTGTCTTGTTGACTGGTTGCTACACATTGTACTCCCGCTCCAAGATATACTTTTGTTCTAGTAGCCTTCGTAATAGCAATATTTTAAGTCAGTGACTTAATTTAACGAATTTTATATAGAATAGAATTTATTAGTTTGTATAGAATTTTATATTAATTTTTTTAACTGCCGGATATTTAGTTAACTAAATTGATGTAAATCTTCGACCAGCAAACTTCCTAGATATTAATCAGAGAATCTAGAAAACAATGAAACGGTTCAGGTACTTTTAACAAATTCATTTTTGTAACGAGTCTGAAGATCTTATTCCCTATATCTCAGAGCTGAATAAAAAAAAGTCGAAAATGGCATTCTAAACTGTTTGCTACACTATAAAATTAAAGCTCGCATATCGCATCCAAATGTAACATAGCATTTTCTTTATTTATTTTAATATGCTGTCACTTTTTTGACAATTTATTCCTGTAATCTGAACAATATTAAAATAGTATTTAAATAATTGATGTAATTAAATCGAAGATTAAACGATACTATAGTATTTCAGGGACTTACGGAAAAAAGTAACCAGTTTAAAAATTCTGAAGACCTTGTACAGATATCCTTTAGAAAAACACAAAAAATAACATACTAAACTGTTTGCTACACATCTATTAATTTGCCAGCACATTAAAAAACAAGCCCGTATGTCTACCGCATACTAACATATTTGAATTATTTTAACATGTGATTTTTTTGGTTATTTTATAGTATATATATTAACATTCAAACATTAAAAGTTATTAAATTCAGTTTTTAAAGAACTACAATTTGTTATAGAATCGTGATATCAATGCATTGAAAATATCGTGTGTGTTCACAGTTTTCTCTCTCTCCTTCTAAAAAATAAATACTTAGACCCGGTGCACACATCCGTACGGCGCCGTTGCCGCAAACGCAAGTGCGGTCTGAGAAACATTATATCCAATGGAGCAGTGCACACATGCCTCCAGTGCCACTGGGGCGACGCACGTCCAGCTTGCGTGCAATTTGTACCACAGTTCCCCACGGTCGCCGCACACGAGGCTCCGTTCTGAAGTATCTTGTTTTCATAAACAAATGGAATATAAGTAATAATTAATAAATAGTTGTATCCAGTAACGTCTATTTTGTTTTAAAAAATATTTTTTTTATACCAAGTATTTTTTTACACGAAATAAACACTTTTTTTCGATAGAATATTTATCGCAAATGGCGCAAAATGAGTTCGTGCGTCATTCACGGTTATGTGTGCATAGTTGGGCTTCGGTGCCGCACATTGAAATACCGGATGTGTGCACCGGGCCTTAAGATTAACCATGTGTATTTTTTTTTATCTATTCTAATTTTTAGATTTGCCAGTTGCATGTAAGCATGTGTTTGTTCTCAAAGGTTTCATATCATTGAGAACGAGAATTTTCCGGCCTTTTCACGTTTCCATTAGTATCAGTGATCGGAAACAATAATTATCTAACTGTCAAAAGTAAGAGATATCCCGCAAATCGGCGATATTTTCCTCAAATAGCTTATTATCTGAAAAACAATAGATTGATATACTTATCAAGAAACGTTTCCGTAGCTACCGTCTTTGTATATTACTGAGGTCCTACGTACGCATCTCACCTTTTCGATCGCAAAACAATATTTAGTAACGAAAGATAATAACGATTTGAAATGTACATGTTTGTTTTCGCGATTTGATTTGTGTGATACAAGTGTCGACCACCTCAAGTGCAATAGTGTTTGAATGTTACATATTTTTGGTAAATACATATCACATTGTTAAAGAGGGTTTGGTTTTATGACGCAACGTCTAGAACAAGGATAATTTGCGCTAAGCACAAGATAAAATATGATATTCAAGTAAAAGATAAAACAGAGCCGTGATCTAAGTGTCACTATCAAAGTGTATGAAAACCGAACAGTATTGATAGTCAAAATGATGTAAAATGTTCATGAACAAAAGGTAATATAAAATGTAATAAAAGACATTTATAAAACCATTATATTGTGTAAGAAACCTATGACTATGTCTAGGATATTTGGATAGGAATTAACTTGACCAAATTTTGGATAATTAAACCTCCTCTGGTGGCGTCAGTATTACCTTAATGGACGAGATATCTCGTCAATTAGGGAAAAACGTACCAGATCTTGATTTCGTCACCATACAACATTGGCAAATTTTAATGACGAGGTATCGTCAAAAGCAAAATTCGTCAGATCTTGATGAATGAAATGCCTTAGCTGAAGCCACTTAAGGGGGTAATAATGAAGAAGCATTGTCTCTTATTCCTCAAACAGTGATGAGAAAAGGCACATTTATAATTGTATGTTCTCCGTATTCAGACCCGTCGAACCAATGAACGACGAGAACGAAAGCGATTAAGCCTGTCACTCTCGTTGTCCATTGGTTCGACAGATTCGGATAAGGAGGGTGGATTCGTAAGTGAAAAAGCGTAAATGAGCCTTAAAGGCTCGTTTAGACATGGTTTCGTATTACTACTAAAGTTTTGTATTTTTCTAATAACTACTTTTGTTTAAACAAACTGCATATTTAACAATCCAAATAGTCTATGAATACAACATGTTTTTTTTGCTATAGTTCAAACAGATTCAAAATAAATCATGTGATGCTTAGTAACACTTCATTTAACTTATAATAAATTTTATAGTAGTTATACGATTCACTATATAGATAAGCTTATCTATGTAGTTGCATTTATCTCATGGATAACTATCGCACTTATCAACGTATAATAAACTAATCTGGTTTACGAAAAATGGGTAAACATCTTTGGGATAAGGTCAAAGGTTTGAGGCATATCTTTATGACTGAAATATAAAATTAGTAAAATAAACACAAGTTATTTCGGAGTCTAAATATAGAACAGATGGTTTCTCTTTTTTGATAAGTATTGAAAGTTTATCCACAACACACTAGACTTTATGTAAGGGGTAATGCTCAAATTATTATACAAAGGCTAATTTTTTTCGCTGGTCAAATTCTTAAAAATGTAACATTATGAACTTAATTCCTTTGTATAAAATAGTGTAATTATCTAAAGGACTTGAGAGAATATGGGAATTGTTAAGTGAATGTGAGGGAATGTAAAGTAAATGGTGAGGGAATGTAAAGTAAATGGTGAGGGAATGTAAAGTAAATGGTGAGGGAATGTAAAGTAAATGGTGAGGGAATGTAAAGTAAATGGTGAGGGAATGTAAAGTAAATGGTGAGGGAATGTAAAGTAAATGGTGAGGGAATGTAAAGTAAATGGTGAGGGAATGTAAAGTAAATGGTGAGGGAATGTAAAGTAAATGGTGAGGGAATGTAAAGTAAATGGTGAGGGAATGTAAAGTAAATGGTGAGGGAATGTAAAGTAAATGGTGAGGGAATGTAAAGTAAATGGTGAGGGAATGTAAAGTAAATGGTGAGGGAATGTAAAGTAAATGGTGAGGGAATGTAAAGTAAATGGTGAGGGAATGTAAAGTAAATGGTGAGGGAATGTAAAGTAAATGGTGAGGGAATGTAAAGTAAATGGTGAGGGAATGTAAAGTAAATGGTGAGGGAATGTAAAGTAAATGGTGAGGGAATGTAAAGTAAATGCGAGGGAATGTAAAGTAAATGCGAGGGAATGTAAAGTAAATGCGAGGGAATGTAAAGTAAATGTGAGGGAATGTAAAGTAAATGTGAGGGAATGTAAAGTCAACTGAAAGGAATGTAAAGTGAACAGAAGGAAATATATAAAGTAAACATAAAGTGTAGTGAACGTAAATGGAAGGGAATTAAAGTGAACCTAAAGGGGAAGGGAATTAAAGTGAACCTAAAGGGGAAGGGAATTAAAGTGAACCTAAAGGGGAAGGGAATTAAAGTGAACCTAAAGGGGAAGGGAATTAAAGTGAACCTAAAGGGGAAGGGAATTAAAGTGAACCTAAAGGGGAAGGGAATTAAAGTGAACCTAAAGGGGAAGGGAATTAAAGTGAACCTAAAGGGGAAAAGAATTAAAGTGAACCTAAAGGGGAAGGGAATTAAAGTGAACCTAAAGGGGAAGGGAATTAAAGTGAACCTAAAGGGGAAGGGAATTAAAGTGAACCTAAAGGGGAAGGGAATTAAAGTGAACCTAAAGGGGAAGGGAATTAAAGTGAACCTAAAGGGGAAGGGAATTAAAGTGAACCTAAAGGGGAAGGGAATTAAAGTGAACCTAAAGGGGAAGGGAATTAAAGTGAACCTAAAGGGGAAGGGAATTAAAGTGAACGTAAATGGAAGGGAATTAAAATGAACCTATAGGGGAAGGGAATTAAAATGAACCTATAGGGGATGGGAATTAAAATGAACCTATAGGGGATGGGAATTAAAATGAACCTATAGGGGATGGGAATTAAAATGAACCTATAGGGGATGGGAATTAAAATGAACCTATAGGGGATGGGAATTAAAATGAACCTATAGGGGATGGGAATTAAAATGAACCTATAGGGGATGGGAATTAAAATGAACCTATAGGGGATGGGAATTAAAATGAACCTATAGGGGATGGGAATTAAAATGAACCTATAGGGGATGGGAATTAAAATGAACCTATAGGGGATGGGAATTAAAATGAACCTATAGGGGATGGGAATTAAAATGAACCTAAAGGGGAAAGGACTTGAAGTGAACCTAAAGGGGAAAGGACTTGAAGTGAACCTAAAGGGGAAAGGACTTGAAGTGAACCTAAAGGGGAAAGGACTTGAAGTGAACCTAAAGGGGAAAGGACTTGAAGTGAACCTAAAGGGGAAAGGACTTGAAGTGAACCTAAAGGGGAAAGGACTTGAAGTGAACCTAAAGGGGAAAGGACTTGAAGTGAACCTAAAGGGGAAAGGACTTGAAGTGAACCTAAAGGGGAAAGGACTTGAAGTGAACCTAAAGGGGAAAGGACTTGAAGTGAACCTAAAGGGGAAAGGACTTGAAGTGAACCTAAAGGGGAAAGGACTTGAAGTGAACCTAAAGGGGATGGGAATTAAGTGAACCTAAAGCGAAGGGAAATAAGTGAACCTAAAGCGAAGGGAAATAAGTGAACGTAAAGTGACTATAAAGTTGTGAATTAGAGTGACTATAAAGTTGTGAATTAGAGTGACTATAAAGTTGTGAATTAGAGTGACTATAAAGTTGTGAATTAGAGTGACTATAAAGTTGTGAATTAGAGTGACTATAAAGTTGTGAATTAGAGTGACTATAAAGTTGTGAATTAGAGTGACTATAAAGTTGTGAATTAGAGTGACTATAAAGTTGTGAATTAGAGTGACTATAAAGTTGTGAATTAGAGTGACTATAAAGTTGTGAATTAGAGTGACTATAAAGTTGTGAATTAGAGTGACTATAAAGTTGTGAATTAGAGTGACTATAAAGTTGTGAATTAGAGTGACTATAAAGTTGTGAATTAGAGTGACTATAAAGTTGTGAATTAGAGTGACTATAAAGTTGTGAATTAGAGTGACTATAAAGTTGTGAATTAGAGTGACTATAAAGTTGTGAATTAGAGTGACTATAAAGTTGTGAATTAGAGTGACTATAAAGTTGTGAATTAGAGTGACTATAAAGTTGTGAATTAGAGTGACTATAAAGTTGTGAATTAGAGTGACTATAAAGTTGTGAATTAGAGTGACTATAAAGTTGTGAATTAGAGTGACTATAAAGTTGTGAATTAGAGTGACTATAAAGTTGTGAATTAGAGTGACTATAAAGTTGTGAATTAGAGTGACTATAAAGTTGTGAATTAGAGTGACTATAAAGTTGTGAATTAGAGTGACTATAAAGTTGTGAATTAGAGTGACTATAAAGTTGTGAATTAGAGTGACTATAAAGTTGTGAATTAGAGTGACTATAAAGTTGTGAATTAGAGTGACTATAAAGTTGTGAATTAGAGTGACTATAAAGTTGTGAATTAGAGTGACTATAAAGTTGTGAATTAGAGTGACTATAAAGTTGTGAATTAGAGTGACTATAAAGTTGTGAATTAGAGTGACTATAAAGTTGTGAATTAGAGTGACTATAAAGTTGTGAATTAGAGTGACTATAAAGTTGTGAATTAGAGTGACTATAAAGTTGTGAATTAGAGTGACTATAAAGTTGTGAATTAGAGTGACTATAAAGTTGTGAATTAGAGTGACTATAAAGTTGTGAATTAGAGTGACTATAAAGTTGTGAATTAGAGTGACTATAAAGTTGTGAATTAGAGTGACTATAAAGTTGTGAATTAGAGTGACTATAAAGTTGTGAATTAGAGTGACTATAAAGTTGTGAATTAGAGTGACTATAAAGTTGTGAATTAGAGTGACTATAAAGTTGTGAATTAGAGTGACTATAAAGTTGTGAATTAGAGTGACTATAAAGTTGTGAATTAGAGTGACTATAAAGTTGTGAAAGTGACAATAAAGTAATGAAAGCGAATATAAAGAGAAAAGGGGCTACCTGCTATGGTACCTGATGGGAATCGCAGCTGGCTGTTGTTCTAATTTATTTGACCTAAATCAGACACGCGTGAATGTTTTTTTTTTTATTATTTTTATGCTGCAGATCTTGAAAAATTGGTTGGTTCGGGGTATTATGGCGCAAGGACCATACTATAGCCCATTTTATTCAAGAGAAAAGAATTTTATATAGTAAAGTAAAAGCTCTTACAATTCCTATACATTTAGCAAATATAGACAAACTGACACTACTTTAAATAATTGATATATACATCGTCTAATATTATAGAATCCTTCTAATGAATTTCCAGTTTCAAATGAAGTAAATATGTAGAAGTTTCATACATAATTTCCATTTACACTTACACTTCCCACGTTTATATTGCAGTCAGTGATTATCTATATTTTATATCGAAAGTTCTTAAAGGATTCTTTTTGTAGTTAAAATACACAACCTAATATTTCCCCTAAATCAACCGTGGTTTTAAATTACGTGGTGTTGTCCTCTGATCTTTCCCTTCTGGGGTGATTACGGACCGTCACCAATAGCCCGTTGTGTTCCTCCAGTGTGACGTTAATTAAGAAATACCAAATAACCTAAAATCAACATCGTAAATTAATATTCTTACCACAATAACAAAATCTAGCGACACCTATTGTTGCTGCTCGTTTTTATTGGTTGGTTGGTTGGATTCAATGACGCAATGACTAAGCTACGTCACACATGACAAAGTAAGGTAAGGCATGTAAGGTAATTTTAATTACGTCGTAATACAGCAACATAATGTGCTATGACAAAGCCAGGTAATGGATATACACAAAAAAAATTGCGGATATAGAATAGAGAAATATTAAGCATAAGTTGCAGGAATCGAACCAATGCCGATTACACAACGTTTATTAATATTTCATTTTTGGTAAAAACTATCAAACTGTAAAATTATCAAAAGTGGGTTGGTAGCTGAATTAAAATTCGACTAAGCAACATAACGGGCTATTGGTGACGGCTCATGATCAATACCGAAGGAAAAGATCAGAGAACAACATCTCGTAATTTTGAATCACGGTCACATGACGAGGCAATACCTGAGCTGGCGTCCCACTCCAAATTTCCGCACCACACCAACGTGAGGATACATATATTTGAGGCCACGACAGATTTAACGTGAATCAGCCCCCATGCACACGACAGACTTTATATGGATCTAATTTCGAACTCGCAACCTTCCGGTTGTTAATCCGCTATTCTTCTAACCTGGCTACCACGGTCCTGATTAAAAAATGGGAGTCAGTAAAAAAAGGTTATGAGAGTTTCCTTAATTGGCAAGAACGATTTAATTTATTGATCAAGTACATTAAAACCAACTGGGCCAAAAAGTTTCACACTACTTACTGTAAAATGTTATTAAAAACTAAGCTAAGAAACATATTTTACTCTTCAATATGAATATCTTCGACCTTCCTAGCAGTGTGTGATTAAACTCCTTCCCATTTTAAAAACTCACCAAGGCCGAGTGAAAACGATCATAATAGCAAGACATACATGTTGCAGTGAAAACACCAAAATGGTTTTATTGAACCCAAGAGTAGAAAAACCACCTAAAGAAAGATATTCGAATTCAGGGACTGGGAAGACTAGCAACAGGTTAGAAATCCTTGACCCAGACTCATGATTTCCAAATGATCCCAGGAACATTTATTGCACCGCGTGATTACTTAGCAACGCAGTCGTATGAGGATCACATTGTGTGGTATTGTGGATTATGTTTATAAGCGTGTTGTCAGGAGATAAAATACATGATCCTCAACTTCAAAATTCCACGCTGTGCACATAATAAGTGGTTTTGCAGACATTGTAAGACTTTCGACATTTTTGCATGTCATTTCACAAGCACGTAGCAGACCAATCAGTCTGGTGGTTAAGGTGTTAGCCTATAGATTGGAAGGTTCTTGGTTTGAATCAAGGTCAGTGCATGTATATATGTAAGCGTATGATTTAGAGGCGGATGGTGTACCTTAAATCTGTCGTGGTCGAAAGTTCTCGCGTTTGGTTGGTGTGGAAGTTTGGAGAGTGGGGTGCCAGCACAGGCATTGCCTCGTCATCTGACCGTGGTTCAAAATTACGTGGTGTTGTCCTCGAATCTTTTCCTTAGGGGATTGATCCCGAACCGTCGTCAATAGCTCTTTGTTTTGCTCTAGTATGATGTTAATTAAAAATTACCATTATTCACAAGCACGTAATTTTTCTTATGCGTTTACTTGGAGGTAGGTGTTTAATTAACGTCGCATTGGAGCAACAGGAGCTATTGGCGATGGTCCGGGAACAATCCCGAAGGAAAAGATCAGAGGACAACACCACGGTCAGATGACGAGGTCACACCTGAGCTGTCACCCCACTCTCCATGCTTCCACGCCAACGTGAGGGCATTTGAGGCCACGACAAATTAAACGTGCACTAGCCCCTTGTACATGCCGGTTTTTGGTTGCATTCTAATTCACAACACTCCGGTTTCTAATCCGTTACTCTTCCAACCGAGCTACCGCGGCCTTCGTGTTACTTGGATGTAATTTTGCAGTCAATGTGTGCTTTATTGTGTTGATGTGGTGGTTGTTTTTATGGCGTAAGGAACAGCATCGGCGTTAGCCAAACACAAGACATTGTCTAGTAATAGACATGCATACACTAGGAAAGTTTTACTGTCACAGAAGAGAAATACTCCCAGGAAGGAACCAAACCCAAGTCGCCTACAACTCGCATGTTTGCAATAGCAGTGAGCAAACCCACCGAGGCTTCAATAAAAAACTTTTTTTAATCTCTTGGTTGATTCTCTAATTTTGAGACTTGTTCATTCCATTTATATGCTTTAAAACTGACAAATTCTAGTCTCCTTTAAATGAAAATGCGACGAATGCTTCTCTTTGAGACATAGCGAATATTAAGTTTACAATGCAACAAGCGACATGTCGGCATAGATATGGATATGAATGTTCGCCTCGCTTGTTTTTAATGCGTAGTCAGCCTGAGGCTAATGTTATTCCGCGTTAAAACAAAATTGATACGTGCATCACCGGAATACATGTATGGCATAAGCCTTGTGAAACAAAGTAATGTTCCTTTCACAATATCAGCCTTTTTATACTCTCGACACAATATTCGAATTAAGTAAACTGCATACACGAAAAAGCAATTTTATACAAGAATAGCTATGCATATGAGGGAAGTCGCAGGCAGAAATACTGAGTTTTCATTAATAAGAGTGCGATTTCTGCATCAAAATATCAAGATTCAGTTGGAAAGTCAATGAATGTAATTGTAATTGTAAATGGTAATTTTTAATTAACGTCGCACTAGAGAAACATTACTGTCTATTGACGACGGTCCGGGATCAATCCCTTAAGGGAAAGATCCGATGACAACACCTCGTAATTTTGAACCACGGTCAGATGGCGAAGCAACACCTGAGCTTGTTAATGTTAGGAACTACAACTACATATTTAGAATCCCTTTGTATTACTCATGCAATTAGCATATTGAAAGACTTAATTAGCTTATTTTCCTAGACCACTTCCGTAAAGCAGCAACTTCCGGATGAGCGATTACTTTGTGCTCCGCTATGTCGCAATTTTTATTTTCCAGATAGAACATTTTAAGTCTCATTTGTTTTCATTAAATAGTTCCCATTGCAAGTTCTAAATTTCTGTTACCAATCATTGATTAGGTAGGAATTAAATTAACGTCACACTGGGGTAACGGTCCGGGATCTAACCAGAAGGGAATGCCCTGAGGACGACAACACGTAATTTTGAACCAGTCAAGTGACGAGGTTATACCTGAGCTGGCACCCAACACCAACGTGAGGACATTTGAGTCCACGACAGATTTAACGAGCAAAAGTCCCCTTTGTACACAACGGTCTTTAGCTGGATTCGAACTCAAAACCCTCCGGTTGCTAATCCGTCACTCTTCCAAACGAATCATCGAAATAAATGTCTGGCAGATATCTAATTTCTGCCATTGCGAATTTAGGAAAAACTAGGATAAGATGTTTATTAACCTTTACACTACGTCCGGTACAGCAGTTGTATCATGATCGCTCCAAGAAGGAATTTAGACAAAGGCCTTCACATCAGTTGTACCTTGACAGTTACAAGTATCACGCCGAGAATGAATCGCGCTTGTTATATCCATAAACATAATCAAAAGGTTAAAAATTAATGTGTTCAGAAACCTAAAATATTTCCCAATTGCACTGAAGTACAATGTTTCTTCCACAACCCTATGAGGGATCTACACATATCAATTCTGAAACCTGTAGCCCTCACTGTATGACTTCTAATGAGTTTTGATCTTCTTGAACAGTATAATTTTTCACGATTCTTTCAAACATTTATCCAGAATGAATGTTATGAGGAAGGTGGGTAGGTTTATAGGTATTTAATTAACGCAGCACTGGAGCAACATAATGGGTGATTGGTGACAGTATGGGATCAAACCCGAAGGGAAAGATCCGATGGCAATACCACGTTATTTTGAACCATGTTCAGATAACGAGTTGCGAGGGAAAATAATACATTTCTCAAGTTCTCGGAAATCTCGTGACTTTCAGAGGTTGGTTAGTTTTAATGCACAATGGACATAGTTGGTCAAAGTATATATTTAATATTCAGTACTAAAATTCAAATACAAATTTAAATCCAAACAAAAAAGATCAAAGAAATAAAATTTGTACTAGAAATTTGATACAAGTCAAACAATAAAAACTAAATACAGTTTATGAAAACAATATCAATTATGAATAAAGATAAATTTTTGTGGTACGGATCCATTAATAGGTCCTTTAATGTAAAATTATAAACTCCTAATTGGTTGTCTTCGATCGTTGAATAGTCATCATTCAATCAAAATGTTCGACAGATATTTTGGTGTTACTGACGCTCAAAGGGTTACGGATGGAAATAACTTAAAAAACTACATTATTTTAAGAAAGTATGAGAAGGTGGCTAAACGGAGATGGAAAGATTTTTGTAACTCAAGGTTCTGATGCTTTTTATCGGTCATTCTAAAAGTAAACAAAGAATCTTCTTTTAGAAACCCATTTGTCATCACAATTCAATCAAAACATTTTGCAAGTAGCACTCAATTTTCCTGATACACTAAAGAATCTACAGATGCAAAGCATTTCATGGTGATGCTTCTTTTGTGTGTTAGTTATAGTTTCAAAAACGGTTCATCCAAACACCTCAGATAAAATACCTCATAATAAATCAGCGAAAAAAAATCGATTTAAATCAAATGATGAAAATCGTATTATTTCCCATGTATTATGGAGTTCCCCCAAGCATGCTCATTATTTAGAAGATTCCCCCTCAAAACCCATTCTCTTAAAAAAAATATTCCTACTCAATTTTTATTTTCAGCCCATATATCTCGACTGGCCATAACGGACGGCATTGCATAATTTGAAAAGAGCAGCACATTAACTGGCGGCTCTTCGTAAAGGTGCCAAAGAACTATGTGGAAAAGGATAAAAGCTCGATTATTAAGCCCGCAGCCAGATGCAGATATGGATTATTCCACATGTCATTAACCACCCACAGCTGGTATGCAATCACCAGGAAGTGTATGGAGAGCATAAACCTACTCCACATTGTTGGAATACAAATATATATTGAATCGTTTGCCATCAACAAATGAAACTTTTCGAAAAGTATAACAAATTGGTTTGGGGTTGTTTTAGGGAACTTATGTAAATGGGAACATCGGATATAACTGGATTAAATATTCCCTCAACCCATTTCATTTCAAAATATATATAGGTTTCATTGATAGTTCACTTCTTACAGGAAATATAGTCTTAACACGCAAATTTACAATTTAATTTTTGATTTAAAATATATTGTTCATATTATTTATATTTAAATCGGACGTTCTAAGAAAAAGCGTCAATTGTATTTCTAATTTTTCTTTTAAAATGTGACGTTCAATGCTCTTGGTATCACCAGATTTCAAAGTGGTGTATATTTTACCATACAGAACACAAGACAAAATTTCGCGACAATTGTCTAGTCAAAAGTGGTTTATGGTTGCAGAAGATGCGTGTGTGAACCCCTCAAAAGGTTAAAATATTAAAACTAACAAAAAAGTCTTAATATAACTGATGCAATACATAGGCTAAGACCAATATTTTTATTTTGTCTTCTTGCTGGTGAAATACACAAAAGTAGTTTTTAGAAAACGATGGGAGACATTCTACTCCCCAAATTTTTACTCCGTGTTTCTCAAGAAATCTAAGAATCAAGCAAGGAGAAAATAACCTTCCAGCCTTAAAAGACATCGCACTCTGGTTTTAAACAAAAACTCGTGTATCTTGTAATTTTGACTTGGTGTTTTACTTGGAAGTCGACAATTGTTCAAATTTGTCCACAAGGCGTGATATGTCACCTCCATGAATAGTTAACTTTTTGCTTTTCTTTAGGGGATTTTACTTTAGATATGAAATAAAAATTTTACTCTTGATGGTACGTGCAAATTGGTAATGGTAATTTTTAGTTAACGTCGTACTAGAGCAACACAACGGGCTATTGACGACGGTCCGGGATCAGTCCCTTAAGGGAAAGATCCGAGGACAACACCTCGTAATTTTGAACCACGGTCAGATGACGAAGCAGCACCTGAGCTGGCACCCCACTCTCCCAACTTCCACGCCAACCCAACGTGAGGACTTTCGGCCACGACAGATTTAAGGTGCACCAGCCGCCTCTACACCATACGCTTACAAACATCCATGCCCGAACCCGGATTCGAACCAGGAACCTTCCGATCTAGAGGCTAACACCTTAACCACTATACCGGTTGGTCGGCTACGTGCAAATTGGATTAAGAAAACTATTTAAAACTTCTTCCCGAAATTACAAAGTTCTTATAATTCTTGATTTTATTACCAGTTCAATGCACCACTAGCAACCACAGCAACAAATCACGTCCACAGGTAGACAATAAATAGCTCATAAATTCCCCAGTTACCTCGTTAACAACTTATTCCCGTTAAGCTTTTCTTCAGTATCATTATAAGACCACGGTGTACAGAAAACGGTATATGCTAGAGTGTGATGTGTAAAAATTATATTTTACTCTTTTTGTAATCTGATAGAGCTTATTTATTAGAAAATATTATTTGTAATTTTGTGCATTTCAGCTTAAATAAATATTTTTTTCATATTTAAAGTTTTCAAAATCAGATGACTGTCTGAAAATAAGTTTTAGTGTGCACTGAAAACGATAGACATGTGGCTAGCCCGTCGTTGCCTGTGCCCGCGATTGAAATTTTCAATCTTTCTTTAAAGATCTCGATTTTACAAAAAAGAAATGAACAATGCCAGTCAAAATGTTTTTTTTTTTTTTTGCTTTCCTTCGCTGAAATCGTAAGAGTGTAGGAAATGTAATCCGTTTATTTTTAAAACGCGATTCACATTTTCTTGATTCACATAAGATATTCAATTAAAAAATGTATTTATTTAAAGAAAATTATATTTTTAGGTATCGATATAATGTGAAATTTTCCGCAGATAATAAATCCGTTGAAATTTGTACTCTATTTAACGGTCTAGGAGATAGAAAAAAAGAACTCCATAAATCCAGTTAAAACTTTATTGGTTTTGTTTTAGTCTGTTGGAAAATCATTCCTCCGCCCAAAATGAAAATGGAAAAAATAAATTTAGAATCTGATCTTTTATGCTGTTGCCATTCCAAAGAAAACAATAATTAAATTTCATTAAATTCATTTAAAAATGTACTAGTTTGAATTTTAAAATTCGCCGCGACCCAAAAATTGCAAAAAATTCTGCCTACCTGTGTGCCAAATCTCATTACAGTAAGTGCCATAGACCAGTCAGAACTTTTCGTGCAGAAAACAAACACTTCCTTTTATAATAGTAGAGAAGAAGCATATTTGGAAATGCCGCGTTTAACACAAGACAGTCAACATAGGGCAATGGACATTCACACAAGGAAAGCTTTACTGTCACAGAAGAGCTTTCCAGCGCCCAGGGTTAGTTACAGGAATCAAACCTGCGGATGTCTATAACTCTCATTGCTTGCGCAGGTGGCAGGGAACGTGTTAAATTGTATTTGTCAGATTCAACGATCATATTCCCGTTTTACTTAGAAATAAGTTTTCTCGAGAAAAGGGGTTTTCATGACTTGCAGTCTGTTTGACCACTATACTGCCAACCTGCGAGTTGCAGGTGATGCATGTTCGATTTTTGTCTTATTTGATTCTTCCTTGGGTATATTTCCCTCAGTGAAATTTTCCTTCTGTGTATATATCCATTACTTGGCGATTTATAAGCAGATCATTGAGATCAGGTATACCCAATCATAATCCAAGTAGGATTATCTGTACTCAATCAACATTCTAAAATAAATCATTGAATCTATGAACATTAGATGTAAACGATTTTTTTTTCAATCGTAATTTCAGTCGGTTTTAACTTGTATTAAAGGTAGTTTTATTACCTTTTGTGCACAAAAAATACCTTTCTTTTTATAGTAACTTTCTTTTATAAATTATAAGAGATAAGATTGTGAAAACATGTTTTTCAATGAGTAAATCTAGCCTAAATTTTAAAAGTTCTTTCATTCTCTTTATCACGGCCTAGGCCTCACAAGTATTGTCAATCAACACTTTTTTTGGTTTAAAAAGCTTTTAAAAATACATATTTTTATTTTAAAGGCAAGAATGACAATTTGCCCCAAAAGTTGGATCGTACCACGATTAAAATGAATCTGAATTCTTCACTACTTTAGTATTTTCTATTCATTTTATTTCCATGCAATCAATGCATAAGATATTAGATTCTAACATTCGTAGATTTCCTGAGAAACACACAAAATGAGTAAAACAGAGTAGAGAATTTTTTCCCCCTTCTTTTTTCCTCATAAGTATGGATTTTGTTATTTAGTTTCACTTGTATGTCGACAGTGTATAGGTTCGAATTATTGTTATTACTTATTCAGTCAGCTCAGCGGTTCAGAAAAATCAAACCATATAAGCGGGCTGACCATATATGCGGAACAAAACTAAATCATTTAATTATGGCAGGATTATATTCACCTATCAGAATATAGTGCTCATAAACAACTAATTAAACTTTTAAGAACATTTATAAAATTAATTCTATTAAACGGGTTCCCTGGAGTGACGAATCACGGTTCACCCTCCCACCGTTCGGATGGCAGGGTCTGGCGTCTGTCTGGAGAACGCCTCCTGCCAGAATGCATTGTGCCCAGAGTAAAGTTCGACGGAGGTGGAATTATGGTCTGGGGGTGTTTCTCCTGGAATGGGACTGGGATCTTGGTCCAAATTCATAGTAAGCTCAACGCCGAGGCTCAGTGCACTACACGGTTCCTTACTTTCTTTTCCCCTACACATTTTCACTTTTGAAACAGAGTTCTGTGTGTGTGTGTGTGTGTGTGTGTTTGGCAAGATCCTATAAAAAAAAGTCCACATTCATTAACGTTGAAGACGTTGGCACATTCATACCTTTCGTGGACTTTTTTTCTTATGGTCATTCCCTGTGTTGCTCCCCGCCTCAAGAGATGTAAAAACAATTATTATTTTTGAACAACAAAAAAACCCCTATAACCTCATTGAAAAGATTTAAAAAAAAAAAAAAAACGACCATATAACCGATAACTATGAAAATGAAATGACTATAAAAAGCGGTGCGCTTTAACACATGTTCCCTATTAAGTTAGACGGGACTTTAGAAAACCGACCACATAAGCAGGGTGACCATATAGCCGGTACTGACTGTAATATTTATAGTAGTAACACGGAATCTTATATTTGCAAGATTTGGTCCTAGAAGATATTCAGGGGGGGGGGGTTAGTGGATTTGCCTACCACGCCAACAGTCTGCGAGCAGCTCAGGTTCGGTTCTTCGCAGTATGTATTTCTCTCTTGGTCAGTAAAACTTTCCTCTATATGTGTTTTTCAATGATTTGACGTTGTCGTCTTGTGTTTTGCGCAGTTTGGCCCATGCGTTATAAAAACTAAGCCAACATGGAGGATATTCAAATGCGACTTAAGTTCTCGCTGAGTACAAGCTCGTAAATACTCGTGCAAAAATCTTTTTGCTCTTCGTGTTGCTGAAATGGAATAAAGAATAGCACGCATAGAATTTCGCCTATATAACTGACTCATTTGGACGTGCTATATGCATTGGCTATAATCGGCATTTGGATTACACTAATAAAACCATCATTTTCTGAAGGCCATCCTGGCACAGGGGTTAACTTTTCCATTAGGCTAGCCCTCCACTCGCGATTTCTAGTCGCAAAAATAAAACTCATTGTTTCAAATACAAGTGCGACTCAACAATCGCAGCGATTAAAAAGTTGTAACTGGTCACATTTTCGCTGCGACGCGACTGTCGCGCTCTACCCTGTGAAAAACACGGACATGCATGAACATGCACCCACTTGCGATAGTTCAGTCGCAGTTCTGAAGCAGTCTGGTTCTAGTCTGTTTAAAACACTGCAAATACTTGTCTAAAATGCCTGGCAACGAATCTAACGGAGGCGATGATGAACGAATATTAAAAGTAATTGATACTGAGTTACTTATTAAAAAAATTGAAATGAAGGATTTACAGAAATTGAAGATTGTTTTTAATAGACCAATTATTCCCAACAATTCATCAAAACTATTTTTTGTCATTCGGTAATGCAAGAAAAACTTCGCGGGTGGTTACTTAAATCTTCAAATAACTTGTAAAACTGCCCTTTCAATAACCTTTGACTTCTTATTGAATGTACCCAATAACGATGCTTCCTCCGTTTACTTCTCTCCCGAAGCAAGAGCGATCGCACAAGTAGTTTCAATGACATCCAGTGGAAAACAATTCTAATTCAACAAATTATCTATCGTAGTGTGTGTACACCTTGTAGATTTTCTGCAGCAGCGATTTTTTGATCGCCGCGACTAGAAATCGCTGCCGCAGAAAATCTACAAGGTGCACACGCTGCGATAGATAAATCGCTGAATTAATTAAATTATGTTTTTTATTCCTCTAATTCAAGTTTCTATCTTTGCGATCGTTGAAGATAGAGTGAAAATTTCAACCGATTTCAAATCAGCGTAAAATTCTACGCCAGATCGATACCCAAAACAGATTTACTATTTAATTAATTACCATTTGATTGTTTAATTATTTATTAAATAATTATTTGATAAAAAGAATTAACTATTTAAAGAAAATAATATTTAATGTAACGATCTGGTGTAAAATTTTCCGAAGATTTCAAATCCGTTGAAATTTCAACGATTGCAAAGATAGAAACTTGAATTAGGGGAATAAAAAACATTTCAATGTTTTTGAAAAGCTGACCCTGGAAAACGCGCTACTAAACTATCGGCAGTTGGTGCACGTCTATGTCTGTATGTGTGATTCATTGGGTAGGGTAACAGTTGCGTTGCAGCGAAAATAGGACCGATTGCAATTTTTTAATCTCTGCGATTGTTTAGTCGTAAGTGTGTGCACTTGTATTTGAAACAATGAGTTTTATTTTTGTGACTAGAAATCGCAAGTAGAGGCCTAGCCTTAGACATTGTAATGAAAAGATTTTCTTCATAAATGTTTGAATTATGCCCGATTCAAAATAGTAATTTCAAAAAGTGGAACATTTTACTTCACACGTTGCAGGACGAGAAAAGGTGTGTGTTTTTAATCTTTTTTATAGAATATTCAACATGAATTATGGTTTGATTTGAATATTTTGTGTTGCATTGATATTTTTTTCATAAATTTTGCGTTTCATGCTTCAGTAATCTGACTACTAATAATAGAAAGTTTAATGTTCTCGGTTGTGGCTATTGTCTTTTGGGTAGGCTGGGGTGATTTGGGGTTTTATGGCGCAAGGGCCCTATTTGGCCATTCTGGGTAGGTTGGGATTCACCAGGCGCAAGATCCAAATTTGGCAAGGCCAAGAAAACAGAAGTAATTACATTTGAACCATAAATTAAACTTAACCGTTTAAAATACCTTTAGCTATCATCGAATTTTATTATGTGTAGGATACAAAAATAGTTTTGAGTAAAAACTTCATTTTTAAAAGTTATTAAATTTATAATTACTCCTGATCTCCTTAGCAGTTGTCAATACTCGGAATGCCATAAAATTTACAATAAAAGTATATATTTACACTGTATGTCATACTTCCGGTTTAAAAAGGGCTTTGCATAGAAATCAAGTGCTTCATAAATAATAAACATTCTTGAACAAAAACAAATATTGAAGGTTTTAAAACATCAAGTCAACTCTGAACCTTTAAGAGGTTTATTTTGTACAATTGCATTTCATAATTGTAATTTAATGTGTCCCTTTTCAAGTCAATTGTAAAATATATTTCCCAAACCATTTGTTGAACACTTGGTTGCTTCCGGATTTCGTTCTATTTTAAAATGTCTTCTGTCATATTCAAGACTGACCTTGCTTCAAGTTATTAGATAGCTATTTTTATCACCTGTACATTAATATTCAGATGGCGATTCTAACACTTAACACTGCATTTAAGTACCGAACATCTGGCTTTTCGTTTCGATCAGGTTTGTCTACAGAATAACTTATTTTTAATTTTATTACATAAAAATAATTCCCTTAAGTGTATGCATTTGCAGAACAAAGCATGAATTTTCGTCATGAAAAAATGGGAAACATGAATTTTTATTGCCTACTAGTTTAATGGGTGGGTAGTTGAATTAAAGTCGCACTGGAGCTCACACAACGAGCTTTTAGCGCGACGGTCTGGATTCAACCCCGAAGACAGTTAAACATTCTAAAATTTTAATTATTTAACTTGATACCCTTAAGCTTCGAAAAATCTTTAGTACTTTCGCAATGCATTTCATTTTTAGTTTTGTGCAGTTTTATAATTTTTGTTCTATCCATAAGTCAGACATCAAATAGCATAATATTTTAAGATACAAAACAGCTCAAATTTCCATCCATACCCATTAACCCTTTCAGTTTTAGTGTTTTGCTCAATCTCTATGACTTAATATTTAATCAAATGTTATGTTAGTAAAACTGCAGAAAGACAATTTTTTTTTTATCACGAGTTTTAAAGTTACCAATGTGCAAGTTACTTAAGTAGAATACATTGAGAAAAATAATATGAACGATCTTAAAGCACCAATCGAATCTTTATCCTTTAGTTTTTATCAGCATTTTAGCGCGCTAAATAGAAGGTGATTCTAGTAACTGATTAAGCATGGGAAAGGTTGGTTGGTTTGGGGGTTTAAGGTGCCAGGGCCATATCTGGCCATGCTCAGGGTTGGGCGGTAACGCGTTACTTGTAATAATTACTTTTCACAGTAATCTTATAGGTAATTCATTACATTTGAAAACCAGTAATTTTACAGGTAATTCGTTACATAAATTTCGATAAAGTAATTTTAGTTACAGTTACGCGTTACAATTATTTTTTTCATTTTATTTTGTTCGAAAATCTAGTGTACAAAAAGAGTTTTCGTTCTACATTTGCGAAGTGTCAAGGTATCCTACTGATTGTACTGATGATGACCAACATTCATCAAGCAGTGACGATGAATTTTTGGAGACAGTGAAAACTAGACATCCTTCTGCCGATTTTGAGTTCGACACTTATTTTCGATACAAAGATTGTAGTTTGCATTCTGTTCTCTGACTACATTAAAAAGCATGTTTGTAAAATACAATAATCACTTGCCAGCCAGTGTGGCTGTTGTTGAAAGATTGTTTAGTTCTGGCGGTTTGTGTCTCCAACCCAATCGCAGCCGCGTAAGTGACAAAAATTTTGAGATGCAGCTTTTACTGTATCGCAATAAATAGATTTTCTTATAACGATGTAATAAAGTTGATAAAAAATTTTCGTTTATTGATTCCTACATTTTTAAAACATTTGTAAACATAGAATTTTGACGTAAAAAGTAATCTTAAAAGAAATTGTAATGTGTTACTATTGAAACGTAGTAATTTTACAGGTAATTCGTTATTTATTACGAAAAGTAATTGTAACAAGTTAAATTTAAACAAGTAACGGCCAACCCTGGCCATGCTCCACCCGACACAAAACATACATATCAAGTAATAGCCATAGAAAATGGAAGTTTTTAAGGCCAGACGAGAGAAATAAACCCAAGGAGGAATATACCTGGCAGAAATCGAACCTTTACTACCTACGACTCGAAGTTAATTGGTAATTTTTTTTAATTAACGTCGTACTAGAGCAACACAACGGGCTACAAGTCGAAGGAAGCATGGAAACGGAAAAAACACGACACATGCGTTTTTTCCCTTGCAATCGATTCACGAATCATGTTTATGGAATAACTTGGGTGGGGGGGGGGGGGCTCAGTGGGTATGCCCACTGCGCTAGCAACCTTAGAGTTGTAGGCGATGCAGATTCGATTTCTGGCAGGTGCATTCCTCTCAGTGGGTGTATCTCCCTCATCTATGTCAGTAAAACTTTCATTGTGTGTGTTTGTCTATTACTTGATAGTGTATGTCTTGTGTCTGGTCCAGAGCATGGCTAAATATGGCCCTTGCGTCATAAAACCCAGAACTTAAACTTACTGAAGAACTGGAAAGTTTTAATTTTACTACACCAAAATAATTTATGAATAAAAAAATATTTTAAACAGTCAGAGTAAAGCATTAATTTTACTTTTTCAGAGGGAAAATGCGATTCTTACTCTACACAACCAACGTTTTTAAATCCTTCCAATGCGAACCGGACTTGAGAAGAAGTATTTGATGGAGTTCACTTACCTGGTATTGTACAAATCCGTTTCAAAAAGCTGCTGTTTCTCGTTCGTTTCTTGCACATTTTCTTGATCGCTTCTGAAAGTCCCGTAGACTTTCGCATCGTGGTTAGCTGCCGGTAATTTGTCCCCCATTGCGCACACCAAAAAGGAAAGACGTTTGTTTAGCTATCTGTTTAGTAGTCGGCGGCGTGTGTCCTGATAGCGCGAAACCTTCTCTCGGACTTTGCCACTTCGCCAGAACAGTTCTCTTTTTACGCCACTCTCCGGAGCAGAGGAAGTGTCGGTTTATTGGCGACTTATCGCGTTTGGGTGATGCGATAAAGCGCTTATCTTATCGTTTTCCCTTTATCTGAGCAACGCACGCTTTCGCTG
The DNA here is from genome assembly GCA_947359465.1 of Metellina segmentata. Lineage (NCBI taxonomy): Eukaryota > Metazoa > Arthropoda > Arachnida > Araneae > Tetragnathidae > Metellina > Metellina segmentata. The sequence goes on along the minus strand of OX375875.1, from coordinate 67,754,507 downwards.
GATTTGGAGATAGAAAGGCCGCGGTGGGCGCATGGTCAGAGGGGTGAATTTGGGGGAGCACGTGTCGTCTAGATCTTAGGGTCAGATGGAGAATTTGTTTTGTTGATCTTGATTCTATGATGTGTCAGGGCCGCGAAAACAAGGGCCCAATTTCAATTGAGAAATTCGTTGTTTTCTGTATTCCATTTGGTCAAACAGAATGGGAGGAACCATAGCAACGTCTCATGGTTGAGGTTCTTTGTCGTGCAACGAGATGGATTTTCAGTATAGAAACAAACAAAACACAGGAAGAGGAGGATTTAACTTCCGTTACCCAATCCGACCATAAAGCAACAAAACACAAAAGTTTATAAGAACCACAAAAACACGGATTCCTTTAGTATTTATCACGTTGGGTTGGCGTGGAAGTTTGGAGAGTGGGGTGCCAGTTCAGGTGTTGCTTCGTCATCTGACCGTGGTTCAAAATTACGAGGTGTTGTCCTCGGATCTTTCCCTTAAGGGACTGATCCCGGACCGTCGTCAATAGCCCGTTGTGTAGCTCTAGTACGACGTTAACTAAAAATTACCAATTACCTTTAGTATTTAGTATTAAGTTTGATAGAGAAAGCTTTTCATACAGTGTATCAAAAGTTCCAATTCAAACTTTAAGTGTTAGCCTCTAGATCGGAAGGTTCCTGGTTTGAATCTGGGTTCATGGATGTTTGTAAGCGTATGGTGTAGAGGCGGTTGGTGCACCTTAAATCTGCCGTGGCCAAAAGTCCCCACGTTGGGTTGGTGTGGAAGTTTGGAGAGTAGGGTGCAAGCTCAGGCGTTGCTTCGTCATCTGACCGTGGTTCAAAATTACGAGGTGTTGTCCTCGGATTTTTCCCTGAAGGGATTGATCCCGGACCGTCGTCAATAGCCCGTTGTGTTGCTCTAGTACGACGTTAACTAAAATCACCATTACCAAACTTACCTAAACTTACTTAAACCTAAGGGGAATACAATATTAAGTTGTACTCGTATGGCAGGAAGGGGTAGGTAGGTCGTTTATTAAAGTCGCACTGGACCAACACAACGAACTATTAGCGACGGTCCGGGATCAAACAAGAAGGGAAAGGTTCGAGAACACCACGTAATTTTGAACCACGGTCAGATGACGATTTAATTCCTTAGCTGTCACCCCACTCTCCAAACTTACACACCGCGCCAACGTGAGGACATGAGGCCGTGACAGAATTAACGTACACCAGCCCCCCCCCCTGTACACGATGGTCTTTGGATTCGAACTCGCAACCCTCCAATTACTAATCCGTTACCCTTTCAACCGGGTAACCGCGGCCCATCCCTGAAGGGAAAGCTCCGAGAACAACTCCTCGTCATTTTGAAACACGACCAGATGATGGTATTTACATAGAAATGTATATCTGAAGTGGCCACCTGTTGCGGACCGTTCCTTAAGTCTGAGCTGTTCTCAGCAAATCGACCCCTCTTCTCAAAAATATTAGATTTTTATTAAAGAATCTTCTTCGTCAAGCACGAATTCAGAAAATAATCGATGGCCTAGTCTTCTTTCTCTTGGTTCCCTAAATGCCCTAACGGTAAATTCGATTGCATTTATTTTCGGCTATTTTCAGACTACGGACAAATTTAAACCTAACTATTAAACAATACTTAGATTTTTTATATATAACTGGCTTTGGCATGTTTTATACCTTATTGATTCCAAAATCATTAGGAAAGTTTCGAGCGCTTTAGGCTCTCTCATCAATGATCCATGGTCACGACGAGTGTTCTGAATAAACAAATGTAAATTAAGAATAAATTATGCAGATTCAAACGAATTTTCTATTACAATTGCAAAAAGAACCTGCTAAGACTGATTAAGTATAAAATCACACAATAATATCTCGGGAAATTTATTGCTGTACTGTTTATTAAATTCATTTTGAGCAAGCCCCAACCTCGCTAACCTCAACTAGTCGCTTCCTCTTCTCAAGAACATTAAGGAACATAAATGAAAGCCCTTCATCAAGCTTGTATTCAAAAAATAATCTACGGCCTGGGTTCTTTTCTCCTGGTTCCCTAAATGCCCTAACGTTAAATGGTCAATGCGTTTAATGATTTTTCTACCATTTTCAGATTAGTGGCAAATTTCAGACGTTAACTGTAATAAAAGAAAATGTTCTCTGGTTTCACTAGCTCCAGCACATATGTTTTCGATAGCTTATTAATTCCAAAGTCATTCGGGATGGATTCCACGCTTCGGACTCTATCAACCACCGCTGCTCTTTATGTGACCCTCTTTGTATAACCAAATGTAAATTTAAAACATTCAGGCTCAAAAGAATATTTTTTTACAATGGCAAAACAACTTATGAAAGCTGAATAAGTATAAAATTAATATTATTATCAGAAAATTTATTGCTTTGAGTGTTTTTTTAAGATAAACGCAGGCTTCGACTGCTTTTAGCCTCACCTAATGTATACATGACTTGGCGAATGTGCACATCCAGTTCACCATTCAAGAACGGCATTGCAAATGTGCTAGAGGAAGGGGACTAGAAAATTTCGCCTGGCCTACAGTATTTGGGAGACGAGTAAACAGGAATACTTGAGGGCTGTCAGATGAACAAAATTTATTATTTTTCAAGTCAATAAAAATATCATGAAAACAGGCTGTTTATCTGACCTACCATTGCCAAATCATATTAAATGCTTATTCATTAATTTGGAAATTATCACCAACTCTCTCGATTCCATCTGGCTTTTCTACCAGTTTCATCTGGCCTATAATGCTTTCTAAAAAATAGCAAGTTATAGATTTATTTAGGAGTAACAAATTTCTCAGTCAAGTATAAAGAAGTCTATAGAAAAACAGGTTTGCGGACGCATATCCTTAAGAATCAGAAGTCGTTAGATATACCTGACCCATCTTAAGTTCATGGATGTTAGTGATCGTCAATGTTAGAAACAGCTCAAAATTCTAATATTCGTACTATCAGCGGTTGTCCCTTGGTACTACAGAAACAATAAAATCCGAGAAGATCACGAAATTACTGAACTCAGGCAGTTCTACAGTAAACTTGCTATAAAATTCTAGGCTGATCTTGATTTCATAGATAATCCCTCAATCCAGTGTATCCCCAGATACGATCCTCATCCACCCATTCTTATTGAATCACTACCCCCTTCTACATTTCACTACAGTATAAAAGTCATGTTAAGTAATCCTAATCATTTGTTCAGTTACAATCACGTTCCTGAAGGAGATAGAAGGCCTTCGGCCTAGGCACTCGGCCCACACATTATTCCGTTTCGTCTGGAACAACGGGCTCGACGGCCTATTCACTAGGTGCCCCTTCACAAATAGCGGTCAGTTCGCCTCTTGTTGTTCCAAAGGTATAGGAGAGGGAAACAGAACTACAGAAAGCATTATTTGAAACTGTGACATTGCGTATTGAAGACCGTAACAATGCCTTACTTTCAGTTTCGATCTTTTCAACTAGGTTAGTTATTTCTACTACATTGTCGTGAGAACCGAATGAATTTTCTTGGTTAGATTGAAAAGCTGACAACGCAAATATTGGATTATACCCAAATGAAAAATAATTTTAGATAAGAAAAAAATTGTTCCAAACACTTTTCAATTAAAAAAAATGTTAAATTCCCAATAAATTATTTTTATGCGCATTAGAAGAGATTCTGTGTGATGGATGGGTGATTCTACAAGCATGCGAAATATTAAAAGAAATTAATTATGCAAGTATGTCGCATAGACAAACTTCCTTTGCACCTGCATGATCTCCGAACCATCCGCATTTATCTCCAAAAGATATTAACATCTCCCCGAAACAGGTGTTCTCTTTTGCTGAATTGACCTAATATTACACTTGATTCAATAAAATCGGAGAGAAAGTTATCTGTATTCCTTTAACAGGAGATAAATAAGTATTTTGAGGACAGAATATAAGTTGTTATTCAGTTAGAGATCAATCTTACAAATATTTCGTACTTGACTTTTGCTGAGGCAAGTTTACGAGTAAATTAAGATGCTTTTCATCTTAAGGTAAACGTAGGTGGCGTAGTTTTCTTGTACGTATTCCTTACATGACGTCACTGCTTGTTATACAAATGCACGTTGACAGTAAAAACTTCAAAGAATGAATTTTAAATTAATAGTTGATTTGTCAACGTCGTGAAAACGTCAATAAACTTCATTTTAAGATAATCCTGATATGTATCATGTATTTGGGTAACAGGAAGTAAAATCTCTGTTTTCCATCTAGTTTATAATTTTCTCAAAATTCCTCTTACACTCACACATCATTATCGTGAAATACGTAAAACAAACATGTCCCATGAATCCTTGTGCCTTTTGGGCGAAGGCTTTCTTTAAGAAATATAAATTTAAATACAATATATATCTGAAAAAGAACTATCTATCAAAAAAGATCATTCTTGTTGTAATTGACTGTTCTTTTAATTCTCATCTACAAAGTCAAGTAAATGATTTAGGCTGTTATTTTGTGAGTTTAATATGCATCTCTATCGTAGCATGTAATAATTAGTAATCACATTTAAAAAAGAGAATATGAGCCGCGGTAGCTCAGTCAGTAGAGCGTCGGGCTCGCATCAGAAGGATTGTGGGTTCTGTCCTCGGCGGAGCCTACAATTACGAGATCGGCGCTTCGATATGGCTAAAAACCGTCGTGTTCACTAATGGTGACTGGGGCACGTTAAATAGGTCATGGTCACAATGTCCCCCATGTTCCCATACCAAATCAATACCTCTGGGGGTTCCTGATCAGGGGGTTATCGGCCTCTGATTGGGATCTAAATTACGATATGTGTGAGTGAATGGATGTATGAAAGGGACCTTCCTGTAAAACGGATGTGTCATGTATGTCGAGCAAAGTCGGACTTCCTCCCAATGGGGCTTATTAACATGGAAGGCGCACCCCCCTCGCCTCTTGCCGTCTTCGACGGGCCTGGCACTCCTCTGGTATGCCAGTGTAGGCATAAGAAACAACAACAACAAAAAAGAGAATTTTTTCATTGACCAAAAAAAAGTCTGTCAATCTTTAAGTAAATAAGTTTAAATATTTAAGGTAGGGGTATATAGATGGAAATTTGAGTAGCACTCTGGAGCAACACAACGGGCTATTGGCGATGGTCCGACATCAATCCCGAAATAAAAGATTTTAAGACAATACCTCATCATTTTGAAACATGGTAAGATCAAACACCTGATCTGGTATTTCACTCTCTAAACTGTACCAACGGAAGGGAATGGTAATGGTAATAGTAATTTTAGTTAACGTCGTTCTAGAGCAATACTACACCCAACGCAAGGATGTTTAATATACAAAAGTATTTAAACATTTAAGAATCAGTTAGAAGTGCTGAAGGAACGAGATAGCCCAGTTTGTAGAGTTCTGGGTTAGCAACTAGAGGGTTACAAGTTCGAAACTAGGTCCATTCAAAAATAGATCATGTACACGGGAGCTGGTGCACATTAAGTCTGTCATGACCTCAAATGTCCTCACATTGGAAGTCCTCACATTGGTGTGGAAGTTTAGAGAATGGGGTGCCAGCTCAGGTGTTGACCTCATCGTACGATGGGGTTGAAAATTACGAGGCGTTGTTCTCGAAAATCTCGAGGCTTTGTTCCTTTTGGATTGATCCCGGACCGTCTCCAATATCCCGTTGTTTTGCTCCAGTACGACTTGAGTTCAACTAATTCAAAGAGGATCACTGACCTTTATGTCAGGTTAGTACAAAATATGTAGTGTAACGCTGCATGTATAATACAATCAAGAGCCGATCAACCGTTATAGTGCTTAAGGTGTTAGCGTATAGATAGGAAGGTTCCAGGTTCGATTCCTGGTCAGGGCATGGATGCTTGTAAAAGCGTATGGTGTAGAGGCGTTGGTGCACCTTAAATCTGTCGTGGCCGAAAGTCCTCACGTTGGGTTGGTGTGGAAGTTTGGAGCCGTGGTTCAAAATTACGTGGTGTTGTCCTCAAATTTTTCTTTTAGGGGATTGATCCCGGACCGTTGTCAATAGCTCGTTGTTTTGCTCTAGTATGACGTTAATTAAAAATTACCATTATTCACAAGCACGTAATTTTTACTCTGCGTTTACTTAGAAGTAGGTATTTAATCAACGTCGCACTGGTGCAACAGGAGTCATTGGCGTGATTTTTGGCAGTATAGTTTTTTAATAATCTTGTTTAAAAAAGCTGTTTTTGTCCACATTATCCCCATGTCATGAGGGTAGTGCGGACAAGTTAGAATACTGATTAAACAATGTAATGCAACTCATAAAAGTGAGTAAAACCATAATGGAATGAATTTTAACGCAAACAGTATAATTCCTTATAAATGTTAATCTCAAAAAAACATATTTAATAAATGTTAAGCTACAGTATATTTGTAATTAGGAACTGCACTTTATTATAGATCTGCTTCAAAGACAAATCAACACAATTGAAAGCTATTTTTAAGTTTTATTAAGTGGGAAAACGCTTTTAAAACGTAGAAATGGAATTATGTTTCCATTTTGCAATGTAGTTAGATTAGTTAGCATTGAATGTCAACTGATATGCAGTGCGAATTGTGCTACCGGCAACATCTGGTGATGGTAATTTAGCTACAATATCATTTCTTGAGATTTGTGATATGTCCTTTACATTTGGGGAAAAAGAAATATTAACTCTACTTATAGGAAGAGCTTATTTGTAAATTAATTTACAATTTCTCAAAAATCAATTTAATTTTATACAAAAAATCCTAAAAAGTAAAACATAGAATTATTTGTGAATGAATTTTTTCCATGAACAATCTTATTTAATAAATAGCCTAAAATGTAATATTTAACCTATGTTTTTCCCACTGAAAGCTAAATGTGGCTGGTGTGAATATCTCCACAGTAGCACCACCACCACCACATGTCCACACTAGCCCCATGGAGGCATTTGTTTATTTAGACCTACTACTGGTAATTTAAACCATGTAGAGCAAAAGTGAATATCAAAATAGCTATTGAATATATTCATTTATAACATACTGTCAACCTTTTTTTTTAAATATTGAATTAAAATAGTCTAAACTAGTAATTAAAAAAAATCAAGAACTTACTTTTCTACCATGTGAAAACCTAGTTTTATAAATTGCTACTGAACTATCAAGTGTGTTGTCATGCAACTGCACATGGAAGCTTATATCAGTGTTGCTATTCTGCAAAAACTTGCAAAGAGATTTTGACTGACAAATAGCAGAATTGTTCAAGTTGTCCACACTAGCTCCCCTTCTCCCCTTTAAAATTTTGAATTGAACTTATTATATTTTGATTTTAATCGATTGAGAAGCACTTCTAAATAGGATCATGCAAATTTTCAGCTCATTCGAATGGTTTGTTTTTGCGCTACATAAAATTTTTCTCATCATGGCAATTTTAGGGGCAACCAAAAGTTTATAAACGTCTGACAGACGTGAGTAATGTAAAATTTTGAAAAATGTTTGGAAATTTAATTTATGCAATCTAAAATACAATACATTGCTTTTACCAGTTATACGTCGTATAGATGAACTCTACTAATCAACGATCAATTGAATGACTCACTATTCACTTTTTGGATGATGGGAACATCATTTAGATTGTCTCTAATATTTATAAACTAGCCACTGCAGGACTAGCCCGGAATTGCCTGTGCCCGTGGTGTAAGGTATTAAACTGGTGTAAAATTTTCCGCAGATTTCAAATCCGTTGAAGATATATTCAATTAAAAAATTATTTATTTAAAGAAAATCACATTTTTAGGTATCAATCTAAGCTGAAATTTTCTGCAGATTTTAAAACCGTTGAAGTTGGAAATTTTTGAGAAAAAAAAAGCTGCGGAAAATTTTACACCAGATTAATACGCAAACCAACACCACGGGCAATGCCGGGCTAGCCACGCAGTGGCTAATATTAAATAATTGTAAGTAAGCTTTTTGACTGAGGACGTTATTTCCTATTGAATAATATCTTTGAATTTTCGGTACAGCTACACTCTACGTTTATGAGCGATGGCAACGGACTTGGCGATTTTTTTTGGCGAACTTCTAAAGTCGCCAAGGAAAGAATTCTTTCCTAATTCTTTATTCGTCAAAATTTTTTTTTTACAACACACTTTTTAAACACATTTCAGAACGTTTTAAAAAGTATATTTTTAAAATCTTTCACAAAAATTAGTAAACTTAAGTACATATCAAAACACATTTGTGAACCAGCAGAGAAACTAAGCTACGAATGTTGGGTAAGAATACCCTGAAACTTATCAATTACACTAAATACAGTGCTCATGTTGAAAAAGAAAAAGATTTACAAAAGAATAAAATGCAAGAAGTAATACAACCTGATAACGTCAGAATTCTTTCGTAACAAAAATAATGAAAACGAAAATAGACAATAAAACAAAACTCTTAATCCTTTAGTGAAAACTATTATAGTAAAATAAAAATTTCACAACTGTCAAAATACAGATAAATAAACCAATAGTATCACAAAAACGATTTAAAATGACCAATGCAATCAAAGGATAATTTAAAAACAAAATAACCAATGGAAGGAAAGAAAACATTTCAAACGAATCAATGAAATCAAACGATTTTAACGGATTTTGTCGAAGCTTTCTAGAATATTCAAAATGAAAATTAAAAGTTTCCGTTTGCCGAGGTTGCCATGAAAACCACAACAACCGAAACGATAGATGGGTTACCTTAATTTATCGTAACTCGCTACTAGAAGTGCGCCAAAAAAATCGCTAAGCCGTTGCCATCACTCATAAACGTAGAGTGTAGCTGTACCGAATTTTCTCTACTATGAAAAGTGCTCGAAATAAAGTGGGTGGTTCGTTTTCTTTCCGCGACTGTACTTAGATATTTCATATAATGTCAAACTGTTAAGTTATTGGAAACTGTTGGTATAAAATGTCACTTTGTAAATGATAGTTTTGAGTGTATAATGTGCAGGAAATAGATATCTATCCCATATATAATGAGTTCTTACATCAATAAATGTAAATTGGGATACAAAATTTTTCTTTTAAAAATAACTCGTTTTTAAAAACGTAGCTATTTTAATTAGTGCTAAATACCCCACAGTGGGTTAAGACACTATTATTTTAGACGAAATCATCCTCTGCAATTTTCCTATTACAATTTATGATACAATCCTGAACCACACTTAGTAGATAAAAAATTACTATCAATTATTCCCCTAATGCACATAAACGTCATGGTGTAATATATTTATTTTTACGGACACGAACGTCAGTTCTTCCCCACACCATGCAAACGTGCTTAAGTTCATGAAGTTCCACATCTTCCAATGTCATACGTGTTTCGTTATTGATAGTTTGAACGTCCAAGATTGTGGAACCATGCACGTTTTCCTCTTGAGATTTTATCACGTTTATCAACAAATGACGACAGTTTAATTCTGTCTCTACAGACTGTCACTTTAGACCTATTAGACCGGTTGGTTGATAGTTTCTTACATTACATTGGATCAACACACCCGGCCATTATCAATGGTCCGGGATCAGTTCCGAAGAGAAAGATCCTAGGTCAACTCATCGTAATTTAGAACCACGAACGGATAACGGGATCAACACCAGAGCTAGCACCCCACTCTCCAAACTGCCACATTACGCCAAAGTGGGTATTTGATGCCACGACATATTTAACGTGCACCAGTCATACGTACGCGATGATCTTTGGGTGAATCGAATCTCTAACTGACAACACTCCGGTTGCTAATCCGCGGCTTCACTTTGGTGTATTGTGAAAATTTGGAGAGTAGGTGTGACCTCGTCTTCTGACCGTGGTTCAAAATTACGATCTAGTGTCCTGATTTATTCATTTGGGATTTTGTCTTGAAATATTACCTTTGTAAATATGGTAGTATGTCGAGTACCAAAAACCATAGATTTGATGTGAATATTCGAGCCTGATATTGGACTGTGGAATGAATGAAATTTGAATGATTGCTCATTTTGAATATTCAACAATTAATTTACAATTTGAATGATTGAAGTGTAGTTGTATATTAATTTTTAAAATAAACTTATTGATTAAAGGCTTGTTATTGTAGCAAATTTTGTAGCTTTCGAATGACACCATTTACGTAGTCCTTACTCCGCTCAATCCGAAGTTACACTGCCCTAAAGCTCGCCCAGCACCGTAGAATTTCTAAAACAGCCTCCCCGCACTCAGTGGGCCTGTGCAAGGTCATATGAGCTGAGGACATTCTTTGTCTACACGACACTATATTTATCTTCTGGATGTTTCTTCTAGTTCTAAAATCACACAAAACAGAGTTGTAACGCTAGACTTTTCATGCATGCCTCCTAGTACCGATTCCGATTTTAAACTCGTATTCGTGTCAAAAAGGAATGTAATATTAATATCATATGTATGTCTTTCAGCAACGGAATAGAAAATACAATTTAAATGCAGATATTTAAACACAAAAATCTATAGTATGACTAGGATAAAATCAATTCACTCTATCCACCAATTCACGAACTCCACCCGAACCCACTCCCTTATTTGTCAGTGGGATTATTCATTGTTAACGACATTTACTATCCATTGTGGTTGATTATCAGTGGATATTTTAACCGAGTGAAATTTCTCAGAGAAAACTCAATCAAACTTTTATTGAAGTTTGCATTTGTGAGCTTAATTTTGACTTAATGCTCTTGCATTTGGGGGTACATACATATGTGATTTTAATTGATGAATTAGAAGTGCGACACTGCTTTTTATTTTAAATTATATCGTATGTTTCCAACTTATATATTCTACTTTATTCATTTGTACGAGCACTTGTCCATATAAGGAACTCTACATTACCTCGCGTGATATACTCTTTCACCTGATGCGAAATAAAAACAGCCAATCTCCTTTTATCAGCCATAGATTTTGTATTATCAAGAACAATCACATTTCCGACCTAGTTGCTTAAAACCCACTTTCTCTTTAGATAAATTGATTATACATATATTGATATACCAGTAGTTGTTCAATACATCAAAACGTTTTGATAAAAATTCAGCGACTTATTTCTCAGAAAGTTAATTTTAAGCAATAGTTAAAACTATGCGGATATATGCTTGTGCACATTTTTAGGGATTATGCAGTAATAATTTCAACTAACCGAAATTTTGATTGTCCACCTTCTTGGTCCAAGGGGTACACCGAGACTCAAATCCAGAGTCAGTTGAAAGCAAGGAAAGAGCGGTAACCAATCAGGGTATCCAGTAAGAAATAAATTTATTGTTTTAAATACCTTTACTCGATTTAACATAGATATTAATTATTCCGTGTCAGTGCAAAAAGGGTAAAGTCAAAATGATTACCTCTCATAATCTTAAGTTGAATATTTCTTTCTCACAAATATTCAGGAAGAAAAAGAAGCATGCCACGATACCAATAATTGTAATTAAGATTCGTATATTTTCTCTCTATCTCTCTCACACACATTTAGTTTTCAATTTTAAGCCTATATTATTTTTTAACTTATAATGTTGCTCTTGACTCCTTTGGACCCATAAAAAACCATGGACTCTTGTTGCCCTGAAACGGAAGAATTATCTACCAATATTATTGTTTTTGATTAAAATTCAAGTAAAGGTTCAAGTAATTTATTGTCATTAATTTTCATCACACTTATGTTCACATTTACAGAATTTCTTTTTTTCAAATATGTTGTTACTTATTCAATTGCACGAGATGAAGCCTATACTTAGTCAAAAAAGACCATGCTTTTTATGTCACACATCGATCAACTCCTGTTCTTCCAAGAGCTATACCACAGACACCGATACAATTCAAAATATGGGAGAAAGTTAAGGAGCAAGGACAGGTTGAAAATTTTTTAATTACTCAGCAGAGGCCACATACACACTATATGGACAAACTAATTTGGATGCTGCAGAAATTCGGAGGAGAATTCTCTTAGTGTAGGGTTGTTTTTCCTGGTTAGCACTAGGCGCATTTGCTTTATGTACCTGGTACCATGAACGCCGAAGTGTACCTCGACGTTCTGGATAATTCAGCCTTGCCTACACTATGGCAATATTACGGTGATGATGGTTGTTTCTTCCAATAGGATCGAGGTCCATATCATACTAAAAAACGTGTGCTGGACTGAGTTCCTGAAAAGGAGAATTCGCTTGACTGGCCTGTTCAGAGCCCCGATCTCAATCCGATGGAGCACTTGTGGGACAAATAGTACGAGGGGTACGACACCGCTATTCACGCCCATCTTCACAACAATCTCTTCTCACAGCCTTGCAAGAGCCATGGCAAGCTGTTCCTGCCTTAACTTACAGAGAATTCGTGGAAAGTCTGCATCGACGTATTACAGCTGTAATACAAGCAAAAGGAGGGCCTACCCGTTACTAAATAGAATAATAAAGCACTTATTCTGAAAAATGTGCAATTTACAAATACTTTTGTCCATGTAGTGTATTTTGTGTATCCGCTTCCAAGTCTTGCCAGAATAGTCTTGTAGAATCGATCATTTAAAATGTAGCGACAGTTAAACTATTAACTAGTTTTCATTTGAATTTTCCCATTTAGAATGAAAACTTGACTATCGGTGTTTCATTTATTGTTGCATTATCTTTCCATTATTGGAACACAAGCAAATGCTTTCGTGAAAATATGATGCTCCATCACCATTTGTTCTCAATTGCTCATTACTTTAACAGAAGCTTGTTGGTTACCACATTTCTCCAACATCAAGAACTTGCATTTTGATTTTGATGATTACTTTTTAATGTAATCCTTGTCTGAAATCGTCAATAACAAAAGCAATTCTAAGACATTTAACTCCTAACACCTGGATCATAATTGAAGATTTCATAATTCGAGTGATTTTAACTTTGACAGTTCGAAATTTACGAAACCTGGTATTAAGAAAGCAAAAATAATTTTGTACTCGCATGTGTGGAAGGACATTTTGTGGCGGAAGGAAACGTGGTTTTCTTCTCTGCACATAATGCGCATATTACATGACGATTTTTTACATACTGTTCTCTTTTAATAGATTATTTTTTTATCTTTGCTGATTTTTATCTGTTTGTGTAATGTGAACGTACCGCGATGAAATAAGCTCGATTCAAAATAGTCTATTGGTGGAGTAACAACTTTCACAAGCGTCTTAACAGTTATCGAAAAGTACTTCAGCCGAACAAATATTGTGCGCTTTTTGAAATGATGTTCTCCACAATGTTCTCACCAATACTTCGTTATCTGGTTCTAGAATGATTTTGAGAGGTTTTTGGAATAACGTACCTTTTATTCCGTCGTTACCTTATCTGGGCGCTAGAACACTTTTAATTACAATGACGTAATGCAGAAGGAAAATTCTATCTGTTTCTCGGAACATTCAGACAAGAGAATGCTATATAGTCCCTTTCAAACATAAGCCTAGTACAGAAAACACCTGTTATCGGTTAATTAGACTACTATCGGCTACCTGTACACTAGGAAAGGCGTTAGTTTGGTTTGAAGGCGCAAGGGTCATGTTTGGTTAACTGGTATATTTGGTAGCTGCGCTAAATGGACATACACGCAAGAAAAGTTTTACTGGCACAGAAGAGAAAGAAATGTAACCATGGAAGAATCAAACCTGTGCCGCCTACAACTCGCAGACTGCTACGCAGGGCAAACCCACTGAGAACACAACCCAAGGAGATCAAGAAGACCATGGGGTGAGGGCACATAGAAACAGAGTACAAGAATGAAGCCAATGCATCAGAAGGGGTGAATTTGAACTAGTTTTAGGGACCAACAACTAACTTGAAAAATACGATAAATAGAAATATTTAATGGTACAGTTTGAGGAGATCGCTCATCGTGAAGATAAATTAGAATAAGTTTTGCAAAACAAAAAAATGTGAGTGACGCTAGTTTTCGGGGTACATACTGTTACATGAACTTACGCTCTAGACTTACATACTCGTACATATTCAAATTTTAAAATAGTCTGTAATTTTCTATTGTTTCTTTGAGGCTCGTGCTTTCTGAGTGGAAATTTTCCGTAATAACGAACTGACTGTTAATCGAAGTTTCACTGTATATGCATAAGAACAAAAAAGCTTTTGTTTATGAGACCTGTTGACGGATCTCTCCTGAAAGGAAGTAAGAAAAGCGACTACACATTGCCTTGTTTAGTTCTCTCCAGACGAATGCGAGAAGTTTATTGCTTTCTTTTCCTCTTTTCTAAATAGATTGTACGGACTACATAAATCGAATTCACTTTTAAGTGTTGTATTCTAAGGATGGAATGTTCATGCATATGGGTAAAAGAATTTACCTCTCACTCATAACATTGGAAAATACTTCTGTGAAAACGACAAAAGTGCGTTTAAGTTATCCATTTTTTTTTTAGGAAACCCACAATTTATTGATAAATCTCTATGAAATGCATACTCTTCGACTCCCTTTATAAAACTTTACGAATAAAGGAGGTTAAAATATTTTTATATGTTTCTTATTGGTATAACAGCAGAATTTTCTTTCGGAATGAAAATTTAAGTGTTTAGTGTAGCTTAGCCCAGGGCTCAAAATACCCGGGTGCACAGGTGCACTGTGCACATGAAAATAAAATTTTACACTTCATTTTTTCCCGCTAGGTGCATGCCGTACACCTAAAGTTAAAAAAAGGGGAGGGAACCTTTTATGTTATTTTGATGCTTGAACAAACTATTAGTATTGACCTCTCTCGCTCTAAATGAACGTAATTAAAATTCTTAAATACACACTATACGAAAACAAAATCTATGGCCCGTAACTGGTTTATACACAGGAGGAAGGTTTACTTGTGCCACTGCCAACAGAACTTTCTGAAGATCGAAACATTTTTCAGATGGCTCTGTTGAAGCGACTGTAGCGATAGCCGTGCACCGGAGAAGGGAGAATTTAGATGTTTAAATATTTTTATTTACTATCTACTATATATATACTAACCTATCTAAACATAACCAACTAATAAAGTAGTTTACATTATATCAATGCTCTTACATTACGTTTTTTTTAATGTGCACCTAAAATATAACCTGTGTACCTAATTTAAAAACTTAGGTGCACTTTGTGCACCTGTATTAAAAAATCTATTTCGAGGCCTGGCTTAGCCAAAGTGGCCCTTTCACCAGCCAAAATATCCCACAGAACCAGTCCTTAGCAAAAAAGGAATCGAGAGTTCGCAATGAAACTCCCCCTTCCCTTCACAAGTGAAGTGAAACTCACACTTTAAAAATAAATTTTATCGAGAAATCACATTTCAAAAAGTTTTAGGCTAATTGTAGTGGCGCAGGTAATCATATAGCACCGCCATCTGGCGACCCATGGCGAAAAATTGTCCAAATGCATTCAAAGGTAATCGAATAGAACTTTTAGCTAGTATTATTAGGTTGATTGAATAGAAGTGTGCTTGAAAATCCTCTGCTTTCTCACAAGGTTTATTTTGAGTTCTTTATTCTTCCAAACCAATCCGCAGAATAAGTTTTATTTACTTAAAAATATACTTATAACATATACTACTCATGTCTTCACGTTGTCTTGGTGTAGAAATGTTAACTCCGTCATCTGCTTCGTAGTTCAAAATTACCAAGTGTTGTGCTCAAACCTTTTCATTGGAAAGATCTAGGATCGTCACCAATAGCCTGTTGTGTTGATGTACTATATTTGATTGGTAGCTCATTTTGATTGACAGGTAAGGCTAATAGATTGTTGAATTTACTTCCCATTGAGACAACGCAACGGGCTATTGGCCGGAAACAGTCCCTAAGAGAAAGACACGAGGACCACACCTTGTAATTTTGAACCACGGTCATATATGACGAGGTCAGTACCTGAGCTGGCATCACATTCTCCAAAATTCCACGTCATGCCGCGTGAGGACATTGCATTTGAGACAGGTTTAACGCGCACCATCCCCCACATCAACGACGGTTTTTGGTTGTATCGAGTTTGAAATTCGCAACGCTCAGGTTACTTATACGCAACTCTACTAACTACCCGCAGCCAGTCCTCGTTTTGGTTACAAATCTAAACGATTTAAAGCCTATGCGTAGTGAATGGTGTTACAGATTAAGCAACATTGCTAGTCGAATTGCTTTGCCCCAGGAAAGTTAGTGACGCAAAAGAGCGAAATGCGTCATTCTTGCGAGGACGTTCAGCTACTTTATCATGCCTTTTCATTTTTGCATCATGAGATCTTGAAGTTGTCCTATCTGAATAGAAAGTTCAATGGAAAATAATTGACATAACCTGTTTTGCCCTAATGGAATTTCGTAATAATACCACTCTCTCCCTACGATAGGCGATGTTCTTGGCGAACTCAAATCACACCCTTGTCGAGACCTTGGCAGTGAATAAGAAATAGAAAGAGACCATTCAGCAATTAAAAGACATTCCTATCAGTCAATGACTTTTCAACGAAGCTTGTTAGAATAGATTAATAAAATGATTGCCTTAATGGATAGATAAAAAATTCAGAACTAACTATTAACATAGTTTAAAAGACAAAAATAGATGGTGCTAATTTCATTCGAAATAATATTATTTGTTCTTGATTTGTTCTTGATTTGAATTAAAATGACCGACCTTTTTAAATATTACATCCATTACAATCCAGAACTGTCAGGAAATTCTGGATACGCTCAAAAGGATATTGAATAGCAGCGCAGACGGACTGCTAACTAAAGAAGGTTCTTTGGTCACTGAACCACCTTGTCACTAATGTCACAGAACCAATTAACGTTCCAGGAAATTTTCATTAAGTTTCAAGTTCTGCAGTAATATTATATGGAGAATTCCTCCTACTCCTGATTGGTTTAAAGGAACTCCTCCAGGCTATGATTTTGAGTGTTACATGAACGAAAATCACAGTCGGCTTTTTTGAGATTCAGAAGTGACCATACTAACACTCTCCAAATTCAAAATGAACATAAAAATTTTCCTGTTTGTCCTAAACGCGAATCCTATGCACGAACTCACAGGCTTCCTCAGGTAACATGATTTCGTGTGTCGGTTTGGATTCCCATTACCCTTTTGAGAATCCTTTGATGGTTTTGGTCTTTTCAAAGACGAGGGTTTTCATGGACTTGATTTAACATACCTCGGAGACGCATTCCGAGGAAAATGTTTCTCTCGAAATGTTCTAGATTTTAGACTAATTGCGGATATTAGTTTAATCGATGCGATTGGAAGTTTTGTTAATCCCATAAGTAAAAATTCGTGGACAGGTCTGAAAATAGTCGAATATATTGGAATGAAATATTTAAGAAACAGTAATGTTTTCAGATGCTACTTTGACGTGAAGTAATCTGGATGTGGTAAAATGACTAAAAAGGTTGATCGGTAGTCACCGAAACGATGAGTAACAGCAAAACGATAACAAGAACAGAGGCAAACAGTGAATAAGTCGTTGAAGTGAATGAAGTGAAGAGGTGACACTGCACTGGGTGCCACGATACAGATGGATAACTGAAAATTTAAGTAAAGAGAAGATGCCAATCTTAGTAGTATGTATAAACTCCTTGAACACTCATGCATACTTTACCCCACTTTTGCTTTCTGAGAATAAGCTCCTGCGGCAGCAAAATCCATCATTCTGTCTGACCCTCTGACCGTCACGATTGCAAAATTTGAATATGCACCAGCTTTCTACTGAATATCCTTGGTTCTGCAAATAGCCATAGGCTTATATTGAGATTATTACCTTTCAAAATACACTCAAACCTGTTTTTGTGCGATCTTTTTTTTAGCTATCTTTTTTTGTGCGATCCTTTTTGTGCAATCTTTTTTTGTGTGGTATATGAAAAAAATTTATTCAGTACAAAATCTACTTACAGTCCTTTCAAAATTTCGTTGGGTTGGCGTGGAAGTTTGGAGAGTGGGGTGCCAGCTCAGGTGTTGCTTCGTCATCTGACCGTGGTTCAAAATTACGAGGTGTTGTCCTCGAATTTTTCCCTTAAGGGACTGATTCCGGACCGTCGTCAATAGCCCGTTGTGTTGCTCTAGTACGACGTTAACTAAAATTACCAATTACCAATTACTACCTTTCAAAATTTCAATCAAATTAGAACATAATTGACAAAGTTATCAATAAAAATTATTACTTAAATAAAAAAAATTTAGCATATCGAATGTCTAAAAGAATTCAAGCCTTGTGTCTTGATTTCGTTTAAAAAAGCAATTTAAAGTTAATTCGTAAAGTTTTGAGTTATTTTCTACGTGAGACTTTTTTTATGCGGTCCCTATTCACCGCATAAAAAATACTTTTTAAATGTATTGCGAAAAATATTTCTTATAGCTACTCGTGAAGTTTTGGAAGATTTTTTTTATGCGTTTTTTTATGCGGTCCCTATATATCGCACAAAAACAGGTTTGAGTTCAGTTCTGATCAGTTTTGCACGCCAGTGCAGTGTGTTTGAATATAAATTCTCATTTACTATTACAGTAATTACATTGACTCCTTAAGCAACCGGAGAATCCATTTACGTGCTAGGTGCATGACTGGAAAGCGGTTGGGTAAGACGAGAGGGCCGTACTAGCCCTATTAGCAGAGTAGTGGATTAGCAATCGGAGGATTGCAGGTTAAATCTGATGAGGCCTCAAATGTCCTCTCGTTGGCTTGGTGTAGAAGTTTGGGGAGAGTGACCTCCCAAGTCAGGAAGATCCAGGATCGTCGCCAATAGCATTTTGTGTTGCTCCAGAGAGACGTAAGTTCAATCGGAAGAATCGGTAAGTTCAATCACCAACCTATCTGAACTAGGGATGCGACATCGATGTCGATGTTTTCAAAACATCGATGTATTGGAGTCGATGTTTTTGTAACATCGATGTTTATACTTGTCGATGTTTTTACGTTGTCGATGTTTTATTTTTAAATGAAAAAAGTATCGTTATAAAAATTTTAAAATTAACAAAGTAGCATAATTTTTATAATCAGCAAATTGAACATACTTATAGACCAAAATGGCCAAGAGTGAAGGACCTGAAAAGTAGGGATGTGACATCGATGTCGATGTTTTATAAAAACATCGATGCATTGCAGCCGATATTGCATCACTAGTTGCTAAACCAGTTTTAAGAACTGGAGGAAAAAAGTTTAAATACACTGAATTTTAAAAACATCGATGGTTTTGGGGCGATGTATTATCAAGATCGATGTTTTAATTTTGAACATTGATGTTTTGCTAGTGATGTCGCATCTCAATAGTTGCTAAACCAGTTTTAAGAACTGGAGGAAAAAAGTTTAAATACACTGAATTTTAAAAACATCGATGGTTTTGGTGCGATGTATTATCAACATCGATATTTTAATTTTGAACATCGAAGTTTCAACAATATCGATGTTTTGCTGTCGATGTTTGCTGTTGCATGACTAGTTGCTAAACCAGTTTTAAGAAATGGGAGGAAAAAGTTTAAATACATTGAATTTTAAAAACATCGATGTTTTGCTGTCGATGTTACATGACTAGCTGCTAAACCAGTTTTAAGAAATGGGAGCGAAAAGTTTAAATACACTGAATTTTAAAAACATCGATGTTTAAAAACATCGATGTTTTTGGGTCGATGTATTATCAACATCGATGTTTTAATTTTGAACATCGATGTTTCAAAACATCGATGTTTTAATTTTGAACATCGATGTTTCAAAACATCGATGTTTTTGGGTCGATGTATTATCAACATCGATGTTTTAATTTTGAACATCGATGTTTCAAAACATCGATGTTTTGCTGTCGATGTCGCATCCCTAATCTGAACAAGAGGAGAAAATTCTAATTTATTTTCCAAGACAAGGTGAAGGACATGTCCAAAGGAAAGTGACCACATGGCTCAAGCCCTCCCCAAAGCAATTTAAATGTTAAAAAATATCCAAAATATTCTCAGAAAATAATTTAATCAACGAAAATCGAAGTTTGTCCAACAGGTATATACAATGCTGCAACACCATGAAAGAATAAACCGAATGAAATGAAATTTGCAGCAAATGTCAATTATAGGATGTTATGCAAAGTAGTAAAGTTTCACAGCCACCACGCATGCGTGGTGTGAGCAGCGCCTTCTCAACTGATGCTAAAAGCGTATAAATAGAGGGCTGTAGCGGAACGTTGAAAATAGTGGATGGTTATTTTTATTATGGTGTGAGCAGCGCCCTCTGAACTGATACTAAAAGCGTATAAATAGAGGGCTGTAGCGGGACGTTGAAAATAGTGCATGGTTATTTTTTTTAGTGGCGAACGTTTAGTGAGACCTAAGTATACCTCCATGACGAAATAGGGTGAAATTTCAACAACTTACGGAATTTGAACGGGGGAGAATCATCGGCCTTCGTGAAGGAGAATTTTCCTTTGGCGCAAAAGCAGCTAGTGTGCAGCGGAACAGTTCCACAGTGATGCGAGTTTGGAAGCAGTGGACCGACGAGCACCGGACAACTCGAAAAACTGGGAGTGGAAGACGGAAGGTGACGTCAGCGCGCGATGATAGACACCTGGTCCACATGGCGGTGAATAACCGTACAGCTTCCTCCAGGCAGTTGGCAGCACTTTGGTCTACTGCTACAGGTGTACTAATGTCGGCTTCGTCAATTCGCCGACGTCTGCTGCACCGTGGACTGCGTGCAAGGATTCCTTTATACAGGATCCCCCCTCACGCCAAACCATCGACGTCTGCGTCTGCAATGGGCTCATAAGCACAGAGCCTGGCGGGCTGATTGACAACAAATTGTCTTTTATGACGAATCCCGCTTGAATTTGTGGAACCATTATGGCCGCATTTGCGTTAGACGCTCTGCCGGTGAACGCAGCCTTCCAGAGTGCGTTATCGAACGTCATAGTGGCCGAACACCCGGAGTTATGGTCTGGGGTGCGATTTCGTATCATGGACGATCTCAGCTGCTACGAATTGAGGGTAATCTGAATAGCAACAGGTACATCCGTGAAGTGCTAGAGCCCGAAGTCGTTCCTTTCCTTCAAGGCATCCCTGGAGCTATCTTTCAACAGGATAATACACGCCCACACGTTGCAAAGAATTTTAGAGACATCTTTTCGGCCCAACACATGCAACTTCTTCCTTGGCCTGCTTATTCACCGGATATGTCGCCTATTGAGCACGTGTGTGATTTAGTTGGTCAGCGTCTCGCTCGTTATCCGCGTCCTACAACTTCAAAAGACGAACTTTGGGCGCGCATACAAACAATATGAAATTCTCTTCCACAAGCAGACATTCAACATCTGTTTCACTCCATGCCACGTCGTATAGCAACACTTATTGCAGCGCGTGGTGGCTACACCAAATACTAATTTCGGACACTTAATATTGTTGTTGGTTTTTTTTTTTTTGCTTTGAAAATTTATTCAATAATTTGTACTAATACAAGCCGTTTGTGTATTAAAATTCATTTAATTCTGATGACTTTCATGGGGTTGAATTTTTTACAAACAGCAGTATATGTTGGTATATACACTTAACCATTTATAAATTGAATTTAGTTGTCTAAAAAGTCAAAAATCCTTAAACATAATGGATGTTTTTACAGATTTTCGATTGAAATATAGAGAGAGAAAATCTGGAGATTGGCCAGTAACTTTTGGGCCGAGTGGCGTTCAACAAACACGCCGACATAGCCAAATTTGCAATAAAACTATTTATTTACTTTAAAATACCCTATATGCAATCCGGAATTTATGTATCTTAGTAGTGGTCGCTGCAAAGCAGGACAAATGATATCTACTCAAACGAGCACCAAAAGACACCTCTGCTCAGCTCGAGCTCTGCAACAGTTTTTCTCTTTTCCTGCCAGTTTCACTGGGAGGCAGTTCAATCCCAGGTGGGTGTCGTGCACCCATAAAGACCATCTAGACGGCAAGTAGATTTTGAAGACCACCCCGATAGATGTTTCGTGATTTACGGCCGGATAACAGTGTGTTGATATCTGATCCCGAGTCGTTGTTATGGGCACCACAGGCCCACTCCAAAATTATTTTCTGAATAACGTACCTGAGCTGGCGGACTTAGTTTTATTGGATATTTTTTGTCCAAGCTGACATCTCTCTTCTTTCTTATCCCAGTGTAAAAAATACATTAAGTCATTGAGTTTGCAAAAAATAGTTTGGAGGCAATGGAAGATGGGTCCTTAAAAATGTCTTCATGTTTGGCTCTCCTGTGGAATTCAGGACATCTGATTCAGGAGGGAGAGGCTGGTAATAAGCTTCATTTTGTAAAGACGAAAAACGATTTCTGGCCAAAGAAAATATTTTTTTTTCAAGTATCCAGATCGGAGTCAGACAAGCATAGATAAAGTTTTCTGGGGCAAATTTAAGACAAGCAGCTTTTCTGGTGTTTTACTAAAGTACCAGTGATGAAAAGGTACTGGATATGAACTGCTCGCGTCCCCTGATAGTAGGACGGTACTTTCTATTGTACCAGGTTGTTTACTTGCTCCAGCCTTTGCTAATAAGTCAGCTTTCTCATTGCCCTGAATGCCAACATGAGATCCATTGAAAATTTATTTCATAATTTTTATTGAAGCTTAATATTACAAGGGCATTTTTTCAATAGAGGATCATAACCAGCGAAGCATTTTTTAATTGCTGGAATTGTTACTGGCATAAACGTTAAAAGAAGGTTGAAAATCATTTGAAAATGTCATCCTTTGTGGAACCTTTATCTTAGATCATAGAACTAAAACTGACGATTATGTCACATTATCCACTATTTTAGAGCAACCTTTATTATGAAAGTACATGAAAAATTCAACACACGCAACTGCCTTTTTGTTAGATTAGTCCAATTAAATTTTTATTTTTCTCGAAATGTAAAAATATTTAAACTGGAGTCGTTTGGAATCAAAGGAAAAGGCAATAAAAAATCACAGAAAATGCACTTAGATATTCTAAGATGGATTAATTTAGTACATACGTGTTTCATGAATTCCGAATAATTCGGTCTTGCCTACACTACGGCAATACAACGGAGATGATGGTTGTTTCGTAGGATGAACCGTTTCAATAGGATCGAGCTCCATGGTCATACCCCAAAACGTGTACTGGACTGGTTTCCTGAAATTGAGGTGAATTTGCTTGACTGGCCTGTTCAGGTCCCAGATCTCATCTCAATCCGATCAAGCAATTGTGGGGCATACTGGAGCAACGAGTGCGACACAGCCACGCACTCCCATCTTCACAACAATCTCTTCTCTCAGCCTTGCAAGAGACATGACGAGCTATTCCTGCCAAGACTTACAGAGAACTTGTGGAAACTATGCCTCGACGTGTTGCAGCAATAATACAAGCAAAAATAGGGCCTACCTGTTACTAAATAAAATGATAAAGCACTTTTTCTGAAAAACATTCAGTGGCTAAATACTTTTGTCCATAGTGTATATTGTACTTGAGTAACGAACATACACTCCAGAAAAGCATCTCTCAAACAACAGAGGAATGCTCACAGGGTAATTAAAGAAATCGAACCTATGCCACATATAGCATAAACAATATATGTAGAAGACCTCTTCATTTGAACCAAATGCCGAGCTCAACACCTGATCTGGCACCCCATTCTCAAAATTTCCACACCACACCAACGTGAAAACATTTAAAGCCACGATTGATTCAACGTGCACCATCCCCTGTGTACATTACTGTCTTTCGCTGGATCGAGTTTCGAACTTGCAACCATCGGATTGCTAATTTGCTGCTCTCCAGCTGGTCTTCTGAAGCATCGTTTTGGACTGGGCAACATGCTTTTGGCTTGTTTTGACATCTTCCATGTGATTACAATAAACTAGATTTGACATTTGCTCGTGAGAAGAGGACCTGGTACTTTCAATAATAAAGGAATCAACTTGATTTTTGTTACATTACAAATAAGCACTTCGTTACTCCCACTTTCTAGTTTATTTATTTTATTTTTTTTCCAGTGGCGGGCACTTATTGATTATTAATAATTGGCCACTACAAGGCCGGAAGCGATGACCACTTGTGAAGGAGCACCCAGTGGGCGACTATTACCCCTAACAAAGGACAGCACAATTTACAATAGTAGACCCTTGTATTTTTGGGAACATAAACCTACTGAGTTTGACAAGAGAAAGCTCTATTTTTCCTCTTAGAAAAATACCCACTTAATAATACTTATAGTTATGAAATTTCAAGCAAATAGATACTTTTATTCCCTTTTTTAGAAAAAGATATTCCAGATATCTCTTGTAATATGGCTAAAAAATTTCGATTTTAATAAGGAGTCAGAAGTATTATTAAATCATTATTCAACTAGCTCTACCTCTCATTTCCACTCTGGAAATTTAATTACTTTTATTTCTTAAAAATTATGAGTACTTATACAGGGTGGTTCAGAAAGGAATCTCTCTCTTTCAAATTACATAATTACGAAACCGTGATAAATAGAAATATGAAACAAGTGTTACATTTATAGGGCAAATTTGCAATTTGAAATAGACCGGTTTAAAAATTAGTTATAATTTTGGCTAGTAGATGGCGCTGCAGAATTTGTAAGCATGAAATGCAGCTGAGAAGTAGCTATGTTTCAAACTTCTGTTTCTTCCACTGGCAAAACGTGGCAGGAAGTTTAGAAGTAACCTGTTGAGGAGGAAATTCGAGTCATACACACATGTATTCGTTGGAACAAAGAGGATGCACCAGACTCTTCGTGGTGAATGCAAGATGGTGCCCTACCACACCGTACTTCTGCAGTTTTCACCTTCCTTGATGAATACTTCAGTGACTGTTATTACTCTAAATAATTCCTAAAAGACCGGCACCGTAAAGGAAACCTGTCTGTTTTTCTGTCTTTCTGTTATGTGTGCCCTATACACGTCCACACGGTTTAATATATTTTCATGTGGTTTCCATATAACACTTATAACAGTCATTTGGTTTCCATATAACATTTATAACAATCATTTGGTTTCCATATAGCACGGTACGCATTGTCAAATATACACAGTCCAGTTACATTAATGTGACCACCTGTCAAAAGCCAGAATAACCATTTTTGGAGCGGACCGCTGCGAGACATGCAGGAAGAGAGTCAATTATGTTTCTGATGATGAGTGCACCCAGTGAATGCCAGGAAAACATTCCCCAAACCATAATGCTCCCTCCTCTAGCCTGGATCCTTCCGGCAATTGTTGCAGGGTGTTTGCTTTCAGACGTTTCACGCCGTATACGCCAACGTCCATCTGTCCTATGGAGCATAAAACGTGATTCATCAGAAGAGGCCACCTGTCGCCACTCTGTGGACGTCCAGTTGCGGTACTGGCGTGCAAATTCCAGCCTTCGTCGCCGATGAACAGCAGTCAGCATAGGTGTATTAACCAGGCATCTGCTGCGGAGGCCCATGCGCAGCAACGTTCGCTGAACCGTTGATGAGGATACACTCTTGGTAGCCCCTTGGTTCATCTGGGCGGTCAGTTGCTCAACAGTTGCACGTCTATTCGCCCGAACGCATCTCCGTAGCCTTCGTTCGCCTCTGTCATCTATAACCCGTTGTGCACCACATGTGCCACGCTGCTGATTTTGGATATTGCAAGGAACACTTTTACCACTGCGGCATGCGAACAGTTCACAAAATTAGCCGTTTCCGAAATGCTTCCACCCTTGGCCCGAAAGCCAGTAATCATGCCTTTTTGGACGTTGGATAAATCGCTACGTTTCTGCATTACGCCAACGATTGAAATGCTTTCCGATGCCCTAGGACATCCTTTATATACACTCCACTGCAATGTGCTGCCACCTGCCTTTTGTGATTGGTTATTTCACGTTGACGTCGAAAGTAGGTGGTGGTCACATTAATGTGACTGTACTGTGTATATGATCTCTGAGTTTTGGTTTACACAGTTTCTATATAGCACGAGTTTCCTATAACACGCTATTCCATATAGCACAGTACGCAATATCAAAATTTTTGGGTCTTGTAAGTTTCGTATAACACGGATTCCCTATATCACGGTACCAATTAACCATGCTATACAAGGGTTAACTGTAGTTTAAATGTTTTTAAAACTTATATGAGTTTACTTATATTATTTAATGATCCCTTGTGTAACTTCATTTAAAATACAAATAAATATGTTTACTTTTTCTATGTTTTTAGCACATAAACATAGAAATAGTTTAGTATACTAAAACTTTTACACGGATTTAGTTTCCTTATTACACGGAACGCAATCTCTACTTTTATACAATTCCTGAGTTTCGCTTAACACGGATTCTATACAATACGAACTATCTTATAGCACGGTTTCCATATAACACGGTACCAAATATACAAAATTGTATGAGCCCCATGTTTCGTAATAAGAGGGTCACCTGTATTTAGTTCCCTCCCGAAATATCTGTTAAAGAAGAAAAGAAGAAAGAAAAGATGTCCCCTCCCAAAATATCTATATGAGCCCCATGTTTCGTAATAAGAGGGTCACCTGTATTTTGTTCCCTCCCAAAATATCTGTTAAATTCTATCTGAACGAATTCACTCTACTTTCACTACAGAACAGGGAACAATGACCATAACTTACAGGCTTCTATGTTATGTTGATTCTTATTACTGTTTCAACAATAAGTTATGTGGATTCTTTTCCCATCAATTTAGCTGCATCTCTATTGAATAATCAACAGAGTTCAACGATATTGTTGGTTAAGAATAAGAAATGATTCCATAGTAATCGATGCTCCAATTGTGTTCGAAGAATACTACATCCAAAAATAGATTTCACTCTTTTGCAAAGTCAGAAGAATCAAATTACATTGTTCGTAAAGAAACGAAAATGGTGCTATTATTTTTTCCATTGCAAATATTGTTTTCCATTGCAAATATAATTATTGTTTACTCAACTGTTATCGAATGGGCTGTTTATATTGCTTTCTTTCGGGCCTTGTCTCCATTCAACGATGTTTTAACTGTTGTTGAACAAGAAATCAAGGCATTTTTCCTCATGTCGATTCGATTTACAGTGTGTATTCACGCCAATGGGTTGCCCGTTCGGTTGTTACAATATTTCATCTTTGGATATCGAGAGCATGAGTTGACAGTTTAATCAGATGATTGGAGAAGCCTAGTCAGTCTCCTCCGATATATCAAAATTGAATAGGAAATGCTAGCTTCAAATCAGTTGTTTTACAGATTTGAAATTCCACAAGCATCCGCCAGTGATAAACGAAAAAAATCAGCCCCTACTCCTCTAAAGGGTATAAAATGCGATTTAAGAACATTTTACATCGCCTAAAATCCCTTCGAATTCCTGCCTTAACGTACAAATTGACTTTCAACTTTGACCACCAATGACTTTCAACAACAAACTTTCACAAAAGAATAGGCAACAATGACTAAAACTAACATAATACGAGATACTTTTGATTTTAATCATAATTTCAGTAATGTGTTCTACGGATTCTTTACACAACAATATAGCTGTTAATCTTTTATAAAATTTAAAGACTTATTCTTATTATTGGTGAAGAATATGAGATGTTTCATTGTTATCCATTGTAATAAATTCTTGTATTGTTTGTTCAATGAATACTTTACAATGCAATAGATTTCAGTATTTTCTATAGTCAAAAGTGTGAAATTACATTGTTTGTAAAGACTCGATAATGATTCTGTTGTTTTCCTTTGTTAATTCCATTATTTCCATTGTCTTCAATTATTGTTATCGTATTTACTTTTTAGATGTCTTTCTTTTGGGCACTGTCTCCATTCAACGGTGTTTTAACTGCTGTAGAACAAGAAATAAAGGTATGTTTTCATTTGTCCTTCTGATTGACAATGTCATGAGGCCAAGAAGATTCAAACACAGAACACAAAATCACTTTTCACCCAGGTAACAGTCGAATAGTAAGTTGTGTTTTTATAACATAAAACCTTCTCTCCAAAAATAAAGAATTCGAAGAAAAAATGTAAAGGAGAAGATAAACCTGATGAATAGATGAATGGACAAGGTTCTTGAACAGATTTGTTTAATTTAAAGTGTTTAAAAACAACTCCAACAAAAGGGAGCATTTGAATCCGTTGAAATTTTTATTCTATCTTTAACGATCGCTGAGATAGAAAAAAGCACTGAAGAACGCCAGTCATAACTTTAATAATTTCTTTAGCTCCACTCGAATCCGTTGCTCAGAAAATCAAAATGAATGAATCTCAAATCAAACGAAGGTTATTCTTCCCAGCTGCAAAATTCGTATTGGAAAAAATATAAAAGTTTCAGTTTAAAAATTATTTATTTTAAGAAAATCATTTTTAGAAATCGATCTAATGTGAAATTTTCAGCAGATTTCAAATCCTTTGAAATTTTTGCACTATCTTTAACGATCTAGGAGATAGAAAAAAAAAGAAGTACATAACTACCATTAAAACTTTATTTTTTTTTTTAGTCTTCTAACAAATCGTTCCTTTGCCATATCAAACGGAATCGGAGAAATACATTTAGAATCTGCCATCTCTTGATGCTGTTGCCATTCCAAAGAAAACAATACTATAATAATTAAATTCCATTAAATTCATTTTAAAATGTTCTAGATTAAATTTTAAAATTCGGGCTTCGTACAAAAATTGCAAACAATTAGGACTGCTTGTGTGCCAAATCCCATTATTGTAAGTGCCATAGATTTGTCAGGACTGTCCACTAGGGTGGAGAGATATAGCGCTCTAAAAAAAGGGGAAATTTTTAAAATTCCGGGATAATGTTAGGTGCAAAACTTTTTTTTTTCCAGCAGGGTAGTTCATTTCACCCACTTATGGCTTTAAATCAGATGCATTAAATGTTTTAAATGCGCTATTATTGTTTTTGTGAAGAAATTGGCAAATTTTCGAAATTTCGAAGTGATTTTGGCACCTGAAGATATTAATTAATTTGGCTCATATTTTTTACTATTAATAAGTATGGTAGTCCCCAACTATTCCCACCATAGGCATTTTCAATTTCCAAAATTCGTGTTTTTCGCTCCACCCTACTGTCCACACAGGCAGACAAACACTTGCTTTTATAATAGTAGATACATGATTGAAAAGTACGCCAATACTAGAATAGATTTGCCAAAGCTCAGTTAACAAATTTGTAATTTCATCATCTGTTAAGGCTGTTACACACGGCCATTAATTTAGTCGAGTAGCGAGAGATTTAGTAGCTCTACTAAACGAAAAAACGGCAAGTGGGGGAGTGGTTGTTCATATACGGTTCAGATGGTGTTCTGGTGTTGACTGCTGACGATGATGCGGAGAGCGAAGCTGAATCGCGATGAAAAATATGACATAAAAGAATATATAGATCGATGCATCATGTATACACATTTACGTCCGAAGTAAATAGAAGCGATGAAAAAGGTTGAACTATATTAAAAATTATTTTCCATACACTTGAATGAAGCTAGCATTCTTTAACGAAAGAGAAGTGATTAGTCATATCACTTTTCAATCAACATTTAATTAATTCAACCCGAGAAACGCATGGTAATTATTCTGCTAGTTTAAAAATAAATACAAAGTACTTCCTAATGTCTTTAATTTTTTGTTTGATTTCCTTCTCGTGAAACTCCGGTATTTCCATCGCATTTTCTAACTCATCGATTGCAACTGCCCTGCCTTGGATGTTTTATTTTTGTACAGGGAAGACTTCACATTCCATAATCACTATTTCGTTCCACATAAGCAGTAACACATTTGACCGTAGTATCATCACTCCAACGAATCATGTTGCCGACATTTAAATAGAACAGATTTATTTACTAAAGGAAAGAAGGAATTTAAATTACAGCTCTGGAAACGATCCGCGTGACAGACGATCAACAAACTGTTGCCAAAATTTAAACTCATATGTAATAGGCTTATTTTAACAAAAAACACATACAAGAAAGAGACCTCGTGGAATGAAAACTAATAATTAATGAACTCTACAAAACAGACGTGTTCACACTTGTCTAGTGCCACTTTTGTGGTTAGTGGAGTGAGGTGGGAGGCACTACTCGACCGACTACTATCCATTTCACTGGATCGAGTCCACTAAATCGTTTTA
This sequence comes from Metellina segmentata, assembly GCA_947359465.1. NCBI lineage: Eukaryota > Metazoa > Arthropoda > Arachnida > Araneae > Tetragnathidae > Metellina > Metellina segmentata. The sequence continues at coordinate 67,724,426 of OX375875.1, read as the reverse complement.
CTAAACTACTCGACACGTTTAGTTTCGACGTTCGTTTAGTTAGGACGACTCGAATAGTTTTGTCCCAACACGTTTAGTTACAAAATTACTCGCTACTCGACTAAATAACTGGCCTAGCGTGTAGCAGCCTTTAGAGGGTTATTAGAAACCACATACCTTTACAACTAACTTCTAACCTTTACTCCACGCCAACACTTAACATATAATGCCAATTGAAGCAGAGAATGATTACGCTCTGCCACTACTTCCATGGCTGCCACGAGATTGGCAGCGAACGTGTTAAATTACATTGTTGGTAGACTCGAAAATAGTTTTGTTATTTTCCATTGCAAATTCCATTATTGTTCATCACTGTTATCGAATTGACTGTTTAGATTTCTTTATTTTGGGCATTGTCTCCAATGAATAATGACGATAAACGATGCTTTAACTGTTGTAGATCAAGTAAGCAAGGTATGTTTATTTTTGTCGTTCTCATTGACAGCGTGTATCCACGCCACGGCTAGGATTTGAACTTCGTGCACGATTGCAGTTCTCGTCGACGTAGCTGTTGAAGGGTAAATTATGTGTTTTATAAAGTTTTAAGATTTTGTGAATTTTTGTTTAACTATCCAACTTTTCTTAATGCTTCTCTTTAATTGAAAGCTAATGACTTTCGAAGAAAACCCAATTCTTTTCAAATCTTCCTCGCTTCTTTTTTTGGTATTTTCCTGTTGAACAACTGCCCCTTCTATGGTAAACATACCGGTTCTTGTCCGATCACCTAAATTAACTTAAACATATTACCAAAATGTAATAAGTAAAGCAGTTAAATAATATTTTTTTGAAGATATCGTAAGGACAAGAACAGCAATCAAAAAAATAACAGCATAATAAAAAAAGGTTGGAGTGGTCGTTCACGGTAAGACGTTTGTCGCCAACTAATTTTTGTCGCCAAATCAAGATGGCGGCCGAATTCCGTAACAGCAGATAGGGTTGCCATAACAAAAACGGCAGATGTGAAGAAAATCCGCAAAAGGTGAAGGTTACCATATTTGGCGACAAATCGCATTCTTACCGTGAACGACCACTCCACCAAAAAAAAGACTTGACTAACTGTAATGAAAGTTGTAGTTACATAGTTACAGTTACCTAGGTATATTTAACAGGTATTGATTTATAATTTAACACTTCCCCTAAATCCATACCTACCATACGCATAAGGAAGTAAAAACAAAATAAATTTCATACATAAAATGAGGGGGGGGGATTTTGTTTCAATTTCAACTTGACATATTCCAATTAATTCACGAAGTTTCTGGAAACGAAACTTTGGTAAAGGTTTCGTGAAAATGTCTGCCGCCTGACACTCACTGCTACTGTACCGAATGTCCAAAAGTCCTCTTCCAAAAAAAAATTCTCGTACAAATTTGTATCGAACATCAATATGTTTTGTTCGATTGTGGAACTCAGGATTTTTAATCAGTCTTATAGCACTTTCATTGTCCTCCTGAAGGACAGGAACACTGATGAAAGAAACAACCAGGAACATTCTGTGTAACCAAACAGCTTCTTTCGATGTCTAACTGGCAGCAACAAACTCAGCTTCTGCTGTAGACAACGTCGCACATTTCTGTCGTCTGCTGGCCCATGTAATCGCACCTCCACTAAACTTGAAAACCATTCCTGAGGTGGAATTTCTGGTAGTGGGATCACCAGCGTAATCAAAATCACTGAAGGCTTCTAATAGTGATGAGATTTTAACATTTGACTGATACAAAATGCCCCATCTAGTGGTTTCTCGCAAATACTTTAAGACTTTTATTAAACACCAATGTATTTTTAATGGCTTGTCTAAGACCTGAGATAACACACTAATTGCATAAGCAATATCTGGTCTTATGACAGTAGCCAGGTACATGAGGCTACCAACGGCTTGTCTGTAGGGTGTTCCACTGTCAAGTTTTTCAGACGATTCTATTGATAACATATCCTTATCAATAGGAACACAGACAGGATTGTAAGTAGACATGTTGAAACAGTCCAAGACTTTCTTACAATAGTTTTCTTGATGAATGAAAATGAGACCATCCTCAAAATACTGGATCTGCATGCCTAGAAAATAATTTGCAGATTCAACCTTCATACAAAACGCTTCTGCGAGTTTTCCAAAAAACATATCAAGTAATATTTTATCTCTGGCCAGCAACAATTCCATCATCAACATGGAGAACTAAGAACAAAGATTTATTGTTGTTCACAAACAAACAAGGATCACTATCCATCTGTTCAAGTTAACAGTTCTGAAGAAAGCTCTTGAACCTTTGGTTCCAACATCTGGGAGCTTGCTACAATCCATACAGGCTTTTTAATAATTTGCAGACCCGTCCAAAACCATCTTCATATCCTTGAGGTTGCTTCATATAGATTTCTTCACTGAGCTCACCACACACACATATAGGAATGCACTCCTCACATCACAAACTGTGCTAACTTTAAATTATTTCTTGCAGCAACACTTATACCAGTTCTGATGGTATCCCAGCGAACAACTGGAATGAAGGTTTCTTGATAATCAATTCCGTGCTTCTGTGAAAAAAACTCACCATGAGTCTGACTATTAAATGCTCTACTTCACCATCAGCATTTCGTTTTTATCTTGTAAACCCAGCGATTGTCGATGGCTTTTCTATCATCCGATTGGTCCACTAACTTCCAAGTGTTATTTTTATTCAGTGAACTCAATTCCTCTTACATTGTACTTTTCCACCCACTTGTGTTAGCTGAATGAATGGCTTCTTGAAACGTTGCTGGCTCATCATTAGTAGTAAGCATGACAAAATCATCAAATCTTGATGGTTTCTTCATTCGAGCTCTGTCTCGTAGATTCATTTGGTTTTCATCATCCTCAATGGAATCTACATTCTGAATTTTAGCAGCTTCCCCATTTCTGGTACTATCTGTTTCACACAAGTTTTTTGTAGAATGCATAGAAATCTGATTCACTTACATTTTCTGTGAAATAACCTCACTTTTAAAAGCAATGTCCCGTGATAAAATAATTTCATTTTAATCTGGAATCCACACTCTATCCTTCATTTTCACAGTATCCCACATGATGTCCCTTCAAAGCCTTTTTGTCGAATTGTTTCGTTTTCTGTTTATGCACAAAGCACTCTGTACTAAAGATTTTCAAATGATGAATTGCTGGGGCTTTACCAAACTACAGATCATATGGTGATTTACCCTCCTCTGGAGAAGCACCTGTGCGATTAATCACATATGCAACTAAATTAACAGCCTCACCCTACAGTCTTTCTGGTAAATACCTAGCATGCAGCATGGATCTTGCAGTTTCAACTAAAATTCTACTATCCCTTTCAATTACTTCATTTTGTTCAGGAGTAGAAGGCATGGATGTTCGATGATTTAGCCCAGATTTCTGTACAATATCATGGACTTCAGAGTTGTTGAATTCTCCACCTCCATCAGGAAATAATTCTTTCAATGTATAACCAGCAGTCTTAACTTCTCTCAAAAATCTAGACAACAGGATTTTAACCCCAGACTTTTCTTTTATCATATAAACAGTCCTGTATTTGGCACTAAAATACGTAAAATAAGTCTGTAAACACTATTGTCTCTTATGCCAACAGCTACAGTTTCACCACTTTTGTTTTTTAACTGTCGTACTTTGTTATTAACATACTCACAAAGTCCATTGTCAAATGCAGCACCAGATGAGAAGATATTTTGGTCACAGTTGGGATGTTGCTGCTTTTTCAGGGAACTTTCTACCATAACTGCTATTTGGCTTCACTACAAAAGCCACACTTTTGCTTTCAGCAGGAGGTTTCACTTCTTCCAAACGTTGCTCGTGTAGGCGTAACCTTTCAGTAAGACTTCAAAGAGTTCTTTCACTGTTTGGAACAGATTCCCAGGTATTCAATGCGGCACAACGACAGGTGTGTTTTGACTTCGGCGTTCAAATCCAATAGCACGGACGACACGACGTGTTAAGTCCGACTTCGATGTTCACACCTAGTGTTACGGACGCCACGAAGTGTGGATTCGGCGTTCACACCTAGGGGCACGGATGCCACGACGTGGAGAGTCCGACTTTGAAGTTCATACCCAGTGGAACAGACGCCACGTCGGGGTTGTCAGACTTCGTAGTTCACACCCAGTGGTACGGACGCCACGAAGTGTGGATTCGGTGTTCGGCGTTCACACCCAGAGGTACGGATGCCACGACGTGCGGAGTCCGACTTCGGACCCAGTGGTACGGACTCTAAGGGCTGCTACACACTAGGCCAGTAATTGAGTCGATTAGTGAGTGATTTAGTAGCTATACTAAACGAAAAAACGGCAAGTGAGGGAGTGGTTCTTCACACACGGTTTAGTTGGTGTTCGAGTGTCAACTGCTAAAGATGATAAGAGCGAAGCTCAGTCGCGATGAAAAAGATTATATGAAATATAGTATATACACTCATATCCCTAATTTAAGGATAATGCCAACTCATGCAAATAAAGGTTCAGAAACAAAACAAACGTGACTTATTCACAACAGGAACACAGACAGGATTGGAAGTAGACATGTTGAAACACTCCAAAACTTTCTTACAATAGTTTTCTTGATGAGTGAAAATGGACCCATCCTCTAAATATTGGATCTGCATGCCTAGAAAATAATTTGCAGATTCAACCTTGATACTAAACTGTTCTGCGAGTTTTCCAAAAAACATATCAAACAATTTTTTATCTCTGGCAGCAACAATTCCATCATCTACATGGAGAACTAAGAACAAATATTTATCGTTGTTTACAAACAAACAAGGATCCTATCCATCTGTTCAAGTTTACAGTTCTGAAGAAAGCTCTTGAACCTTTGGTTCCAACATCTGGGAGCTTGCTTCAATCCATACAGGCTTTTTATTAATTTGTAGACAAGTCCAGGACAATCTTCATATCCTTGAGGTTGCTTCATATACACTCTCATGTCCATAAACTAAGGATAATTCCAGCTCCGGCAAATAAACGTTCAGAAACAAAACGAACGTGACTTATTCATGAAGCCCAGTTATTAAACAAAAGATAAAGAACAAAAAGGATGGTGTATGTATACCATACATAAAAACTACGATTTTTGCTCACTGGAGCAATTACAAAAAATATCGACCTTACAATAACTTAACATGACATGGTTGGTATGATGGTTAATATATTGTATGTCTCCCTGACGATGAAATACAGTTCGTACAACGCCTACACATGCTGAGGATCAAATTATCTAGCTGCTCTTGGGGAAGATCACTCCAGCACTCAGCAAGCAATGCTCTCCGAAGTTCCAGTACATATGTAGGAGGTAGTTGACGGGCTGCAACTCGTCGGCCAAGCATGTCCCACACAATCTCTATCGGATTCAAGTCAGGTGAGAATACTGGCCATTCCATACGGGTGATATGCTCATTTTCAAGGCATTCGTTTACAATGTTTGCACGGTGAGGACGGGCGTTGTCTTCCATAAACACAAATTCTACGCCCATGGCACCCCTAAATATACGTATATGTTGTTCCAGAATGATGTTCCGATAAATTTGGCCTCTCATGGTTCCGATTTGAACATGTAGATCTGTTCTGGAGTATAGTATAATTCTGCCCAAAACGATCAAATCTGCACCACCATAACGGTGGTGTCGTTCAATGATGTTTGGTTCAATGTTGTCTTGGTGGTAGCGGGTATCTGGCGTTCTTCATATGAACGTCCGCCCTGAATTAGACTGCAAGCTAAACCTGGACTCGTCGGAAAACATCACGCATGCTCACTGTGACGATGTCCACATTGCATGTTCTCTATATTCCAGGCTAACCAGGCTAATGCATAGTTAGTTCTTCAAAAAACATATTCTAAGTTAAAAAAAAAAAAAAAAGTGATTAAAAATTTTACTTTTGTCGTGCCATTTACGTATATTTCCGTGCCGATAATTTTTGGAACTTTTTCTAAAGTTAAAGTGTGTGGGTCAAGACCTTCGGGAATCGAACTCGCCGAAAGGCTTCGAGTTTGGGTAGCCAATTCCCGGGAGAAAAAAAAGTGTGGGGGTCGGCTTATATTCGGATCTGCTAATTTCGCAAAAAACGAAGGTTCATTTCCGTTAGATGGGCGCAAGCGATAAATCGCCAAATATAACACACAAAAGAATAATTGAATACCGTAATTAATTAGCGCATAAAAATAACAATTGGAAAGGGAACATTTTTTGATACAGCTGTCGGATCGTCCGGTAGCAGCAACCAGTGCTGTAGTCGTAAAAAAAAAACAGATGGTATACCATGGGTAGGCGACACATATACTTACTACTTACAATTTCTAGGGGGGGGGGGCAAAAACATGTACTCACGCACATACATGTATATGTATTGGAAATCCATAAGCCAGCGGGTCGTCCGCCACCCTCCACTGGGCGTCCATGGGGTATACTCAAAGGACCGGGGAATATGTTCGAATTAATCGAAGTTCAAATTATCGAGAGAAAAAAGATTATATTAATTTTATATTACAGCAAAGGAACTGCGGAACTTTGAAGAGACTTCGACAAAAGCAGAAATTTCTTTTAACAAATTGGAAGGCCTTCCTCTATTGTTTTCATTGAAATATTTTCCGAACTGCTTGACTAGAGAAATCCGTCTCTGTTAGTCATTTTGTAGAGCATACTCTCGATCTATTGTCTACTGAAGAGTGATGGTTGGCCAAACCAGAATTTAAAAAAATTTTCCGATTGAAAGTATTCTATAGGTGGTTCATTTGCCTTAATAAACATTAGATTGGAGACGTTTGAAATCAATAAAGATTATGTCAAATCTATAACACTATATTGTTTATTAAACTCTGCCCGGGTTCGCATTCGGCCGTGGAACATGGTAATACTTCAATTGTTCTTAAAAGTGGCTTTAATTTTTCTGGAACAACTTGGACGTTTTCATTGGTCCCTCAAACGGAATAGTGCACATTTCATCCACACCAATACGTAGACAGAGCCTTTTAACCTCCTTTTCTCCGTGGCAAATATCCCCTGTATTTATACTTTCTGGATCAAACATGGTTGGGAAAACAACTCTACTTTTTTTACTTCGTGCTATTTGACTCGGATCCGAATCCGACAGCTGTTCCAATTTTTAAAATTTTTTAACTTACGTTTTGGATGCACAACCTCTTTAAACAAAAAGAGAAAAATAAGTCATATAAATCCCTCAAATTCCGTGTATGAATCCGAGTTTCCGAATAGTTCGTAAAATTCGGCTTCACTCATTGGGATGTCCTGATGCGTATCATAATCAGTTCTAATGCCTCTCTGTACTAGAATTTATATGTTCTTCATACACAAAATCGTCCTCGCTGCCAAGGGTCAATGAGCCCGCTCCCTCTTTGGAAACTTTGTGTTCCGAACATGTTTTAGGCTGCACGGCGATGAAAAATGGCGAAGATAAAAAAAATTCCCAAGCCCCAGCCGCTCCCCTTGATTATTGTTGATAATTGGTAATTTTTTAGTTAACGTCGTACTAGAGCAACACAACGGGCTATTGACGACGGTCCGGGATCAGTCCCTAAAGGGAAAGATCCGAGGACAACACCTCGTAATTTTGAACCACGGTCAGATGACGAAGCAACACCTGAGCTGGCACCCCACTCTCCAAACTTCCACGCCAACCCAACGTGAGGACTTTCGGGCACGACAGATTTAAGGTGCACCAGCCGCCTCTACACCATACGTTTACAAACATCCATGCCCGGACCCGGATTCGAACCAGGAACCTTCCGATCAAGAGGCTAACACCTTAACCACTATAGCGGTTGGTCGGCGATTATTGTTGAACTGATCAACTGTCAATCACCCAGTCAGAGATCCGGCATCAGGTGCGGGATAATAGGAAAGATCATTAGCGTTCACCTTTGTAATAACATGGAAAGGGGCAAATTAGACAAACTGGCTGTGAAACCCGCGGCTTAAAGATCAGTACGCTCGTCATTGCACATCTTTACTGCCAGGTTAAATCGTGGCGACCAGCTGGAGAGTTCAATCTCAATTAGACTCTATATGAGTTTTTTTCAAGAGGCATAATGAATCCACTCCCTCTCCCCTTTTGAATCATAATGTCCCGTACATCATCCCCTGTCAATCACCCCCCCCCCATCAAAGGTCGGATATCAGGAGCTGGACCGTCTGGACACTGGGGAAAATCATTAGCAGGTTAAAACTATCATCGTTGGCGAGTGGCGTTTTACTTTACAGCGATTTGATTGGAAAATATTCCACCCGTTTTACCTTCTTGGAGACATTTACGCCTTCGTGGCGTTGTGTTTGAACGTCACAGAAAAATGTACATTTTTATTTCGGCCTATATACAGGTTTTGAATTTTCGGTAAATTTTTGAAGAAAAAACGCACCCTCGGCTTATACACGGATCGACTTCTATTCGGAAATATACGGTATTTATATTATGAGTGTAAAAATAATAATTATTTTAAAAAATCTAGTTTAAATAGCCATAAAGCTTAAAACTCCGATTACTCTTTTTTACCAGTTTGACTATCTTTTATGACGAACTGAATGGGGGGTAGAACCCCTAACTCCCCCTGGTTATGACTATGAACTAATGTTTCATTGATTACATTTATTTATTACACAAGTAAAACATGAATTAAAATTAAGTTATGAATAGTTTGAGTAGTTATTAATGTAGGATTAATTTGTGAAAAACTCTCTCTTCATATATTTATATATTAGCAAAATTATTCTCAACTGAATGGGGAGAGGGTTGAACCCCCAACCCCCCTGGTTACGGCTATGTTTATTACACAAGTAAAACATTAATTAAAATTAAGTTATGAATAGTTTGTGTAGTTATTAACAAGGGATTAATCTGTGAAAAAGTCATTATATCTAATATATAAAATTTCCATGTCACAATGTTAGTTACCGTACTCCTCCGAAACGGCTTTACCGATTTTTACCAAATTTTATATGCGTATTCTGTAGGTCTGAGAATCGGCTACTGTCTATTTTCCATACCCCTAAGTGATAAGGGTTGTTCACCCTTAAAATTTATTATTTTAATTTTTTGACGAAATTTTTTGTTTTTATTTTTTTATAATGTGGCATTAAAAAATACATACAACCCTTAATTTTTACTTTTTTATCACCAACCCCTATTTTTTTATGGCCATTTTAGTAATTTAATCATTTTTCATCCCGCTCGATAACTGATCAATTATAGTGCTTTTAACTGTACTTCGATTAAAAATCTAAAATTTTTATTAAGAAAATAAACATTTATTTTTATTATTAAAGTTTAATCCTGATATATGCTTAGTGTTACCAATCTTAGATTCTTAAAATTTGCCGCGCGTGTCTTTGGCACGATTAGTTCAGTTAATCAAGTTTTAGTTAAACAAGTGATTTACATAACCTTAAAAGTACTCAACACGTATCACGAGCTCCAACCAACAACGGCTTTTGTGTTGTAAATATACTTTTTTTATATAATTATTTGAATTTTTTACAACTATTGTTTCAAATTTTTTTTCACAAATTGGTGCTATGGATAAGGAATGTCCGCATTGTCATGCTCTCAAATTCAAAAATGAGCCACCTGGGATGTGTTGCGCGTCAGGAAAAGTGCAACTACCTGAAATTGAAACACCACCTGAACCATTGAACGGTTTACTTATCGGTACGGATCCAGATTCTAACGTATTCCTGAAGTCAATTCGAACATTCAATTCATGCTTTCAAATGACATCGTTTGGAGCAACAGAAATAGTTCGAAATACTAATGCTAATGGTCAACAATACAATTCTACGTTCAAAATCAGAGGCCAAGTTTATCATAAAATGGGCTCATTGCTGCCAATGCCAAACGAACCACATAAATTTTTACAACTCTACTTCATGGGCGGCGAGGATTCCGGAAGCGCACTTGCCAATCGCGTGAATGCACGTTGTGACTATGATAACCTTGAGCGACTTGGACGCTCTATTGAACGAGCACAATGAATTGTTGAAAATATTCAAATCACACATGCACAAATTACAAAGCGATAATCACGCTATTGTCATTAATCCTGATAAAACACCAGCTGGAGAACATATTCGTAGATTCAATGCACCTGTTGTTGAAGACGTTGCTGGAATCATGGTTGGCGATCGTACAGGTACACGAGAAATTGTGATTCGTAGAAGAAATAATAATCTTCAGTTCATTGCTGATACACATCGTTCATATGACGCTCTCCAATATCCGCTAATATTCTGGAAGGGGCAAGACTGATATTGCAGCCAATTCAATTCAAACGAATTCAGTTTCCGATTAGATTGGCATTTGCAATGACAATCAACAAATCCCAAGGCCAAACGATGTCTGTTTGTGGCTTAGATTTGAGTACACCATGTTTTTCACACGGGCAATTGTACGTAGCATGCTCTCGAGTCGGTAAACCATCCAGTTTGTTTGTGCTCGCTAAAGATGGGCTAACAAAAAATATTGTCCACGCTATAGCATTAAAAGATAGATGTTGTTTGTTAGTGTTACTGTCGTAATTAATATGTGATATGTAATTTTAAGAAATAAACTATAATAACTTGAAAATAATATTGTTTGGCGTTTGTTATTTTTATATTCCCTTATCGTTCATAGCGCTCCATGCCCATTTCACGCATATACCACATACTTACACACTTATAATAAGTAAGTTACTTTTTGTCTACACTAGAATTTATCTAGAAACTAGAAATAATTTATAAGGCAAAACAACGTTTGCCGGGTCAGCTAGTATACATATATATATATATATATATATATATATATATGTCTACTCTATGGGTAAGAGTAACATGAATCGTATTAGCGTATGAAAAAAGTTAAATACTTATGTGATATAAAAAAGACAATTTTAATAAATGATGATAAAAACAAGTATAGTAATTTTATTACTCATATTCTTCAAACAGTAACATAAAAAAGATACTTAAAAGCTCATAAAACAAAAAAGTTGAAATTGTATTCTTAAATATTGCAGTTAAAATTAATTAGATTCTCAATTTATATTATTGAAAAAACTGACAAGTTTTCTCATAAAAAATAAAAGTTCAATATTTTCAAGCATTCAACAATAAATTATGGTGCTCAAGATTCTATACACAGAAACTCACAGAGTTTAACTCCTTAACAGTTTTGCCCGAACACCACTCGAGTGCTGGGAAAGGTCACTTTTCTGATTTGCTTGTATGCTGCTCATGCCTCTTATTTTCTACGCCAATCCAATGGGTTTTCCCAGCTTTTTAACTTTTTTTTTGTTTACAATGTTTTGAATATATGGTTCAAGAAGTCCAGTAAAGATTGCAATGCAAAACATGCATACACCGGTTTTAATGCTTTTCGTTTTATGTTGGTGAAGAAGTGAATTTTGTTTTCTCTTGCATAGTGTATCACGCATAGCGAATACCATTTCTTTTGAATTTTGGGTTAAAATAAAAGAGGAATGAGTGACAGTGAGCGGCTCATAACAGAATATAATTCTGGTATTGAATCAGATAATGAATCGGAAATTTCTCTAAATGATTCTGGAAGTTGTGAAAGTTTGTTATCGAATTTCTCTAGTGATGAGGAAACGGAAACTCTAACTCAGGTGCAGAACTTTCATGAAATTGATACAAGTAATCCTCCTCCAGCACTGCCACCACTTCCTTTCACAGCGAATCCTGCAGTTCATTTGGATATTGATGTAAATAATGGAACTTTACAGTTTCTTGATATTTTTTTTGAATGCAACCACCTTGAAATAATAGTTTCTGAAACTAATAAATATGCAGATAGAAAATGGGAACCAACGTCGATAAACGAAACTCAAGTGTTTCTTGCGTTGAATATTTTATAAGGAATTGTTAAAAAGCCAGATACTGAGCAATATTGGGGAGTAAGAAACATTGAATATCAACGCCATTTTTTTCAAAAATGATGTTATATCGTATCTCTCACCTCATTCACCAGTATTTACATTTTTCTGATCATGCATAAACGAAATTTAAGTGTTTCTCGCTTTGCATATTTTACAAGGAATTGTAAAAAGCGAGATATTGAACAATAATGGGGAATAAGAGGCATTCAATATCAATGCCATTAAAAAAAAAAATTATGTCTTATCCTAGTTCTCACTTTATTTACAGGGATTTACATTTTTATGATGATGCGTAAACGAAATTTAAGTGTTTCTCGCTTTGAATATTTTACAAGGAATTCTTAAAAAGCCAGATATTGAGCAATAATGGGAAATAAGAGACATTCAATAGCAACGTCATTTTTTGAAAAATTATGTCTTATCGTTGTTCTCACCTCATTCATCAGGATTTACATTTTTCTGAAGATGCTAAATTTGACGCTGAAACACATGAGTGTCCAAAATTTAAAAACTCTGGCCTATAATCAAGCATTTGAATACTCGTTTTCGAGAAATTATCTCACTTGAGAGAGATGTAACAATCGATGAGAGCTTGATACGATTACACTGGAAACAATATACCACTGAAACGATCACGATTCGGTATAAAAACTTTTATGCTTTGCGAATCGAAGTCTGGTTATGTATATCACAACTACTATATAAACAGGAAAAATTAAACCTTTTGATGACAATTACCAACATCTTTGCAAGTTATCTCAAGTGGTAACGACTCTTATGCAGTCATTATTGAAAAAAGGATATTGCCTAACAACAGATAATTTTTACACATCTCCAAAACTGGTAGACATCCTTCTCAGCAAGCAAACAGATATGTATGGAAAAACTTAGCAGAAAAGACATTCCAAAGGAATTGTAGTCAAAGAGACTAAAAAAAAAGCGAAATCTGTGTTTACAGAAGAGGAAAGGTATGCATCATCAAATGGATGGATAAGAAGATTGTAACTCTATTATCTACTATACACAGTTATGAAATGATTGAAGTGTTGTGATCACAACAAAGTCAAAAAGAAACCAAAAGTAGTAACGCAGAACAATAATATTATGGGAGGTGTTGATAAAATGGATCAACATCTCACCAATTATCCCGTCATGAAAGAGAGGAAAAAATTATAAAAAAAAATATTATTTCACCTCTTTGATATATGACTGTGGAATACTTTTATTTTGTACCAGAAGCTTGGAGGAAAATACTCTCATTTGAATTTTAGATTTGACTTAGTTGATCGCATGATCGAAAAGCATGGAACAGTGAATAAGAAAAAGGACGACTAGGAATTTTGCTGAATCCTGTACGATTGACTGAAAGACAATGAAGTTTAGAAGATTCCACCGATGAGAAACGAAACCTGATATTTTTGTCCCGATTGTGATATAATAGGACTCTGTTTATCTCCATGTTTTAAAATTTATCACACAAAAGCTGAGTTTTGAAATTAAAATTAAAATGTAAATATTAAAAAAATGCATGCTCTTTTCTCACATCCACTTCTGTCAAGTGTTCTTAAAAGTTCTTGTTTGGAAAAGCCAACTTTAAGTAAAAATGCCAATTTTTTGCTATAAGTAAAAGTTATCATAAATTATTAAATTCAATACTTGTAACAGTTTGACTACTGATTTGAATTTATATAATCGATTTGAATACAAAATTCTTTATCAAAACCGTGCTTATTTTTGGATACAATATGGCACAGAAAAATAAACTGTTAAGGAGTTAATTGCTAATACACGTTATAACCAAATGGAACTAAAATTACTCGAGTCAAAAATTTAATGCTTTCGCTTTTTCTTCTTTTTGTGCTTGTGATGGGACTTTTTCTTCTTCCTCTTGGATTTATGCTTTTCTTCGGAATCAGAGGACGAACTTGAGGAACTGTCTGATGATGAACTATCTGATGCTAAAAGCGCTTGCAACTGCTGAACTCTGTTGAAAGAAATACAGATTAACAATTTAAATTTGACAAAAAGCTTCATACTTCAGACTCGTTAGCTTTTAATTTCTTCAATTTCATTCCATTTATTTAGTACATTTTAATACCTAAACCTACACTCTAACAAAAAAAAATCGATGCACAATTAAGGAGTTGTCCAACTGCGATAAAAATTGGTGGATGTAAAGAACATACATTAAAAAAAAATGATTAAAATTTGAGAACTATTGAATGATTTATTTCAGTTTGACCATTATGAAGAGAGGAAGTCAATAAGGCGTTGATCCATCTCTGGCCTGGATGCTGAAACAGTTCCCGGATTTTGTCCTGCGGAATTTCTTCCCAAATTGTCTCCAACTGTCGGGCTAAATGGTCAACATACCGAGATGGTTGCAGACCTGCCAACTCTCAGGCTTTTAGCCTGAGTCTCAGGCTTTGGCTTTCAGAGTCTTTTCTCAGGCTTTTTCGTCAAATCTCCGGCTTTCTGAGGGTTTTTTCGGATTTTTCGCAAAATGTTTGCATTTTGAAGAAAATCCTCTCATAATTAATGCTGAAGTTAGTAACTTGGATAATATTGCCCATGCTTCTTTTTCTAGCATTAAGTTTCTTGCTGAAAGGTACCCTGTTTTGGTCAAAGTTTTGGGTGATAATGATAAGGACTTGTATCTTGATACTCTACAGTCTCAGTTCTGTGGTCTACAGTGTGAGGATATTTCTGAATTACTAGTATCAAAAGAAAGAATTGATTCCAAATGGTTTGAAATTGGAAAAATTAATAATTTTGCTTACAAAAAATTAGCAGATTTTATGCTAGCAATTTTGACTTTACCTTATAGCAATGCAAGTTGTGAAAGGGTATTTAGTTTTTGTACAAAAACACAAACCCAATTCAGAGCATGTCTTAACATACAGAATTTGGAGAATTTAGTTATTGTTAAGGCCAATCAAAAACATGTTTGTTATGAAAGAAATTTTGATTCCACTTTTTTGAAAAATGCTAAGTCAGCAACTGTTGCAACTCTTAATAAATAAAATATTTAATACAAAATTTGAGTATTTCTTTTTAGTATGTGTATTTCTTAGTAAATTGTAAATCCCTTACCCTTTTTATAGTGAGATCATACATAAGTTATCATAAGTAAAATAGGCTGTGATGTCGATAAAAGTCTCAGGCTTTTTGAAATTGACAGGTTGGCAGGTCTATGGTTGCAATCGCCTTCCCATAACGTCTCAAATGTGCTCTATGGAATAGAGATCAGGAGACCTAGCTGGCCAAGGAAGTGTTAAGAAAGCTTGAAGGCAATTTAAGAACACATGCCATGTACGGCCAGGCATTACATTGTTGAAAAGTAAGTCCGGGGTGATGCAAAAGGAACGGTAACACAACCGGTCATAGAATGTTGTCTACGTATCACTGTGCTATAAGTGTGCCAGAAATGACTACCAAAGGGGTATGGCCATCAAAGAAGATGGCATCCCAGATGATAACGCCCTGCTGTGAGCATGTGTGGTATGCGATAGTAAGGGCAGGATCCACACGCTGCTCTGGACGACTCCACAAACGTCTGTGGTTGTTGTCAGGACACAATTCGAAACGGGACTCATCACTAAAGACTATACATACCCAGTCAGCATCGTTTCAAGTTGATCGAGCCCGGCAACACTGTAATTCTGCACCTTCTTGGTGCGTCGATTTTTTTTTGTTTTGTTTTAGAGTATACCTGTACTCAGATGTCAAAATATAGTAAGTCAATTTTTTAAATTTTTGTGACAACACTTTTGTCATCTATAGCCCGTGGTGCACCGGTATTGGCGTGCGGTACTGGCGTGCAAATTCCAGCCTTCGTCGCCGATGATCAGCAGTCAGCATAGGTGCATTAACCAGGCGTCTGCTGCGGAGGCCCATGCGCAGCAACGTTTGTTGAACCGTTTTTAGGATACACTCTTGGTAGCCTCTTGGTTCATCTGGGCAGTCAGTTGCTCAACAGTTGCACGTCTATTCGCCCGAACGCATTTCACAAGCCGTCGTTCGCCTCTGTCATCTATAGCCTGTGGTGCTCAGCGTATTGGCGTGCGGTACTGGCGTGCAAATTCCAGCCTTCGTCGCCGATGATCAGCAGTCAGCATAGGTGCATTAACCAGGCGTCTGCTGCGGAGGCCCATGCGCAGCAACGTTCGCTGAACCGTTGTTGAGGATACACTCTTGGTAGCCCCTTGGTTCATCTGGGCTGTCAGTTGCTCAACAGTTGCACGTCTATTTGCCCGAACAAATCTCCGTAACTTTCGTTCGCCTCTGTCATCTATAGCCCGTGGTGTTCAGCAGCGTGCACCACATGTGCCACGCCGCTGAGTTTGGATAGTGCCATTTTGCCATGCACGGTATACTTTTACCACAGCGGCACGCGAACAGTTCACAAAATTAGCCGTTTCCGAAATGCTTCCACCCTTGGCCCGAAAGCCAATAATCATACCCCTTTTGGATATCGGATAAATCGCTACGTTTATGCATTACACCAACGATTGAAATGCTTTCCGATGCCCTAGGACATTCTTTATATACACTCCACTGCAATGTGCTGCCACCTGCCTTTTGTGATTGGTTATTTCACGTTGACGTCGAAAGTAGGTGGTAGTCACATTAATGTGACTGGACTGTGTATATCAATGTTTGATTTTACGATTGATCAATGATCATTCACTCCTATTTCTTTTTTACAATGATTTCTATCTTTCAGATACCTCACTGTTTTCTGTTAACAGATGGTTGAAGAATTTCTCAAAAGCAGAGAGCTCTTCGGAGTATTTTTTACAGTATTCTCTATGCTCCATAGTTGAATTCAAGCACAGTTAAATGAACCAGCGAAATTAGTAGCACTTTATTTTATATGGTTAATATTCATTTGTTACCATTCGCCAATACACAAATAATGTCGATTTCTGTGCCACATTTGTTAGTGTAATGTATGGATTCATTTTGTTGTATTTTGAAATATTCTGAACCTGATTCTCAGGACCTTAGTGACTGCATTTTGGAGGCAATAAGATAAATACGTGGACAGCGAGGTCCTGAGAACAGACAAGAAAAAACACCAATTTGCAGGATTAGATACTCTTGCACTCTACTTGGCTGAACAAGGGGTGATATATGTATAGGGGATTGAATAGCCATTTCAACCTTACACATGCTAAAAATAGATGAAAAGTAGGGAAAAGGCTATAAATAGATTTCGTACTGTTAGGATATCGCCATAATGAACCTTGAAGAGAGAATCAGCGAGAAATGGTATCAACGGAACATGATATGTTATGCTGTTTTTCTTATGTGACAATGTATAGGACCGAAATTTCTAGGAATTCGAAATTGCCATAGAAATTACACATTGAGTATAAAAACATAGCTGTATGCAGCTCAGATTGTTTTACCAGTATTAATAGAAAATCAAGTTTTCCAATTTTTTTTTTTTACCAATATTGCTAAAAAAAATTTTTTTTTCCTAAACAAATCGATTTATAATTTTGTACATATTCCGAAATCATTCAAAAACCGGATGTTTTGTTAATCTGCGGGGGGGTTTTTTGTGTGTTTTTCTCACTTTTTACATGTTTCCAAAACTTTTTAAGGAACAAGGAGTTTAACCTGAACCTAATTGATGAAACAATGCAAAATAACGTACATGTTCAGAGTAAATACCACACTGAAAAATGAGAAGATTTTCAAACAAAATTTGTTGCATTGTGTTAAAAAAGTTTTTTTCCCTTTTTTTTTTTAAATATTATTTTTTACATATCTGCTATTTTACTATTAAATGCAAAATTCGCATGTAAGATGTTAGATTAAGGTTTTTTTTTGACAAAAAATGCAAATAATCCGGAATGGCCGAGGTCCGGAGGATTTCAAATTTGGGACTTCGTATTGTATTTATGTTTGAACTGACTTTTATTTCTTCCCATGATGTTAATAATTTATGAATATTTAATTAATGAAAATATATTTAATTTTACATATGGAACATTTGATAATAGAACCCGAAAAGCCCAAACAAAAGGTTTACTGATCATAAAAACGTAATTTAGCTACTTGGCATCTGACAGTGCCAGAATTAATGTTTAATTTTTTAGTTTGATTTATAAATCTATATGATTACATATTAGAGTTGAAATTTCTTCAGCAAAATCTTGCGGTCATATTTGAGCACTTCCCATTATTAAAAACATGTGGATTTTTTGTAAATACACTCACTGCCAAAAGTTAAGCACGAAAGGTAAAATGCGAAAAAAACGACAAGTACAGCTTTGATTAACAGAAAATACAACAGGAAAGTAGCAAATAGGTTTATGCATGAAAAAAACAAAGAATTAAATACTAAGATGAAAACAATATTGAATTTTCATAAATTATAAGATGAAGTCATATTGGAGTCATTAACAAAATGATGTTTATATATATATATATATATATATATATATATAAATCCAAAACAAATAAACAAAACCGACATTAATGTAGTATTGGTTTGGTGGGGTATGATTTAATAGTCAGAACAACACGATTAAACTTTGATCAATTTTTACTTATTCTAAATGATTGTGAATTATATACAATGAAATATATCAAACATCCTTTCTGGATAACAATGTCACGGGAACGCCACCCGCGGACAATAGCGAGCGAATCTGCTCGACTGAAGCACTCAGCTTCCAGAAAAAGAATCGTCCCGCATTCAGGGATAACACACATATATAGCTTTCATAAAACCCCTCACTTTCGTTAGCTTCTGGAGCCTCACACGTGCAAGCACTCATATTGCTGTGTATTGAGGTCATGGACATGATTCCACGCGAGAAGCGATTTCCGATTCTACATTAATAGGGTATGTGACCACCACTCATCCTCATATAAAGTTTACAGCAAGTGACCATGCTTTCCATGAGGTGATCAACCATCCCAGAATCAAGTAGTCGCCATTCCTCCTGTAGAGCAGTTTGCAACTCTGTGAAAGTAGCTGGGGGTGGGAAACGTGCAGACACAGCACGGCAGAGGGCACCCTAAAGATTTTGAATGGGATTAAGGTCAGGCGAGTATGCAGGACAAACCCCATGCACAATCCCCTCACTCTCCAGGTAGTCGTCAATGATGTCTATAGGGAGACGCGCTTTGTCATCCATTAAAACAAAAGAAGGACCAACTGATGCAGCGCACAACCTCACAGTGGATTCTAGGACTTCATCCTGATACCAGACAACTGTCACAAAACCCTGTCTTTATATGTGCAGGTTGGTGCGATATCCCAACGAAATCCCGGCCCACACCATGATGCTTCCACCTCGGATTGTATGATGCTCGATGATGTTCTGGGGCTAATTCTGTGTGCCTTGTTCTCTCCAGACCCTTAAACATTTGTCATCTGGCTCCAGGGTAAAGCTCGACTCATTCGTGAAAACAATGTTAGCCCAATCACACACAGTCCAATTCACATGTTGCCGACACCACTTTAATCATGCCCTTCTGGATTGGACGGATAGAGGAACACAAACTCATGGTACCCGGGCGTACAGTCCATAGATGTGTAGCCTTTGGCGCACAGTAGTGACTGATATCGTCTTACTACAATGGAAGCTGCAACCATAGATGTCACATGTGTGGAGGTCGCTCTTCGATTCTGCTTTGCTACCACAGCAATATATTGATTTTCCGTAGGTGACATAACCCTTGGGTGGCCAGCCACAGGTCTTTGGACAACTGTTTGCCTTGTTTGGAATTGTTTCCATGATCGTGAAATGACGGAATGATGAATGCCGAAGAAAATAGCAACATCAGTGATTGATTGCCCTGCTTCAAGGCGTACCACAGAACACCAGCGCTCACTATCTGCCATTCGTCCTCTGGAAGACATAGAAACACGTATGTCTTCATACGAAAGTTCAAAACACTTTTTATCAGAACTTACATGCAACTCCTCTAACACTTCACAATGCTGGCTTCTTATACGACTGCTTTCTTTGTATATGTCTCCACACGAAACCGTGATTAACTGTTACATAGCACATTTGCATACTTCCATCTTACTCTGCAGCAAATTGCAGCATCTCAAATTCAGATTTGCTTCTGGATATTACATTTTCCTCTCTGTGTTTAACTTTTGGCAGTGAGTGTAGATCAGTATTATCTCTATCAATATTGTTCAAAATTCTTTTGTCAAATTGTGCTATTTCAGAATACAGTCAGCTAGACGAAATTCAACATGTTTGCAGATCTTTTTTTTCAGAAATCCAATGTTTTTTCCCATTGCAGATATATTATTTTGGAGTTAGATTTTAATGACTTGTTTCCTGCAAAATATCAGACATGGGAAATATCTTGTGAATTTAATGTCTGTTGGAGTAAAGGTAATTCAAATAAGACTGTTAATTTTGGAATAATATCAGAAAAGAATTTTGAAAAAATCTAAATTTTTTTAAAGTGACATTTGTTTTTATAACAAGTTCTGTTATTAAACATTCTGCTGAATGGAATTTTCAAGAAAAGAATGCATTTGCTCCAAACTAATTAGTCACAAATGCCATAACAATTTAATCCACCATCCTCTCATATTGATGACAAAATTGGAAAACCTCGCTTACCAGGTGCAAGAATGCCACAAGTAAAACATACTCATAGAAAAATTAAGTACCGAAAATTCAACATTTTAACTGAAAATGAACATACAGAGATATTTTTAATCCCTCCAAAACTTAAATTTGCATATCTGCAGTCACTTTAGAAAATAAATTTTGTAGTAAAAGTGTGCTGAATAAGAAATGGAGTGCATGTATGGATATATCATGTATACATATTTGTATCCAAAGTAAATTCTAGAAGCGACGATAAAGTTAACAAACACTATTAGCAATTATTTTTATACACTTAATGATGCTAGCATTCTTTTATGAAAGAGAAGCGATTAGTCATGACTTTTCAATTAACATTTAATTAATTCAACCCGAGTAATGCCAGGTAATTATGCTATTGTTCTTATAATACTAAAAACATTATAGGCAAAATTTATATTTTCTTTTACCAGATTTTTTAAAAAGTATAATAGCCTGAAATTTCAAGCCATTATGTATGACAGGACCAGTAATAATAAAAAAATAATAAAAAAATAAGTTATTATACAATGAAATTTTTAAAAGTCACACAGTAAAAAACAGAATTTAATGATTAAAAAAAATTTCTTTTGATTACCGCTCCAACTTTTCAGCTTTCCTCTTTTCAGATATGAAATTATGCATTGGATCTTCATGAACCTAGAAATGAATATAATTACCTATATCAAACTTTAGAAGTACAATCTTTCAAATTCAACAGAAGAGTTTGGGGTTTTATGTGCAAGGGCCATATTTAGCCAAGCTGTACCAATCAGTCAAGTAAATAACATGCACACAAGTGAAGTTTTTACTGATACAAAAGAGAATACATCCAGGGAGAAATTAAACCTGAACCGTCTGCATCTAGCAAGTTATTAGATATTCTCAATAGCAACGCCAAATCCTGAATAGAAGAGGAATAGCATAAAAAAATTATCATTTGTAATGCAGTTGCTTTAACAAAAACTTTAATTTTAAAATAACTGCTTAACTCAATCTACTTACGGACAATATAATTGAATATACAATCTAATATATACTATATCTCAAAATTCAATTTGTGGACTGCTTGATACTGTTTTTAACTCATAGCTTTACAGAATACAAGTTTTGAATTACTTTTAAGGATATTTTAATCAAAATATTTATAGATTTTTAAGAATTACCACCATAGTTCTCTTGAATATGCAGCACCATTCAGTAAAAGGGACCACAGTGGTCCCTTTTATATAGATATTATTTTTATACAATTTCTTAATGTTTTGTTAATGAGGACTTGAACAGAAAACCAACTTTACTAGTTATCAGCCTGCTCATTCCAGAGATATCACTGTGACTGGAGATCCATTGAAGAGTGATCTCTCTTCCAGAACTTAGATAACTAAAGTAATTTTAATTTTACTTTGCAGAAGGGAATTGAATCATTGTTATAAAGTATACAAATTTCGGAATAAATTTCAATTGTTTTGGGTAACATTAAGCTCAACAGTCTAATATAATGATAAAACAGCTTTGAAGACCAGAAAGGAATAATAAAAACAGTAAATACATCTTAAAGTGAGAAGAATGTTGGGACACATAGATTTTAAGAGTAGATATAAAAGAGGATGTATTTTGACCAAAAAGTTCTTTTAAGCATCATTGTTTCCACAGTTATTTACAGTAATAAAGAGGAAAATTGTGGGTTAAAAACAATGTAATTTGTTCATATGCCAAATTTATTGCTTTTATAATTAATCTTCCAATAGGTGTTTCCCCTAAATTTACACAGAAAACTGCATATCTCTCAAATACGTATCTAGTTATAACTCATCGGATGCAAAAAAACACACTGGGATTTAAAAAAATGTAGCCTAGATATTTTCAACATGTACTCTTAACACATTTTAAGAGTAGCAACCTATATAAACGCACATAATAGAAATCTAATTCAGGAAAAATTATTTGTATACCATTAAAAAGTTTTTTTTCAAGCCTATACCTTGATATCAAGCAACAAGCAGACCAATAGAGGTCCAAGTTGATAAAATATGTTAATTTATAAACACTACACATGTGCTATAAAATGAGATAAATATGTGCATTTATTTCTGTTATAAAAATACAATTTCAAAGAATCCCCAAGGACAGCACACTGTGTGTAGGACATACTTTGTTCAAGTCTAGTGAATAAAAAGTTTTCAAAAATGATAAAATTGGAAATTAATTATACTTTTATTCTGAAGAATAAATTCAAAAATACATCATACCAATTCAACTCTTTTTAGCAACTATGGTTAACATGCATAAAATTTTAGATGTCATTTGGAGAAGATGAATTCCTTGGGAAAGTAGAACAGCAAAAGGCACTGAATAAAAAATTCATTAAAAATGATAAATAAATACAAACAACTCTTACATATCTAAATTTTTCTATGTCAGCATTTCCAGTGACAAATAGTGGACACTCTCGATCCCCTGTTCTATGTCCATAAGTCTTGCATCTCCAACCTTCAATAAAAATTTTCCAAGTCAAAGTTTAGACATTATAAATTCTAAAATTATTCATAAAATTTAATACAAAAGCCTTACATTTCATAACCTTTACTTCTTTTCCAAGTGGCATCCAGAGACCTTTAGAAGGAGCCTTTGACAAAAATTCTCTAGCCTCTTTATTTTCAGGAAGATCAGGAATGCAGTCTTCAGGATGCTCTTCCTCTTCCTTCACTAGCCCTGGTGGTGCTTGGCTGTAACTGAAAACACAAAGTATTGCAAAGCAGACTGGGCAAAACCAAGAATTAAGTTTTAAGAAAAAACGAGCACAAAAGTTATGAGAATTATATTATACAACAGTACAAAGACACACACGTTTTGCTAACCAGTGTTTTTTTGCTTTTCTCACTTTTTTACACATTTCCGACACATTCTAAAGAACAGAGTTAAAGCTGGACCTAATTGATGAAACAATGCAAAATAACAGACATGTTCAGAGAAATACCACAGAAAAATTAGAAGATTTGCAAGTAAAATTTGTTGCATTGTATTGAACAGGTTTTTTCCTTTTTTAAAAACTATTCCTATTTATATACATGCTAGTTTACTATTGTAAACGCAAATATGCGCAAGAAGGGGATTAGAATAAGGTTTTTGAAAAAAAAAGCAAATAATCCCGAATGACCGAGGTCCGGCGGATTCTGGATTGTATTTTGTAGATGGAAAGTTTTGATCCAAGCGTCTAAGAATTAAATAATTTAGTTGCGTTGAAAAGGACACTTTACAAAAAGAACATTTCTTTTAATGCTTATCTTCTACATTTACAAATCATGTTGTTTTATAGAAGATGGTCTTCAACCTAATGATGGAAGTAGAAAAACTAGTAGGTTGTGTTAAAAGCAGATTTTAATAAAGCTCATAAAGAAGAACAAATGATCTTTTGCAAATTCATTTTCCATTTACACACTGTGAAAACCTTTGTCATTGGGAATTTAAAAAATAATTCAGGAAGATGTCGTAGGTTGGAGTTTAATGCAAATGGGCCATATTTGGCCAAGCTGCACTAAATACAAGACAGACAACACCAAGTATTGGACGCACCAAAGGAAAGTTTTATGGATACAAAAGTTAACATAGGAAGGAGTTGAACCTGTAGAGTGCAGTGGGCAAACTCACTGAGCCTCAGACCCCTAGACGAAATTGTAAAATTAAACTATTGGAAAAATGAGTCAAATTCAATTTAAAATTCTGCACCTAAATACCATTAAGACAGATATCAAACCACCTTTTACATTATCATGGTTCAAGCTCAAGGGTATGAAAACTGCCAAATTCATGGCGCTATATGTTGTATATATGTTTTAGTCAGTTTAACATGTCATCTAAAATTTAGAAAATTATTTCGGGTTGGTTGGTTGTTAATTATGGCACAAGAGGTATTTTTTCCCAAGCTGTGTACCAAACATCAAGTAAATGGACATACACACAAGGAGTTTTAGTGATGCAGAAAAGAGACACTCAGGGACGAATTGAACCCTAACAGGAATCCGACTAAAAGAAATATTCCGAATGAGTTTTCAAATTGGCACTTAATTTTCACTGCAGGCCAATTCGGTTTTAAAAACCACCTAATTTAGAAAAATAAACAAAATCAATATAAACAATGAGATGAAATTTCAATCAACAAAAACAAGGAATTTCAATCGATGTGTAACAAAATGTCTATCTCATTTCACATTCCTTACTCTATTTAACAGTGTAGTCAACTGAAGCTACTTTGTTGCAAAAAGATAATTTCCCCATGTTGAATGCGATAAATTTTCTTTGCTTTATTTCTTTCATCTGTTGCAGTACCAGCTTCCCTATTGTCCGAGTTTGTTATATAAAGACGGTGATTTGTAAAGGGATTTTGTATATTACATGAATGTTATAAGAACTTACTCGAATAAGTATTTAAAATAAATAAACCACAATCTTACAATGTGTCGTAATGTTTTAAGACTTGTACACGTTCGACATCCTTTTCCTTTATTTTGGAGCGTTTGCTTTTGTGTTTGCTACCGCTAGACATTTTATCAAATTTTACTCAAAACCGAAGCTTTAAATCACATTCGAAACTTGGTTACAATTTTCGCTCAGTTCCAAAATTTGCTTTAAGTTAAAGAAAATTCACAGTACGAAATTATAGCAGACAACATCTGTGTGCTTTTTTTTCTTTCGGTTTGAAATAAATTCAGACTCGACGTATTACTTCACTTCGTGACTTGTAATGGAAATACTCTCATACACAGAAAAGTAGTATACAGAGGGTTCACTGAAGCCATGACGTATAGCGCTCCAGTGGGGAAGCCAGTCCCTAATTGTGGGCGGAGTTTGAAATGTTTCAATCAGAGCCAGAGCGGAAGCCATTTTTTTTTCCAATCGGCAGACTTCTTGAAGCGTCATACAGATGAATATTCTTTGCATCATTTTAATAATTATTCAAAAACTGTACTATCCATCAACAGAAAAGGTTGATCCCCAACCGTCACATATATCTAGTTGTGTTGCTCCAATGAGTATAGTATTTTAATTAACATCGCACTCGAGTGCGATGTTAATTAAAATACTATACCATCATTAATAGAAGGCCGTTGTTCAAGTTTACCGCCTGTAAAAACCGTTGAAAGGTAAATTGCTTTTGTTTTTCATAAAATATCATAACTTGGAAACTACTAATGTCAATTATGTGCCATTTTTATAATCGTTTTACAATCAAGTAAAATTAATAACACTTATTTTAATACCCAATTGAAGGACGAAAAAATGAAATCGTTCTATTTAATTTTAAGACTATTCGCCCAAGATAACTAATTTTTAAAAATCTTTCAGTGTTAGTTTGTGCATTTTTTATTTAATCAAAATCAATCGTTCTTAAATTTAAGGAACATGTGGTATTCAGAATTCTGTACAATTGTGCTCTATTCATTATGCATTTTGTGTATTTGTTGATTTTTTTTAAATTGACATTCTGTTTTTGTGTAATTAAAATTTACCTTTTTCTGAATTATAACCGGTTTTATGTCAACATTTATGAAGATATTTTTGCAAAATTGGAATGCTTGGTGGAGTGGTCGTTCACGGTAAGAAGGCGATTTGTCGCCAAATATGGTAACCTTCACCTTTTGCGGTTTTGCTTCACATCTGGCGTTTTTGTTATGGCAACCCTATTTGTGTGGATTTTGCTGTTACGAAATTCGACCGCCATCTTGATTTGGCGACAAAAATTCGTTGGCGACAAACGTCTTACCGTGAACGAC
Source organism: Metellina segmentata (assembly GCA_947359465.1). Lineage (NCBI taxonomy): Eukaryota > Metazoa > Arthropoda > Arachnida > Araneae > Tetragnathidae > Metellina > Metellina segmentata. Next base: position 67,698,105 of record OX375875.1, on the reverse strand, counting down.
CACTCCACCAAATAAGTAATATTATCCATTCATTTGCTGCTCTAAATGGTGAATTACGTTGAGTTAGCTTGTTTATGAATGCTAAACAATGAATTTTACTCTTTGGAAGGCAAATGAAGATTCTCGTTAAGTTGCTTATTTTACCTAAGTATTTCATTCCTTTATATCCTGTTGTGTATTTTATTGTTAGTTTCCTATGCTGAAATTGTTCTAGATGGATCACACAGAAATATGTATAAGCGAATAACAGTAGCTGAACTATGTTCTTTTACATTCAGAACAAGGTCAGGTAATATCTTAGTTTTTTAGGAGCCAACTTCTTTCTTTTTGTATTTGGATTCTGAGTGTGTGGGGAGACAGCAGCGTGAGAAATTTAGCCTTGGGGTTCAATACTCTTCTGTGTTATTTTCTTCACAGGGAAGAATTGTTTATTGGTGATTGAATTCATGATTCAACAATAAAATTCATACAGTCCACTATCACTTGGTCGTGTGTGTGATTGACTTACTTCTAAATGAGCATCGAGGAGACTTCTTCATAAACAGTACTTCTTTTCTATTCCTTTTTCAAAGTGTATAATTTGTTCAAAAATGAATAATGTACCTGATTAAGTTAATAAAAAAAATTTATTATGTACTTTTTCGTTCAAATAATATTTCAGACTATCAACAGAGAACAACAATTTTCCAAATTATACATGTTTTGAAATATATTTTTAAAGAAGCATTCACATAAAAGAATAAACAAAAATGAAAAAAAAAGTTCATACATTGGTAAGATTTCATAAATAAAGGTTTTTTTTTAAAAGTTCATAAGACATTAAAAAAGTGCTATTTTGAAGCATTTATGCTAAAAATTATTTAAAGAATATTTAGCTTTTAATCAAAAATGCAAATTGGGTTTCGAAAAAATAAAATAACCTGAGATAGCTGTTGTGGAAACCTAGTTTGGTTGTTATGGAAACGAGGTCTAGATCTGACGCTATAGTAGGGTTCGGCTCCCCCGCTGGAAGCGCCAGCGTCTATGCGATTTCCCATGTTATTTATAAGTCCATTGCTTCCTATGGCAGTGAACCCTCTGTATACTACTTCTCTGTGCTCTCATAATTACGAACGCGACTTGTGGTTTTAATTTAAACAGAGGCAGGTATGTTAGGTATTTACTCTGCGATTTGAGGTAAAAAAATTCAAAATATCTTTAGAGTTCAAATGAAAAAATAATTCTTTTTTTTTTACAATCAAATATTCATCTCTGAATATTTGTAAACTTTTCCTAAATAATACGTCTGCTGTCCAAAATCCTAATCTATCGAACGGGTGCGAAATGCAGCGCCCGAGGCTGGTAATTAGTGTGTGTTCATGGTAATTTTTTTTGGCAAGTTATCGCTCTTTACGACTATCAGATTTCATTAGTTATCGCTTCCTTGGCAAATACTTTGGCGCATCTTTTGGCTTTGGCTTCTTTGAGACGTTTTCTCATGAAAGTCATTAGTGAGTCATATTTTCCCCGTCTTTCGAAATACGAAGAATTGCTGGGTAGTGGGGGACGCCATCGGGGTCGTGTTGCATCATTTTTTTTGTAGTTTTGTGTGGGTTCATGTGTTGAAAAGGAGAAACTGTGCAGCTCACCATCTTTTTAAATTGTGGAGTGGACAAATTGCTACGACCCCCCCTGATTGAGCAAAATACAAAACCCACTTTGCTCAGAATAAATGCTGACAAAACTGGCTTAATTTTGATTGTTAGCTGTCCAAAAACTTTCTTGATTGTGAAACTTACAATTTTTTTTTTTTTAGCTTCAAAGATAAATTTACATGAAGGGAAAAACACTAAAACCAATTTTTTGCTAGAAGCAGAAGCACTGGGTTGTACCGAATAAAAAGAATACTGTCAATTTTTAATTTCTAAAATGGACAGTTAATTTTTATGACCGTTTTCAATAGTAGTGATCAATAACAAAATTTTCTATTATAAAACCAGTTACATATAAATAGATGGGGCATGAAATTTCGTTTTATTTAATTTTGGCTTATGTATGGAGGAGGATTGGATTGGATGTTAGGGTTTTAAGACGCAAGGGTCATTTGTTCAGACAACATCAAATAAATGAACGTACATGTGAATTCTTACAGATGCAGAAGAAAGAAATACTCCCGCGGTAAGTTACAGTAATCGAACCAGCATCGCCTACAACTCGTAGTTTACAAGAACAGTGGGTAAATTACTAATCTACGGTGGAACTCAAGGCTATGCTGTGTCAGAACTGATGAAATATCAAAACTATATTTGTTCAAATTCAATTCTAATAGGTTCTTCAAATGCAATTTTAAAATAAAAAGTATTTCGAGAATTTAAGAAATTTCTACAGAAATATTATTAATGGATCAAAGTGTTGCATATTTGAAGATATAATGACTGTGATTGGAAATTTTCCCTCCCACTAGCTCAGATTTCACTATTTGTTTTCGTATAAAATTATAGTGTTTGGAGGAGTGCTTCTTAGACAAGCTAAGATGTTTATTTTGGATTTCATTTCTTCATGGCCATTGTTTAGAGTGTCCACAGAAAAAGTATTGAAAAATGAAAACAAATCCTTAGCAGCAATATTTAAATGTTCGATGCCGTCATAGTAGTGTTAAAAGTAAACTTCTCCATTTGAACAGTTGAGAGAGCATCGGATTAGTAATGGAGTAAATAGAAATTAAATCGAAATCAGAATATTCAACTCCGAGAGTTATCGAAAATGAGTATCAATTCGATTTTTATTTTGAAGTAGCGATGCAGTTAGTTTATTTCTAGTCAAGATACCTTTATCTTGACCTTTAGGTAACAGTTAAAGGGTAGCAAACGTTGATGGATGGTCCCAACGTGGGAAAATTATTTGGGAATCCCAAATAAGATTTAGGTTGCACATATATATATGTATTTTGTAAGGTGAAGCTATGTAGAAAGTGTGGCCACTGAATATGACACATGTCTATTATTCTATTATTGCAGTAAGGCCTGACACCTGCTGACAATGTTTGAAGGGGTCCTAGAGATTTAACATTTGAAGGAAATGACACAGACCAAAGAAAAGCATATATGAAATAATACGCTCTTGCTCTACTCACAATACTATTTCATTGCAAACAACCTATGGTGCCTCATCCTGAGGGCGACCCCATGAAAAAGCATGGGATTCAAATTTTATCAATGACAAATTTGAACAAGTAACAGTGCAAATAAAGAATCTGAGAGTGTGTACAATATGACAAATTTTAAGAAATTACTGGGACAATTGTAGTTAATTTTTGTTTAACCCTCCAAGTGTGTGTGTGGTGGTGGTGGGGGTTTCGACGAGATATCTCGTTCATCATCAAGAGTAAGCTAATTTTGCCAATAACGATATATCTCGTGTATCAAAAACTGACAAATTTTGAAAATGACGCCTTCAACAGCTGACCAATTTTGCCAATAACGAGATATCTTGTAATCAAGATATTGTATTGCCGATATTTTTAGGATGGGAGATCAAGATCTGAAGAGTTTTCTTACAATGATGAAATTTCTCGTCCGTCAGTCGGTTTTGCTACTAACGGGATAACTCATCGAGGCAATCGCCAGAAGGGTTGAGTGTATATCTCCCTACCCATGTTATCCATGCCTTTCTGGATAAACTATAAAAATATTGGGATTGGGCAAGAAGTTTGGGCCTCTTAAATTTGTACCGCTGTCGCCGGATACAATGGCTTTACGACCTATTGAGTAAAGTCATCTCTATGTTTGGCTATTCATATAACCCGTATATTTGCAATCCTCATTTATTTCGTAATTAATTTGGTGAGGCCGATCCCATGCATAAAAGGGAGACCAGTTGGAAAAGCAACGGATTAGCAACCTTTAAACTGCGAATTCGAAACTTGGTCCAGTCTCAGACCGTCATCTACACGTTAAATCTATCGTGGCTGAAATGTCCTGGCTTGGTATGGAAGTTTAGAGAGTGGGGTGCTAGCTCAAGTGTTGTCATCATTGCAGGGCGTTGTACCGTCATGTAAGAATTTGACGGACAGCTGATTTAAAATTAAACTATTTATTTACATAAATATTTACAAGATAATTATGGGCACAGCCATCGACAATCGAACCCTGCCTGAAGCCAAAGTAACACAATTGGCAAAACACTCTCGTTGAATCTCGAGTCCGAATTCCCTCAAAATCCACGTTCGCTTCGCAGAACCGCCGCTGACAACGAGAGGGGGGTGAATTCCGAGCCCTCTAGAGATGTTTATGTTCTCTGCCGAACAGAAACACCCCCACACAGCTGCGAAAACCGTCTCTCATCCCACCGCTAAAACGTGATCCCAGATAAGAGACCGGGGAACCGCACGTGCAGAATAAAGTTGTTTTCGCATTCCGAAACATTCCAGCGTCCACGTGTTAGGGAAAAGGGTCGGCAAGTACCATATGGTACAACCGCCCCCACTACTGAAAAAACTTTTCCCAAAGGTGAAAAGTTTTCAACGTACGCATCCACAGACGCACGGATAATCACCCACTGGCAATTCAGAATAACAGATCACTTACCACCACCATATCCTGAAACCGTGACTCAAGAATATGTGTAAGGCAAGTTAAATCCAATCAATTTAAAATTCATATACCGGAGTAACTTTCTACTCCCTTACAGTATGGTCACTCAAGGCTCAAATACCAAATTAAAATATAAACAAAATAAACACCAAACATTAAGACTTATACCAAATTCGTTAAAACTAAAACCAAATCACATTAACCACATCACATATAAGAATTTCGTTAAGCGAAACCCAAAATTTCAATACACAATACGAACTATATAATAATACTTTCATTAAACCAACCAAAATACACCAAAACATATATAAAATATCAATCTTGTTAAGCGAAAACCAAATTCCTAAGTTTCACTCAACACACGTCATGAGTTGCAATTTTAAAACTACAAATCTTCGACAGTGGTTTAAAATGACAGAGTGAAAACATCCTAAACACAAAATTAATTTCCACTCTACACAAAACATAATTTAAATTTGCACGTAGCTTTCAGCGAAAAGTACTCGAGTGAAGAACATAGATACAAGAAATCAATTCCACCATACGCAAAACATAATTTACAACTTTTAACATTTAAAATCCTCAGCAAAAGATACTGATATCATTGAATGAATATTTCATAATTACAAGGCTACCAATTTCACTCCGAGCAAACATGATTCATAATTTTAGCACTTAAAATCTCCAGAAAGAAAAAAGAAACATTTAAGTGAAGTGCCATAACTACAAAAATCTCCATTTCACTCAACTCAAAACATGATTCGCAATAATATTACACTATACAACACAAATCTTCCTCAATTACATTTTATTTAGCTCTTTGAATTTTCGTGAAAAGCGCGACTCAGACTGTCGGCGTTCAAGTGTTTTTTTCCCGATCGATGGACGATCTCGAAGTTATAGGGCTGGAGTGCCAGCGCCCATCTCATTAGTCGGGGGTTTGAACTGGCGTTGGTGCGCAACCAGACCAGTGGGTTGTGGTCAGTGACGACAACGAACCTTTTCCCATCTAGATAGTAGTGCAGTTTTTTTATAGCGAAAACAATAGCAGCGCATTCCTTCTCTGAAGTACAGTAAGTGCGCTCGACTTTGGAAAATTTTTTACTCATGTATAAAATGGGGTGTTCTTCCCCCTGAACATTCAACTGCGTGAGTACCACCCCCATCCCAAGATCTGAAGAATCGCACTGTACAATAAACTCGCGTTCAAAATCGGGTGCAAATAACACCGGTTCGCTCGTCAGTTTAGCCTTTAATTCCTGGAATGCCTTTTCGCATTCGTTCGTCCAAACAATTTCTCCCTTTCTTACCTTCCCCTTTAGGGCATCGGTTAACGGTGCTGCGACCACGGAATACATAGGGATGTACCTACTATAGTACCCGGCTAAACCCAGGAAAGCCCGAATGTGTGTTTTTGTTTGGGGAGTGGGAAATTCCTGAACACTTCTGACCTTGGCGTCTGCTGGGGATCGGAATCCGCGTCCAACAATGTGTCCCAAGTATTTTACATGGTTCTGCGCGAACCTACATTTTGACGGTTTGATCGTAAGCTTTGCTTTAGATATACGCTGAAGCACGCATTCGAGGTGTTCCACGTGACGTTCCCATGAGTCGGAAAAAATCGCGATATCATCCAAATACGGCACTGCAAACGACTCGCATCCCTTCAGTAACTCTGCCATAAGCCGAGAAAAGAAATATGGAGCGTTCTTCAGCCCAAAACTCATTCGTCGGGGACGATAAGTCCCAAAATTTGTACAAAACGCCGCCAATCGTTGGGCCCTAGGGCTCAAGGGTATTTGCCAATATCCCTTCGCAAGGTCTAGAACCGTTATGAAAGAGGCGGAGCTAACGAGTTCGATTCGCTCCTCGATGTGCGGTAGGGGGAAAAATTCTGTTCGAATAATTTCGTTTAGCCTCCTATAATCTACACAGGGCCTGGGGTCTTTCCCCGGGGTTTCTACGAGGATCATGGGTGATGTAAAATCGCTTTCTCCTACCTCGATAATGCCTAATTCCAACATGCGTTGTACTTCTCCTTTCAAAATTTCATTTTGTCTATGAGATGTTCGGTACGGTTTTGCCCTAACAGTTTATTCCCGATAAGCTCGATATCGTGGACTACTAGGTCCGTTAGTCCAGGGTGATTTGAAAAACTGTTAGCATGCTTGTCTAACAATTTCCGTAATTGCGCTATTTGTCCTGGGTCGAGAAGGTCCGTCAGCTGACTGGACTGAGTAATGTCTTGGAAATCGTAAGCGTTCGGATCTTTTTCCAAGCACGGGAAATCAACTCCGTGATCCGCCAGAGACTCGGCAGCGGTTTCTAACGTCAGCAAGTTTACACATTCCGGTCTTTTATGGTAGGGTTTTAACATGTTTACATGGTAAATTTGCGACCTTTCCCGCTTTCCTGTTAACTCCACGATGTAATTGGTGTCCGATAGCTTGCTCCTAATCGTCCCAGGTCCTACCCATTGGACGGAGAATTTGTTGGGTCGGTTGGTCGCTAAGGTTAGCACTAAATCCCCATTTTTAAATTCTCGTTTAACCGTGTTTTTGTCATACCAATCCTTCCTCTTAACTTGTGACCCTTCCATTCGGGATATCGCCACTTCCTGACATCGTTTGAGTCGGTTTATCAGAGTAAACACATACTCGGTGACTTCATTATCCTCCTCGTTGGGGCCTAACCATCGTTCATACAGCAGAGTCTCTGGGGTCCTTAAATTCTTCCCGTGCACGAGTTCTGCCGGGGCGTAGCCATGGCTCTCATGCACTACCGTGCGAAGCGCCAACAGTGCCAGAGGGAGGTGTTTTTCCCACTCTGGGCCAGCTTCGAGACATAACGCGCGCAACAATCGTTTAAAAGTCCGATGGAATCTCTCAACTGGGTTCGATTGCGGGTGAGCCACCGAACTGTGCCGGACTTTGATCCCAAAACGTTCGAAGAATTCCGAAGTCAACTCACTGGTAAAAGACGTACCCTGGTCACACTGAATTTCTTGTGGAAAACCCATGCGACCGAAAATGGTCAACAACGCGTCGGTGACGGTGACCGATCGTATGTCCGGCACGGGGATGGCTTCCGGATATTTTGAAGACATGCAAATTACGGTAATTAGGTACCGGTTTCCGCTCGGTGAGGTTTGAAACGGCCCACAGGCGTCCAGGTTTAATTTCGAAAAGACTTCTCGAATAATCGGAACCAATTTCATCGGGGCCTTTTTCCTGTCATTTGGCTTTCCCGCCCTTTGACAAGGATCACATGTCCGCACATAATCTTCCATCTCCCGAAAACACCCGGGCCAATAAAAATACCGCGCAAGCTTATCCTTTGATTTCGTACCCCCCATGTGCGCCGATGTCCCTTCGTGACACAACGCCAAAACCTTTTGCCTTAACGCCTTTGGCACTACTAATAATTTCTGTGCCAGACCCATTCGGTCTTCTCGACCTTTTACAAGTATTCCCTTCTCAAATGAATATGGTTTATCCCTCTGATTTCGTTTTGGGTCGGACGCCATCTCTAACGCCTCTTTCAAACTAGGGCAATTTTCCTGCGCCTTCTTAAATTCCTCTCTCTTTACTTCCAGAAGCTCCAATTCCGTGCCGCTTGCCTCCGCCACGGGAATAACAAGCGGTTCGTCTAACCTCAATTCTGTAGCTGTCTTGTCTATCCCCGGCGAGGGCGAAATCGAAACTACTTGGGGGTTTTCCCCCTCCCCCAAAACATTCGCTTCTGACTGCCGTTTCTGTAAACGCGTTTGAACGGCATTAATTTGCTCAGTTTCCGAGAACTCATATCCCGTTAATTCGCGAATCATCTGAGCTGTTCGGTTACCTAAGATGTATCGTCGCACATCGGCGGTGTTTGCAAAGACAGCTGCCTTGGTAGTGATTGACCCAAAACCTCCTTCTACTTTCACTTCCGCTAAGGGTAACGAAATTTGATAGGAGTCTAGCGGTTGCTGAATCCACACGGTCTCTCCCGTGTAGGATTTGGGGTCCACGTAATTCCGGTGTACTAAATCCAAGGTCGAACCCGAATCTCGAAGGATGTTTATTTCTTTAGCGTTTACAGATCCCTTTTGTACATACGGCATCAATAATTCATGTTCGGCTTCCCGTCTGAGTCTATTTACCGATTCAACTGTCACCCTATTCCCCAACCTCGGACAATTTGGCCTTAGGTGGTCGCTCGCGTTGCACTCAAAACACCGCGGCGTGCGTCTCCGGTCAAAAGTGTCGAATTTCCTTCCCTGGGAACTAGGCGGGAAAAAATCGTTCTTCCCTCGAGCGGGAGCAGGATGGTATTTACCCTCTCTGACTTTGGCTGGGAAAGGCGTAATTCCTTTGGGTTTTTCGAAAGGCTTTCTTTTGGGTTTCCGAATGTCTTCGTAGGAATCTAGCAGTTCGGCTAATTTGCCGGGGTTTTTAATCTTAGCCCAATCATCGAGGAAATGGTCCCTCACCTCCAACGGGACACGTCTTTTGACTTGGTCCGTTATCATTAAATCTTTTAAAGATTCATAGTCCATAACCTCCAACCCTCGAATCCACTCTTCCAGATAATTTCGGGTTTCGAAAATAAAATCCTTCCAAGTGCTATCGGGTTTTCGGCTATGGTGGAGGAATTTTCGGCGAAAAATTTCGGGACTCAACTTATACCGCTTTAGCAGAAGCTCTTTGACGTGGTCATAGTTTTCTGCTACTTCATCTGGTTCGCGTGCGATGATCTGCACGATATCAAGAGGCAATACCGGTTGTAAGCAAGACACCCAGTCTTTTTTCTCAATGTTAGCCCTCTTAGCCTGACGCTCAAACATTATCAGGTACAGACTAATGTCGGTCTGGTCTGAATCGAATTTGGGAACCAGTTTTAAAATATCTATTCGTGGTTTTCCCTGGGAACTTAACGAGTCGACGTGATCGCGGGGTTCTCGTCGGGATGCCTCAATCCGTAGTTTTTCAAGCTCAAAGTTATACTGTCTTTCTTGTTCCCTATCCTTACTTGCTTGTTCCCTATCCCTATCCTTACTTGCTTGTTCCCTATCCCTATCCTTACTTGCTTGTTCTTTTTCCTGCCTCTCCCTCTCCCGTCTTTCCTGTATAATCCTTTCTAACGCCACTTTTGTGTATTCCTCATCGTAGGAATCGTGCGAGAGGATTAACTCCTTAAGTTGGGATGTCAGTAATCCCGGAGTAACCGTTCTTTCCAAAAATTCCGCTAGTTCCTCTAGATCTTGTTTCCTACCTTTGCCCAAGTACGCCATTTCAAAAATTCAAAATTGCCAAAAAACCAAAAAATTCAATTCTTTTGCACAACACCCAATTCAATACTTTTTACGACATACCGTAATCTCACAACATACAATAATTTAGCAATTCTAAAATGCACAATACAGATTCAAAAAAAAAATACTTAAGCTAAATCAATTCCCTTTGGAGTGACCACACTAATTGAGATTAACAAAATTTTAGCTATTACACAATTCTTGAAACTTAGTCACAGTGACAAAATAGGGAAATGGCACTAACCTGTATCTGCTGACTTGGATCACTTGGCACCACTGTCCACAGGCTGGACCACGGGTGGAAACACTGCACTGCACTGCACTATCTTCGGCTAAAAAGCCCACAACACACTCTTCGGCTGAAAGCCCACTGGTGTAGGTCGTCTCGACCTCTTCCACAACGCGCACAAATATCACTGCGCCACTGACGAAAAAAACGGTTCGCGATGAACCTATAATAGCCGATCAAGATGATCTCTGGACGAACCGGTGGGGAATCTATTCCCCTGATGAACAGGACTTGTCGAGCTTTCCGTCGATTCCGCTCACGCTCCGTTGAAAAGGGCCGGCAACTCGAAACCAAAACCAGAACTTCTTGCGACGAGTTTCGGTGATGGATGGGGTCGGTGACTCCGGTACCTCCTTCTCGCTTTCTCTAAGACTAGGGAACGGTCTCCAGCGAAAATCCGAACTTCTGGTTTCGAAGTTCTATGGTTTCAGCGAAAGTGACAATCCGACAGCGAAATGACAATCCGAACTTCTGGTTTCGAAGTTCTATCGGCCTTCTCTTTCAGGCAAAACGGCAGGTTCGATTTACTTGTCGAGGCTGTTTTAATCTATCAACCCCGCTGCCACCAAAATAATAAGCTGTACCGTCATGTAAGAATTTGACGGACAGCTGATTTAAAATTAAACTATTTATTTACATAAATATTTACAAGATAATTATGGGCACAGCCATCGACAATCGAACCCTGCCTGAAGCCAAAGTAACACAATTGGCAAAACAGAGACGTCTGTCTCTCGTTGAATCTCGAGTCCGAATTCCCTCAAAATCCACGTTCGCTTCGCAGAACCGCCGCTGACAACGAGAGGGGGGTGAATTCCGAGCCCTCTAGAGATGTTTATGTTCTCTGCCGAACAGAAACACCCCCACACAGCTGCGAAAACCGTCTCTCATCCCACCGCTAAAACGTGATCCCAGATAAGAGACCGGGGAACCGCACGTGCAGAATAAAGTTGTTTTCGCATTCCGAAACATTCCAGCGTCCACGTGTTAGGGAAAAGGGTCGGCAAGTACCATATGGTACAGCGTTATCCTTGGACTTTTCCTTCGGGATAACGGCCGGACCGTCGCCAATAGGTCGTTGAGTTGCTTCAGAGCGACGTTAATTAACTACCCACCTATCCATCCATACAAATATTGGTGAGGCAAAGGGGTAGGGTCCCTAGTGTAGGCGTCCCTGCTGTTGACGTAAGAACATCAGGTCAGATTTGATCTAAGTGGATTAACAACCCGAGGGTTATCAGTTCAAATCTTTATCCAACTAAAGACTAGTGAACGTAGAGGTAGGTACATGTTAAATCTGTGGCCTCAGATGTCCTCACATCGGTATGGTGTCGAAGTTTGGAGAGTGAGGTACCAGCTTAGGTGTTCTTATCGTCTTCTGACCGTGGTTCAAAAAGACGAAGCGTTGTCCTAGATCTTTCCCTTCGGGATTGATCCTGGAACATCGTCAATAGTGCGTTGCTGAAGTGAAACATTAATTAACCTCATATTAAGTTCATATATCATATACAAATTGTCGAAATCTCTCTCGGGTGTATGAATTATCAAATTAATTGTCGTCATGAAACTCTAGACATAAACATTTGTAATTTTTTCATTGACGAATTCTTGTTTCATTCACTCAAAAATGTTCCGGTTTTCGGTTTAAAAAACAACTTCTGTGCTGTTTATAAAACTATTTGAGACTTGTGGGATGTGCTTTACATCCATGTTGCGGCGTTCCTTCTGAAGTAACAGAACTTGTTTTGGAATCAATTTTATATTTAATTTCATGTTAGCTGCCTTTCTGGCGATTCAATAATGGCCTGAAATCAAAGAAAATAAAACTGATTATTTTCTCGCAATTTTTCAAGAAACAGAAATAAAACATTTAATAATTAAGTGGATGCAAAACATATTCATACCCTCAAGAAAGCATGTAAGGTGTTTTTTTCAATATTAAACACTTACCTGTCCGATAGTGAGGCATAAGTTAATGGAGGACCTACATCAGTGTTCTTATAAAACTCGCGATTTCTCGTTATTCATGAAAATGAAGAATTTGGTCTGATTAAATAATTGTATCGTTTCTTAACTCGTAGTACCGTTTGAACACAAAACGCAAAAAAAAAAAAAAGGGACTGTAATCTACTTACATAAAAAAAAGGATGTGTTTGTGGATATTTTCAATACAAATCTACTCCGTTTGACTAATTCACACCAAATTTGGCACATTTATACTTTAGAATACTGAAGATAATGAGACGTTCCATCACCTTAAAAGTGTTAATATTTTTACTAGTCTTATACTAAAAACTTATACAAATGACCTTTAAGGAGTAATCAAACCAAAAGCTGGTTCGTTACATACCTGTCTAAAATTCTTTAACACCATGCTAGCAGGTGACTAAATTTTTTTAAATCTGAATTCCTCAAATCAAAAGTGTATAGCTTTTTTTATTTTATCTCTGCCATATACTACCATTTACTTATAAACATTTCAGTTTCAGATAAGAAGCAAAATATGTTTCAAGATAAATTTGTCGCATAATGCCTCAAGGGGATACAGCAGAGTTGACGACTGTCTGTCCTCTATACAGATCTACACGGTTTGACCAGTCCACTCCAAATTTGGAAAACACTTATTCTTCATAACTCTGGGTTTAACGTAGGCAACATATTAACCCCAGTTCTATTCGACCTAGGTGTTCAGTGGGATTTAAAAACAATTTGAAATCATCAAGGGAATTACATTTTTAGATTATTTTTACGATCACTGAAGAATTCACACCAACTATATGGTAGGTACATACATCCTGTTGAAAACGTTGGCTCTTGTATATTAACCCCTGTTCTATTTTTCTTAGGTTTTTAGAGGGGTAAAACAATTCCGTGATCCAAATTGGAATAAAATATTAAAGATATATATATATATATATATATCACAATTCGACCAATTCACAACAAATTTGGTACACTCGTTATTTGACTACTGTGCTTAACACATGCTATATACAGTTGCAGATTTAGGGGGGCTATAGCCAAAAGCTGCTCTAAGCTTACTTTCTAAAATAACATTCAATTTGAAGCTTCGCACTATTATGTGATAAATCATTATTGCCTTTGTATTTCTGAAAAGGCGCTACTTGCAAAATATAAACCTACTGAATATACCACCAAGTAATAATAATCGGTAAGCTGTGTGCTCCCTTAACCAAATGAGAAAATAATATTCTGCCGAGTAGTATGTAATGGGTTAAATGATCAGATGTTTATCAATGTAACACTTCTATTATGATTATCTGAACCAAAAGAAATTCATTATTGATGATATATGAAATGATCACCAAAAACAAACATCATTTAGTTATCAGGAAACATAACAGTTGTTTGGATGAAAAAGTCAACAATGTGAATTTATAATCATGGAGCAGTGAAATTCTTTACAGGCTCAGGTGAATTGTTTCTGAAATTGTAAAATCTATTACTAGCCATCTTAACTAAAGGAAATTTATTATTCATAAATACAATGATACAAAGCTCTGGAGTTGCATCCTGAAAAAGAAAAATTCATTCTATTTACCCTTATTCTGAAAGAGAATTGTTTCCTCTTGCATAAAAATACAATTATACAAACTTTTCCAATAGAATCCTAAAAATAAGAATTGTTTCTTTTTACACACTGATTTTTTTTAATAACTAGGGGGCTCCGCCCCCTGCTCGCTTACGCTCGCCAACCCCCGGGGATTGCTACGCAATCCCATTTTGTTTGCTTCGCAAACCAACATTCCTTTCGCAGAGTGAAACTATCTGAATAATTTGTATTATCCTGATTTCCCTTTACGGTCCATCACGTCACAGCGAGGGCTTCTCCCCTACGCAATCCCGTTTGGTTTGCTTCGCAAACCAATACCTCTTACGCAAGTGATTTCACTCTTTTTTGCTTTAACACTTAATGCACCCTAAACTAATAGCCGCATCAGTAAAAAATATTCTGCATCTTGTTCCCTGTACAATTTTAAGTAAACCCTGTTAATCTCCAAACTTTACGATGTGTACTTTGTACTTTCTCGGTAAAACGTCTGAGAACAGAAGGAAAAAAGCGAGCCTTTTTCCTCGCCAAATAAAAAGAAATCGTTTTTATGGCAATTGTTGCTACGATAAATTTGATATCTGGCAAACCCGATAGTCAAAAATACAACACTCCGCGAATACAATGCTCCGCAAATTTGCTCCGCGAGATAAAAAACACGAAATTTGTGTCACCAACTTTTGATTGCATCGAATTTATTTATGAACCAATTTTAAAAATAATGGTACCGTAAGAAAGAGTACAGTCTGAGGTATACTGCGCTATTTTCAAAATAAAAAACTAATAGTAATACGATATAGATATGACAGTTTTAGTTAACGGTAGTAACAAAAAGTAGCGAAAATATCCGAAGATTCCGAATTTTGTATGACCAACTTTTGATCGCATCCAATTTAATTATTAACCGATATCAAAAATAATAGTACCGTAAGAAAGAGTACATTCTGAGGTATGCTGCTATATTTTAAAAATTAAAAAATAATAGTAATAAAATATAGATACGGTAGTTTTAAAAAAAAGTAACAAAAATGTCCTGATTTTTCCCGAATTTCAAAAAAATATTATCAAGAACCAAATTGAAATTTAAAAAAAAACTCGACGAGCTACAAAAATTTACGTTGAGAGGTACTCATTAAAAAAAACTCACGGCTGAAGACTGAAAATTTGTATGTGTTTTGCTCACTCGCGGAAGAAATTTCGCTTCTTCAATTTTAACACTTAATAAACCCTAAACTAATAGCCGCATCGGAAAAAAATCTTGATAATTGTCCAGGGAATACGATGAAGAACAAACCATGTCAATTTTGTTTTTTTCCGATCAGTACTTTCTCGGGAAACCGTGTAAGAATCGAACTAAACAACACAGTTTTCAATTCTGCGGCGGCGGCGTCGGCGGCGGCGGCGGTAACATTTTTTTAATATAGAGAGATTACACTCAAGTCATCACAATGCAAATGATTGGCATATCTTGAAATCGCTATATATCGAATTTTCCACTTTAATTCTTAGCATTAACTAGACTTAAGAATATGCAAGACTACTGTATCCATACTTATTTGCTGCTTAGTTGAAATATTTCTCGACAATTTTTTTAAAATTCAATAATCTTGAAGTTTAATAACATTTTATGATCTTGACAAAGCAAATTATTGAAGTAAATTTTTACAACCAGAAGCTGTCTTGTCTTCTCAACATTTAATGAAACTAATTTATAGCTAGATGTGCAATTAGTAGCTACAGAGTTTAGTTCTATCTGTCTGGTTAAAGTGAGGAAGGCATGAAATTAAACAATCTTCCAGAAGATTTAAAGCTTTACAAATTTGATTTTTCCGTAATTGAATGGAATCTTTGTAATTTTGAGCAGAAGTTGTACTGCAGGGTTCATAAAAATAAAACTTTTCCAGCCAATAGAACCCAGATTATTTTCATTTAAAGGTATAAATAAATATTCACTATGGGCAAATTGTTATCCACCCAATTGAGATAATATTTCATTAGTCTTGTAGATATAATAGGTTTCTAAGCACCTGGCAGCTGAGGAATTCGTGCCAAAAAGAATCATAAAAATCTATCAATAACACTGTCGGTAAAATTTGAGACTCCTCAATCCTGGAATGCTTTGACAAAACAGTGATCCTACCTCCAGGGTTCTTACTACTGGAAGTTGGAAGGCTATATTGTTATATTGAGAACTAGGAAGTTTAGTGAAAAAAAGTGAACTTGTTATCCAAGCCTCATCTAAAGAATGAATATGGAACACAAAATAATATTTGATGTACATCATTATAGAGATCAATACCTGCATTAAACAGAACCTTCTGTAACAATTGTGGAATTCAGTTCAACAGCCTTGGGCTCAAGTGGATCACAGGTTGAATTAAACTCTCAGATGAAGAATTGAGATGTAAACTGAGCAGCCTTACCATACTACCTTTCCAAGTGACTGGGCCTTGCCGTACTACCTTTCCAAGTGACCGGGCCTTGCCGTACTACCTTTCCAAATGACTGGGATCTACAAAAAAAATATTTTGCTTCTTTTGGCAGTAGATAAACAGCCTGTGGTTTAGAAGATAATTTTTTGTGCCATACTACCTTTCCAAATGACTGGGATCTACAAAAAGAAATATTTTGCTTCTTTTGGTGGTAGAAAAACATCCTGTGGTTTAGAAGACGATTTTTTGTCTTCCCTTTCTGAAGAAAAAGGTATCATAGCTTGTTTTTCAAGGGAGAGGTAGTTATCGGGAGATAATATAGCAAAAATCACAATGCACGTCTCTTGATTACAGTTTATTATATTTTTGCAACAGCTCCTCAAATTTTGAGAAGCATTTCTCAAGGCAATCATAGGTGTTATAGGTACCTACATGAACCAGAATCAAGTCACGATTATTTTAAAGATGAAACCTTTTCCTTTTCACGCTCAATGGTGATTCCTGGAAAAGCTAAAATATATATTACATCACCATGTCATTGTGATGGTAAATACTGATTTCCGATTAATCCGTATTTGACCATCGAATCCACACCAGTAATTAAAACCTTCACAGTTACACTACAATTTTTACAGACAGGAAGAGCAATTAAGAGAAGGGCAGAAACTAGTCAAATAAAAACAATCAAAAAAGACTGCAGCACAAATACAATCACTCAATTTTTAAAATGCAAAATAAACTCATAAAATAATTCAACAACGAGTAAAAATCTCGAAAACGAACAATGGAAACACAACAAAACGAAAAACAAACAGTAAAAAATATTTGAGAACTGACAAACACAAGAAACGCAGATTACACAAAAATGAATATCATCAACAAAATAACTTTTAAAATAACAAAATATTTTGTAAAAAAAAGGA
Organism: Metellina segmentata; assembly: GCA_947359465.1. Taxonomy (NCBI): domain Eukaryota; kingdom Metazoa; phylum Arthropoda; class Arachnida; order Araneae; family Tetragnathidae; genus Metellina; species Metellina segmentata. Next base: position 67,681,020 of record OX375875.1, on the reverse strand, counting down.
TAAACGATTCCAGGCAAGCTTCGCGATAGCAAGGATCGTAATCACAAATCCACCGCCGGGCACTGAGAGACGAGCGTCGTGACTCGACTGGCCTGATTTTCCACTACAATGCATTGCAAAATCGAAATTGGCTTCCATGCCAAAAAAGTTTTTGAGCCAAAACCGCGAAATCTATAGCAACCTAGTGTGCCCCTAGGCGCAGCATTTCGCACCCAAAAGAAACTTTCGGGCAATTTGTATCTATAGCAACCTCTTGTATCTATGTATCTATACCAACCAACAAGGAATATATATATATATATATATATATATAATTGGGGGGGGGGGTACTTCCACCCGGAAAGTACCCCTGTAAAAAATGGGAAGAATAAATTAATTATATTAATATTGATTAATTTTTTCATTATAAATTATAAACAGTTTATTAATTTACATAAAAAGATATTCATCAATTAACACTTGATTTTTAAAAATCATATATTTTTTTCTTTATACAATGTTTACTAAATGACTTTAAGGTAAATTTTAAAACTTACAATACATTTAAATTAGAAATTAAAACGTCGATTTTTTTGTAAACGTCTCGATTCTGAACTTTTTAGATTTATATTTGATTTGCTTGAAGCACACATGGGTAAAAATTATTTCGATTCTGACTCTGCCGCCTATAAGTGCTCATAATTTTTTAAAACAGAATCTATATTTAAAAATTCGGTTTCAATGAAGCACAGTAGGCAATATTTTTAAAAACCAATGAAATAAGATAAACATTAATTTTAAAAAGTTAAAAACTAATAACAATAATTAAAATATAAAATGTATTTGAAAATTTGGTTTAAAAAAGCACAATTGACAATAATAAAAAATTCCATTTTTGATCGAAAAATTTTCTTTTGACCTTTTACTCTGCATAATCTTGTATGAGAGAGAGAGAGAGAGAGAGAGAGAGAGTTCTCTCTTTAAAACAAAATTTATCACAAAACTCATTTTCGATAGTTATTGTCAATCTACTTAGTCTATGTAGAGTGATTGTGGATCTGAAATAATTTTGATGATTTTTAATTTGGAAAAACTTTTTTCACCATTTGCAACTTACATAGGCAAAGTTTTAAAATTCTAAGTGCAATATTAATATAAATATGATAGATAATAATAAACCCCTGCGGAAAATTATATTGAAAATTCCTCGTTTTTTCGAGAATGATGAAATTTTCTATTAATTAAATTTTTAGGCTCATATGTCGGTAATTGGTAATTATTAGTTAATATCGTATTTGAGCAACACAACGGGCTATTGGCGACGGTCCGGGATTAATCCTTTAAGGAAAAGATCCGAGGACAACACCTCGTAATTTTGAAACACGGTCAGATGACAAAACAACACATGAGCTAGCACCCCACTCTCCAAACTTTCACACCAACCCAACGTAAGATCGACAGATTTAAGGTGCACCAGCCGCCTCTACGCCATACGCTTACAAACATCCATGACCCGACACGGATTCGAACCTGGAACCTTCCGATCTAGATGCTAACACCTTAACCACTATACCGGTTGGTCGGCGGCTCATATATCGGACGAAAGTTTGGAAGTAATGGTTCAGGTAGCCAATTTATTAGACTTATTATCGTCTAACATTTATCAAAAATTAATTTTGCAAATTTTGTTCATATTACTTACATGAAAATAAGAATGTTTTTGTTAACTACAACTTGGAATAGGTATTTTTATAGGAAACCCGTTTTTCAATAATTGGGTATTACTGTTGTGTTTTAAGTTAGAAATATTTAAGAATCTCTCTAAATTAAAAAGAGTTAACACCGCCGCTGTCGCAGGATAGAAAACTGGGTTTTTTCACTCGGTTCTCAAGATGGTTTGTCGATTGAGTACAGATAAGAAAATTAAGAGATTAACATGGTTTATTCAAAATTGTACTGGGAACAAAATGGAGATGGTTTTTTTTACTGATGCGGCTATCAGTTTAGGGTGCATTAAGTGTTAAAGTAAAAAAAAAGCGAAATCACTTACGACAGGAGTGTTGGTTTGCAAAGCAACAAGTTTTAACAATGCACTTGTCGCTAAAGACAGCGAACTATAACATCACTCATTTCTTATTAGATAAAATGAGACGGCTCTCATGTTTTAACTGACAAGAATTTATTTAGTAGGTTATTTACATTTTTATATACACATCAACGAATTACAGTAACCGCTCAATTCAAATACACAATTAAAAACGAAAAAATGCGAACAGTTCTATTTTTTTTACTTGTTTTTCGAGCTTCCTGTTGCCACTCCTCTCACTACAAAAGTATATACAAAGTATAAAAAACAGAATGAGTGGCTTATCGATAAATGCATATGCAACATTCTCCCCACTTGAGTTTTAGAACTCTTAGGAGAAAACTCAACAAATCTTAAACATTAAAAAATACTAAAATTATCATAAACATACAGTTATCTACAAAATGGCTCAAATAGCATATACACCAAACTCAAATTCTTAAAATTAAAGTGGAGTAAAAAACAGTAATAAATATTAATTAAATGTGAAAAATAATTTTTTTTTAAACTGTAGTTCTAAAAGTGTTCAAAAAATAAAGTCTATTTGAAGTTCAAGTTAACGTTCATAGAACTCGTGCTTTCGGTGACCTCCAAGGGATACAGTCTTTGGATAGGTCTGAGTAAAGTTCCTTTGGACGTCTTCAGTTTCACCAGTCTGACCCGTTCATCTCTTCCAGGGAAGAGTTCGATCACTCTTGCTAAGGGCCAGTGAAGTCGTCTTTTATCCTCCCTACCAATTAAGACAACGTCTCCAACTTTGATTTGGTCGACTTTCTTAGGAATTGATGACCGCAAAAATCCCAAATACTCAGTTCGAAATCTTTCTTTAAATGTTTCTCTTAGTCTCTGTACATATCTATACCTTTTATTAATATTGGTCTTGTCAATTTTGTCCAGATCGGGTACATCATTGGTAGGAAGATCTTGAAGGAAAGATGCTGGTGTTAAAGTTGTCAAATCGGGTTCTTCTGATAAATATGTTAACGGTCTATTGTTCATAATGGACTCACACTCACAGACGAGAGTCGAGAGTTCTTCATAAGTCAGAGTTGAACGTCCTAAGTTTTTTCTGAGGAGGTCTTTAAGGATTCCGATTAACCGTTCCCAGAATCCTCCCCACCATGGGGCAGAGGGTGGGTTGAACTTCCATCTTATTTGGCTAACCTCAAATTCTCTTTGGATTTTCGTCCAATCAAGCTTCTTTAACGAGGCATTTAAAGCAGTAAAATTAGTCCCATTGTCTGAGTAAATAATGGATATTCTACCTCTCCTTGCGATAAATCTTCTCAATGCTTGAATAAAAGCATTTGTACAGAGAGAAGGTATTAGCTCCAAGTGGACAGCCCTATAAACAGCACAAGAAAAGAGGACAATCCAAACTTTCTCATTAGACTTGGTTATCAAGGGTCCGGCTAAATCCACACCGGATACTTCAAACACTGATGATAATGTAGTTCGATCTCGAGGCAGAGGTGCAAATGGAGCCTCAAGGTTTTTCACCTTTTGTCTTTTACAGGTGACACAGTCTCTAATAACTGAGCGAATAGTTCTCCGGCCTTTAATAATCCAAAACCTCTCTCGCAGAATTGATAGAAGAATGGTAGTTCCGGCATGCTTGTTAACTAAATGTTCTTGTTCTATAAGTCGTTTGACCACTAAATGTTTTGATGGAAGAATCAATGGAGTAATGAATTCAGGTGATTCATCTTCGTTGGCAAGTCTGGACTTTAGTCGAAGCATATTATCCTTATCTGTAAAAACCTGAAAATTTTTCAAAGATTTTCTACCTTCTTCGTCATTAAAGCACTCTCTTTGTACTGAACGCAGTAGTGTTTTCTGAGCGTTTATTATTTCTTCTTGTGTTAAATCTGTAGGTTTTCTTAAATCTTTAGCTTTCGGTTGAAAGCGTAACATCCATGCTAAGACTCTAACTATTCCTGAAAACCTTGAAATTCTTGTCGCTAATAGAGTTACAGTGGATTCAAATTCTACGTTGCCAGCCGAGACGACAGTTTTTCGCTTCTCCCTTTCTACTTCTTCTTCATTGACACTCCCAAATGACTTAGGCCAATCTTCTTTCGAGTTCTTCAGCCAAGCTGGTCCTAGCCACCACTCGGACTTCAAAAGTTGTTTAGCTCCACATCCTCTAGAGAGAAGGTCGGCAGGATTCTGATTTCCCGGAACATGGAACCAGTTCTCAGCAGCTGTCAGCCTTCTTATTTCAGTAATTCGATTGTTCACAAATACGGACCACTGTTCTTGTCTCCTAATCCAGGTTAACACTGTCGAGGAGTCAGTCCAAAAGTAAGTATCAACATTATCGTTTCCTAACTTCAGAGCACGACTCATGGAATCAAATAACCTCGCTCCAATAGTAGCTCCCATCACTTCAAGGCGAGGGATCGTTATTTTCTTCATCGGAGTTATTCTAGACTTAGCTTGGAGAAGCTGGACATTGACAGCACCATCAGAGGATTGACATCTTACAAACACACAAGCTGAATAAGCAGTCTGACTTGCATCAACAAATGTATGGAGGCTTAGGTTCGATTCTGCAGTGACTCCTAACCATCTCGAGATTTTAATATCATTTAAGTAATGTAAACCTTTAAACCATGAAAGAAATTTTTTCTTTATGTCGTCATTAACTTCTGAATCCCAATGATCTCTATTCTTCCATGTTTCTTGAAGTAAAAGTTTAGGTCGTATTAAGGCTGGAGCAAGAAATCCAATCGGATCGAATATTCGGCTTATGAGGGATAAAATTTTTCTCTTCGTTAACTTTTCCGATTCTTCTAGTTTCAACGATTCCGAATCAATTTTCAAGGTGTCAGATCCTTTATTCCATATCAAGCCCAAAACATGGGCTCCAGAACGTGAAGAAGGGCAGTCAGAAGCCTCATTACTTTCCCAACCTCTTAGGTCAAATTGACCTTCTTTCATAATTTCTGTGGCTGTCTTCATAAATATTTCTAATTCTGAAACATTCCGCACGCTCATGACACAATTGTCTACGTAAAAACTGTTTCGTAAATTTTCTAACAGTTCTTCAGAATATTGTAACTTGAAAGTCTCTTTTGATAAATGATAATGAATGACCGCCATCAATAAAAACGGGCTGCTTGTCAGGCCAAAAACAACTCGTCGGTGTCTATAGGTCTTGACGTCATCTTGCTCATCATACAAAATAAATCGTAAGAAATTTCTATCATTTTCATTCAGTGAAATTTGCAGGAATGCTCTTCTTATATCAGAAATCACACCGATTCCATACAGTCGAAATCTGGCTAAAATGGAAGGAATTGTCTCAATGAAGTTCAATCCAGTCTCTAAGCAATCATTCAGGGATGGGTAATTAGGGATCCTGGCTGAGGCGTCGAAGACGGGTCTGATTTTCAAAGAAGACGTCACTGACGTTTCTTTAATAACTGGACGATGAGGAAGGTAATGTGACTCATGTAACAACAATTCTTCACAAGGAACTTCTTCAATCACTCCTTCTTCTATCCATTCCTCAAAAACCTGCTGGTACTTTTCTTTATATCCAGTTTTCTCCAATTTCTTAAAAGTAGATTCTAACCTCTTCAGAGACAGTTCATAGTTATTCGGTAAAAGGGCATGATCCCTTTTCCATGGCAAACTTACTTCGTACCTTCCATCTGAACTTTGCTGGACAGTTTCTTGAAAGTGAATCATCACGGCCTTTCGCAAATCTTCCTCAGTACTTTGCTCAACAGGATCTCTAATACCGAGCAACTCTAAGTCCCACAAAAATGAAACAGGCAATTCTTGAGATAACATACTAACTACAGTCATATTCATATTTTGATGCTGAGACTGAGGGACTTTCCCCATCAGTGTCCAACCTAATTTAGTCCCTAAGGCGACTAATCCAGATGTTAATTGCTCTCGTTTACCCGTAAATAGTTTACCAACAACGTCGGCTCCCAAAAGTACTTCAATGGGTTCTAAATTATTTTGAAAGTCAGTTATGAATATTTTCTTTCGTTTTAATTCACTTATCCAAGGTCCATATTTAATACTAGCTACGTCCTTACAGATTATATCCTGATCCAAGGCATCTAAACTACAACTATATTCACCGTCAAGGCCATAAAGATAAATTTTATAACAATTATGTCGCTGTGTTTTGGTTTTCTTTCCCCCAAATAATGAGTGCGAAAACTCTTCTTCTCTCTGAATGTCAAAACCTAACTCTTCTGCTGTAGACCTTTTAATGTAAGACTTTTGAGAACCTGTATCTAAAATAATTCTAGCCTTACGTTGGGCTTTTTTCCCTTTAATTATAACTACAAGAGTTTGTAAGATTACTTCATTCGTTGCATGAGCACGCGAATACAAAGTGTCTGTTACCTTTTCTTTATCATCATTAACATCTTGTTTTGATTGTTCACCCGTCTGATTACATTCTGAATTAGGGCACAAAAATTTCAAATGTCTTCTAGAACAGATGGGACACTTTATACTAGATTGACAGAATTTAGCTAAATGGCCTTTCGTTAAACAAACCTGACATAAACCCTTCCTTTTAATTACAGACCGTTTTTCATCCAAAGAAATAAAATATGCCTTTTTGCAAAATCGAGTCGCATGACTCTTTAAACAAAACATACACAAAGTATCACCATTTGAATTATGACTAATCAATTCCGCAGCTGTAGCATTGCGATCTCTTGAATTCAGACTGACTGGCGTCGTCAGGTTCTTTCGTTCCGAGGGGAAATGGAATATGTCTGTTCGACTTAATTTTATTTTTTCTTCCGTTTGTACTTCGTTTTTCAAAAAATAAATTATCGCGTCAAGACTCGACAATTTTTGTTCGTTTTCTATATTTTTTCTTTGTCGTTCAAATGAGCGTAATACATTTGTTGGTAATGAACTTTCAACTAGAGGATATAATATTACTCCACACATTTCAGATGTAACTCCTAAGGAGTTCAATGCTCTTAATTGAGTAGATAGTTTATTATATAAACAACTCAAAGAATCACTTTTATGTCTATTCGCGTTGTTCAAAACGAGTCTTAACAGCTCTCTGATATAAAAATCTATTAATAAATCTTTTCTACCATATCTTTCTTTTAAACATTCAATGGCTAAAGCATAGTTTTCATTCGTCACAGGAAAAGATTCTACTATATCTCTAGCTTCTGATTTTACTTTCGTCGACTGAATTAAATAATGATATTTATCTGCGTTAGTTAAATTTACGTTTTCATGAATATTTTTAAATTGGTTCCAAAATGTTAACCAATCTTTTAAGTCTCCACCAAATTTATAAAGTTCCACTTCGGGGAGTCGTTGACATAATGTTTTCGGAACACCATTGTCTTTTAACTGACAACCATTACTGGGGCTAACAGTTTCGTTTTTACTTAGAATCTTTTTAAAGTTATCTAACACACGTTTAGCTTTTATATGAATTCTTAGAGCCTTTTCTCGATACTCTTCAACCGTAATAAATTCGGTTTCAAAGTCCTTTTCATCTTCTAAACTATCTAAATAACTGTTATGAGTTATTTCTAAAGTGTCTGCCTTTTGTTTCAGTAAACTTAGACACATTTCGATTTCGTCATGCTCGACGTTATCGTCAGTTAATGCACTTTCTAATTTATTATAGGCCTTAGTAAATGAAGCTCTTTGAGCGGTTTTGTTTCTTTTTATTATTTCCATTTCTACTATCTTATTTGTTTATTCAAACCTTCTAAAACTTTACATATTCAGAACAATAATTTTGTCTGTTCAATAGACCTAAAATACCCCATCCAGGTTTCAAAATAAACATCAAATCTTCATGTATTTAATCTTCAAAATGGAAAATAATAAATCCTCTCCTACCTTATTCTAGCTTCTTGTAGTCGTTTCAATCAAGCCGCCCACCCGGTGGCGCCAAAAATGTCGCTAAAGACAGCGAACTATAACATCACTCATTTCTTATTAGATAAAATGAGACGGCTCTCATGTTTTAACTGACAAGAATTTATTTAGTAGGTTATTTACATTTTTATATACACATCAACGAATTACAGTAACCGCTCAATTCAAATACACAATTAAAAACGAAAAAATGCGAACAATTCTATTTTTTTTACTTGTTTTTCGAGCTTCCTGTTGCCACTCCTCTCACTACAAAAGTATATACAAAGTATAAAAAACAGAATGAGTGGCTTATCGATAAATGCATATGCAACAGCACTGTTCTCACGTTTCCGTCACTTAATTACTTCACAAATTCAAGTGTTCACTTTCAAAACATTATCTCGGAACCTCACTCGTCAAGGAAATTCGTAAGACTAAATAATCCATCGGGCAAAAATTCAGAACAGTTCACTTGCAGGCAGTTTTCTCGTATTTACTTCAAATAAGAAAGCCGACAATTTAAAAGACCCTATATTGTAAATCATCAAAATGAGCAATGGCAGATTTGTTGCGATTTCCGGAATGCCCTTATCTTCAAACGATATTTCCGTCAGTTGGTCAGGCGCTTCTTGTCCAGTTTGGGACCTAGGGCAATAAAACCCTAACATACAATCCGTCAGTTGGTCATAAAAATAAATCGCTTTTCTCAAGACATGCCGTCAAAGACTTGGTTGAGCCCTACAATGCATTTAAAGGATTCGAAAATGAGATAATCATCTCGTAGCATTCAAGTGCGAGCACCACATGCATTTTTTGGGGGGAACCACTTTAAAGCCGTAAAATAAAGTGATAAAGTATCGGTATGTGTGCTGGGCCACCTATCTATTCAGAGGAAGAATTTAATCTTTTGGTACCTTGGATCTTTGAAACAATTTGTTTTCACTTTTAGTTAAATATAAACTTTTACTACACAAATAAAATTTGTTCGAAGTTTCTTGATAAACTTTTCATACATTTACGTGTTAGAAAACTTTCAAATTCGTTATTTTCAAAATCTAATTTTGTGTTGCCCCTTGACCCTTCATTTATTACCCATTTCGGGGAATATATCGAAGCTCTCATTATGCGCGCTGCCCCCTCTGTGCTTCTCTCTCTCTCTCTCTCTCTCTCTGTATATATATATATATTAATGGAAGGGAGGCTGCTGACTGCGTAGTTTATACCAAGGGCGCCCCCCACCCCTCCCTGTCCATTTTTTTACAAAAAAATGTCCAAAACTATCATTTAAACAATTTTAAATGAATCTATTCAATAACGCGCTGGAAAAAGTCATAAACCTTTCTAAAAAAACCTTCGTAAAATTTTTTTTATGTTTATGGATATGGATACTGAGGCATGTGTGTGTGGAGATGTACTACGGAAATGACTGCGGTAGTTGTTTTGTTTTAATTAAATGGTTTGCAGTAATTTGTCAATGTCGCCGAAGGGTCGCCCAACTATCTTGAGTACATGCAGAGTGTGTTGACAATGTACGAAAACCTTCATGTACAATAATTTTTTATTTGTTTTCATACACACTGTAAAAAAAATCCCGTAAAATTTACGGTTTTAAACTGGCAGCTGGGTTGATTGTGCATAACCGTAAAAATTACGAAGTTAATCCGTAGAAACAACGGTTTTTTACCATACGAGAACAAGTTTTTCCCGTAAAAGTTACGAATTAAAACCGTATTCACAACGGTTTTTTCCCATATGAGATCCAGTTTTTCCCGTAAAAGTTACGAAGTAAAACCGTATTCTCGACGGTTTTTTCCCATATGAGATCAAGTTTCCCCCGTTAAAATTACGAAGTAAAACCGTATTCTCGACGGTTTTCCCCATATGAGATCAAGTTTCCCCCGTAAAAGTTACTAAGTAAAACCGTATTTTGCCATATGATATCACATTTTTTCCGTAAAAGTTATGAAGTAAATTTGTAGTCGCAACTGTTTTTTACCATGGGATCTAGTTTTCTCTGTATGTTTCAGTTTTCACTTGTTTACATAAAAGTATTTAATCGGTGAAAGTTACAACCAGTTACCATAAAAAATACAGTATAATTTCGCAATCAGAACTATTTTTAACTAGTCAAGAACAAGTTTACTGTAGTTTTTAGTTTATAACTGTTTACAAAACCATATGGAATTGAAGTTACAACCAGTTACCATAAAAAATATGCTGCAATTATGCAGTGAATATGGTTTTACCACAAAATAATGCAATTACACTAAATACTATAAGGTTTACAAATTGTGTAAAAATGTAAATATCAGCTATACAGTTGAAACAGTTTTGCGCACAAAATAATAGGTTTTCTCCGAAATTTAGATTCGAAGTGTGGATAAAATGGTAAAGTCATCTTTTAAAATAGTATAGAACTATTGCAGAGCAAATAAATAAAAGAAAATTCTGTGACGTACACAGTAACTTTTATTCATAATAATGTCAATATACAGTGAAATCTGTGTGTAACGATACTGTCTATAACAATATTTTATTTAGGTCCCTACAGAATGGTTATAGACAGGTTTCACTTGTATAATGTTTATTACTTTTGTTATTTCAATAATGTTCAAACATTTAAATTAAATAGTCTAACTAAATTATGCTAGAATATTATTCAATTATACAGAATAATAAAAATTAAAGTAAATCATTTCAATATGCATGTTGAGGACACTTATTAAGTAACAAACTATATAAACGTGTAGAAAAAAGTCTGTATAAATGAAAAAATAAATATTGTTGTCTTCTTATAATGTCAACAGTGATAAATTTTCAAAATATAGAACTCTGGAGCTTTTCATTTAAGAAACCTTGATAACTTTTATTAAATAGCAAAACACCTTTAAATATGGTTACATTATACACTGCTGTGCTGAACACGATAATTACATAATGTTTTGTGAGGTACATTTGTTTATTGCATATAATTTAAGTAATACAAAATGAGCAGGCAAAAATATACAATAAACAGAAATACAAATATAATCAGGGTTCATTGATTTAAATTTTTTTAAATCAAACCACGATTACAATATAATAACTTTGATGCAATTAACAGAATCAAGATACCTAATATTTTCATATCTATTCAATGAAATGTTCAACACCATTCAAAGTCCATAAGTTTATTTTATAAGGTCAAAACTTTTTGATTCATGGATTTCTTTTTTTGGAGGCTTTGGATCCTTTATCAGGATTCATCCTTAGAAAACACCTGTAAAATACAAATTGGACAGAGAAAAAATCTTTAGTGATTTTGCTTTTTTCAAATTTTAACAAGTTTATTTAACCTTTAACTGCTGTCATGGGTCTCACAGACTCCGAGTAACAGGTCGTTTCCACCTCTCAAAGTGAATATTGGTCAATGTCCTATTCAGTACCTTCCTACTACGTCCAAGAGAAGCCACATTCCAACACTGGTTTGGCTGTCCCAACTATTTCCTATTTCACACTATTTGCATTTCCCGCACGGTCTCCTAGACCCTTCACAGCATTTGCGTTACTGTTCTTGCTGAATGAAATAGTCTAAGTTTGAGTATGGAATTTCAGCTGAGTCTAATGGTAACAAACTTTAATAAGAAACTACCTCTGTATCTAGCACAAAAAGAAATTCAGGATATTGTTGATAATTGGTCGGAAATAGAGTACTGGGACAGTGAAATTTCGGATACTATTGAAAGCAAACATGATTCGGAAATTTATGCAGATGAAGACATTTCAAGTGCGTCTTCACAAGAATATTTCTACGGAAAAAATAACTTAAAATGGGATGCGGGGGGGGGAACTAATCGTGCCATTAGAACACCAAACCACAACATAGTTTTAGTTTCCAGGGTTGAAATGTCCTGCAAAATTAGTTCTGAAAGCTGAGCCTGAAGAGACATGGAATCTACTTGTATAGTAATATAAAATATATTTCATGTTAAGAATTGAATTATCTAAATTTAAAATGTATAAATAATAATTATCTAAAGAATCTTTCATTAATATATATTCATTAACTTTATACACACTTTAGTGAGCGAGGTCTGAGAGACCCCTCCACACTAGTTACGAGACGGTTTGTGACACAGCAGTTAAGGGTTAAAGCTAATTTAAAAAATACAATCAAACACTATAGCACCCAACCCTTTTTTTATAAATGTGAGAAATTAACTGCGACAAATCAGTTAAAGTAATGTTCTCGCATGTACTTAAACTGCAATTTACAATTGTGCCTTCAATTCTTCACATTTCTTTGACAAATTTATGATCTTGAAAAACATGAATTGTACAGGGTGTCCTAAAAGTTCCTGTACTGACGATTCGTGAATTTACTATACAAAATCAACAAATTTTAAAACAAATATTTTTATGTTAATGGTGAAAAGCACTTATAAACGAACAAAATTTGGACTTACATTTATAGTAAATGTTTAAAATTTCTGCAATTTTCTTGGGAGGCAAAGCTGAAGTAGTTTACACATATTTTTAGAAACACCTTTCAAAATGCTGGGAGTGACTTCTTGTATCCTTTGTATAATGGCAATTTTCAGATCACCTATTGTTTGGTGATTATCTTCATAAACTTTGTTCTTTAAATATCCCCACAGAAAAAAAGTCAGGAATGTGCAGATCACGGAACGAGGTTGCCAAAGGTTTCTTGAGATGAGTCGATCGCCCAAAAAATCTTGAAGCATGCCCATGGTGTCATAACTTGTATGGCAGGTTACAACGTCTTGTTGGAACCAAGAGTCTTGTTCAGGCACTTCTAATATTCCAAAAAATTGTTGAATAAGTTGATATACTGTAACTGGGTCATTCTGAAATTAAGTGGAAATTTGAGTCACATGTATTTTTTTTTTTTATGAATTTCATGTGTCAATTGATTTTTATACAACAGTAATAGATCTTAATTGAGGTATATTTTCATCAGATATCTTCAAGTGAATAAATATTCGCACATTTATACTTAAAAAAGAGAATTAAACAAGGAAAATATCACCTCCATGGCTGTCCCTAACCCTATATTTCTAGGTTAAGAAATATATTTGAAACTTAAAAAGTATAAAAATTCCTTTATTTAATAGCTGTATTTAATATTAATAGTTTCATTGATAATAGTTTTCATTTCATTGCACCAGAAATTATTAAATTTTTTTATTAAATTTAATGTTGAAAAATCAGTAAATTATTTTGTCCCTACTATTTTTGTCGGCTCTGCATAAAAACTAAATAACCTTTAAAAAAGTCTACTAGAAGGCAGTACATGTCTGAAAGTGTAATTAAAAGAAGCTCTAATGAGCCATCTTTACTGTAAGATATCTTGGACTCAATAGTAAGTATTACTTTGTCTGTTTCTTATATTTGTACTAAGAAAACTTGTGAGTTCTTTTAACAATGTCACTACCATGGCATTTTTTAACTTAATATATTTTCATTTATTGCTGAACTTATTTCAACAGATAGTTAGAAAATGTACAAAATAATCTGGAAATCAAAGCATGTGGCTGGGATTGGTTTAGGTTAGGCATAAATGTGGTCCAACCATTGAAATTTCACCTCCATGGCTAAGTTCCAACATGGAGGTGACAGTCATCCATGGAGGTGAACAAATATTTCTTATGAGGAATTTGTACAATGATATGGTAAAATAGTGATTATAAATGGTTATTTATTAAAGTAAGAACAATCTTGGGTAAACAAATAAGCAGTCCAATTGTCTTTTCTCTAACCAGTACTGACTTGAACCCGTAGAATAAAGCATACCAGCTTTATTTGATTTACAATGTTTGAACACGTGTAACTTTGGGTCTGATTATGTATGCTGATAAATTCTTTCAATTTTTCTTTAAAAATATGGCATTGAGTTGAGAGATAATTTAAGTACTATCCTCATGACTGAAATTCTCTTTGTTGTTTCTGACATGGTACCAGTTGGTATCATGTCAATCTGGCCTAGTTGGTACCATGTCTAAGAAATCTGATATAATCAAATTAATGAAGTCTGGAAGGAGTCTTAGCAAAAAAGAAATAGAATTAAAAATGATCCAGAACTGTATGATGAATTTAAAAGGAAAGAGCAGGAGCAATATATTTTTTTTCTTTATTTCCAATGGCAAGGCAGTACAATTGCGAAGACAAATACAAATACAATACAATACAATACAATACAATACAAGGTACAGAGTTGACCGAGGTCATTTCAGCCTTATACGAGGCCGAACTGATGGTCACTTGTGAAGGGGCACCCAGTGGGTGGACCATCATTGTCCCTAACAAAGGACAGCAGAATTTACATCCATGCCCTAACCCCGGATTCGAACCAGGAACCTTCCGATCCAGATGCCAACACCTTGACCACTAGACCGGTTGGTCGGCGCAGGAGCAATATAATAGGACAAATAAAAGGTATTTCAGTACTTGCCGACATAAAAGAGGGCTCAGCAAAAAAATGGGTTGAAAAGACAAGAAAATCTTGTTTGAATATAAAATAAATTAATATTCCACCAAACAGAGTGAAGTAGTTAACCCAGATGAAGCTGTTGGGTATTGCAACCTGATGTAAGAAACATGTGCATGTGAAAAGCATGAAAATGTTGCTAACTTTTGACAAATTAAAAAGCCTTAAAGTTCTTAGTTACAATGATTTAGATCAGATGGTTAAATCTCTGCTGTCAGGATGTAGTAAAAAGTGAAGAAGAATGTCTGGAAAGAAGTGCATTAACAAACACGTAGAGACAAATTATTTTGAAATTGTGATTACATGTGTTGAGCAATGGAAGAGGGAAGAAGTTTACAGTTAAATAAATATAAAAAAAAGTTAGCTAAGAAAGTGGTTAAATCAAAAGTTGAAATAGAAGTCAAATCGCAAGTTAATAAATTTAATGATATGCTTCCTTACTTCATGAAGCATGTTTGCAATATAGTCCCAATTTTCAACCTAAAGATAACCTTGGAACAGATGAGATACCGATACATGTTGATTTTGGGAGATACAACGTGTGCATTTCAGAGATTCACATGACCAAATCACATTACATAGATAAATTGAAAATAGTGACAAACTTAATGTTCTGCCATTCTACTCATTGTCTGAATCTTTGCGACCCGACTCAAATGCATTTAATGAATATATAATTGTCAAAGTATTTGGTAGAAAGAGTGTTTGCTATAATATGTGGCAAATGTCACTGAATGTTTTGAAGTTTCTTACCAGATCCGCTTCATGTCGACATGACATGACACTAAAAACAAATTTGTTTCCTATGAAGAATGTGAAGCAACAGTTCAAGATGAGGCTATGGCTATTTTAAAACAACTGACAATGAATACTTATGAATAGTACATTTTTGATTAAATACCTGAAGATATTACATTGTGTTAGATGAAACTGAAACATCTCGTCATCTCCACGTTTTAAGAAAATAAAAAATTGGCTTTAATTTGCTTAAAATATTTTCTTGACCTGTTTCAGTTGCACAACTTTATCGCACTAACATGACATAAATACATAAAATAAATTCTAAAACTTTAATTTTATTTTTGAAAAAAGTTTTGACTGTCAAATTTCTATTTTATTTCAGAATGATCCATATTTACTCGGTATTGCATTCACTTGGATATTTATGTCGCTAAAATTCTTTGCATTCAAAATAAGTTTAAAACAGCGCAATTCTCTGAATGCGTGATAAATTCATCTTGCAATGAAGAACAAAATGACGTGGAACTTTATTATCGCACAACTTGAGTGCAAAGAAAATGAAACGATAAAAATTAGAGCCGATAAAATTTAATAATTAAAAAAACCACGGGCAATAATTATTACTTTTACGGACTTTACGCAAGTTGGACTTTACGCAAGTCCAACTTGATTGGCTAAATCGGATCACATGACCTAGATACGTATGTCATCAAGGTTTATAGTTGTTGGCGATTTATCTCTTCCTTTCTGCTTTCTTCTTTTATTTTCAGATCCATGGCTATGGGTAGGTAGAGGTGGGAGCCGAAAATTGTATCCTTTTATTATATAAGTTAATAATTATATAAGTTAGTGTTTTATGTATGCTTTTTGTTACATCAGAATGGTCCTAAGCCAGCGGTGGATACAATAGACTTCTAATATAAGTAGACTGAGCATCGCTATCAGGGACGTGCCAACGTTTTGAATAAAGGGGGGGGCGAGCATAAGCGTAACTAGGGTTGTTGAATCGGGGGGGGGGGAATACCCTTGTAAAAAGTTGGAAGAATAAATTAATTATATTAATATTAATTAATTATTAATAATAAATTATAAACAATTAATTAATTTATATAAAAAGATATTCATCAATTAACACTTGATTTTTAAAAAATCATATTTTTTTTCTGTATACAATATTTACTAAATGACTTTATGATGATTTTTAAAACTTACAATACATTTAAATTAGAAATTAAAACGTCGATTTTTTCGTAAACGTTTCGATTTTTCTGAACTTTTTAGATTTATATTTGATTTGCTGGAATCACAAGGGTAAAAATTATCTCGATTTTGACTCTGCCGCCTATGAATGCTTATAATTTTTTTAAACGGTATCTAAATTTAAAAATTCGGTTTCATTGAAGCACAGTAGGCAATATTTTTAAAAACCAATGAAATAAGATTACCATTAATTTTAAAAAGTTAAAAACTAATAACAATAATTAAAATATAAAATGTATTTGAAATTTTTTTTAAAAAGCACAATTGACAACGTTAAAAAAATTCCATTTTTAATCGAAACATTTTCCTCTGACCTTTTACTCTGCATAATCTCGTATGAGTTCTGTAAAACACGATTTATTACAAAACTCATTTTCGATAGTTATAGTCAATCTACTTAGTCTATGTAGAGTTATTGTGGATCTGAAATAATTTGTGATGATTTTTAATTTGGAAAAACTTTTTTCACCACTTGCAACTTACATAGGCAAAGTTTTAAAATTCTGAGTGCAATATTAATTTAAATATGATAGATAATAATAAACCCCTGCAGAAAATTATATTGAAAATTCCCCGTTTTTTCGAGAATGGGGAAATGAGTAAATTTTCTATTACTTAAATTTTAAGGGTCATATGTCGGTAGTTGGTAATTATTAGTTAATGTCGTACTTGAGCAACACAACGGGCTATTGACGACGATCCGATATTAATCCCATAAGGAGAAGATCCAAGGACAACACCTCGTAATTTTGAACCACGGTCAGATGACGAAGCAACACCTGAGTTGGAACCCCACTCTCCAAACTTCCACACCAACCCAACGTAAGGACGACAGATTTAAGGTGCACCAGCCGCCTCTACGCCATACGCTTACAAACATCCATGCCTGACCCGGATTCGAACTAGGAACCTTCCGTATATATATATATATATATATATATATATATATATATATATATATATATATATATATATATATATATATATATATATATATATATATATATATATGTACATTTAAGGGCGGGCTGCCAACTGTGTACTTCATAAAAACAGCGCCCACCCCGTCCATTTTTTTGTGTCCAAAACTATCATTTAAACAATTTTAAATAAATCCATTCAACAACGCGCTGGAGAAAAGTCATAAACCTTTCTGATAAAACCTTTGTAAGAAGTTTTTTTATGTTTGTGAATATTAAGGCATGTGTGTGTGGAGATGTACGTCGGAAATGACTGCGGTAATTGTTTTATTTTAATTAAATGATCTGCAGTAATTTGTCAATGTCGTCGAAGGGTCGACCAACTTTCTTGAGTACATGCAGAGTGATGACAATGTACGAAAACCTTCATGTCCTATAATTTTTTATTTGTTTTCATACATTATATTTTTTAACACTAATTTTTGCGCCCCACCCACGAAATCGTCTGCCCAGAGCAAATGCCAAGTTTGCGCTCCTCTATATCCGAGCCTGCAACTATTGACAGGAAAATGAAACTAGAATCCTAATTTGCATTTAACGGTACTTTTTAATGTTACTTTTGAAGTTAAAATCTTAATGTTCCTTGCAAGTGTGTGTGTGTAGGGGACTAAATATGGCTTTCGCCCCTTCTCCTCCAGTGACAGAAGGGACAAAATACTAAAGCCCGCCCCCCGTTTGCACGTGCCTGTCTGCCGTCCTCTAGATCACGACCTGCATCTATTGACAGGGAATGAAATTAGTCCACATTTGCTTTAACGGTACTTTTTAATGTTACTTTTGAAGTTTAAATGTTAATAATGTTCCCTGATAGTGTGTGTGTGGAGGGGCGAAATATGGCTTTCGCCCCTTGTCCTCAGTGACAGGAGGGACCAAATACCCCCTGCCCCCCTGTTGGCAAGTGCCTGTTTGCCCTCCTCCTGATCGGGGCCTGCATCCATTGACAGGAAATGAAATTAGTTCAAATTTTTTTCAACGGTACTGTTTAATGTTACTTTTGAAGTTAAAATGTTTATAATGTTACTTGATAGTGTGTGTAGGGGACTAAATATGGCTTTCGCCCCTTCTCCTCAGTGACAGGAGGGACTAAATACCCTTCTTCCCCCCTGTTGGTACGTACCTGTTTGCCGTCCTCTAGATCACGCCCTGCATGTATTGACAAGAAATTAGTCCACATTTGCTTTAACGGTACTTTTTAATGTTACTTTTGAATTTAAAATGTTAATAATGTTCCCTGATAGTGTGTGTGGAGGGGCGAAATATGGCTTTCGCTCCTTCTCCTCAGTGACAGGAGGGACAAAATACCCCCCTCCCCTGTTGGTACGTGCCTGTTTGCCCTCTTCCTGATCTGGGCCTACATCAATTGACAGGAAATGAAATTAGTCCAAATTTCCTTTAACGGTATTTTTGAATGTTATTTTTGAAGTTAAAATGTTAATAATGTTCCCTGATATTGTGGGTATGGAGGGGCGAAATATGGCTTTCGCCCCTCCTCCTCAGTGATAGGAGGGGCCAAAAACCCCCCGGCCCCCCCTGTTGGCACGTGCCTGATCGCTATTGAGAAGAACTTCGCAAAGCGTCCGCAACATGTTGTCAGTAGTCACGTGACTGCTCCACGAAAATTCAGCTTGGATGCTTGATTTGGCCTTTTATCGCCTCTCTTGGCGACATTTTCTTTTAAAAGTTAGCGATTCGATGAGTATAATACTGAGTATTTCTGGAATTTGAGTTACATTAAAAAAATTTTGGGCAATGCAAATGAATATTTACTTTTTCACTTCTGAATATATTTGAATTCGTATCACTTTTTAATGCTTTTAGTTTTATTATAGAATTAAGTTTTAATTGGGATTAAGGTTAGCCAGTATACTTAAGATAAATAAATTTCCGTCAATAGATTAATTTCATGTTTTATATATAGTTTTTCAACTGTATTAGGTGTGGAGAAATTATCTAATTTCATTTCAGAAAATATTTCAAACTTTTGGAAAAAATTATTGAGGTTAGCATGAGTTGGAATTAATTGAAAAATAAATACCCATATTTTGAAATAACTTACATTAATGTGCATGATATTGAATATGCATAATACTGAATGCTCCTTGAATTTGAGTTACATTTTACTATTGTTGGGCAATGCAAATTAATATTTACTATTACACTGCTGAATATGTTTTGAATTCATATTAATTTTTAATGTTTTTAGTTATTTGAGCGTTTTTATAATTAACTGAATTTTTCAATGGGATTAAGGTTAACCAACACATTTACGAACAAAACAGTACGCTTGAAATAAATAAATTGCAGTCAATAGATTGCTCTCAGGTCATGAGTTCAGATTAAAATTTGGTATAAGCATGAATAAATATTTTACTGATGCATAAAATAAAAATACTGAAAACAGATTAAAAGATTCCCTGTTCATATGACGTTTGGATAACCATTAAAGCTTTCATTGATATTATGGATTCTTAATTGCTTACGTTTCCATAAGCACAAATTTATTCAATGAGTTTCGCATAAAAATATTAACGAAAAAAGTTATACATATAGTCTTTAAGATTGAATGAAACTATTTTAAACCATACCCTTGATGTTAGCTATTTTGCAATTTTAGATTTCTGGTTCAAAAACTAATTAAGTTGCAAGACAATTTTTATGCTTTTAAGCATGTACAAAAGTTTGGTAAAGATTTTTATACAGAATTTTTATTACTTATTGTGTGTGAAATCAATATTTTATAAATACAAAAGATAAATAAGAAAGAGTAAACGAATGAAATTTATTGACACATTCATCACATTTTAAATGAATTAAAAGACAGAAACAAAATTCTTCGATTAATTAATTTAAACGATTTTCTTCTTTCGTTATCTTGCGAAAACTAATAAATGGAACAAAATAAAAATTTTAAATACATAAGAACTGAATAAATGAATTTTCAGCAGGTGCACATCTTCACAAGTTCTTATTACAAGTAAATATAAATTGTTTTACTTATAGTTCTAAAACAATCATAAATACAAATTCACAATTATAATACGGCTTAGAAAATGCTTTAATCCTATTTCTAACAAATTGAATTTATTTAATATATAATTAGAAGTTTCAAACGTTATATTTTATTTTAAATATTATTCTTATGTAATTACAGTTTGCACAGATGGGTGGATACGAAACAATTTTTCTCAGCAAGAAAAATAATTTATGTGATGTACTTAAATTGATGTTACCAAATTCATAACATTTTTATGGTGAGACACGAAAGAATATATTACTCTTAGTTGCCAAAACATAATCGCCAAGAAAGAGAACGATTTCGCACAAGTTTTTACATTTCGGTTAACTATTTTTAATATTTTAAGACAGCATAAATTTCAATTTACAATTAGAAACACACTCCACCCGTTATTTTGTTTCAAACATTATTTTAGATACATACTGATTGCAAATGTATGAAATCTTTTCATAGAACGGGAAATGTCCGCAGGTTGTATTTATTAATTTCTAAGTTAGAATATCCATTTTTATCATACTACAGGGTGTCCTAAAAGTTCCTGTGCTGACGATTCGTGAATTTATTATACAAAATCAAAAGACTTTAAAACAATTATTTTTATGCTAATGGTGAAAAGCACTTTTAACATAACGTAGGAAAAAAATATGAACTTACATTTGGTTATCGTTGACTGTACGATCCCTCTTGGCGACTTTTCAAACAAAATCGCCAAATTTAAGATGGCGTTGATGAATAAGCCTCAAACAGCGAAATTCTCTGAATGCGTGATAAATTCATTTTGCAATTAAAAACAAAATGACGTGGAACTTTATCATCGCACAACTTGAGTGCGAAGAAAATCAAATGATAAAAATTAAAGCGCCGATAAAAATATAAGCAGACGATAAAATTCAATAATTAAAAAAAAAAAACACGGGCAATATTTTTTTTTTTTTTAAGTTGAAGCACGGGAAGTTTTAGGTCAACCTGTAGAAAGTATTGGAAAATACAAATGTGAAATAAATGTTTTTCGCTCACTGTGAAATGTAATGTTTCCACCTTTAATAATTTGGAGTTACATTCATATATGCATAACTGTAGATCCATTTTAACTTGAGTATTCAATGCATTTGCTACTTGCTAAGGAAGAAGGAATGCGCAAACAATATGCGCGAAGAGAGAAGGAGTCACGTGACTGCTGATTTTGGTCATATGATCATGCGGACATAAAAAGGTTGCCATATAGCTCACTCTACTATTAAATCTCCTCTATGGTGGATGCGACACCATCATCCTAAAGCAAAGGGGACGGCAGAGGGGCGGAAAAATATCAGCTGGTAGTGAGTTCAGGAGTGGTTCTTAGATTATTTATGTAAAATCAACGGAAGCTTGGAAAAACATGAAAAGGGTATTAAAAATTAGGAAAAGTAAATTAGAATGAAAAGGAATTGGAATTTTTTAAAAATAATTTGGAGGATTTAAAAATTCTTCCGCCAGCTGGGTTCGAACTCGGGGTGTCATTCTCCGCGGTCGACGCTAATCTGAAGGTGGGTGACTTTAGCCATTAGACCATCGTTGCTTCACAAAAAGAAGCTCTTTAAAGTATAAGTACCCTTAATATAAGTTGGCAAGAAATACTACTAACAACAACCATACAACATATATATGAAGAGCAAATCAGAGTCAACTTGTCGGACACTTACGCTGTACGCTGAGGCGCTAGTGTATGTATTGTATTTCTACGAAACAACGCGCATATTCAAAATCAAATGGTTACTGCAACAATCAGATTGGCGAGATATCCAAGTGAAGCCAAGCCCGTGAAACTAGCCAATCAAGTTGGACTTGCGTAAAGTACTATCATGGGATTGAGCCGCTTCCATAATTATTTTCAAAGTTGGAGTACGGGAATTTTTAGGACACCCTGTAGTTTTTATAACGGAGATGACAAGATTGAGCACCACAAGGGAATGTTACTCCGTGAACATTTCGATGCAAACTCCAGAGGACAACATAGGGTTTGATTAATTTTGTTTAGAAATTACAGAGTTCACATTTAAACACAGGCATTACGGTAAGAATCTAATTTGGGTGACCTATACTGTACGGTCCATATAGATTTATCGCCAAATCTGGTAACCTGGCTCTACAAATTAGTTTTTTGGTAACCCTATATTTAAAAACCGTGATATCGTGCCAATTTTGATTTTTGTTGCCAAACATGCGAATATAACCAAATGTATTGAATTTTGGCTATATTTTATTTATGACAACCCTATCTCAGTCCCTTCACCCTTCACCACGGGGTTTTCAAATACCACCCACTCCTTTTCGACCGTTTTTTTCAAATGCCATTCCTTTTCGACCGTTCCCTTCGTTGGCAAGTGTGTTTTTTGGATCGCTCTATGTGATTTCCGTTACCATCGCTTTTAAACGTTCCTGCAGCATCGCTTTTCGACGCTCCATTTCTTTCGATTTTATTGCTGTGGGAATTACACCATCGTTAAATAAGTATGTCTGCATCTGCACTAATTGTAAATATATTTCGTCGTATATGAGTGGCGAAAAAAACAACTTATGGCTTTTGTGGATGCAAAAATGCGTGTTTACCCGCCCTTAACATGCGATGAGGCGAAGGGAGCAAATAATCATGACAACCGAAACAGCGGAGAAATCGTATGGAGCTAGCGGAAGTGATGGGCAAGTTAGTTTTCTTTACATTTTATTGTTTATTTGTGCAGTCCTCATTTTCATTTCCATATTTGCAAAGGTTCACAGTGTGGATTTTGCTTATACAGAATCAGAAAATTGGATGCAAAAGTTTTGTTTACTTGTTCCTATGTATGTTGTGTTGTTGACGCCATCTTGGATATGGACGTCATTGACGCAATCTTACATTTGGCGATGTTTTGGAAAAAGTCGCCAATGTGGACCGTACAGTAAACGATAACCTCTAATTTCTAAAAATTAACAAAAGGAGCATGAAAAGTAAATAAAAGCTCACCTGATAATTAGAGTTGAAACGGTACAGCTACACTCTACGTTTATGAGCGATGGCAACGGCTTTGGCGATTTTTTTGGCGCACTTGTAAAGTCGCCAAGGAAAAAATTATTTCCTAACTGTTTTTCTGTCACAATTTTTTTCCTTTTTACAACACACTTTTTAAACACATTTGAGAACGTTTTAAAAAATATATTGAAAATAAAAAGTCAAAAAAAGAAAAAAACGCATAAACAAAAATGTTTTTACAAAATAAGTTCTTTTTACAAAGGAAAACAAAAACTTCAATACACAATTTAGAACTTTTTGAACTATATATTTTTTAAAACGCTTTAAAAAATTAATATGCTTTAAGAGAAATTTTTTTTGACATATGGAAGCAATACTGGTTTTAACGGAATAGGATCAACTTAGAACCA
Source organism: Metellina segmentata (assembly GCA_947359465.1). Classification (NCBI taxonomy): domain Eukaryota; kingdom Metazoa; phylum Arthropoda; class Arachnida; order Araneae; family Tetragnathidae; genus Metellina; species Metellina segmentata. Next base: position 67,657,192 of record OX375875.1, on the reverse strand, counting down.
CTAATTTTTTATGTTGCTTTAAACTCCTCCCAATTCATGTCCCTAACTATTTCCAAAAATTTAGTAAAATAATCCTGTTTCAAATCATCACACGAATTTTTGAATAAATATGTGGCCAAATAAAAATGAAACGGGGTCTGCCTATTATGTGTAGGCAGCGTGCTTTTTACGTGCCTCCACATTGTCTCAATGGTATTTGTGTGGCATTTTGACACCGGATCAACGAACGTAAGAGAATGGTTTACGGTTAAATGAATGTAACCAGCATCCTCTACCCCCTTTTCCCCCATGTACCCTTTCCAGCAGTCGGAATGAACAGTGGTTCCAGGCTCAACCCATTCTGTCAAAACTTTAATGAGGGTATCTTTCGAACGATTGTGAACTGCAACCAAAAACATTTTCCCCGAGCCTCTTTCAATCCCCCCGAAAACCCATTGACCCTCAACTTTACGACCGCGATTGTATTTTCTTTTCCCAAATTTAGACTCGTCAATTTCTACAATTTTTCCGACCCCGCCTATTTTTTCTGATTGCAATTCAACGAAATCAGCGATAACCTCGTTAACAAATTGCTTCCAATCCGCTATGGTAGTTGGTGAAAACGAATACTCAACCCCAATATCAGTAGATTTTGTCCCCCTCACTATTTCATACGTCAAAAGAAAGATCTCCTCCAGCTTCAAATTACTACCCATAAACCATGAACCATATCTTATGGTTTTATGAGTAGTACATTTCTTATTACTGTCAGAAGTTCCAGTGCAAACCCAATCGTATCCATCTGAAATGGAACTTCTGACAGTGAATTTCATAGGAGCGTTGCATTTGGGGCACAATAATTCTGACTTAAGCAATCCTGATTCCTTTAGGAAATCCAACAGGAGTTGCTTATCCATACATAAACGAACACAAAACAAACGATTAGCCACTCCTTCAGTGCCAAACGTTTGCCTTCCAGCAGAAAAACTGAGCTGCGAATGTTGGGTAAGAATACCCTGAAACTTATCTATTATGCTAAATACAGTGGGCATGTTGAAAAAAGAAAAAGAATTGTAAAAGAAAAAAAGCAAGAAATAATACAACCTGTAACGGCAGAATTCTTCCAAAAAAAATAACGGAAAAGAAAATAGTTAAGAAACAAAACGCATAATTCTTTCATAAAAAAAAAGTATTGTAATAAAATAAAAATTCCACGAATTTCAAAATACAAATAAGTGGACCAATGGTATCACCGAAAACGATTTAAAAGGACCAATCCAATCAAAGGATATTTCAAAAACAAAATAACCAATGGGAGGAAAGAAGGAAGAAGAGGTTGCCATGTAAACCACAACAACCGCAACGAAAGATGGGTAGCCGTAATGTATCGCAGCTCGCTACTAGAAAAGCGCCAAAAAAATCGCCAAAGCCGTTGCCATCGCTCATAAACGTAGAGTGTAGCTGTACCGTTGAAACTATTTGAGCACTCGTCGATCAAAAATGGCGCCCAATAAACATACGACCTGGTTGCCAACGGATGAATAACGAAAAGCTTAAATAAAAGTCGAATCGCACTTTTATTTACACAATGTTCAAAATCATAAAATAATTGCTGAAAAATAAGAACAAGTGTAGAAAATAATCTTAAAATGATTTAAGAAAAGGCAAAGTTATCGTACGCAAAGCAATACCGTAATGACGAGAACTAGAATTTGAACTGACGGTTTTAAACCGTATATGACTGGAGTCAAAAACGGTAAAAAACCGTTTTGTCAACAAAACAGCTTTAAACCGTCAAATATACGGGAAAAGTCCGTAAAAAAACCGGATAATTTTTACAGTGCATTATACATTTTTTTTTACACTAATTTTGCGCCTCACCCACGAAATCGGCTGTCCAGAGCAAATGCCAAGTTTGCACTCCTCTAGATCTGGGCCTGCATCTATTGACAGGAAATGAAATTAGTCCAAATTTGCTTTAACTGTAATTTTTATTGTTACTTTTGAAGTTAAAATGTTGATAATGTTCCTTGATAGTGTGTGTGTGGAGGGGCGAAATCTGGCTTTCGCCCCTTCTTCTCAGTGACGGGAGGGACCAAATACCCTCTGCCCCCCCTGTTGGCAAATGCCTGTTTGCCCTCCTCCAGATCTGGACCTGCATCTATTGACAGGAAATAAAATCATAGTCGAAATTTGCTTTAACGGTACTTTTTAGTATTAATGTTGAAGATGAAATGTTAATAATGTTCCCTGATAGTGTGTGTTTGGAGGGGCGAAATATGGCTTTAGCCCCTGCTCCTCAGTGACGGGAGGGACCAAATGCCCTCTGCCCCCCCCCCTGTTGGCAAATGCCTGTTTGCCCTCCTCCAGATCTGGGCCTGCATCTATTGACAGGAAATAAAATTAGTTCAAATTTGATTCAACGGTGCTGTTTAATGTTACTTTTGAAGTTAAAATGTTAATAATGTTCCTTGATAGTGTGGAGGGGCTAAATATGGCTTTCGCCCCTTCTCCTCAGTGACAGGAGGGACCAAATACCCTTTGCCCTCCTCTAGATCTGGGTCTGCATCTATTGACAGGAAATGAAATCATAGTCGAAATTTGCTTTAACGGTACTTTTTAGTATTAATGTTGAAGATGAAATGTTAATAATGTTCCCTGATAGTGTGTGTTTGGAGGGGCGAAATATGGCTTTAGCCCCTGCTCCTCAGTGACGGGAGGGACCAAATACCCTCTGCCCCCCCCCCTGTTGGCAAATGCCTGTTTGCCCTCCTCCAGATCTGGGCCTGCATCTATTGACAGGAAATAAAATTAGTTCAAATTTGATTCAACGGTGCTGTTTAATGTTACTTTTGAAGTTAAAATGTTAATAATGTTCCTTGATAGTGTGGAGGGGCTAAATATGGCTTTCGCCCCTTCTCCTCAGTGACAGGAGGGACCAAATACCCTTTGCCCTCCTCTAGATCTGGGTCTGCATCTATTGACAGGAAATGAAATCATAGTCGAAATTTGCTTTAACGGTACTTTTTAGTATTAATGTTGAAGATAAAATGTTAATAATGTTCCCTGATAGTGTGTGTATGGAGGGGCGAAATATGGCTTTCGCCCCTTCTTCTCAGTGACGGGAGGGACCAAATACCCTCTGCCCCCCCTGTTGGCAAATGCCTGTTTGCCCTCCTCCAGATCTGGACCTGCATCTATTGACAGGATATAAAATTAGTCCAAATTTGATTCAACGGTGCTGTTTAATGTTACTTTTGAAGTTAAAATGTTAATAATGTTCCTTGATAGTGTGGAGGGGATAAATATGGCTTTCGCCCCTTCTCCTCAGTGACAGGAGGGACCAAATACCCTTTGCCCTCCTGTTGACAAGTGCCTGTTTACCCTCCTCTAGATCTGGGTCTGCATCTATTGACAGGAAATGAAATCATAGTCGAAATTTGCTTTAACGGTACTTTTTAGTATTAATGTTGAAGATGAAATGTTAATAATGTTCCCTGATAGTGTGTGTTTGGAGGGGCGAAATATGGCTTTAGCCCCTGCTCCTCAGTGACGGGAGGGACCAAATGCCCTCTGCCCCCCCCCCCCTGTTGGCAAATGCCTGTTTGCCCTCCTCCAGATCTGGGCCTGCATCTATTGACAGGAAATAAAATTAGTTCAAATTTGATTCAACGGTGCTGTTTAATGTTACTTTTGAAGTTAAAATGTTAATAATGTTCCTTGATAGTGTGGAGGGGCTAAATATGGCTTTCGCCCCTTCTCCTCAGTGACAGGAGGGACCAAATACCCTTTGCCCTCCTCTAGATCTGGGTCTGCATCTATTGACAGGAAATGAAATCATAGTCGAAATTTGCTTTAACGGTACTTTTTAGTATTAATGTTGAAGATAAAATGTTAATAATGTTCCCTGATAGTGTGTGTATGGAGGGGCGAAATATGGCTTTCGCCCCTTCTTCTCAGTGACGGGAGGGACCAAATACCCTCTGCCCCCCCTGTTGGCAAATGCCTGTTTGCCCTCCTCCAGATCTGGACCTGCATCTATTGACAGGAAATAAAATTAGTCCAAATTTGATTCAACGGTGCTGTTTAATGTTACTTTTGAAGTTAAAATGTTAATAATGTTCCTTGATAGTGTGGAGGGGATAAATATGGCTTTCGCCCCTTCTCCTCAGTGACAGGAGGGACCAAATACCCTTTGCCCTCCTGTTGACAAGTGCCTGTTTACCCTCCTCTAGATCTGGGTCTGCATCTATTGACAGGAAATGAAATCATAGTCGACATTTGCTTTAACGGTACTTTTTAGTATTAATGTTGAAGATAAAATGTTAATAATGTTCCCTGATAGTGTGTGTATGGAGGGGCGAAATATGGCTTTCGCCCCTTCTTCTCAGTGACGGGAGGGACCAAATACCCTCTGCCCCCCCTGTTGGCAAATGCCTGTTTGCCCTCCTCCAGATCTGGACCTGCATCTATTGACAGGAAATAAAATTAGTCCAAATTTGATTCAACGGTGCTGTTTAATGTTACTTTTGAAGTTAAAATGTTAATAATGTTCCTTGATAGTGTGGAGGGGATAAATATGGCTTTCGCCCCTTCTCCTCAGTGACAGGAGGGACCAAATACCCTTTGCCCTCCTGTTGACAAGTGCCTGTTTACCCTCCTCTAGATCTGGGTCTGCATCTATTGACAGGAAATGAAATCATAGTCGAAATTTGCTTTAACGGTACTTTTTAGTATTAATGTTGAAGATAAAATGTTAATAATGTTCCCTGATAGTGTGTGTATGGAGGGGCGAAATATGGCTTTCACCCCTTCTTCTCAGTGACGGGAGGGACCAAATACCCTCTGCCCCCCCTGTTGGCAAATGCCTGTTTGCCCTCCTCCAGATCTGGACCTGCATCTATTGACAGGAAATAAAATTAGTCCAAATTTGATTCAACGGTGCTGTTTAATGTTACTTTTGAAGTTAAAATGTTAATAATGTTCCTTGATAGTGTGGAGGGGCTAAATATGGCTTTCGCCCCTTCTCCTCAGTGACAGGAGGGGCCAAAACCCCCCCGTCCCCCCTTGTTGGCACGTGCCTGGGCTCATGCAAGCAAAATTTCGGAAGATCAGGAGGTCAGTATTAATAATATACTAGCCAACTTTTATGGATTATCTGTAATTTTTACGGATTTCCACTAAATTTTACGGATGTAGACTAATGATTTGCAATCCTGACACAAGTTTAAATCGTGTAACACAGTTTGAATGTGATGTGTAGGTACTCATAAAGGGAATATGTTTATTTACAGTGGATATATTCAGTTTGGTATTAAAAAAATACTGCTTTGCAAGGTTTCTGCAGTTGATAAAAATGTGAACTTTTACCTATGCATTTTGAAATACGTATATATATTGTGACGTCTTAGGGATGGAAGCGTCATCTACTACATAAGAATGTTCGCAATGGTCTTGATTAATATGTGTTTATTTAAAGTTAAGGAATAACCTTGACGGAATTTGGTAGGTGGCGTTTTACAGACTGGTAGAGTCTCTACCGAAATAGTAAATTGTCCTTTTGGCAAAACTCCGATTTGGATTATCCGACTCGGGTGAGCCCTTCTCCAGACGTTACTCTGTTGAGTAAATGTTTTCTAGCTCAGATGAGCTTCTCCAAAAGTTCTCGCACGCGTGTACGAAGTCAGCAAAACGGCAGCTCAGGGTCGAGCTTTTCTCCCGTCTAATAGACAAAATCCCTGTTTGGGGAATCCGTTCGATAGGTAGTGCAATGCAGCACAGTAGCAGCTCAGGCTTGAGCTTTTTTCGCGTCCTATAGCCGTAATCCCAGTTTGGGCAATCCGTTCTGAGTCCACGAACAGCTGTCGCGACTCGGCACTTTTCCAGAGAGACGGGGTATCGGACCAAAAAAAACCGAGAACGGTTTAACTTCAGCCGGATCAGTTTGATTCCTCGGTCTTCTCCTCTCTTCTTCCAAAAACCTCCCTCGACTCCGAAAGTTCCAGGGGGTTGTTGGCCCCCCTCTCTTTCATTCGACACACTTGTCGTCTCGCTGTTGGCTGTTCAAAATCGGTTGATTTTTCTCTTTCGCCTGTAGCTTCATTAGCGGACGGCGGCCCGAACAAAAAGCATCCGCGGTTTCTTGTGATGATGTGGAAGCAGCGGAAATGAACTACTGCCCCGGTGTCTCGTCGGCATCGCGACAAAGATCCTTCGCTCCGTTTCGGTCTTCAATCCCTCGAACCAACGCCAGCTTGTTAACTCTCGCGGTCTAGCGGTCTGAGTTCATACGCGGCGTGACCTCTCAGCGTTTGGCTTGACCTCTTGGCAGTTTCTCCGCCGAATGCTTGTTTTTTTCTTCCCTCGCCACAGACTTCGTCACAATATACAGTGCGTATCGAAATGATAGGTCTACTAGTAAAATCGAAAGTTATGTTGGTAAAAAAAGTTTTACTGTGTACAAAGTACTATTTTATAAACTACGTTAGTTCATAAAATGAAAAAATTATGCATAAATAATATACAAATCATAGGAATTATACGGAAGATAAAAATTATGTGAAACAGCTGTTTCAAAAAGATAGGTCCACTGAACCAAACATCGAATTAGTCTTCAACTAATACGAAATTTTAACACCGTTTTTCAGAATGAGCTCATAAATTCTATTCGGCATAGTTTCTAAAAGTTTTTGTAAAGAGTTTGTCTCGATTTTTGCCCAATCGGAGGAAATAGCGTTTTTTAAGTCTGTAGTACAGTTGTACAGCCTTCCGCCTGCATACACTGCTCTTGTGAGTATGGCCCATATGTTTTCAACCTGATTCAGGTCGAGGCTGCAAGGTGACCAATCGATAATATGTACATCATTATGCAGAAACCATTCAAAAGTGGACTTTGCAGTATGCACAGGAGCATTGCCCTGTTGGAACATAAAGAACGGGCATCCAATGTGCTCTGATTGTGGAAGAAAATATTGTTCAAGCAGCTGTTGGTAGGCTGCAGCATTCAAACGATTGTCTACAAATGCTATATCAGTTTTTCCTGCACGTCCAAATCTGGCCCATACCATAATGGAACCACCTCCAACTTGCCTCTTCGAGAATATCTCTCTATCGGTACGCAGATCGTGCCAGTAATACTGCCAGCCATCTGGACCATCCAGGTTGAATTTTTTTCATCACTGAATGTCACTCGATGTCAGTCTTCTTTCCAGGACATCACTTCCTGTGCAAATTTCAATCACTTTTTTTTGTGCTCTTTAGTTAATTTCGGAGACGCTTTCCTCTTCCAGTAAACTAAGTTGTCGAACTTCTTTACCACTCTATGGGCCGTAGATTTTGATATTGGAGGGTTTTGTTGCCTGACAAACGTGGATAAGCTCGTATTTTCAGATTTTAAATCCTTTACGATACTCCTTCTTTGTCGAGGTGTCACTTTTGATGGCTGCCCAGATGTTTTTTTAGTGCCATAAGCATTTCCAAGTCGCACAAAATTGTTTACAACATTATGCGATCTGTTTAAAAGTTTAGTTATGTCTCTTTTCGATTTTCCACACTTCTTAAATGCATCAATTTCCCCCTGCTCAATCAGCGGAAGACTGCAATGACGAACCATTTCATTTGATTGCAATGTGATGTTCAAATCTGTTTAAATACCTCCACAGCAGCCAGCTTAATCAATCAGTAAGACTAAACTGTGATATTTATGCAAATTTTGTGGAAATAAACGTTTTGGTGCAAAGATTTATAAAAGTGGACCTATCTTTTCAAAACGATCTCAAAATGAAAATTTGCGTAAAATAAAAATTGTGACAGTCATATTTTCATTCTCCTACCAAGAGATGGCGCCAAGAGCACCACAAGTACTTTGCTAGTAAGCGAGGCTACGAGGCACTTCTCTTCCCCGCTCTCGTGAGGACTGTGGTTGTCCAATTTACTGGCGTTCGCCATTTTGTATGCGAGATATTTCCTACGCTTTTGATCAAGTTGATCCTATGTAACAATATTTTAATTTTCCATACTTAAGTAAATAAACCTTATTATTTAAATTCAAACTGGCCCTTCTTTCTTTTAATCGTTTTCCCTACCCCCCCCCAAAAAAAAAAAAAAAAAAAACTGAACTAACCAAGGGAGACGGTTAAAACTGGCGCCCGAACTCGAGGCCGAATCCTCCTGCATTCTGATTTTGGATAAGTATAACTTTGCATCCAGGTTCTAAAATGATAATAGCGAATTTCCTTTTGAAATATAGTGATAGTTTGTCGAAAATTTAATCATAAATACTTTATTTTGGAAGTCTTTGGTCGCACGTGTCATTGCGTAAAAATGTATTCGCATGTTAGTCTTAGACCAAAGGTGTTAAAACTCTAGTTTGGAACTTTTGAAACCCGAAGTTTTAATTTGTTGATCGTAGTTTCATACTACACATTTTCATTTTGTTAAGCAATTTTATAGACATACGTGTAGCTGGAATATTATTCGATTTAACTGTTATTATGATTGATGATTAGTGGTGAAATTAATCATGTTATTCAATAGCACTGTTCTTGTGATTGCTGGTTAATTGGTTAAAAATGTAATTAATTAGAGCTAACTTTATCAATTTTATATCCCTTTTTGAAAACAAGAGAAACAAAACCTATTTTCTTTGGTGATGTATTTAAGTATTGCAGTAATTTAACTTTAGAAAGCATTGTTGTAGCAATGATGTATACTGACACGGCTAGCTAACACTTAAATTGAATTTATTTACACACACATACACTACAGAAATTACAAGACTTTCACGCACATAAAATATTCGGGACAGGGACATTTTTACTATCACATACTACAGCTTAGCTGCTGCTTGCTCCAGGGTTGGAGTTACACTGTGTAAGTTTTTTGTCAGTCCGCTAGGGGGCGTTGTTGGTTCCGTTACAGACTCCCCCTCTGGCTCTGATGACGTCCCGACGATGAGCCATGATTATTTTTTTCTAGGGCGACCCCTTCTTCTTATGGGAGCTACATGCCCAGTGTCTCTCTTTACTTGGGGTTCATAGTAAGTTTTTAATGCTGACACATGATAAGTTCCAAGAGTTTGGTCTGGACTGGCCGGGTCGGCAATATCATATGTTGTCGGCGATCGATTTGTGAGAACTACATATGGTCCTTCTCTTTTGGGCATTAATTTTCGAGTTCTTTTATTTTTGCTGATGGGATGAGAGAGAGAGAATAGTAACCCAAACTTGATCACCAGGTTTGAAGTATATCGGTCGTCTACGACGATCAAAATTTTCTTTTCGTTTGTCTTGTTTATATTCAACTCTATCTTTTATCTGGGTGGTTAGACGAGCAAATCTTTTGAGATACGGTGTTATCTCGGGAATGAAGTTGTCGTTATCAATAACTCCTCTTATTTCATGAACCACATCGTCCGTTGTTCTCAGCTCTCTGCCAAACTGTAGGTATGCAGCAGTGTGACCGGTGGTGTCACAAGTAGAAGTATTCATCGCAAATCGGATCAAAGGAAGCTTGTCTTCCCAGGCAGTATGTTCTTCTCCAACTAAAATTGCAAGGCGGGGCTTCAAGTCCCGGTTTTTGCGTTCTGATGGATTGGCTTGTGGATGATAGACTGGTATGAGATCTTGTGTGATACCTAACAGGTGACACGTCTGTTGCATGACAGCACTCACAAATTGCGGTCCGTTATCGCTAATTAACCTTCGAGGTAGACCATAGCGTAAATAAACTTCTTCGAGTAGTGTTTTAGCACAGTTAGCTGATGTGGCTTCATTAAGGGCAAACAATTCAACCCACTTAGTATTTGTGTCTTCCACGATGAAAATCCATCTTTTTCCAGATGATGTCTGTGGTAGGGGACCAAAGAGATCGATTGCAAGAACTTCAAATCTCTGTGCATAAACTGGGGTTCTAAGCAGTCCAGCAGGTTTCTGGTTCGTTGGCTTATATCGATTGCATTCTGCACAGGTTTTGATATAATCAGAAATGTATTTCCTCATGCCTGTGAAAAAGTATCTGGAAGCAATCTTGTTGTAGGTGCCCTCCACACCATAATGACCGGCTGTAGGAGCGTCATGGTGCTCCTGCAGAACTCTCTGGCGTTCTTGAATGGGGACTACGAGTTGAGCATCGTCTGACTCAGTTTCAGGTGAGTAGCGATACAAGACACCCTCATTCATAATGTATCCTCGACTGATGTAGTTGGCAAAATTTTCGTCTTTATCATTACTCTCAAGGGAGTTAATAATTTTCTTTAGATCTGTATCTGCCAGCTGTTCTTTTCGAATATCACTAGACTTTCTTGTGGGTATATTGATAGATACGGCTTGCATCTCACAGTTTGTATCTTCATGTGAATATGTCGGTCTCGACAGCATATCAGCGACCACATTAGCTCTTCCTGGCGTATATTCGATTTTCAGATTAAACGATTGGATCTTCAGAGCCCATCTTGCTAAACGTCCTGAGGGTGACTTAATGCTCAGAAGCCATTTAAGAGGTTGATGGTCTGAAGCAATGATAATTTCTTGATTCTCGATGTAACCTCGGAACTTTTCTAAGGCCCAAACTACTGCCAAAGCTTCCCGCTCAGTAGTCGAATAATTGCGTTCTGCTGGGATCAACAGACGACTAGCGTATTCAATCACATGTTCTTCTGGACCATTTCCTTGGAGAAGGACTGCGCCAAGGGCGTAGTTACTCGCATCTGTGCGAATTATGAAAGGCTTACATCCATCAGGTTGCTTTAACACAGGGGCTGTTGTCAAGCGTTCTTTTAGGGTTTCGAAAGCTTCTTGCTGTTCAAGACCCCACGACCAATCGACTCTTTTCTTAGTTAAATTGCTAAGAGGTCGTGCTATGTCTGCAAAGTTCGGAACATATCTTCTGAACCATGAGCAGGTCTGTAAGAAAGACAGAAGTTCTTTCACATTAGTTGGAACTGGAATTCTTTGGATAGAAGCGATTTTCTCTTGATCGGCTTCAATTCCATCTCTTGTTATCCAGAAACCCAAGTACTTAACACGATCACAGGAAAAATGGCATTTCTCTCTATTTGCGCGCGCGCGCGCGCGCATGAGAAGTTTAAAAAGAGAAAGTCTCTCAAAAACAGTCTTTAGATCTTTTAAATGTTTGTCAAAAGTCTCTGATAAGATGACTATGTCATCCAAATATGAGAGTGCAAAAACATCTTTCAGGCCACTTCGGAATTTATCTATCAGGCGTTGAAAAGTGGCAGGTGCGTTACGCAGACCAAAAGGCATGCGTAGATAACGGTAAGTTCCTAAAGGACAAATAAAGGCAGTTTTGTCCAAATCGTTTTCATCCACTTGCACCTGATGATATCCTGATTGTAGATCTATAGTTGACATGTATGATGTCGGTGTAGCTTCGTTTAAAAGATCGTCCATCCTAGGTAATGGATAAGTGTCCGGTTTCGTAACGGCGTTGAGGCCTCTGTAGTCAACACATAATCTTACTTTCCCGTTTGGTTTAGCGACGAGCACTACCGGAGCAGCATATGGGGATTCACATTCTTCTATTATGTTCTATCAAGACTTCAATTAGAAAATAGTGTTTATTAAATAGATGGAAATGGATGGGACTTGGCGACAACGCCGTTCACATGGACACAGCTACATGAGCAAGATCAACAAACATAACAGAACATAGCTGTTGCCAGATACGTTGTATAGATTGGTGTTGCCACACAACAGAATTCAAATAATAATTTTCATACTCCCTCCAATTCTGTTGTCCCTAGGTTTTACACATTATTTCATATATATGAAATTACAGTTTACATTAATAGTAGCTAAATAATATTGTCAGATTATAACATAAAATAAGCAATAGCATATAGGTGAAAAAGAAATCTGGGTTATTCACAAATGATAAATATAAAGTTCAGTTTGGTCCTTTAATGTTCAAAAGGTCACGACAGTTCTCAAAGGCCATTTTAGGCAGTGTTTTGGTTAAAATATCTGCCAGTTGCTTCTTCGATTCCACATATTTGACACTTACAGTGTCGTCCTCAAGTTTCTCACGAATGAAATGATGACGAACATCAATGTGTTTGGTCCTTTTGTGATACACTGGGTTTTTGATGAGCTTGATAGCACTTTGATTGTCCACTAGGAGGGGAATTGCATTCTTAATCATTGTGTGCTCACCCAGGTCTTGAAGTAATTGTCGAAGCCACACTATTTCCTTGACAGCAGTTGCCGCTGCAATGTATTCAGCCTCGGTGGTTGAGGTTGACACGGTTGCCTGTTTCTGGCTGCACCAGATCACGGGTCCTCTGGAAAGCATGAATACATAACCAGATGTAGATTTTCTGGTATCAATGTCGTTAGCAAAGTCTGCATCGGAGTATCCTATTGGCTGCAAAGCAGCCTCAGGATCACAAAGATACTCAATACCATATTTCTTGGTAGCTTTCAGGTATCTGAAGATGCGTTTCACGGCATTCCAGTGGATCTGACCAGGATTTGATTGAAATCTGCTGACCAGGTTCACAGCAAAAGCTATGTCTGGTCGAGTAGTGCTGGTTAGAAACATCAGTGACCCAATGGCTTGCCGATAGGGGGTCCCTTCTGGAACAGGAATAGATTCTGATGACAGGATAGTACCAGGATCAGCAGGTATGCTGTTGGGATGGGCATCTTCCAGGTGAAACCTCTTTAGGAGGCGTTCAATGTATCCTTCTGAGTGAATGAAGATTGAACCGCTGGGGTTGTGTTCGATCTGTATTCCTACGAAGCACCCGCTGTTGCAAATGGTTGCCTCGAATCTCTTTCCCAGATCAGAGACTATTTCGTGGAGTATTTCTTCTTCTTCAGAAAGCAATAATGCATCATCCACATATAGCACTAGAATGACTCTTTTCCCACGAAAATTTCCAGCATAGGCACACGAGTCTGCAGCACTCTGCTGAAAGCCGAAGCTTGTGAGGAAATCGGAAAAGGTGCGATTCCAGCATCTTGACGCTTGTTTAAGTCCATACAGAGACTTGTTCAGACGACACACTAGGTTAGCTTCAATATCCAGGCCCAGAGGAGGTTCCATGAAAATCTCCTCCTTAACCTCTCCATAAAGAAAAGCTGTTTTGATATCAATTTGTAAGATGGACCATTTTCTCTGCACAGCTAGGGCAAGTACTACTCGAATGGTGTCGAATCTTGTTGTGGGTGAGAAAGTCTCTTGAAAGTCGACTCCCTCCACTTGTGCAAATCCCTTGGCACACAGCCTTGCTTTGAAGCGTTCAATGCTTCCATCAGGGAGTTGTTTGACTCTGAATACCCACTTTGAACCAATGATGTTGGCATTTTCTGGAGGAGTCACTAGATCCCAGGTGCGGTTTCTGTCAAGGGAATTTAGCTCATCTGTTATTGCAGATTTCCAGAGCTCGGCCTCGGGAGATGTGACTGCTTCTTCGTAGGTTGAAGGAGTCACAAGGTCAGCAATGTTGACTTCATACCGAGCTGGCTTTCTCAGTAGGTTCCTTGGGCGAAGACCATATTCATCTGTTTCAGGTGTTGGAATATCAGTTGCCCCTTGACTGTCTGTCACCTCCTGTTCACTCTCAGTAGTGATCTCAACACGAGATGTTGGCGATGGAATGGGTGAATAAGAGATGTCTTCATTGAAGGTTACATCTCTGGACACCTTAACAGTCCTTGTGTTGGGATCAAACAGTCTATAGTTTGTGGAGTCTTTCTCGTAACCCACAAAGATAATTTTCCTGCTCTTTGGAGCTAGTTTTCTTCGAAGGGCATCAGGAATGTGCATGTAGGCTTCACATCCAAAGACTCGAAGATGATTTAGCTTGAACATCTTTCCTGTCCATAGTTGGAAAGGAGTGGAGTCTGGTGCTTGAGTAGTAGGGGTCCTGTTGAGGATGTACACAGCAGTGTTCACAGCTTCTGCCCAGAGATACAAGGGCAGGTCTCTGGAGTGCAGCATGGATCTGGCACTCTCTACTATGGTTCGAAGATCCCTCTCAGATCTACCATTTTGCTGAGGGGTGTAGGGTGCTGTTGTCTCAAATTCAATGCCTTTACTTTTGAGATAGTCACTGAAGTTCAGGTTGGTGTATTCTGTACCGTTATCCACCCTTAGACCCTTTACATCATGTCCAAATTTGTTGTGACACAGCTGTACAAATTCCTTAAACATTTTTAGAGTATCACTCTTGTGTTTTATAAATCTCACTAGTCGGAAACCACTGTAATCATCTTTAAAGAGTACAAAGTACCTTGCACCTCCAAGAGATTGTGTTGACATAGGTCCACACACATCACTGTAAATGAGCTCTCCAGGTTTGGTAGCCTTGTGATCCCTCTGCTGGAAGGGAAACCTGTGCTGTTTGCCATATTGGCATCCTTCACAGAAAAACTCGTCTTTAGATGAAAAGTCAATCTTTTCAATTACACCCTTTTTACTTAACTCATAGAGAGATTTGATGTTAAGATGACCAGTCCTTTCGTGCCACAGCTTTAAGCTGTCTTTGGCAGCAGCATGAGCCTCATAGGATCCAACACATCTGAACAGCATGATGTAGAGGTTGTTGCTAGAGCGTACAGCTGTTCCGACCAACTCGTTGCCCTCATGGATTTTTGCACTATCAAGGGATTTCGTGATTTCCATTCCTTTGCTGGCGATCACACCCTCAGAAAGAAGATTTCTTTTGAGGTCAGGAACATAGAGGACATTATGAATGGCCCCTTTTTGCCATTTACCAGCAATGAACTTTTCTATATGAATGTTACCCTTGCCCTTGATTGGTAACTCTTGGTTGTTTCCAAGACGAGTGCTCTCTTTGGCATCACACTGAGTGATGGTTTCAAACATCTTAATGTCATGGCACATGTGGGCAGATGCCCCACTATCAAGAATCCATTGCCCTTCAGAGCTGTCTGGCATTTGGTTCTCCTCTGCTGTAAAAGCACTGTAACTGGATCTGTTAAATGCAACTTGCCCTCTAGGCTTGGACCTGCACTCACGGGCATAGTGTCCTTTCTTGTGACAGTTATAACAAGTTATTCTTGACTTGTCATTCCCTTTTCTTTGTGCCGGGGGTTCTTGATAAGCAGCAGGTTTACGAGTTCTAGAAGTGAGAAGGGCTATGTCAGCTTCCTCATTCTGCGTTAACGACATCTCCTCATCAATCAATCTTGCTGCGAGGTTGTCCATCGTTTGTCTCTTCTCATCGAGTGATAGCCATGCTTGGCGGAAGTTTCGGTACTTCGTCGGGAGAGTTCCGAGTATTTTGGCGATGATCATGTTGTCGCTAATTCTTTCCCCACAGTCCAGAATTTGGTTGGCTAGGTTTTCAACCCTAGAGATATACTGCATAACACTCTCGTTGGACTCCATTTTTAACTGGTGAAATTTATCAAGCAACAGCATTTTGTTGTAGTCCGACTTCATTTTGTACACCGAGTCCAGCTTTGAAAGCATATCGCGAGATGAATCACAGCTTTCGATAAGCGTGATCTGCCGGAAATCCATGGCCGACGAGATGGTGAACATCGCCACGGCGTCATCTCGTTCCCATTTCTCACTCTCGGCTCCGTCAGTGGCAGGTCGCTCCCTGGTTCCGTTCGCGGTGGAAAAAACTCCTTTTGCTTTCAGCGCGCATGTGATTTGGAATCTCCATTGTGAGTAGTTCTGTCCATTGAACTTGTTTATGGACGAAACATCTACACCAGCCATTTTCAAGTTGCCGTTAGGTTTGAGTTCGCAGATTTTTTTTTTTTTTTTCAGACAGTGTTTTCTTTTTAGCAACAAATGCTTCCGCTAGTTATCGGCGCGTAGATCTGGGCCCATAACCTATCAAGACTTCAATTAGAAAATAGTGTTTATTAAATAGATGGAAATGGATGGGACTTGGCGACACACGCCGTTCACATGGACACAGCTACATGAGCAAGATCAACAAACATAACAGAACATAGCTGTTGCCAGATACGTTGTATAGATTGGTGTTGCCACACAACAGAATTCAAATAATAATTTTCATATGTTCTTTGCCAAAAGTTCATCAATTTGTTCTTTCAGTATTTCTCTCTTGGCCGGTGACATACGATACGGTGGAACAGATATAGGATGATGATTCATAGTAACTATTCTGTGCTTCATGAAAGGAGTAGGTTCTCCCCCTGGTTCAAAGCAGCGTTTGTACTCTTGAAGTAAGCAGTTTAATTCTACACTTTGCATCTGGGTCAGATGTCTTCCTTCATCACTTCTCAAGTGGACAATAGTAGTAGTCTCAGGCACAATCGTTGATTTAAAAGTTTTCGGCGCATCCTTTAATTCAGTAGGCTTTACATAGAAGAAATATTGTCTATGGGGATCTTCACTAAAATGCCAGGTTCCATTTTGAACGTTGAGAACAATACCGGCTGCATGGAGAAAGTCTTTCCCTAACAGCGTGCTATTCCCTTTTGCTTCAGGGAGAACAAGAAGTTCTGTTGACACAATTTTACCTTCTATACACAAGTTGATAACCGTTTTAAGAGCAACCATGGATTGGAGTTTTCCATCAGCAAGAGTCAGTGAAATCTTTTTGTCCTCGAAAGCAATTCCATTCTTTCGTAGAAAGTTATACAGCTTTTCTCCTGCAATAGAGTGTGAGGCACCAGTATCGGCACACACAGCAATTCTCTCACCAAAAAGTTCAAAGATAATCAAGCTTGAAAGATCTTTAGTTGTATTACTTGTGAACAAGTTCATACAGTTGACAGTAGTTTCTTCAACTTTAGATTTTGTACAAGTAAGACATTTAGATATTACAACTCCTGGTGTTCCGCATCCAAAACATCGAATTGGGGGTCTTCCTTCTGATCTAGTAGTAGAATTTCGAGGTATCGAAACTCTTGAAAATTGACTTTGCGTATGTTCGTGTCTATTAACTACAGGACGGAATCTTCTATCTGTAGAGGCTGTTTTATTTTCGTCTCTACAATATGTTTTCTTTTGAGTCTGCACCACATGTTTCTTCACTCCTTGACGGATATTCTCATGAGTATCCAGTTTTTCAGCTAACTCTAGAGGGTTGGCCCAATCTGTCCACAAATCAATGAAGTGATCTTTGATGTATGGTGGAGTCCTTTTCTTAATTTGATCAGTAATTAATAAACTTTTGAGTTGATCAAAGGTGGTGACATTCATTTCCTTTGTCCAACCTTCAAAATAAGAAGCCAGTTCGAAAAAGTAGTCCCTCCATGTCGTATCAGGATTCTTCCTATGTTGGGAAAATAACTGTCGAAACTTATCAGCAGTGACCCTAAATCTCTTGTGAAGCATTTCTTTCACCTTTTGGTAATTTTGAGCCTCCTGTTCATCTTCTCTAACAAGTAACTGCGCTATTTCAGCTGGTAAGGAACCAATGAGATATGGTATCCATGATGACTCTGGAAGATTCATAAACTTCAATTGACGTTCGAAAATAATTAAAAACAGTCCTATTTCATCTTCTTTTGGATTAAACTTAGGGATAATCCGACTGAGTTCATATTTCGGGTACTCTGAGCCATGAGTAGAAACAACTGAATTGGAAACCTTTTGAGCTTCAAGCTGGAGTTTTAGCTTTTCGAGTTCATACTTGCGCTCGTTCTCAATTCGGACCTGTTCTTCTGCTTGTGCTTTAAGTAATTTTTCCTCCTCATCCTTCTTTTCAGCCTTCAACTTGTCTTCCTCGACAGCATTCTCCGCTTTTAGTCGATCTTCAATTATAACTTCGAGCATATTCTTTACGAGCTCTTCTTCGTAATTTTCACTTTTAATTATAAGTTCTCGAAGTTTGATAACTTTTAAGCTGTCCGACACAGCCAGACCAAGCTCCGATGCAAGAGTTCGGAGGTCTTCTTTCCTTCCTTTCCCTAGGAACGCCATATTGTCCAAAACCCCTAACTATTGTTTAGGTTGGAATTTTTTTCCTTTAAGAGAGTCCTAAATCTAGAGTCCTAAGTTTAAAGTTCAATAGTCCTAAACTTAATACCTTTAAATGCAAAACGTTTAGATTATATTATGTTCATTCCGTTATGGACACTTAACTAAAGTTACATGCAAATATTCTTGAATTCTCAGAACCATTATCAAAATACAAATAAAACATTTCCCAAACACTTTAAAAAATTCACTTAGCTAAAGTATGAAAAATAGCAAAAGTATGAAATATATTCAGAAACACTTGTATACAGATACTTGCATTAACACTAATTATAAATCATGAATTCCTCAACACTTTAATAACTTGATCTAAACTACCATTCATTACAAAAATAATAATTCAATAAAGGCAATACTTTAACTATCAACTTATTTTGAAATAAAATATCTCCTCAAATTCAGAAAGTGATATTTCTTCTGTGTGTTATCTTTATTGAAACACACTAAATTTTTTTTTTTTTTCACTCGTTGAAGAATGACAATGCAGTAAATATAAAATACAGATCATGAAAAAAAAAACCATACATACAAAATCTTTTTTCTTTTTCTTTCAATACAACGCGCCTAATAAGAAAAGTAAAAACAACTGGCGCCGTGTTAGACGTCGACTAAGATTTTCTTTAGGCGGGAGATTTTAGAGTTCAAGGTCGTTCAACTACTAGTTATCGATACATTATTTCTGCACATTACACACATTCTACAGCATTAATATTCATAATAAATCGTTAATTATCCAACTATTTAAATACATACATACAGTTAAATAGTTTTAAGCTTTCTGAAACACTTAAATCAGGATTGATTTGCAAGTTTAAGTAGTCAGACGAACAACTTAGCATTAAAACGAAATCAATTTCTCATTACAATACATACAAAATAAAGGAATTTCTTCTGAGTTAAAAATTACTATTTCTACAGTACAACTTTGAAAAACCTTCTTTATAAATGACTTTTTGCCTAGGTTTAGACGACATAAAGTATAAAAATACTTATCTATCCGATGGATATCGGGATCGGGCCCACAGTTGGGTAGCCACTTCTCTGTAGCAATGATGTATACTGACACGGCTAGCTAACACTTAAATTGAATTTATTTACACACACATACACTACAGAAATTACAAGACTTTCACGCACATAAAATATTCGGGACAGGGACATTTTTACTATCACATACTACAGCTTAGCTGCTGCTTGCTCCAGGGTTGGAGTTACACTGTGTAAGTTTTTTGTCAGTCCGCTAGGGGGCGTTGTTGGTTCCGTTACATTGTTAGTTATTGTGCAATTTTCGTAAATTCTAAGATTTAGTTTATTGTGTGTCATAATGTGTTCATCATCCGCCTTCAACGAAAACGAAAGTATACTTCAAAGTAAAACTTTACATTTGAAGTGGGTGATACATATTAATCTGTGTGTGCTATCTTGAATCAGTCGATTCAAATCTCATCGCATCTGTGTGTGTGCTATCTTGAATCAGTCGATTCAAATCTCATCGCATCTGTGCGTGTGCTATCTTGAATCAGTCGATTCAAATCTCATCGCATCTGTGTGTGCTACTTTGAATCGGTCGATTCAAATCTCCTCGCATCTGTATGTGCGCTATCGAGAATCGGTCGATTCCATTGCTCCACGCATCGTCGGCTCTGTCTGTGTGTACTACCGTGAATCCGTCCACTCCAGTGCTACGAACTTTCTTGCACCCGATTGTGAAGAAAAGTTCAAACATGGCGTTCCTCGGTAAAGCCCGTAAGGAAGATCTTACCATTCTCGCCAATGAGGTTGGAGAGAAGGTCACTCCGGATTCAAAGATGATAGATCTAAAGAATTTAATACTAGCAAGCCCAAACTATGAGCCGGATTATGTGAAAGAATTGTTGAACACCATTGTATCCCAAAGAATCGAAGAAGCTGAACAAAGAAAACTTCAGCTCGACAGCGAAGAACGAATAAGAAAAGAAGAAATGGTCTTTGAACTGAAAAAACTGCAACTTCTCTTCCCCGCTCTCGTGAGGACTGTGGTTGTCCAATTTACTGGCGTTCGCCATTTTGTATACGAGATATTTCCTACCCTTTTGATCAAGTTGATCCTATGTAACAATATTTTAATTTTCCATACTTAAGTAAATAAACCTTATTATTTAAATTCAAACTGGCCCTTCTTTCTTTTAATCGTTTTCGAATTAACTAGCAAGTTAGATGATTATGATGCAGTTCGAATCAAGAGAGATGTCCCTCTCTTCCACTCTCGCAGAGTAACTGATAACAGATCACATCTCATGCCAAACCAGAAAAGGTATCCAGAACATAAAACAAAATTCTCGGATAAGCGCAAACCTGATAGAATGGAAAATCGATCAACTTTAACTTGTTATGGCTGTGGAAAGCCAGGATACATAAAGGCCAAGTGTCCATCGTGTACGCCCAGTACACCTAGAGAGGAATTCAGTTCCAATAGTATAACTCTGTATACTATCCATGTTTCTGCAGCACCAACAGCTTTGTTAGATATCCGCATAGGAGATATCCATGGAAGAGTTTGTGCCGATACTGGTGCCACTCGCTCCATCGCTGGTGAAATAATGTTCAACCTGCTTCGGAAACGAGGAGTTGATTTCCAAAAACTTGAAGTTACAATGGCTTTAGCAGACGGCAGTCGATCTACCGTAGAAGCTCTCACCGCCACGGTGCCCATTAATATAGAAGGAAGAACTGTGTCCATTGATATGCTGGCTCTACCAGAAGCAAGGGGTAACAGAACCCTCTTAGGTACCGACTTTTTGGAAAAGACTGGTATTGTGCTAGACCTAAGGAACAAAAGATGGTATTTTGGCGACGAGCCTAATTACAAAATTTATTTCAAGGAAGACCTTGATGTAGGTTCGCTACAGACTGCTGAGAGCTTAATAGCAAACTCTTTTCACCTTCGTGATGATGAAGGTACACCATTGACCCCAGAGCAAAGAAAGATGATGAGCTCCCTGCTCGGAAAGTTTGACACTATCTTCAAACCAGGGGGAGACCCTACCCCTTATGCGGAACACCACATAAACACTGAAAAACATCCTCCAGTTTCTGTACCTCCTTACAGAATGTCGCCTATAAAAAAGGAACTTTTAAAGAAAGAAATAGAAGACCTCCTGGAAAAAGATGTGATTGAAGAATGCGAGTCGGCCTATGGTGCTCCTGTGGTTTTGATCCCAAAGCCTGATAATACAGTGCGTTTGTGTATTGACTACCGCAAACTAAATGAAATAACAGTTCCTGATTCGTATCCGCTCCCTAGAATGGATGACCTACTACAAAGTGCAAAACATACGACATTTATGTCAACCATTGATTTAAAAGCAGGATATCACCAGATCAACGTGCATCCTGCTGATAGAGATAAAACTGCGTTTGTCTGTCCTTTTGGAACATTCAGATTCAAGAGAATGCCTTTTGGTCTCCGAAATGCTCCTGCCACGTTCCAGAGACTTATGGACATGTTCTGTCGAAATTTGCCTGCCATGGCATATCTGGATGACATCATTGTGTTATCTCCCACTTTTGATCAACACCTCCTTGACCTTGAGCAAGTTTTCCTAAAACTAGAAAACTATAAGCTCCGAGCCAATCGCAGCAAATGCCATTTTCCTTGTTCTCAAGTAAAATATCTTGGACTGTGGATTACTTCCCGTGGAATTGAAGTAGACCCTGAGAAAGTATCAGCTGTTCAGAAAATCCCATCTCCGAAAAATGTGAAACAGATACAATCCTTTTTACAAACCTGCTCCTGGTATCGAAAATTCATACCTAACTTCTCGGAAATTGCTCGCCCTCTGAGTAACCTTACAAAGAAAAATCCGTTTGGACATGGACTGAACATGAACAAAATGCCTTCACCTCCCTAAAGAAGTGCCTGGTCTCACCTCCCATTTTGAGTCAAGCTGACTTTACAAAACCTTTTGTACTTAGAACAGATGCTAGCAACTATGCCCTTGGGGCAGTCCTTCTTCAACGTCCTGACAAGGAAGAACATCCAATAGAATATGCCAGCAGACTCTTAACCCCTGCGGAAGGAAATTATTCTACTACCGAGCGGGAAGCCCTTGCAGTCGTGTGGGCATTGAACAAATTTAGAGGTTATATAGAAGGTTCGAAAATTACTGTAGCATCTGACCACCAACCCCTCAAATGGCTAATGAAATTAAAATCACCCTCGGGAATGTTAGCCCGTTGGGCATTACAATTGCAATCCTTTAACCTAACTTTAGAGTACATACCTGGGAAATCAAATGTAGTAGCAGACATGCTGTCTCGCGTGGACTATGATCAAGAAATACCTTTCTGTGAAGAGAATGCTGTTTCTGTAGACTTCCTTGCAAGATCACCCAACGAGATAAGGAATGAACAGCTAAAGGATGAAGATCTCAGAAAAATCATCCATTGCTTCGAAGATGATGATAAAGGCGTTGACCATTACAATTGGTTAGAAAGAGGATATCTCATGAATCAGGGTGTACTCTATAGATATTCCCATGACTCTGAAAATGAAGAGAGTCAGTTGGTGGTTCCTTCCCATGAAAGGGATAAAATCCTGAAAAAACACCATGATTCCCCTGCTGCAGGACACTATGGTTCAGATGGAACTTACCATAGGATAGCAAAACGCTATTTCTGGACCGGTATGAGGAAGTTCATCTTCACCAACTATGTCAAAGACTGCCTTGATTGCGCCCGATTCAAAGCCTCAAACCAAAAACCTGCTGGCTTGCTGCAAACTACAATTCAGGCACAAAGATTCGAAACTATAGCAATAGATCTCTTCGGCCCTCTCCCAGAGAGCAAAGATAAGAAAAAATGGATTTTTATTATTGAAGACGTTGCCACTAGGTGGGTAGAACTCTTTGCCCTGCCAAATGCGACTGCAAGAGAATGTGCAACGGTGCTGATGGAAGAAGTCTTCCTTAGATATGGATTACCTCGAAGGATTATCAGCGACAACGGTACCCAGTTTGTCTCTGCTGTGATGCAACAACTGTGTTACCTTCTGGAGATCCACCAATCATTTATTCCTGTGTACCACCCACAAGCAAATCCCGTCGAAAGAAAAAATCGTGATCTCAAACCACGTCTTGCCATCCTGGTTGAAGACAAACACGACTCTTGGAGTGAAAAACTTCACTCCATCAGATTTCCCATTAACACTGCCAAGTGTATCTCGACAGGTCAAACTGCTGCCTTCCTAACTTTTGGAAGAGAACTCCGCACAGTCGACGACGTTCAAAATGACCTACGAAGTGTTATCTTAAAAGATACATTTGTACCAGAAATTAAACCGTATCTAAAAAGATTCTCCAAGTTTATGTCTGAGGCGAAAGAAGTAGTTGAAATGAAACAAGACTTACGAAAAGAATATGGTGATAGAAAGCGACGGAGTGCTCCTCATTACCTACCGGGTGACAAAGTGTACGTCACTACTCACCACTTGAGTAACGCTGCAAAGGGGCAGACCTCCAAGTTTATGCCGAAAAGAGATGGTCCCTACATCATACTCGCACAGAAATCACCCACTTCTTATGTAATCGCCAACCCAGACCATCCAAATGAACCTATGGGAACCTACCACACGTCGACACTAAAAGTGTACACACAGGACGAAAGTGTGACACCATTGCACCCCCTGAGAAAACGTGGAAGGCCACGAAAAGCTGAAACTTCTGGTTCCTTACCGAGACGGTCTGAAAGACGTCGGAACCAGAGGGGGAGTCTGTGACAGTCATATTTTCATTCTCCTACCAAGAGATGGCGCCAAGAGCACCACAAGTACTTTGCTAGTTGAAGCGAGGCTACGAGGCACTTCTCTTCCCCGCTCTCGTGAGGACTGTGGTTGTCCAATTTACTGGCGTTCGCCATTTTGTATGCGAGATATTTCCTACGCTTTTGATCAAGTTGATCCTATGTAACAATATTTTAATTTTCCATACTTAAGTAAATAAACCTTATTATTTAAATTCAAACTGGCCCTTCTTTCTTTTAATCGTTTTCCCTAACCCCCCCCCCCAAAAAAAAAAAAAAAAAAACTGAACTAACCAAGGGAGACGGTTAAAAAATGAATTATTTATTTTTAACAAATTGCTTCCTAAATAGTTATAACGATTAGTGTATAATTATCTCCACCAAAAAAGTGATTCTTATTCTAAATTAAGAGTCGTAACTTTGAAAAATGCGGGTGGACCTATCATTTCGATACACACTGTATATACTTGTTATTGTGACATGGATATTTCTAATACACATTTATACATTTAATGGCAAGGGGTGTTCGCACAAAAGTTTAACTGATGCACCGTTTTCAAAGTTGGCAAGTATGTAATAAAACAGAATGAACACAACTTGCTTTTATTTAAAAATTTGAATTTTTAATTAAGTCCCATTCCTTGCATTTCTCTACCACCCCTTATCCTTATGTAATGATATCACACCCTGGAAAAAAAAAGTGACACAACTCAAAATTGTAGAATTTGAGAAACATCAACTTAAAGGATACTATGAAACTTATATTGAAATTGTATAAGCTTCTTTTAAATTTGGGTAAGCATTTATGGCAGTAACTTCTATTATATGCTATAGAATAGTTGTATAACACACTGAGGCACCTCATATATATTTTTCAATGACATAACATCAAAAGTTTAATTTTTTGACCTGTGTCACTTTTCTTGCTGGGGTGCGATATGTAAAATTTTTAAATATCTTATTTGTTACCTTATACAATTATACATACTGTATTGTAATATTTAATCAATTCAGAATAAATTTATACTGAATAACCATGAAACAGTAATATTTCCTGCTTTAAAAATATTTCAGTGTCTTCAAAAGTGCCATGGTCAGTAAAAAGTTCTTTTGTGAGAGCTTAAATCAAAATTGCCAACTGCATGGTTGTTTAAACTTTGATAGTTTTAAGAGGATTCCCAAATTCAGTTGATAATCTAAATATATTAGCTCCCATGTAAGATGCTAATAAAATGTAAATAAAAATATGCAAATTCTAAAGTATTTCTTTTTGCAGAGAGAAAAGAGCAGTTCCAGACATTTAAATTTTGAATTGTGTATTGCTGTGAAATTGTGTGTAATTATTGTGTGTTATTATAAATTAATTAATAAAATATATTTTTTTTTAATATGTATGTGCTGTGTGTAAGTTCTTTTAAATGAGTTCAGAATGAATAAAAAGTAATGCGTAACAATTTTATTTTTAATCTTGAAAAGGAGTGTTTTACATCCATGATTGATGAAGATGAATAAAAATAATGTGTAACAATTT
This sequence comes from Metellina segmentata, assembly GCA_947359465.1. Lineage (NCBI taxonomy): Eukaryota > Metazoa > Arthropoda > Arachnida > Araneae > Tetragnathidae > Metellina > Metellina segmentata. The sequence goes on along the minus strand of OX375875.1, from coordinate 67,631,952 downwards.
TTTTTTTCATCTTGAAAAAGAGGGTTTTAAATCCATGTTTTTTAAAACAACTTTCTAGTTGTATTTTAGGTTTCTGAAATGCAGTCCTGGGAAAATTTAAAAAGCATCGAGACGTTCATTTTATATTTTAATTCAGCAAAAAGTTTTTTTTTTCAATTTAGAAATTTTATTTTACTTTAAGGATTAATATCCTCGTCTGTGTGTTAAAGAAAAAAAATAATGAAATATTATAATACTGTATGCACCATGATAATGTGCTGATTAGAGATGTTTTTCTCTCGTTTAGGATAATTAAATTCATATGTCATGTATTAAATGTTAATCTGTATGGTCCACTGTCCCTAGAAGTGTTTTAAGAATTTGGGTATGTCCATGTAATAAATGAAACCAATCTCCTGAAATAAAAACTTTTTTTCAATCCTAAAAAATTTGTAACAGATGTAATGAAGCAAATTAAGTAGTAAAAGTTTCTACCATTTTCCAAAAAAAATGCGATAATTTTCAGTTTTATTACATTTTTGAGCTCATCAAAAAATTGGAGTATCTGGCTTTTAAATAATACGTAAAGATGCGGTATAAAACAAGGGTGGGAAAAGCCTGAAACACACACACAAGGATGGGAAAAGCATGAAACAAGGGTGGGAAAAGTATGAAAAAAGGGTGGGAAAAGCATGAAACAAGTGTGGGAAAAGCTTAAAAACAATGCTTGTGAAAACCTTGCTGAAAAGCTTTTTTTCTGTTGACTAGCAAACCTTTACACAAGCTTGTCACAAGGTTACACTTGTCATGAACAACCTTGTGAAAACCCTCTATCCTTGTCAATGACAAGGTTTGCACAAGCTTACATTGCTATCTGGGTTTGTGTTGCTGGTAGACATTTAATTAACGTCACACTGGAGCAATGCAATCAGCGGTGTAGTCGTAAATTGAGCAGTGCCAGAACGCTCTGACCTGGGTAGTATCGTTATGGGGCGAGGGAAGGGGGGTTTGAGCGGCAGAATGGAGCGGTATTTTACATATTTCTTATTTATTTCTCGTTAAAAAAAAGTTGAAAGTCGTTCCAGCTCCATTATACCCCTGAATGTTTTGGGCTATTGGCGATGGTCCAAGATAAAACCCGAAGAGAAAGTACCTAGAATAACCAACACCTTCTATAGATCAGACAACCTCTTAATTTTAATCATAGTCTGATGGCGAGTTTACATCTAAGTTGCAACCTCACTCTCCGCCCGTTGTATTGCATCCACTGTAACGTTTATTTAACTACCTTCGGATGGTTTGTTTCTGTACTGAAATCCATCTCATGCATTAATACCCCGTTATGTTGTTTCAGTGGTACGTGAATTGCACGACCCACCTACCCTCACATACATCATCGTCAAGTGATGGGCATGGACTAAAAGAAATTGGTTATGGCACGAAGACAGACAATTTGTAAGAATTGAACTTGTACCACCTACAATGTTAAAGCTGCTAGCGTAGTGAAAAAATCCACTCGACATCGTTTGGTATTTTCGGATACAATACAACATTCTTGTTTACGACCGCGGCCTTATATTTCATATGCTGCTATCTCTTTGTTGACATTTAAAAACTTATGGTCTGCTAACATCCAGACTGAAGATGGCATTTGTAATTCGTTGTTGATAGAACATGAAATTAAAAACATTTCTTTTTGCTCTGCCTTTTATTCGATTACTACTGAATTTGTTTTGCCTCAGGCACTAACGCCCGGCTTTTTGGCACGTGAGTTATTATTTTAGTTATTGTAGCACTTACAATCTAATTGCAAACAATATTTTATCTTTCTGGATGTAAATTTCTTATTTTACTTGCATGAACAAGCAACTATATTTTAATAAGCAACTATAAAAGAATTATTTTTTATGATCTTTTGTCCATTAGGTTGTTGAAAAAAAAAATGGTATATTCGGAGGAATGATATATAGTCAACCAAGTCTTTGTTTTGAACTGCTTTAAGAGGAAACTATTCTCACTTCTGTAATGAAAACAGGGACAATGCTACATATCTATCTTATTCACGAACTGAGATGTGTGAACAACTTTTAATTCTTATTGTTTTGAGTCTTTTGTGAGACATCGTCACCGAACAAGAAGAAGCAGTTTTTAAGAGACATTGAAAAACTTTGCATTTATTATATCATTAAAAAGGTTGTTCAGGGTATCTAGTTACATGTGACCCTCACAAATAATCTCAATTTTCACATGGAATGCTGCGATCAAACATTGCACAACAATTCAGTTACATACATGTCGGCATGAAAAAATCATGATTAAACAAAATGGGATTTATTTGATAATAATAAAACCCATATGGCTTTATGATTGACTTAGTCTTCTGTAAAAAAATTGTTTATCAAAATTAACTGAGAAGACTGCACAATTTTGTGAGTATGGATTGGCCCCATGTATACATATAAAAATCACTGCTAATAAATTTTTGAGGGGCACTTGTTTTCTGCAAAAGGATGAATATTTGTTGGTCGGTTGCTATCCCAAAATAGACGCCAAGTCCTAGGGGTTGGACCACTATGTGTTCCCCAAAATTTTAAAGGAAAATATTTTAAACGAATAACCAAGCTAGTTTAAAAAACATCTATACCAAGCATTCCATGTCCCTGAGGCCTAAACCCTTTAAATGCTTTATTACTTGGTTAAAAGTCTTGAAAAATAAAGGATAACTATTACAAGCAAAATGTGTCCAAATATGCATTGATTCAATCTCGGCAATTGTCACTATCAGAATTGGCACAGTTGTAAGACCCTTGGGATTCCAGTGTTTTTATGGTTGGGAGCCTGGTGCCCCTCCAACTTGACACACATATTACCAATATACTGATAATACTAGTAAACATACTTAATGTATGTTAATAAAATAGTTATGAAACACTTATAAATGAAGCAAATTGTGTTTTATTTAGCCCCTCAATAATTTTGGCAGTACTTTTACGTACTATCAAAATTATTGAGGTATAATACCAATATATTTTGCTACAAATTTAGCAAATTTTTGCTTATTTCTTGGCACTATTTGTTTCCATTCCAGCTTTTCGTTTTTTGGTACTATTTTAGCTTATTCCTTTGATCGTGCAATGAATTTCATGATTTGGAGATTTGCCAAGAAATGAACAAGCAACAATATTACTATGTCAAGAAAGAAATATCCTTCACAAAGAAAGATTGTGTTCGAATACCCCACCACCTAATAAAATTAAAATGTGACTTGAAGCCGGAATGGTTATGTAGCCTTCATTAATGGTAGGAGGAAAAAGGTGTCTGAACAGAAACTTGGTTTACTGGATCCTGCTTTCTTTTCATTACTTCTGTACAGTTAATTTATTTATGGTGTCAAGAGTTAAGTTCATTTGAAGCTGTGAATTAGAGCTTCAAATGAATCATGATACAATAGTAGATTGAAATCATTATATGCTACTTCGTCCCAATATTAAAATCAATTAAAGTCATAAAATTGTTGAAATTTACAAGAAGAGAAATCACGTAGGACGTGTTCTTCCCCCAAGAAGTTGATTGGTTTGGCTTAAGAGAACAGTATCATAATTTTCCCACATTGCTGTCATGACATCCCAATAAATATAATTTCCTCAAAGAAGGGAAACCAGCTATATTAAGTTTGAAAAGAGCCATTTGTGGGGTGTTCCAGAGCGAAAGGAAATTTTTTAGACTTATTTGTATAAAATAACACATCCTGTCAGGTTATTTTATTTTCAATGTGACTTTTAAACTAAAAAAAACATTTTAAGTTTTGTCAAATTATAATTTAAAAAAATAAATAAAAATCACATGATTAAATTCAATCTGATTTAAATCGGCTGTGATAAATCGGCTAATGATTCATGAACTGTTTTGTAATTTTCGAGATGACTGATTTTCATCATAGCATTATCAAATTTTGTTTCAATCTAACATTTAAGGGGATTCATAATTTAGAAACAAGTTTATGTAGATCAAAATGTATGAAAGCCACACATAGTACCCTTAAATGGTTTATAACTACTAGTCAGTATTTTCTACTCGAGGGCTCTTTTGACTATATGAATGGCTTACACAATTTCAGAACATGGACAATTAACATAATCCATGTTTTAGATGGCCCTCAATGTCATCTAATGATGCTTATGTTCATGAAATTGTGGGTTCTTATAGTCTGACAGTTTGGTGAAATAGGTAATATGTGGATAAGGTGACAAAAAATCAAAAATGCATCAGATTGCTGTAAAATATGTCTTCCAATTTCTGTAATCATGTAATAAATAAGATAATTATAACAGATAAAGGAACAGATGCACAAATCTTTTAAATTGCTCGACTTTTTTATGATTTCAAAAAATATTTTTCTCAAAAATTTATATTTATCTGTTTTTAAGTTTTTTTTCTTCCAATATGCATCAGTAATTTTCAACAAGATAAATTTTTAAGGCATTATTTACTGGATCTAACAACAATCACACCTTGAATTAGGTATTAAATTTTGGTCATTGAAGAGTTTGAAGTGATTATTGAATGTGGATAGTATAAAAGAATTTTGCTTTACAATTTCTAATTTTTTTTTCTGTTTTAGAATGTCAGACACATGGAGTGATATTCAGGCTTTTAAGTCTAAGCAGAGCAGCCTTCGCGAAAGACTACACCGTCGTAAGAAAGAAAGAGAGGGTTTGGTATTAAGTATAACTAATGAGTCAAATGTTGGTAGCCCTAGAAGTAACAGTCCCACAAATTCAACTGCAGTAAAAGAAGAAAATAATGCAACCTCTGAGATAAAGGCAGATCCTCTGGTCGAATACAAATTGCTTTTATGCTTGTGTGATGCTATTAATTTACCGACCGATTCCAGAAGCTTAGTTGCGACGATAATAAAATCTTTAAATAGTGATGTTCCTCACCTCATTGTGGAGAATTTGTTGCAGAAATTTGCCACTCAAGAGTTAATCACCATAACTGAAAGCCATACTCCAGAAGGCAAAAATTGTTTGATTGTTTCATCTGCAGAACATACGAAACTTCAAGCTGTTGCTAATGATTTGTGTGCTCAGGATCCAAATCTAAGTAAAATTCAGAAAGCAGAGAAAAGAAAGTTAGAAGAAAGTTTAGAGCTTGAACCTAAAGCAAAACAAGCGTGTAAGAACAAAGACGTTGCAAAAAACAACCGTGAAACAGATACTATTGAAAGTTTGTTATCTTTGCCATCAGCTAGGGAAAAAGAAACTAAAAAACTGGGAGAGGAAATATTAGATTTGTTAAGCAAGCCTACTGCTAAAGAACGATCTCTTGTAGAACAATTTCGTTCTCAAGGTGGAGCTCAAGTGCAAGAGTTTTGTCCTCATGGCACAAAAGACGAATGCACCAAAGTTTCAGATGCTAATATGCCCTGTACTAAACTTCACTTCAAAAAAATTATTCAAAAACATACAGATGAATCGCTTGGCGATTGCTCTTTTTTGAACACTTGTTTTCATATGGACACTTGCAAGTATGTTCACTATGAGGTTGATTATTCAACTGTTGCCCAAGTGTCAAAAACACTGAAAAGTGACAGAACTGATTCTGAGTTATCACAAGATGGAAATAAACCAATATTATTTCCATCCCAGTGGATTCAATCAGATCTGCGCTATTTTGATATGACTATTTTAGGAAAGTTTGCTGTAGTTATGGCTGATCCACCTTGGGACATACACATGGAGTTGCCTTATGGTACAATGTCTGATGATGAGATGAGACATTTAAACATTCCTAGCTTACAAGATGAGGGTCTCATCTTTTTATGGGTAACTGGTCGTGCCATGGAACTGGGGAGAGAGTGTTTGCAGTTGTGGGGATATGAAAGATGTGATGAAATCATATGGGTGAAAACAAATCAGCTGCAAAGAATCATTAGAACTGGACGTACGGGACATTGGCTGAATCATGGGAAAGAACATTGTTTAGTTGGTGTCAAGGGAAACCCCAAAGAGATCAATAGAGGTCTAGACTGTGATGTAATTGTTGCAGAAGTTAGGGCAACAAGTCATAAACCAGATGAAATTTATGGGATCATAGAAAGACTTTCACCTGGTACTCGTAAAATTGAGCTTTTTGGTCGACCACATAATGTTCAACCTAATTGGATCACTCTAGGCAATCAAGTTGATGGAGTTCGTTTAATAGATCCAACACTCATAGAGGTTTTTAGAAAAATGTATCCTGATGGAAACTGTATGAAAAAACCAGACACTTAATCCTATTTAATGTTTTTAACAGGAACTTAAAATTTGATATACTTAAGCCCAATTGTTAACTTCCAAACGTATAAAATGTTTCTTTGTACATCTCTTTCAAATAAAATATTTTTATTCCTGAATCTAATCTCTTCATTATAGAGAATAAGATGAGATCAATAGAACTTTGTCTCCACTAAGCTGGCTGTTTACTATAGGGATGAAAATGCATATCACAAGGCCATATTTCTGTTCGAATTGCAAAATATATTACTTAATTATCTTGTATACTTTCATAAGCTGTATTGAGGGTGTTAATGGCTAACATATCTGGAATACCTATTGGGGAAAGCAGTTATTGGACATTTTGGTAAATAAAGCAGTAGCCGTTTTGTCAACTTGGAGCTAGTACCAGAGCATGTTTTATCATTCAAAGCAATTTAAATTAATTTGCTGACACAATTGTTAAGTATTGCATGTAAATCAAAGTTGACAATTCTCAACTTAATATGTACAAGTAAAACTATTCTACCATTTTGATAGTTAATGTAATGCATCTAACTTTAGATAAATAGTGTGGTTCCTGAAAACCTGTTCTCTCTAGCATGTGTCAAAAAGCAATCTCAGAATGAAACAGAACTGAAAGAATGGAAATTCTCACATGGCATTCATACCCTACTATACCTTACAAAGTCTTTATGTATTTTTTTAAAATTAGGTATTCTTTTTGGCCCCCATGACAATTTTTCTTTAAATGGCTAATAAACATCTTTTTGATAAAATGTGCTATTTAATTTTTTTACACCTATTTTTTAATATTTCAGTTGTGGGTTCAAATTATGAAATTGCTATTAAGCTTCAAAAGGTGGTAATAAAATTGCTTTAAATTAAATTATTTGAATCCCAAGTTAGGCTTGTAATGTATAAAACACTAAAAGCTACTGAAAATTTTTCATGAGATCTTTTTCAAAATGCAATTTGAATTTAGGTAGGGGATAGAATGAAAATTCTTATTTTACAATGCCTTAAGTTTTATAATATTTTGGGCATAGGCTGCATGATTTCACAAGCTTGTTAAATTGGGCATAAAATATTAGGTTTCAAAATATTGGTTCCTTGTGTATGAATATGAATTGTTGATGGGAGAACAATTTAATCAGTTTGTAGAGTACTCCATTTTCACAATGGGCGGAAAATAAACCTATTCCATATGAAGTACAAAGTTTTACTCATATTTTATTAAACATGTTTCAGGTGAACTTGTGTAAAAAATATTTAACAGAATAACCGATTCCAATGCAACTATTCACATCCAGCTGAATGTGTCATAGATATGAACTTCATGTTCACAAAATAAAGTTACATAACCTTTAAATTCCAACTATCCAGTTAAAATAATTACTAAGGAATTAGTCTATTTTTCCACTGTGAAAACAATGTCCATTTTTGCTGGGACAACTTTCCACCCTGCGAAGAAATGTTGATTTTTGGCTTTATAGTCAAATACTTCATTGAAGGATTAGTTGTAATGCGGTTCCCACGAGAAGTCAACCTTGGGCCAGTTAATGTCAAAAAAATGCATAAGCAAGATTGGCAATAACCTGTGAATGTTTCCCACCAGCAAACTTGTTTACCAAAATTATTGCCATCAGCATCTCAATTATAAAAGGAAGTGTTTCTCTGTATATATGCTGTGTCCCGACGAATCTATGGCACTTACAATGAGATTTGGTACACAGGTAGTCCTAATTTGTTGCAATTTTTGTGTCAAGCTAATTCTAAAATAAATTTTTTCAACCTCCTTTCTTCTCTTTGGGAAAAGTGACATAGCCTTTTCAATTGAAGAGAGGATTTTGCGATTTTCGACCACTGCTGTTGCATTGAAGGAGATTCCCCGTAAGTCGTCCTAATGCCTTTGGAACCATGCTAAGTTTTCTAACTAGTGTGTTTTGATTTACATTGTTGATTAATATAGCTTCTTTGCTAGCTATTTCAACTTTGCCACAGGCAGAAACTATTTGAGATTTTCTATCTTTGCTATCATTACGATAGTGACAATTTTAATGGATTTGAACTCTGCAGAAAATTTTACATCAGATCGATACCTTAAATATAATTTTCTTTAAAGAAATAATTTCTGAACTGTAACATGCCAGGTGGGACTGTCTTAATTTTTTTTCTTCTTAACGTTTTCAGCATCAGTAAGATTAAATATGTCAAGCCTGTGTTTAAATTTTAATCCAAAATATTTAAAAATTAATTGATAACTAGCCACTTCAAGGCCATCACAGTGTTGGTTTGTGTAGCAATCACCGGGGGTTGGCGAGCAGTGGTCACAGGCAACCTTGTTCTGGCCACACAGTGGCTAGTTGAACAATAAAAGCAAACCACATTCTAAACTAAAGATGCCAATTATCAAGGGAGTTGCACTGTACCTAGTTGAATATAGCAGGGTTGGAAGCTACACTACATTTGGAAGCCACAGTTCAGGTGGAATATTTAAGCCATTTATTTATCTTTGATAACCAAACAATGAGAAACTGAAAAATTAGTAATTTTTAAAGTTTACCCACAAACCCCCTCTCGATTCATAGCTGAAACACAAAACTGCATTGCTTTTTTAGCTGAGACAACTTTGACTCAACATAAGAAATGTGTGAAAAATACCACAATATTGCTTTACTGACCGAGTGCACAGGTCTTGCACGTATCAGAGATCACAAACGTAAGCAATTGTTTTGTAATATATTTTGCTTGCTGGTTCTGGAACAAAAATATCCTAAAACCAGAGTGTTTGCTGAGACAAATCTCAATTTTTGGTACCTCGTATTATTGCGAGTCTATGTATTCAACACTTTTAAACTGAGCTGATGCAAACTGCCCTAAACCAAATGTTCGGCAGCTAGGAGGAACAACATTTCTAAAGCATCCACAAGCACGCCTATAAGTCACTTTATTGTCGAAATCGAGTTTTTGGTAAAAATCTATTCTTCAGATGTAGAAGCATCTTTTAGAAGCGAAACCCCACGAGTTAGGTCATTCTACATGGAGTTGGCCCGTATGAAAGTTTTTGTGTATTCGAGAAACCACATAAGTCAGTGACTTATGGGCTTTCTCGAATACACAAAAACTTTCATACGGGCCATCTTAGCATAGCATGACCCGACTCGTGCGGTTGCGCTTCTAAAAGATGCGTCTACATCTAAAGAATAGATTTTTTTTACCAAAAACTCAATTTCGAAAAAAAAAGTGACTTTTGGGGTTTCTCAAACAATTGATTTAATTCATACATGCATTTTATTTGTATTAGACCTGTGCAAGGGTCACCCATGGAATATAGGATTAAAACCAACACTGACCTTGTATTTATAAGAATCAAAATCAAACAGTGATAGCTTACAATTAAATAACCTTTTATTTTGGAAAAAAAGAATTCTTATTAAAAAGTATGTAACAGAAGAGTTTATTATTACACCATTTTCTCATCTTGATATTTATAATACAGGGCTGATAAGTCCTCAACACCAATCTTCTTCCATCCTGTTTCTAGCATGTGATACACTGGAATAAAAGGAAAAAGAAACATTTAAGTTAAGATTCAGAAGGCAAATCATTAAAAAACAAATTTATTAGCCACATTAAAAATCAAGTATAAGCTTCAGTTAGTCATCAATTTAAAATACACAATTTTCAATCAATAAAAAAAACCTTGCAACCATGGTTTTCAATGAAGTGTACACCTAATTCTGTTTTTACACGAATTCAAAATAAATATTTATTTCTCTTTTTACTTTAAGTCATTTTGATTTAACACAAGCAGGCCAAGTCAATTTTTAAGTGCCCCTAAATTTGAAGAATTTTTTAAAAATATTTATGGGTCATAATAGTATAATTTCTATATTACATACACTAATGAGGAACGCTGGTACGTTTTAATGTGAACTGAAGTTGTCCTCTTACAAAGAATTATAAAATGGCCTAACCGAAACAGGAGCACAATGATTAATGAGTGAATTCATTTGTAAAACCGGTGAAACATCAGTACCAGAGGAGACTTGTGCTGATTTAGATCAAGAGATCTGAAAGAAATTCATTATTGGAGGAAGATGGTTGTGCACAACATTTCAGCTGTACACAAACATGCGCCGTTTGTTGTCAGGAAGTGAAAATGAATAGAATCTTGTATGTGTGAAACATAATTTTTTTTTGTGCTAGTAATTTCAGTAATTTTTAATAAACAGAATAATTATTCTGTTTATTTGAAAATTTCAGTCATGGTTAGTACTTCAATCATGATTCCTTCCTTATTCAAACCAAGCAATTAAAATGCAGGCAGAAAAACTAAACTGCGAAGTTGAGTTTTCAATTCAGGATGTCTGTAAAAAAGTTGCTGAGATATTATGTCCTCAAAAAACAAATGCAATCCTGTACCTTGGCAGAAAAAAGGCCATTTTCAAATTCTGAGTCATGTCCAAAAATCACTTAAAGATAAAAGTTACAATAAAGGGGGGAAAAAATCACAATGTGCTGCTATCAATACATTACTAAACAATCGAAATGAAAGTATTTTTTTTTAATGCTGTAATAAAAATTACTAAATTAGGTGCTATCAAATACCTGCAAAATGGACATGGCCTCTTTTCTACCAAGGTAAATTATTACATCTTCAAAATTTAAACGCTCAACTGTTAATATTTTTTGATATAAAAAAAATACATGAAAGTTATTAGCACTAATTATTTCGGATAATCAAAATTAATCAGAGAATATCCTTTTAACTTTTTGATTCCAAACACAAGAAATTTAAAATCTTATTCATTAGAAAAATCAAAGGAAAAGCAACATACTCCTGACAGTGCCACCACTGTAAGCATCTCTGTGACCAGCATGGTAAATAGCTCTGCGACCTAAATCGTATGCAGTTTCATCGTCCATATCATAACTATAGCCACCATCCAAGATACCATAAGCATAAGTAGACCCTGAGCCAACTGAAAATATGTTGCCAGGGAATCGATTGCCTTCACTATCCACATAATACAATCCAGGACCCTAAGCATTAGACAAAGAATAAATTAAAATTTTCATACAAATACTAAGAAAAACAGTGATAAAAAATTGAATACAATATGGCGAGCAAAAATTTTTTCTTCTTTTAAAGCTGAGGGTTATTTTATTTTGATATGAGTAAATCATAGCTTGAACTAAGCAATCGAAAGATGTCGTATTAACATTCAGATATGTTTATAAATTAGAAAGGTTTAGTTATTAGTTTTAAGGTATAAGATCAAATGGTGCCAGTCACGTAAGCAGTAAGGTTACAACAAAATTACATAATTGTTTAAAAATCAAAGAAATTTTTTGTGTAATTTGAGTAGGAAATTTTTAGGTCAGTTTTTCAAATTCTATGGTCTGTTTTCATCTGATCACAGCAGCTTTATGACATGAAAATGTCTTTAAATGCGGTGCAGACCTGCCAATTTCAAAAAGCCTGAGACTTTTATCGACATCACGGCCTATTTTACTTATGATAACTTATGTATGATCACACTATAAAAAGGGTAAGGGATTTACAATTTACTAAGAAATACACATACTAAAAAGAAATACTCAAATTTTGCAGTGAATAATGATTCAGCACGGATTGCAGATAATTCGTCAGGTTGCTTGAAGAACTGCACTTTAGAGTTTGTCTCAATGCATCGAGAGGCATCTTGGTGCTTTTTCCGGTTTATATGGGCAACAATATCGCTCCGACCACGATATGCAATGGAAAAATCGGATGGGCAAACCGTACAAAATGCCTAGTTAGCCCCTTTCTTGGAATATATAACGCAAGGAAATTCCTTAGAATATTTCTCATTGAACACGGTATCATACTTTTTCTTCTTTTCAGACATAACGCAATATCAGTATACTTAAACTTATAGGACACGATGCACATGCAAGCCCAAGCACATGGAACCAAAAACGAAGAATACCAACAACAAGAACTATAAACAAGATTCTCCTTCACTTCAGATCAGCATGACTTGAAAACGATATAATCGATAAATACAGAAAGGCGGCTTTAAACCTACGCGTGTCTACTGGCGCCATCTTTCGGTGGATATGAGAAGATTTTCTTCAAAATGCAAACATTTTGCGAAAAATCCGAAAAAACCCTCAGAAAGCCGGAGATTTGACGAAAAAAAGCCTGAGACCCGAGATTTGACCAAAATGCCTGAGACTCAGGCTAAAAGCCTGAGAGTTGGCAGGTCTCTCTCTCTCTGGGTATGGTATAAGCTGAATCTCTAAAAAAACTAACACCCCCCCCCCCAGATTTTTGCTGCTCTTTTATCTTATAAACTATAAATGATCTAAACTTTGTGAATAGAGGGCTTATGTCCATATTTCATACCTAAAATTGTGGGCGATGAAAGCATGCTGTGAGGAGGAGTAGTACTCACATACGAACACTAAAAATAATGACATTGGATTGCGAAAGAAATGTCTCATTGGAATTGGTGCCGATTTGTACAGAATAACAGTATCTACAATATTCTTTAGCAATAATAATCGATAAAATTTTAAGTGGATAAGAGTGCTGAGTTGAAGAAATTTTCATGTTTAAAAAATTACTAGAGAAATATGAACAGAAATGTAAAAAACATATCTGATTGGAAAGAAAATTCAAAAGTAACCGGAAAAGCCCAAATTATTAATACTAAACGATGAAGTTGGAGAGTAATTAAGAGTTTGCCACTGCCTAAACCAATGGATATTGACTTAGAATGAATGAGTTAGGTTACCCAAGTAATGTTTGTAATCACTTATGGGTTAGTGATGTGAAGAGTTATTTAAAATGTTTTGCTTTGTAAAAAGAATTTTTAAATGAAGATATAGCAAAATTTCCATTTTATAACACTGATCAAATTTTTACAATACTGGCTTTATCCAAAATGAAAGGATTTGCTTTCCCTCCAAAGCTTGGTTATTAGCGACATGTCACGTTATGGCAAACTCAGAAAAAGGTTCAAAATTTACAAGAATTTTCTTGGACAATGGTTCCGAACGTTCTTGGATGACGAAAAAGTTAGCGGATAATTTAAAATTGGCAATTATTAAAAAAGAAAGATTATCGGTCTATTCCTTTGGCTCATTAAACCAGTGGAAAAAACGTATAACGTTGCAAAATTAAAATTATGCAACAGAAATGATTCTAAACAATGTATAGAAATTGAGGCATCAATTACAGAAACTATTACAGTAGCACCCATAGCAATTCCAAACTCAATTGTGCAAAATGATCTGAAAAGGCGAGGAATAATTTTAGCTGACACTTGTAAAAGTGAAGATCAAAGTAATCCATATTTTAATTGGGGCAGATGTTTGTTGGGATGTAATCGTCGATGCAGAGATCCAAAAAATAAACAAATTGAGCTGCATACAAACCATCTTGGCCTTACATTGCAAGGGATTCAGGGGGAAAGCCATAAATCCAGCGAGGGTGTGGTGCCTGCTAATCTAAGCATCGTACCAGATGTTCAAGTGCTTTGGGACTTGGAATGTATGGGAATCAGTGAGTGAGATGAATTATCTATTGCTGATTGTGCGTTCTAGATGATTTCGAAAACAATTTGAGGTTCGTTAATGGGAAATATGAGACTCGCTTGTTATGGAAAACTGAACCAAACGATTTAAAGAGTAACTTCCCTTTGGCAGAGAAAAGGTTAGAGTAATTAAAAAGAAGTTTCGATAATAATGTATGGGAGACCAATGAATATAGAGAAATGTTGCAGGATCAGCAGAATAAAGGAATAATAGAAGATTGTGATTGGGATGCAAATGAATATTTTATGCCCCATAGAGCTGTTGTGAGAGCTGAAAAGGATACTACAAAAGTTCGCATAGTTTTCAACTGTAGTTCAAAAATTAAAGAAAACCTTTCATTTAAATGATTGTTTAGAAACAGGCCCAAATTTGAATACGAATATTCTAAAGTTTAGGAAGTTTAAAAGCGCGTTTAGTGCAGACATAGAAAAGGCATTTTTAATGATCAGCATTGCTCAAGTGGACAGAAAAGAATTAAAGTTTCTTTGGTTATCGGATGACAAAAAAGAAAACTATAAAATAAAAAGAATGAATAATTCAGATGTAAGACATCATCTTTCATTTTGAGTGCAACAATTAAAAGTCACATTAAGAAATACGAGGAAAATTCACAAGATGTTGAATTTTTCGTTGTATATTGATGATTTGTATTATGGTGCAGACAGTGAGGAAATGGCTTTGGAATTATCTACTAATGCAGTTTCCATTTTAAAAGGAGGTTTTAATTTGAGGAAATTAAAATCCAATTCTAATGCATTGAGGACATAATGGGTTAAGAAAGGACATTATGGAGGAAGACAGTGACTCGCAGTTGAAGGTACTAGGGTTGAATTGGAATCCTGAGAAAGATATTCTATGGTTAGAGATAAAAGGTTTGATGAATCGTTTTAAAGACTTGAGGAGCACAAAGTATAGTGTTTTGCAAATGGCAGCGATGATCTTCGATCCTGTAGGGTTTTGAACTCCATTTGTTGCAAGAAATATGGGAAACAGGTGAAGACTGGGACGATGAGTTCCCGGAGAATATTAGCGTAAAGTGGTCTAATTGGTGCTCGGAGACTAAGAAGTTGGAACAGATAGTTGAGAGGAATTTCTTGTCAGGATGTGGAGATCCCAGTAAAACAAAAGTTGAGTTACATATCTTTTTGTGATGAGTCACCTTTTGCATATGGTGCTGTCGCTTATTTCCGTTATGTGACAACAAAAGGAGAAATCAAGGTTTCCTTTGTAATGTCAAAGGGTAAGGTTGCACCTTTAAAGAAGCTTATTTTGCCTGGGTTGGAATTAATGGCTTGTTATAGGAGCTAGAATGGGGAAGTATCTTAGAGATATCTTCACAGATTTAATTAGTGAAATTTCATTTTGGACTGACTCGAGGATCGCGTTCCAGTTCAGATTTTAGTTTAAAAAGGTGGACAGGTCCTCGTTGGCTAGGTCAGAAAAACGAAAGTTGGACTACGGAGTGTTGCAAGGGGTCACCTGCTTCGGACATCCAAGAAAAGGAACTGTGGTAAACAGTTTGGTGGTTAGATTAAGTTTGGTAGAAGAGTTGTGGACTAAATTTTCATCATGGACTAGATTGCTCAGTCGTTTCTTGGTGTCTCAGGTTCCTGGGAAATCTTAAAGGGCTAAAAGTGTCGATACCATATTTAAATGTGGAAGAAAGAAGTAATGCACACAATTTGATAATAAGAGCTGTTCAAAGTAGTGAATTCGGTGAGGAAATCAGAGTATTCTACAGACAAACAAAACTTTAAGTTCATCAAACAAATTGATCCAACTAAGTCCATTTTTGGATCATAAAGGATTGCAGGCAGGCTTAAAAATACAAGCCTTCCTGAGGACATGAAACATCCCCTCATTGTGACGAAAACTCATCATATCACGGACATGATAATCCGATACTTTCACATAAAGTATATGCATGGAGCAACACAGTTAATTAACTCTGCAATTAGACAGAGATACTGGATAATCAGTGCACGAACTGCTATTTGTCGCATCATTAGAAAATGTATTGCGTGTGCTTGTCATCGAAAAGAATTGTCAAGACAGTTGATGGGAGATCTTCCAAAATCGAGAACCACTCCTGGCAGAGCATTCTCTAGAACAGGAAAGGTCAAGCCCAGAAAAGGTAGAGAAGTAAAAGCTGTGAAAACTTATGTATGCGTGTTGGTATGCTTCAAAACAAAGGCTGTACATCTGGAATCTGTAAGCGATATGTCCTCGGAGTCCTGCATTACAGCTTTAAAGAGATTCATTGCCAGAAGAGGAAAACCCTGAGTCTTATATAGTGATTGTGGAATAAACTTTGTAGCTGCCAAGAATATCCTTCAGGCATGGCGTTTCAAATCAGTCATCAACTACCTCGCGGAGGAAGAAGTTGAATGGAAGTTCAACCCTCCAGGTGCTCCACACTTTGGCGGTCTCTGGGAGGCCCAGCTGTGAAATCAATGAAGTATCACCTTAAAAGAGTGATGGGGGTACAAGTGCTGACACAAGAAGAATTCTGCATAGTTCTAGCTGAAATTCAGGCAGCGTTGAATTCCTGTCCTTTAGTACCCATTTCAAGTGAACCAAATGATCTATCTGTGATTACACCTGGACATTTCCTGATAGGAACTACCTTGAAGGGAATAAAGAACCAAACATGACGAAAGAAAAACTAACAAAGATGGAATAAAATAGATGGAAACTAGTTACTCAACTATCCCAATCGTTCTGGAAGAGGTGGTCAAAAGACTATCTCACGCAATTACAAAGGTGTGGTAAATGGCATGTCTTTACCCAACTTACAAGAAAATGATTCAGTGCTCATTAAAGAGGATGATTTACCACCCTTAAAGTGGTGAATGGGAAGAGCGATGCAAGTATACCCTGGAAACGACAATAAAGTAAGAGTAGTAAAACTAAAAACTCCTGTGGAGAACTCAAACGTCCAATTCATAAGATTGTTCTACAACCAATTGAAAATTGAGCATTCTTTGACTTTTGAATTGATTCACAATTTTATCTATAATTATTTGATGATGTTATTTCTTTTTTGCTGTATAAAAATTGTATGTTCTTATTTAATCTAGGAAATTTTGATATTGATTGTAAAGAAGTAGGTATTAATACTGAAAGTAAATTTCAGGACTGTTTAAAACATATTGTAGATAATAAGTATTTTTTGTATAGTTGATGTTAATAATAATTGTTTCTATGATGTCCTTAACGGTCATCGGGCCCAGTATGTTGCTTCAGGTTAGAAATGTAGATGGCGTTGCATATAAACGCCGCCCTGTTATGTAGTATTAGTGTATCGTTAGTAGCAATAAAATTCTCGAATGAGAAGGTCGTGTCAAAAGTGCCTTCCTTGGTAGAGAAAGAAATGAGACACCAGGAATAACGCCCCCAAACAAGAATCATTTGTTGAAAGTTATGATTTTCTTTTTTTAAATGCTGTAAAATGGACCTTATGTTTTTTGAAAAATTATAATAGATAGATTTCTAAAACAAGCTGTTATTACACGTGCCGATGAAAGGAATTTTCAAGAAAAGAACGCATTTGCTCCCAACTAAATTAGTCACGCATGCCATCATTTATTTTACCATTCTTTCATATTGATGACAAGATTCGAAAACATCGCTTACCTGGTGCAAGAATGCTACAAGTAAAACACATTCATAGAAAAACTAAGAGCCAAAAATTCACCATTTTAACAGAAAAAGAACAGAGATATTTGTAATCACTCCAAAACTTAAAAAACGATCTCTGTAGTCACTGTAGAAAATAACTTTTGTAGTTTGCCTTACAGCAGAAGTGTGATGAATAAGAAATGGTGTGTAAAATATATTTATATGAAAACTAAATGCAAGACTGAAAATTCACCATTTTTACTGAAAATTAATATACAGGAATATTCAAAATCACTCCAAAACTCAAGATGGACTTCTGTAAGTCACCTTCGAAAACTTTTGTAGTTTGTCTTGCAGCAGAAATGCAATGAGATTGTTAAAACAATATTAAAAATTATTTTCTCCATTTAAATGATGCTAGCATTCTTTTACATGGTTCCCACTGTGGTGGGAAAAAATTCAAGTACTTTTTTATACCCATTTGAAGTTTTTCAAGGACTATCTTAAAAAGGCAGAGATACCATATTTAACCCCCCATTTTAGTAGACAACTTTTCTGAAGAACCTCTCGTGTAATGTAACCCTTTATTACCATTCACGTATTTAACAATTCCAAAAATATTTCTAGTCAATATTTTTGAAACATGTTATGGTAAAGAAAAAATTGTAAAAAATAAAGTAACTAAGTTATTATACTTATGTTCTACAAGTTCAAACTGACACAGAATCTCACTGACCATGAGAAAAGAAAATAAACATATGCCTAGATGAACAAGCGTATTCTTAGGAATCTGAATAAAACCACGCCTTCTAAGTGCATGCGTTTCAAGTCGATTCATACTCAAGAAAATTCCAGATTCAAATAGTTCAAAATAAATTCAAGGACTTAAGTACTTTCCGGGGCCCTTAAAAAACGAAATTCAAGTACTTTTCAAGGAAAGTGGGAACCCTGTTTTATAAAAGAGACGTGACTAGTCTGATCACTTTTCAATCAATATTTAATTTATTCAACCTGAGAACGCAGGGTAATTATGCTAGCATAATATATTAAGAACTGAAACCAGCATCGCTACTAAAGTTTCAACTTTCTTAACCTATAGAATGTTTTCCAACAATTTTTTCAACCAATTGATGCATCTACGCAGATATTAAATATGTTAAAAAAATGCATTAATACACCATTTGGAAAGATCATGACTGCCAGAGTGTTAAATATATTTTAGTGCAAAAACAGAATACTTACACGTTTGTCCCATCCTGATATCATAACTCCCTGTGGAGATAAAAGAAAATTAAAATTGTGAAACCAATTACATTTTAAAGTACATACATAACAGTATATAAAACATAGTATAAGCTTACCAGACACAATCCCATTCCTTTATAATTGAACATAATGTTTGCCAATAGCTTGGAAGCAGCTGCAACAGATATACGCTCCCGATTCCTCAATTCATAAATCCTACAAAGATAATTGCATATGAATAATTGGTTTTGAATTTCCTATTTTATAATTAATACATCATAAGTTTATTTTATCCCAATAGCAATAAGCATGATACAATAAATAGATGAGGGAACAGCTGATAAGTTAACCAGGGTGGCAACAAAATCCTAGAAATAAAGTTCCCTGATATTTCCATGATTTCCCTGATAGTCTCACAAAAATTTCCCTGATTTAACTATTCCCTTTATAAATGTGATCCGTGATTGGTATCGATATACAGCGTCCACACAACACTATTTTTAAATATTTAGGGTCAGAGGGTGTAAAAGAATCATTCTTGACAAATATTTTGTATTTTTTCTCTACAGATATTTTAATTGTTACTGTAAGGGTTGGAAACCTTAATGGAATTTTTTAAATTAAAATTGAAAAAACTTTAGAAAAAATGCAAAATATTGTATGAACTTTTTACACCAGACACTACATTGTCATACTACATTCATCGAAACCAAATGCAAATATACATAAAAAATTCTACAAAAATGTAATTGCAAACAAAAATAATTAATTTAATACACAATAAACATCATTTGTTACACAAATTTCAAATTGTATCCCACAAGTTGTATCGCTAGTCTCACGGCGACAAGACGCTGCAGCCGAGTAAAAAACGTCAGCGGCATTCAAAAATTACGACGCTATGGTTCTTAATTCTAATTACAATTTCGGCGAATAAGATTTATTCGATTCTCAAAAGCACTCGTAATCGCGCATCTCTAAATAGGACAAACGATAATGGTAGACGTTTAAGCTGTCAAAATTTCCCTGATTTTTTGTAAAATTTGGAAATTTTCCCTGAGATTTCCCTGATTTTTCCAGAAATAAAAAGTTCCCTGAGAATTCCCTGATTTCCCGGTTTTCCAGGTTCTGTTACCACCCTGTTAACACTAAAAATTAGATATTTACTTCATTAAATATCAAAATACAGTAGAAATCTGCTTAGTTAGATGAATTTAACTTAAATTACTCAAATCGCTCTTTTCTTTAAATTTTGTAGTACATTAATTTTTTATTGAATTATATTAAATGACATTGATGAAGATTCTTACTTAAGAGCCCAAATGAACCTTTGCGTTGATGTAAATATAACACAAAAGAGAACACGATCTTAATGCTATAGGGATAAATGTATCTATTTAAAAAGGCATTTTAGACATTAGTTAACAATTCCATGGCATCAAATTAAAAATCATGCATGAATGCCTTTGTTAAAATCTTTGGCACATGATTGAATAGGGTAAGATGAGTAACACTTAAACTAATATCCACAAGGACTTGAATGAGGCCCTCTTCTGTTGCTTTATTCTATATAAAATGAGCAAACTTAAAAAAAAAAAAAAAAAAACATCTGGGGTTGTATGGTGACTGACTTTGGATAGCATTAAATAGATTTCTATGGGATAAAGAAATTTAAAAGTATTTTTGAAATTCATGCCAGTTTGAGAAAGTATTTATGAAATTTGGAAGTTAGCTTTTATTTCCTTCACCCCATCAAAATTGAAAAGGAAAATTACAAAATAACAATTTCCCCCTCTAATTAGGCATATAAAATCGAATGAAGGAAAAGTGACAAAAAAAAATATTTTAGAGGGATAGCTTAACACGTCTATTATTTGTAAAGAAATTCAGAATTGCCATTTGAGTATATTGAAAACAACAGTAACAAAATGATGGATGATTCAGTTACAAAGGACGGAAAAAAATACCTGCATCGTTCAGCAAGAATACGTTCCCAATAAACGCAATCTGCTGCACCTCCAGCCATTGTTCCCAAAAGATAGTCATTTATTTCGATTACTTTTTGCACCATGTTTGAGGCTGTAAAAGAGTAAATATAATTCAAATAATTTTACTTTAACATTCTACATTATATGTAAAAATGTCATTTAAGAAAATAGATACCACTCATGTCAAAATCACAAATCTTTTGTCCCATTAAAACATGTTTTAAGGTATGCAGTTGTGGAAAATTTTAAGTTATACATTGAAATGTGATAGCACACTCGAAGTGTGGGTGTCAATTTAGGTTGTTTTTACACAACGCTGAGACAAAATCAAAATTCATGTAATTAATATTTTTTAATTTCATTCAAAATAACATTTTTAAATTTTTATACAATATAACTGTAAAAGAACAATTATATTTTCAAGCTCTATAGCAAATTTGGTAATTATTCCGTAAACAAGACTAGCAACTAAATTTACCCACAACTCAGATTTTCTCAATCTTGTTATATGATGCCTTATTCAATGCCCTTGACACTATTAGGGGACTCTGGATTATGTATGACAAATAAATTAAAAGCTACATACTTAACAAACAATACCAATTTTAAAATTCTAATGAAATATTACTTTTATGCATCAAATTATAAAGACTGATGTAGGTAAAAATCTAATGTAAAAGACAGTACCTATAAATGACCCTGAAGTTGCCCTGGAATCAACAGTAACAATTACACCTCCACTGTACTTAAAGGCAAGGGTAGTAGTTCCTTTTCTAAAATCCATAGCAATGCGCTTGCCATGCTCATCTTTGTCAAATACTTTAAAGGCAGTCATTGGCTGGAAAGGGAACATATCATCTCACTTTATACACTCTTATTACTACATATATTTTATACCAATTGTCAACTTAACAGAAAAACGCACAAGTCAAAATTTTGGATATAAGTTTTTAGCTTTTCTAGAACACAATGTGACCGTTAGATTGGTGTTGCTCATTCAGTCATTTTTTCTTTGCATGAAGATTAGACTTCTCGATAAACATATCTAGTGTGTACAGCTACGGACATAGAACCACCCCGTTTCCATAAAATTGACTTTTTGATCTAAGTGTGTTTTACTTGTAAGTCAACGATATTACATGGAAACTGATTAAAAAAAAAGATTTTTTCCGAATTTTACTTTGTACCAAACCTAAATTGATTCTAAATTTATACATGCCTACAAGAAAATGAAAAATTTAACTAAATACTAAACTTTGACTAAATGGAATATTCCGAATACCTAAAAGCTGTTACTGTTCAATTTAATTCTATGTTGAAAGCCACTTTCAATGCAAACAAATAAAAGATCAAAATATTTCTACTTAATATAGTGCCAAAATATTTTTTACATGATATCTCTAATATTATAAAAGGAAGTATTTGACTGTTTTTGTTTTCTCTGGCGCAAAATCCTGACGATTCTATGGCATTTACAGCAATGAGATTTGGCACACAGGTAGTCCAATTTTTGGGTCGTGGTGAAATTTTAAAATTCAATGTAGAAGATTTTTAAACGAATTTCATAGTTTTATTCTCCATTGGGTTTTTCAAACGCGGAGAACTTTTTCTACCTTGCAGTCAGTGTTTGGAATCATGACAAGTTTTTTTGATCCGCAAAACGTGGAGAAGATTGTTATTTTTTGTTTCCGCTCTGATTTTGCGCGATTGATTTCCCAGCCAGACGATAAATCTTTTAACGGAAGTCTTTTTTTTCTATCTCCTAGACGATTAAAGATAGAGTAAAAATTTCAACGGATTTGAAATCTACAGATAATTTCAGTTTAGATTAATACCTAAAAATATGATTTTCTTCAAAAACAATTTTTTAATAGAAAATATCTTCAACGGTTTTTAAATCTGTGAAAATTTTTACACTAGCTTAATACCTTACATCACGGGCCCGACAATGGCAATTATCTAATTGGTTAGTGATGCTTGTCATGCACAATAGGTATCCGTAACAAAACCCAAACCCTATATTTCATTGAAGCAATTCAGACTAACTGATATGTACAGTTGATCCTTAAGCATGATCAATCAGACTTCAGCTTTCAGGAAGTCTTCTGTGCTTGGTACTTTTATAGATAAACCTAGATGCAAACATTTGCTGCATAGTTTATCCAGTTGCAAATAATATTATTTTGTTTCTTGCATCCAATTCCTGAAGTATTATGTTAGTGCTGTGATTTTATTATGAGCGAGATATTTTATATGTTAATTATCCTATGAAGAATTGTTTGTTTAAGCCCAAGACTCCCTTTATATCATTCTTCAGCAGGAGGACAAAAATTCAAATGAAGTTTGCTAAGCTTAGTATTAGATTTTTGGAGATTGTTTCACATTTTGAAGAATTCCGAGTTGGGGAGAAGTAAATTTAGTCTGAAGTGAATTTTTCCAAATGGATTGATTTTATTGTGTACACATACATCCCAATTGTGCTTGAACACAAGAATACACTTGTCAAGTAATAGAAATACACACAATGAGTTTTTATGACGCAAATATATCTAGAGTAAGTTACATAAATCGAGCCTGTGCAGTACACAGCTTTCTGGAAAGAAATGTGACTAACGAATCGTAAACTTTTCTAACAAAATACTTTCAACCCATTTAAGAAAAAGAATAAAAGCTAATCCACTTATTTAAAAACACGTTTTGCACATTGATCGCATTACACTTTTGCGATTTAAAAATACAGTACCTTATATTTACTATCATGAATGAAAATTGGGAATAAATTTTTTATAGTTGAAACAATTTTAAGAAACTTACTAATTTATGTATGGTTACTTCAAAAGAAAATATTCTGTCAAGGGACAATTATAGAACAATACAGGACACATCACAGCATAGAGAAAACAAACTTCTAACATAGTAGCTACCTATATATTTTTGTCCGATAATTCTCTAGTAATACTTATTTACTCGAGGATTACATAAGTTGAAGGTTAAATTATCAACTTAATCTGAATCAAACAGAAGGATAACTATATTCCTATTACAATATAGAGAAAATGAATTTGTCATTCCGTGTAGTACGAAAGGAAAATATTTACTTACATCACGCATAGGAGGTAAAGCCAACTGGGTATGGCATGATAGATTACCATAGTTTTGATTCACTAAATTCAACACATCGTCTTCAGTTTTGGATTTCTGATTAAATGCAGAAATAGGATTAACTCCACACAAAGCTTCCAACGCCATGATGACAAACAAAAATCTCAATACAACAATTCAATACCAGAAGACAGAAACCCGGTTTGAGAGAGAAGTGAAGAGAATTATCCATATATATTGCCACTGGGTGGAAGTAAAACTATGTCTCGATAATATTAGTAATAGTAATGGAATCTAACGGTTGGTTACTGATTTTCGCTTGGTACTAGACAAGTTCCGTATCAAGATATGAAGGTATAGGACATAGGATCTTTAATATTTCGTCTATGATAGCCCAGCGTAATTTTGAGTCACGGTGGAATGACGAGATCAACACCGCACTCTCCAAATATCCACATCACGCCAACGTAAGTGAGGGTATATGAGGTCACGAAATATTTGACATGTACCTGCTCTTACGTAGACGATGGTATTTTGTGGGATCGAGTTTCAAACTCATAACCCTCCGTTAAATAATCAGTGACACTACCAACTGGGCTACCAAAATTTGGAAATATAACAACTTTTTGATACTTTCACTTCGACTTTACCCCGGTGTATTTGAATTTTGAATGTTGTGATTTTTTTTTTTATATTAAGGGATCCTTAATTCAAGTACTTGAGGACGGGTTTGAGAAAAGGGCACCGATTCCTGATATTCTCTTGGATATGGATTTGCAACAGTCGTATAACAAACCTGTAACTCGCAGAAGCATGTCAAACACAGACTATACGGGGAAAGAAAACACTCTTGCTGTAGCTAAAATTGGTCCATCAAGACGAGTGGAACAACTTTTCAATGATGTCAGAATGTCAGCTTGCAAAACCATCACCAATGTCAAGAGCTCTCTTGACGACATTTCTCAGGTAAAACAACTTTCCTTTTATTAGTAGAATGTAGAGTGCGAGTAGAGGATGTACTTTTCAATCACTATCGTAAGAATTGATATAAGCAAGTTAAATACAATATTGATTATATAGTTTGATAAAAATCTAAAAAAAATCTCTTTTGTGTAATGCTTAGGTTTTTTTGTTATCACTTTTCATGTAAATTTTGTAGTTTTTCAATTATTAATCATCTGATTATATTTCTGTTGATTTTTAGTTTAGTTCCATTCACCTAGATATATGCATATTATTCCCAAATATAGTTTTTTTGTTGTTATTCTATTGAAGATTCATAATTTAACATCCAATCTAGTTTCATTTATTATATATTTTTTAATATTAGAACCAATTAAAACGTATTTTATAAAACCGGAAGTGCCATTCCGAAACTGGAAGTAGCTGTTAAATGTACAGTTAATTTTGTGTACATGGCTTTGATGTTAAAAAATA
This sequence comes from Metellina segmentata, assembly GCA_947359465.1. Classification (NCBI taxonomy): domain Eukaryota; kingdom Metazoa; phylum Arthropoda; class Arachnida; order Araneae; family Tetragnathidae; genus Metellina; species Metellina segmentata. Next base: position 67,606,730 of record OX375875.1, on the reverse strand, counting down.
TCCTAAAAGTAGCAAAACTTATTGGTAATCCTTCTGTGAATTATATACTGGCCTTTACACTCACATCAAATAGTATTTTATGTTAGAAACTCTTTGCAACAGTTGCTCCCACATTGTGTCTGCTTCTGGATCTTGTTCTATATCACCCAAAGTTCAATCTGATCCAAATGTTAGCAAGGCTTAAAATGGTAATGAAAGTTGAAAAATAAAAATAAATGCTACTCAGTTCAATGTATTTCAAGGTTGTCCAACAATGTTTGATGATCTTAACCTTTTGCTGTTGTGACATAAACTGTTGCATAACTAGTGTGAGTGGTCTCCCAGACCGCTTTTATAATAGTGCGAGTAAAAGTTGACTGATATACTAAATTAATGAAAGATATTTTAATTAACCTTCCAGGAGTCACGCATATGTGGGAGATACACTCGAGTTGACTTTAGTTATATATTTTTAGACCAGAAAACGCTAAGAATACTAACTTTTGGCTATTCCTCCCGCTCACTTAGAATTACTTTCAATCATAATTTGAATTTTGTGGTGTTTATAAGTCTTCTGTAGATCTGTCATTTGTATTTAACAGATACGCACAACTGTTAAGGTAAGTTTTTATTATACTATATATATTCTAGTTATAAGAAATTTTTATTACGTTATTTATTAATTTTTTGTTATGTTACTTAAATATAAATAATTCGGTAACTATATCGACAATTTCATTCCTTTAATTTTCACCTCATTATACAATTCTTCGGGCATTTTAAATTGTTTTAATGCCTTATATTTACCTTATTTCTATTTTATATTAAACAAAGAAATAATATAGAAATTTAAATAGCATTTCTTTAATTAAATTGTATTGATATTATTTAAATTATAATTTCAATAAATATACCCTATTTACATTTTAAATTTTAACAACATTTACATTTTAAAATAATGTATCTAAGAAATACCTGCAATCTTTCATGTTGGTGTGCAGAGTGTGACCGCTGGATGGTTAAATATTATTAACACATTTTAAATCATATAATTCCATTCTTAAATAATTCTATTCCTAAGTAAGAAACAAGGACTTTATTGACAAAATAAAAAAAAATATAGCTACATATAGTTGTTTTTAATTAACGTACAATCTTGATAAATTTCCACCATTTAATTTTGGTTTCACACAAGAATACTTTAGTTACTATGATGCATTATACTCTGAACTGCAGTTAATGCATAATTATCTAGTACATTGAAGGCAAACATGTTTCTTGCATTTCACATATTTGTATGCAGTTTTCCCTTTTTTGTTGGGTGAACTTAAACTGCAAGTTTTTCTTTTTCTAATTTATGATCATAGGTAAGATTGTTTTGATCTTGCCAGTCAGTTTAGCCAAAAATTATTTTGATTGCCAGTTTGATATCTTTAAGTATTTGTGATGTAGTGACTCTGTTTCAAATGGGATCGTATCAATTGCTTTGGTAATGAAAACATGAAATTCTTTCGCATCATTTTCGGAGTTGTGGTATATGACTAGAACACGAATGCATTTACCACATATATCCATTATTCTGAAGAATATCACCATAGGTCAACATTGTGTTCGACGACCACTCGAGTAGATGGAACATTTTTTTCAAATTCATCTACACTACCTTTTGTTAAGTACATTGCAATAATTTCAGGTTTTCCTGTAGAAGCATTTGTCAGACTAGAATGGTGCATCATGGATATCAAAATGATTATTATTCTCGTAAGGAAGTGGTTGGGCAGCCGGCTGCATTCTCGTCCGGTGATATTTCGGAATGAGTGTCATGGTCACTTTTAATATCCGATTTTTCAGTATTTGAATACTCTACATCAGACCAATTGTTAACAATATCATCAATTTCTTTTTATGTAAGAAACAAGGGGTGGTTTTTAGAAAAGTTTGATGCCATTGCAGGCCTTTTATGTAAATTAAGTCACCGAACGCTATTGGAAAGGAACTGTAACACATCTTCTGTGATAGAATCAAACTGTTAAGCCATTGTTTTCAAAGATCATGAGTGTCAAAACATTTCAAACAGAAAAAATATTATTTTAAAAGTCTATTTTTTTGATAAAAATAAATATTTTCCTGTTTTGTCTTGGGCAAACAAAAATGTATGAAACCTAATATCAACAAAGTTTTCAAGGGTTGTTAAATACTTAAATGAACTGAATCAAAGAATATTTGCTTATAAAATTAATAGCACTCTTCCAATGTAATGTTTTTTTTTTGGAGATGAAATTTAACAATTAAATAACTTTTTTCTATTTATGTTTGTAGCTCTTGTTTCTAAGACACATTTTTGTTTCATTTCAGAAATTACGAAATTCTGGGCCTATTAAAAAAACTCGCAGCCTTTCTAAAATGAAGCAGTATAAAGAGATTGGTGAAAGTGTGACTCCAGTGAAGCTTTATTCTCCCTTTACATTTGTGACTCCAAGTCCACCAAAATCTGCCCGTAAAAGAGTTTCACCTCGTCGGTTAGTCTTTATTATTCAAACATCAATTTTCGCTGTTTAAAATTGTTTAAGTATGCTTGTATTTTGAAACCTGAATTGAACAAATTACTAAGTTAAGTTCTTAAGAGTTCTATGTCAGCACACTTGCAAATACTGTCTCGCCTGAAGTTTGTTTACTTGCATGGTTCTTCTCCCTCCGTCCTCATGCTTTAAAAGGTACATGGATATTGAATCCATGCTCTTCACTCAAGGTGCATTTCATCAGTGTTATGACCAGCTGTTTGGTTTTTATTCCCCTAAGTTAATTTCTGTATATGCAATTGTTAAAGAGAATAAAAATTACAACAGGAATTATCTTGGGAATACTTTATACCCAGTCAACCCCTGGAATGTGTTTCTTTAAATAAATAATTTTTCAATTTTTATCTAATTGTTTTGTTAAACACATTTAAATTACATTTGATATTTATTTATGACAACAAAAGTGAATATTAATCTAGTTTAAGAGGGTATCATTTTAATGAGAGAGTATGTTGCTATAGTCAGCTGCTTTATTTTTACAGGATGATGATTTTATTGTATTCAATATTTTGAAGAACTTGTACCTCAATTAGGTACTAAACTTATAAAAATATATTAGCGTACAATGAAAGGGTAGTCAGTAGTTTTTCATCTGAGATAAGACACACTGACAACTGACTGCTTTGGTTTTCCAGGTGCAGCAAACATCTTTATAATTATTTAACTAAACAAAAGTGTCAAACTAATAAATCCCCTATTCATTATTCAATAAACTAAAACAATTCATTTTTATTCTATAAACTTCAATTTTCTTCAAAAGTGAAAAATTTGATATATTTTCTGAAACCATCTAATAATTTTTTATTAACTTTCTGTTTTCATTTCAGATTTTCATTTAAAAGTCCTTCAAACAGATTTCGGAAAGATGTGCAGGAACTAAATCGAGAACTGAAGGAGTTGGAAAAAGTTGAAAGGTCCCTTTGTGCTCGAAAACTTAGATAAATCTTTACTTGACTCAAAGAGTTCATTTTTGGAAGCAGGGCAGCTTGTACCAGTGATTTAGAAATGCTTCATTGTCATCTTATTGAATTTTACCTATTTACTTTTGAAGATTGAAATAAATTGCTTTTTTTTATCAACTATAGTATTAATTTATATCTGTTGGAATTTAATTGTTATTCAAGAGATTGTTTCTTATCAAGCTTCTTCATCGTTTGACTTTTTCAATAATCTAATTTAGTATTTTCTATCTCAACTAGGAACTATGATGTAACAAGGGGAATGTTAAAGATATGTTGACTTTAAAAGTAGATACTTCTATATGTATTAAATGTGCAACTACACACTTTCAGTATTTTCTACAAATTTACTATATGCATTTTAATATTAACCTTCAAATTTTGCACTGTAGAACTACGAATTAAAACTATTACCATTTATTCTTTTTTCAATTCAACTTTCCATACATTGTGTTGGTTTTCAGAATTTTCTTGGTCATGCAGGATTTTTGGGGGATGTGACTCATACTTCCACAGCATGCTGTCTCGCTTTGTCTCTGGCTCGTAGTGATGGCACCAGCTCTCATCACCTGTGACGATCCGCTCCAGGAAAGCGGGGTCTTTATGATACCGAAACAGATGTTGAAGTGTTAGCCCCATACGCAGTTCCTTTTGCTGGTCGGTGATCTGCTTCGGAACCCACTGCGCGCACACCTTCCGATAACGCAACCTGTCGTAAACAATTGTCCACACTGTTCCAATGCTGACATCCACCTTCACCGCCAACATTCGCAATGTGACACGCCGATCACTTCTCACTAGGTCGTCCACCTTGTCGATGAGATTGGCCGTAATGACTGTGTTTGCCTGGCCTGGATTCGGGTCATCAACCAAACTCTCACGGCCTGCACGAAAACGACCACTCCATTTTCTCACTGACCGGTCGGACAAGCAGTCTTCCCCGTATACGGTCACCATTCTACGATGAATAACAGCCGGTTTAACACCTTTCGCTGTCAGAAATCGGATAACGCCTCGCTGCTCCTCAATCGTCGAATTTTGCAATGTGAACACCATCTTGTCCTCACACGCACTGCCACGTCAATTTTACGGCGCTCTTTATAAGAGCTGCTGCTCTCTCCTGCGCATGCGGGCGCCCGTGCATGCTCTGATCTAGAGTGCCTATATAATAAGAGTGGCGACATACAGGAAACACTTTCTGATTGGCTTAGAGACCTTTTCTACTGCCCGAGGCGGTCTTTTCCTAGCTCCCGTAGACTTAACATGGAAACTTTTTGTGTGTTCTAGAAAAACGTGTGTACATTAAATTAAAAAGAAAATATAGCTTATTCATGTTCTATTTCGTGTTCTAGAATGTTTATTTATTATTATTTTAGTGTTTTGTCAGTATAAATTTGAAGACTTTTTAAATAAATAGCTTTTTTTTTAACAACACAGTGTTTCTCACAATCTAATTTAGCGCGTTGTGCAATCCATCTCATCAATTAGACATGTAATAGAGCGTTTATATGATTCATTTATACCGAATGTATCCATATTATAACAATCATTTGCTTTTTGTTCTCCCTGAAATGATATATTAATTCGACCAGCATCCTTCTTTGAGACGATTCTGGTAGAAAAATGGCTGCCGCGCATGCTCATTGGGCCAAATTTCGTCCCTTGTCGCCACTCTTATTATATAGGCACTCTACTCCAATCCACGCCGGAGATTCCAATCGCATCACCATATGTCTCGCTACGTTCTTCCATAGCGGCATAGGCAAATATGTTAACGGTTACGACGTTTCGTACCTTTTCATTTGAACACTCCTTGTATTAATCGATTACGATAGCTGTAACATAGAATCAAATTATCGTTTTAATGAAAGTGTTTTTTATGAAATTAAATTAAATAAAAAAAATTTATTGTAATTTTAGGGTTGGCCCGGTTACAAGAAACAAACCTATTTTTTTCTTTGGCCTAATGCAAATTTTTGTTTAATGCCAATATATTCTGTTTGCAATCAAAATTACAGAAATTTCCAAAATACAAGTATTTTTCTGATTTCCCCCTTAAGTACCAAATAAAGTTCAATCAAACTGCTATAGGGCTGAAAAGTTGTCTCTACTGTAGGTAAATACAATGTGCAAAATGTTTCTGAAATACAATATTTTGTATTTATATGGGGTAAACGAAATTTTACAAATCAAATTTTTTTCTTCACTCCATTCACTTGCAATGGGGGATTGGGTTTGTTAAAAAAACACTCAGGTTTTGGAATTGCAATGTAAAAGTGTTTTTGTTATACAATGTCAAAATCGATCACATCCACTCTTGAGAAATAAGAAAAAGTCCTTTCGAATGAAATGAATTTTCCCCCTTATTCTAGTAATTGCACGGTTTAAGTAAAATTCAAAGCCATTTTTCATTTTTACTAAACCCAGAAAACCGGTTTTGTAAAAAGAACGAAAGAATAGATTTGTCATTGTTCCCACGGGTGCTTATTTTGACCTTCCATTTCTTTTTCCGTCTATAGTCCTTAGAAAGTGCTTATTTTCCTTTGAAAACAAAATTCAGTTTTCAAATGACGATATTTTTTCACAATATTTCCGACCTCTTTTTAGCAGCTGATCGGCGATAAAACTGCTTACAAGTACGGTTTTAATGATAATTCAGGAACTGGCTTGCTAGAATGGCAACCCTTGATAAGCGATATACAAATCGCCGATCGACTCTTGATGAGCTCATAATACACTTTAAAAACTTGAAAACCCATGAAATCGGTTTTTCGACTTGTGATGCGTGTGGCTCTCGCAACGCACAAAACAGTTGTTCTGCTAGACGAACTAGGATACGATCATCAAATATTAATTAATTTGGTTTTATTCACTTACGTGTGAGTGCAATGTTTTAAAAAGTTACAATTATTGGGAAGGGAATTTTTAAGTTGGTTGGTGATTCAAAAAACAACATAAAGATAATTTATTTTCATTAATGCTGCATCCTGAGTGGCAACCCGATGTATTGCAATTTTTTTTAAATCTAGCTTTTTTGGCCCGGTGCACACATCCGGTTTTTCAACGTGCGGCGCCGCTGTCGCAACGCAAGTGCGGTCTGAGATACATTAGATCCAATGGAGCAGTGCACACATGCCTCCAGCACCGCTGGGGCGACGCACGTCCAACTTGCAGGCAATTTGTACCGCAGTTCCCCACTGCGCCGCATATGAGTCTCCGTTCTGAAGTACCTTGTTTTCATAAACAAATGGAATATAAATAATAATTAATAAATGTTGTATCCACTAACGTCTATTTTGTTTCAAAATATACTTTTTTTTACAACCCAAGTCAGCGAAATAAACACGTTTTATTCGATAGAATATTTATCGCAAATGGTTCTCGGTTGTGTGTGCATAGTTGGGCTTCGGTGCCGCACGTTGAAAAACCGGATGTGTGCACCGGGCCTTATACTTCTAATTCTATGTAAAAACTATCAGTAAAGTTGAATAAAGAAAAATTGAAGATTTTCGATGGTGATTCTGCTTTTAAAAGTTGAAGCAATCGGTTATGAGTTCCGGAAAAAAAAAACCCGATCGATTGAAAAAACATTGGAGAAAAGCTCGCAAAAGTGTAAAGCAGAGTGCTAGATGGCCGGGAGAAGTCGTTTGAAAACTGAAAAATATGAAGCATGACAACGAAATCAAACTCGCAACAGCAGCTGAGAGACCGGCAACACCAAGTCCAGTCTCTTAACTCTTTATTTCCAAATTTATATAAGCACATGCACTGCAAAGGGATAAAGGAAAAACTTCTGAAGTTTTTTTCGTGCGGTCTCCTTTCTGTAATTTGTTTATGTACTTACACATATACTGCTGTTTGTAAAAAATGCAACACCATGAAGGAGTCATCAGAATAAATGAAATTTAATACACAGACGATTTGTATTAGTACAAATTAATGAATAAATTTTCAAAGCAAAAAACAAAACAATATTATGTGTCCGAAATCAGCATTTGGTGTAGCCACCACACGCAGCAATAAGTGCTGCTATACGTCGTAGCATGGAGTGAAACATATGTTGAATGTCTGCTTGTGGAAGAGAATTCGATATTGTTTGTATGTGCACCCAAAGTTCGTCTTTTGAAGCTGTAGGACGCGGATCAAGAGCGAGACGCCGACCAACCAAATCCCACACTTGCTCAATAGGCGACATATCCGGCGAATAAGCAGTCCAAGGAAGAAGTTAAATATGTTGGGCTGAAAAAAAGTCGAACATTCCTTGCAACATGTGGGCGTGCATTATCCTGTTGAAAGATAGCTCCAGGGATGCCTTGAAGAAAGGGAACGTTTTCAGGCTCTAGCACTTCACGGACGTACCTGTTGCTATTCAGATAACCCTCAATTCGTAGCAGCTGAGATCGTCCATGATACGAAATCGCACCCCAGACTAACTCCTGGTGTTCGGCCACTATGACGTTCGATAACGCACTCTGGAAGGCAGCGTCTAACACGAATGCGGCCATCATGTTCCACAAATTAAAGCGGGATTCATCAGAAAAGACAACGTGTTGCCAATCAGCCCGTTTGTTGATCTTAAAAGAGTACCCAAAGGAACTTAAATTTTAATTGATGTGCTTTCAATTCACAAATTCTTTTCTGTCAAAAAACAATTTGTTTTTATGTTCGCATATAAACATACACTCATAACCATAAACTTGAGAGCCTTATAGAGTTGGTTCATATAAACTGTTAAATACTTGCTAGTGTCCATAACTGTTTCTTCCCCAAGCCCTATACCAATGAACAGATACTGCTACACTGAAAAGATGTATGGTTTCTGACGAGATACTATCTCGCAATCACAGACAGTGAGGTACAGCACATTAATTCTAACCTTTTATTTGTAATTTAATGTTAAATCGAGTGACCTTAAAATGAAAGTCATTCAGTAAAGGTGAAAATTAACGGTCGCGACTAAAAAATTTTGTTACATTCGCCACATTTTCTTAAAAACATTAGTTTATGTAGTGAAACCTCCGATTTTACGTTTTTTTATGAAGACTAACAAAAAAATTTTAAGAAAGAAAAAAACAAAAAAAAAAAAAAAACCACGGGAATATAAGCATGGTATATAGTATTTTGAATTTAGATTAAAAAACGCAGATGCTTGAAGCGGAAAACGCAAAGCAATCTAGGGGAAGAAGGCTGAAGATTAGTACTTGCGTGTATACGTGATCTGGATTATTTCCGTAGTGCTGGTATTTCGCGGTGTGAGAAAATCTATTTCTCTCAAAATTAAAAATAGGTTACCGCTGCTTCTGCCCCAGGATTGAAGACTCGCTTTTTTTTTTGCTTGATTCTTAGACGGCGTCCCGAGAAAGTACGGATAAGAAAATTACGAAATTAACATGGTTTGTTCAAAATTGTACAGGGAACAAGATGAAAAAGATTTTTTTCCGAGGTGGCTATTAGTTAGGGTGCATTAAGTGTTAAAGTTAAACAAAGCGAAATTTCTAACGCGAGTAAGCAAAAGACGTACAATTTTCAGTCTTCAGCCGTGATTTTTTTAGAGGGTTGGCGAGCAGGGGAAGGAGCTCCCTAGTTGATATACACTATGTCCATAAATTAAAGATAATGCCAGCTCCGGCAAATAAAGATGCAGAAACAAAACAAATATTCATAAAAACTACGATTTTTGCTCACTAGAGCAATCACAAAAAATATCGACCGTACAAAAACTTAACATGACATGGTTAATACATTGTATGTCTCCTAGACGATGAAATATAGTCCCGATAACGCCTAGGCATGCTGAGGATCAAATTATCGAGCAGATCTTGGGAAAGATCACTCCACTCAGCAAGCAATGCTCTCCGAAGTTCCGGTACACATGTAGGAGGTAGTTGACGCTGCAACTCGTCGGCCAAGTATGTCCCACACACATGCTCTATCGGATTCAAGTCAGGTGAGAATGCTGACCATTACATACGGGTAAAATCCTCAGATTCAATGCATTCGCTTACAGTGTTTGCACGGCGAGGACGGGCGTTGTCATCCATAAACACAAATAAATTCTGCGCCCATGGCACCCCTAAACATACGTATATGTTGCTCCAGAATGATGTTCCGATAAATTTGGCCTCTCATGCTTCCGATTTGAATATGTAGATCTGTTCTGGAGTCCAGTATAATTCTGCCCCAAACGAGCAAACCTGAGCCACCGTAACTGTAAGCTAAACCTGGACTCGTCGGAAACCATCACACAAGCCCACTGTGACGATGTCCACATTGCATGTTCTCTACTCCAGGCTAACTGCTGGCGACAGTGAGTTGCCGTGAGCGGAACACATCGGACAAGCCTGCGAGCATATAGACCAACATTTCCCAAACGTCTGTAAACGGTTTGCCTTAAAATGTCGCACCCGTGGCTGAAGATAGCTGATGAGAAAGGTCGGATCCTGTGCTCCGTCTGCTTCTTTTTGCAGCTACTGCCAAATACCGGTCGTCATTCGGCGTTGTAACTCGGGGAATACCTGTACTGTAACGTCTACTGACATTTTCATCATTTTGGAATCGTTGCCAAAGCCTAGAGATGACACTTTGGGCGATTCCAAGTTCCACTGAAACTTCCGTCTGAGTACGCCCACATTCCAGGCTGCCGATAATTCTACCACGTAAAAAATCATCGACATGCGTTCTCTGTGCCATAACTATTCGGTTGTAGCACTGAGCGGCTTACAGAACGCTTGTGAACAATTTTACTTCTTTGCTACCATTCTTTATATAATACACCTCTCTTACACTCTCGTCATTGTGACGTACTATCGGTGTCATCTGATGACTTCCTGTAGTTTGGATATTATTCTTGAAAATGTGTGCGATAATTCTACAGGTGAAATTTTTACTTTAGAGTTCGATTTCCGTGTGATTCTGAATTATCCTTAATTTATAGACATGACTGTATATCTAACGTGTGTGTATTCTACAAAATATGTGAACGCTCGTAAGTGAATAAAACAAGGACCAATTACAGAATTTCTTAATTTTCACCTTTATCATTCAGTGTCATGTAATACAGTATATCATCAGAAAGCTTATGCCTTTTTATTCAAAATACGCCTTGTGTAAGCCGATTGGATAATTGAGTCAAACGATATAGGTGTTTAGGAGTATTGATTACAATGTACTTGGAATATTTTTTCCAAATACATGCTTGTCTTAACTTGAAACTTTCAGAAAACTAAATTGTGTACCTTTAAAATATGTATATATATATTTATGAACAACTTTATAGTATACTTTTTAGTAATTCAAGATCAAGTTATGCATCATTAGAAAGATCAGTCATTTCATATTCAAAGTCTGACACTCTCTCTACTCCAGCAATATTCCAACATCTCTATAACTTGCACCGCTGTCAGTTTTATACCCATCTTCAAGTTTTCACGGATGTGTGTCTAAAAGACGAGATTATGTATGCTTTTTCGCTTTCCTTTACCCCAGCGTTTCTCAAACTGTGCTCAATTCCCAATGCTGCGCGAAAAGGTAGGACATGTTTAACATAAAAAATATTTTTATTAAACATAGTTTAAAGTTCAACATTAAAAATATCTTTTACGAAAAAAATGGGAGAAAAATATTGGAATATTATAACCTTTTGCGTTCTCGGTGTGCAAGATAAAAAAATGGAGTATAAATCATTTATCACCGATCAGGTGAAACATTGACTATATAAAAAGGTTGTCGGCATTCAATGCGTCAGTTTCCGTCCACCATTCGACAAAACAAATTTACGTGAAAGGCAACACCAGACAACACAGAGGGAGACAAGTTGGACTTGGCTGCACTCACTATCTCCGCATTTGCAATTAAACAATTAAAAACTCCTACAACTTTGCAGTTTTTTCGGAAAATTTTTGATTGCATATAAAACTGGTGGTTTACTCACTTCCTCAAATTAGTTGCATTTTAGTCAACATTCAGTGGAAAACCGACAAATTATCCCGCTATTAACGAGTTCAGGTATTAAGGAGTGTAAGATGTCAGAATGGAATTGAAATAAACAACTTGAATGTTTTGGTAATTAATTATGGTGTGATTAGGATTGAATATTCTATACATTACAGTAAATATACATCAGTTGCTAGCATCGGCGTATTTTCGAATCCCTCGTGCAAAATGTAACAAACATATCTTTCTAGGGTATTGATTGAGTCAACAATCCGATGAAAACTATACCACCTGAAGTCTAAATAAGAAACCTCATCTACTATACTCAATCACAAGTTTGAACAAAGTTTCTCCTTTCTCTCTAGCAGAAATCATTTTATTTCGCCACAATAAAGCAGTAAATCAAAGCACCAACCGACCGAGATTAATATCGCGCACTACCATACCGGAATAAAGCTATTTTCAGTCCTCGAGGAAAAGGAATTTTCGCCATCGGATAAACTGAAGCAGATGAGGGATGATTTTTCGGGACAACCGAAATTTCATACCTGTCAGCTAAAGCCTCGATCAGCGAGTCCAGATGTCAGATTTTTTCATAAGTGTCTCCAAAGCAGTGAAGTTATAACAGACTGTCTGTCGCACTTTCTTTATTAATTCGCAATGAGATTATTGTTTAAACACAGTAAAATATTGTTAGGCATTTTTTAAAAAGATTTCTTCCCAATATTGGGCATATATAATATTTTTTTTCAGGTATTATTTATTGCTAACTATCATATCCATAGTAATTCTTAAATTGAATGTTTTATAATTTTTTTACTGCTCTGTGTTCAAGCATTTGATGACAGAATTTAGTTTTTGTGGAAACTCGCACTATAAGAGCAAATTGACCGTATGAGTGCATTTGTTCGTTCCTTTGCTCACAGCAACACTAACCTTCATTTACTGTATTATTTTCTAAAATTTTTGTTGTTAAAAAATGGAAATTAGTTAAGTACAGGACCAAAATCCAATTTAAGCTTTAGGTCACGGTCTAAAATTCACGTTGCAAAATATGTCTGTTGAGACACAAATCCAATTTTTATGTACCAACGAAGTTACGGAACCACGTGTTGAGAATGCGATTGTACCACGTGTGTGTTGTTGAGGGCGGAGCTTCTTGCTGTCACTCTCGTCGAGACCATGTAATCGTTCGAAAAGGAATGCGATTAAATTTTTTTTTTAGAATAGAGAATTAATGGCACGGCTTTGGGGAGTGAGCTTTCTTGATGTGCTCCCTCCTTATTCTAGAAACTCAACTTACGTATTTCAGTCTAATATTATACTCTTTGTTGTGTAGTTGTACCGTTCGTACTGTGTTTCATGCGTCAAAATAAATCACAAAAAGACGTTCTTGGACTCAATGATTATTTTCACCACGGTTGAAAATAATAAGTATCCTATAGATATCAAAATGTAATTACTTCAAGCCGAAGGTCTCAGTCTAACAAGTCTTTTATGTAGCCAGAAATGACCGTTGAGCGGAAAACTAATTCAATTCAAGATTCAATTGTATTTCGGATTAAATGATTATTCATGACTGAAAACAGTTAGAAATGCATATGCCTCAGAATCCAACTACTATATGTCGTATGTTGCGGTCTAACTAGCCACTGTTTAACAAAAAAATTACTGTTGAACGACAATCCTATCCAAGGTTGATTGAGTTTTACAGCCCAAGGGCCATATTTTGTCAATAACCTTATGTTTGGAGCACAACACAACGTCAGTAATGAGCAGGAAGAGACTCATGAGAGAAAGTTTCACTGACACAAAAGAGAAGGGGACCCCCCAAAACCAGGGAGGAGTCGAACTTGAGTCGCCTACTATCCATTATCCAATCCAAGATCCAGTTGAAAATGAAATTACGAAGTAACCTTGAGTTGCTAGGTTTGGATCAATTATGGATGGTGAGGAATCGAAATAATTACTTTTTCCCAGATAACCGAATATACCATTTTAATATTCCTGAAAATCCATCTTTATTACTCCTAATAAACCTTTATATTAGTTGAGTATCAATTGAAGAGCTGAGTGGATGAACATGTTAAGGGACAATTTAGTAAATTTGAGATAATCAGCTTTAAAGTTAACAGGATGCTCTTTTTTTATCAGTTCACTTATATCCTGTTTATCCGGCCATGTTATGAAGAAATAACGTTCAAAAAATCGTGGTTTCATTCACGTAGTCGTAAGCAATGTAGTTTGTCTGATTAGAGATGATTTTCCACATTTTGTCGCACATAATATCTTCTTCCATTCACATATCAAGGAAATGGTTCTAATTTTGCGGAAGAACATATTATGTGCATAACCGACTCTATATTATCATTATGATTACTTTGCTCATAAAATACACACATTTAAGGATGTAAGGTAGACTAATGATTAATCCAAGTTTTGTAATTTTAAAGCTATATTTGTTAGCACAGTTTGTGAAAGAAAATGAAAAACAAAAATTTTTATTTAAGAACTTTATTTTATTTTGTGAATGTGCGAGTCAATAAACAACCATAACGCAAAAATATTGTAAAATCTATGCATTCAATTGCAAAATCATTAAAAGTTAATAAATCATTCATATTTCTCTTTTTCTTTTTTAATTAAATATTCATAGAAAAATCGAAACTCATTTCTAATGTAAGGAAGCTGCCGTTGTAAATTGTCAATCTTTTCTAGTGTTACCTTTCCTTTATTTTCCGATGTCCTTTCCGATTCTATATTATCTTCATCGACATATGTTCTACCTTTCCGATTTTTTTTTCAGCAATTCAACTTTTTTGAACGGTGTATTTGCATTATGGCAGTCCTTGTACAGGTACGAACTGAACTCTTCTACCCGAATCCTTTTCACTTGGTTTCTAAATGCCAATTTTTCGTTGATGACCTTCTTTTTTCGATTTATCAGCTTGAGCCTATTTTGGATATCATGGAAATTTCTAAAGTGAGATGTCATATCGGTGACGCAATGTTTTTTGCCACTTTTCCGTATGATATCACGGTAGTGGTCAGGAAATAATACGGCTTCATGTTTTCTTAAATTCTTTTCGATTCTTCCAAAATCTCGATCGCTATCAAGATATGAATGATTCACTTCCGGAAATTTGTGTTCAATCACTTTGAAATATCCTTTAAGAATCATATATTGTTAAAGGAATAGCATGGTGGAATTCTTGTTTTGGCCCGAACAAGAGTGTGTCCAAATAATAAGGTGATCTTTACTCTTCAAAGAATCGTCGAATTCTAGGAGGTTCAAAAGGGAACTAGCCACCTCATTACTTCCCCGACATGCAACATCCTCAGTCCAAGTTAAAGAAATTAGGAGCTTCTTTTGACTCAGTAACGATGTGTACTCCGAGATTGTAAAACCACATTTGCCTGAGATAGAAAGACTTACTCACTCTAAGTTTTGGGAGCGGCATGGTTTGCTGTAAGTCAAGTGTGATATATGCGACGTCACTTGAAGCCTGTTTCGCCAACTGCTTGTCTAACTTCTGCATTTCGAACACTAGTTCATAGCTTTCAACATGACTAGCGTTAACCTCTCCAAGCTCACAAGTACTACATGTATCGCTTCGAGTATGACCAAAAGATAAATTAAACTTGGAAGAAAATATTTCCCTATAAGTACACTCAGTAACTGTTGAGGCCTATCATTTGCACTTACGAACTCCAAATACACGTAAAAAGCACTATTACACTTGAGGAGCTATGCTTAGCTCTCTATTTTTTAGTACACAATATGTAAACTATATACTATGCAAGTAAAATAAGAAAGGTGTTCCATAGAGACTTTAACAGTTACAGATGCTGCCACTCCTCTGAATAGAAATAAAATATCTGAAAGCTGGAAACAACTTCCCAAAAGAGGAATAATTGGTAATTTTTTAATTAACGTCGTACTAGAAAAGCACAACGGGCTATTGACGACGGTCCGGGATCAATCCCTTAAGGGAAAGATCCGAGGACAACACCTCGTAAAGCTGGCACCCTACTCTCCAAACTTCCACACTACGCCAACGTGAGGACTTTTGGCCACAACAGATTTAAGGTGCACCAGCCGCCTCTACACCATACGCTTACAAACATCCATACCCGAACCCGGATTCGAACCAGGAACCTTCCGATCTGGAGGCTAATACCTAACCACTATACCGTTTATTTGGCTCCCAAAAGAGGAAGTGGACCAACAAAGTTACAATATTACCCTAGCGGAGCTAATTCCCAAGCGCCAATTCGTCCCTCGTTTGTCGGAAGCACCCTTTTGGCGAGTCGCTACACACTCTTGCTACAGACGTTCTCGCCCTTTTTAAGCCAAACACTTTGAGCTAAATTGCTGAAGGAACTTTATGGCCGATCAAACTCTAGCATGTCGGACAATCGATGTAGTGGAAGAAGATGTTATGTTACTCAAGGTGAACGCAATTCTTGTGGAAGAAGATGCTAAATGCCCTTGATATGTTCTTCCACGAATAACATATCAAAAACCCGTGTACATAACATGTTCTTCTACTGAAAACTGCCTTATAATAAGAATTGGCAGAACCAATGAACGTCCAATATTTAATGCAGTCCTTAACATGTTCTATAACCCGGAAATCTCCATTTAAAAAAAAATGTCACTTAACATATTCATCTACTCAGCTCTTCAATTCGGATCACAAACGTATACCTGCTGCACCAGATTTGTTCGATCTCAAATATTTCTTATTGCCATTTCAATTCTCAATATCAGTGGGAAGACATGCGAGTAGTTTTTTGATGTATAATATGCGTTTTCCTTCTTTGAAAACATTGATTTCTTCGTTATAAATTATGTTCCGATGAATTCATTTTATTTTACTATTATTTTATTTTTCACACCTCTCTCTCTCTCTCTTTCGTCAAAGAGTAAAAATTACAATAATTTAAATGACCTAAATTTAAAAATTACATTTCTATGAGACAAAATAGCCCCGTTAGAATAACCAGATGGCAGCACGAGAGCGTAAACTGGAAGTTAAGTGGAACTGGGCATGGAACATTAGGCACAACACAAATATTACCGAAAGCAGTTGGGAAGAAATATTTTTCCAGCCTTGAAAGCCAGGCTGCTGATATTTGTGTGAACCATTTTGTTTCTTTGAATACTAAATTTTAGGCACAGACAAAATTTTTTATTCAAACTAAAAACTTCTTTCTTCGAAGAAACAGTTTTAACTCTTTTAAAAATAATTTCCAAGGATAACCTCAAAATTTAGAACAGTTATAGCAAGGTTTAAGATTTTTTCTGAAATTTTAAAAGAGCGTGCTAGAAAATTTCTTAATTTCTAAAGGCATGCTATACTCTTCCAACGTCGGCCAGCTTCGATGAAATTTTTTTTCGAGAGGATTGAAGTTTTGATTTGGATTTATTCTAAAGGTACATAAAAAAAAAAAAAAAACCCTGAATCATCAAGTACAGTCGTTACTCTTAATGCACTCTGATTATATGAACTTTCATCAAGTAGTCAAGTTTATAATATAATTTTAATTTCCTTTATGTTAACTTTATTGGCCACGTAAAATTCGTAACTGCCTTTCAGCTGTATTTTAATAGCGTAAATCATAGGCTGTTTTTTTAACACCGATTTGAGTTGTTTTTTACAATATTGTTTCCTAGCTCTTGTAATCTGTTTGCTAAGTGTGTGGAAAAATTCATCCATGCAGTGTATATTTTCTGAATTGAGTTTGTGGGAATGCAATTTAACAGATGTAGGAAATCGAGTTCTTTCCATAAATGAAAATAAATTGTTTGAAAATTCCTTTTCCAAGCGAAGTTATGATTTTGAATTACAGAATGAGCTTTTTTCATGACATATTGACAGCAAATTCCGGTACCAAGACAAAAGAGAAATACACATTATCGTAGCATAGAGTCGAATTGTAACTGAGTTGCAGATTTAACCTCATCGACATCGATAGCGGATTAACCGAGAAAAAAAAATAAGAAAACACTTTTTCAGATATTCAAAGTAGAACATGAAATTTTAAGTCGGTAAATTTGGAAACTAAAATTTGTTTTTACCAATAAAATTTTAAATTATCCTTTATAAAACTTCTATTAGACATCTTTAAAAACATTCAGTTTAAATTTTTATTCTCAAAGATTTTTCTTATATTCTTAAGTTAGTAATGAAATACTGATTCAATAACGGTTAATTTTCCGTGAAATTCTATCAAAAATTAATTTTTCAGTTGCTGTCGCGAGAGAGAGAGAGAAAAAGAAATAGAGAGAGAGAGAGAGAGAGATTGTGTGTGTGAATGTATTTTTTCAAATATATATCACAATGATTCATCATCTTCTCCCGTTCGTTAGCATTTGAAAAATGTTTTAATTTCAGCATTTTCACTGTTATTTCTAACTTAAAGAGGTTCTTTAATTATTTCTAGAAATCAATTTCGCAATTATTCTATTCTAAAACCGTTTGATAAATTAAACTCATTTTGAATTCCCAGAAAGACTAATTAATTTTAATTAATAGTTTGTTAGTTGAAAACGGTAAAATATGCTTGCTAAATTAGATCTTAATGGGAAAGACTGCAAAATTCTTAATTTCCTGCAAGCTCAGTAAATAGCTGAGCTTAATAACCATTTTCTCATTTGTTTTTCCTGTTCGTGTTTATTAAACAGGTATTCGTTGTTGCAATCGGCATTAATTTTACATCGAGTTAAATTAATTGTGTTTTTATTGCATTAGTATGTACTTGAAATTATAGTGTTTATTCATAAGTTGTATAGTGTGTTCTTTGTTGAATATATACTCTTTTAGTTTAACTGAAAGGTAATGTATTTTTAACTTTTAATCAAATTATAGGCCAATTAACGTCACTTAATGGAAAAGTAGATATTTTTTGAGGCAAGGTAAGTTATTTTAACCGTTGAGTACTGTTTATTTACCTGAGATTTAGTGGTGTAATTTCTCATAAAAAATAATAGGAGAATATGTTTTCAAGGAAATTTTTTTGTCTATTGTCGTGTATATATACTCGCATATATAAACACACACTACTCGCCAATAATGAACCGGACGCCAGCGGATTTGCATAAAATCCGACTGCTAGTTTGGTTTTTTTTTTGTGGTATGGCCTGGGACCTTTGCATGTTGTTCCTGGTAAACTGAAGGCCGACGCCTACATGGACATTTTGGACATTCAGGTTCTTTCTACGCTCTGGCAATTTTATGACACGGACGAACGTTACTTCCAGGACGACAACGTTCCTTGTCATGTCTCAGCCTCTGTCAAGCAGTGGTATCGAGATATGGATGTAAAACGTCTTCTCTGGCCTGCTCAGTCCCGACCGAAACCCCATAGAGCATTCGTAGGACGAGTTAGAGCGACGTTTACGGACCAGGTAATCACGTCCGAAACTTACAGCTGAGCTGGCGACCTTCTTGCAGCAGGAATGGACACAAATACCCATAGCTGTGTATCAAAATCTTGTTGAGAGTATGCCCAGAAAGGTCGCTAGTGTAATTGCAGTATGTGGGAGGGGGGGGGGACCACCCCTCCCCCTACCTCCCCCTATTAAAGCATGTATTATTTACCATATACCATCACATCTTGCTGTCCGGTCCATTATTGTAGGGTAGAGTATATATATAAATACACACACCTTGAAAATCGAATGATTTGTCGTTAAAACATGCTTTTGATAATCCTTCAAGACTTATTAAAACCTAATTTGCTGAGTACTTGATATCAATCTATTTTTGATTTGTTCCATTTTTATGTACTATTATTATCCCGAATTGTCGAATTGCTGTTTAATTTTGTAATATACTCCCTCCATTTTTAGTCATTATCATCTCATAATGTGTTTCATAAATTTGTACCACTCTTTTATCACTTCTTTTTATCTAACAATTCGTGCACTTTTCATTTTCTCTTTTCATACCTCAAATCAATCACTTATGGGTATTTTATATAATCACTTTACCTGTATATTTATCTTCTTCTTAGTTTCATTACTCAGTACTCTTCTGCTCCCTTCCTCTTTTCTTTCTACTTTATGTTCCCTATGTTTTCATAGAAATTGTTTCAATTTTCTTTAGAAATACTATAGTATTCTATAAAAATTTGTTTTCACTACATTTATTTTAGGCAGGCTGCTCATTGATCCACACTGAACGTGTGACAGCTGTGATGAAAATATGTGTCTGGTGTGGTTGTTTGTTGTTGTCACATGTTTAGTTAATTCAATAAAAAAGTACTTATGTTTCCATTACACTACATTGTCTCACTTGGAGATCCTTTCGGATATAATATACAGGTTGTCCTAAAAGTTCTCGTACTGCAGATTCGTGAATTTATTATACAAAAACAACAAACTTTAAAACAATTATTTTTATGCCAGTGGTATAAAGCACTTTTAACCTATCGTAGGAAAAATTTTTTAACATACATTTATAATAAATGTTCAAGATTTCTGCCTTTTTCTTGGAGGCAAAGCGCTGATGTCGTTTGCGCATATTTTTAGAAACGCGTATCAAGATGCTGGGAGTGTCTTCTTGGTATCCTTTGAGTAATGGCAATTTTCAGATCACCTATTGTTTGGTGATTATCTTCATAAACTTTGTTCTTTAAATATTCCACAGAAAAAAAGTGAGGGATGCGCAGATGTGGGAACGAGGTAGCCAAATGTTTCTTCAGATGTGTCGATCGCCAGAAAAATCTTGAAGCACGCCCATGGTTTCATAACTTGTATAGAAGATTGCAACGTCTTGTTGGAACCAAGAGTCTCGTTCATTCACTTATAATAATGCAACAAATTGTTGAATAGGTTGATATAGCGTATCTTTACTTGGTATTGCATCATTTGGATATTTATGTCGCCAAAATTCTTTACATCTTTCATATGATTTATATTCAAAATAAGCCTCAAACAGCGCAATTCTCTGAATGTGTGATAAATTCATTTTGCAATGAAGAACAAAATGACGTGGAACTTTTTTATCACACAACTTGAGTGCGAAGAAAATCAAACGATAAAAATTAAAGAGTCGATAAAACTATAAGCAGACGATAAAATTCAATAATTAAAAAAAACACGGGCAATAAATTTTTTTAAAGTTGGAGTACGGGAACTTTTACTGTAGTACTCATAGTAGGGATTTATTTAATGATCATTATCCAAAATAATGATTGCAAATTTCCTTGATTACTTATGCAACTTTATTGGTGACAGAATTATACTCATTTTCATCTACTGAGGAATAAAATTTTGGGAGATTCATCAATCAATGAAACCTCCATGTATTCTATGCCCAAGTACCTACTAGGGATACGACATCGATGTCGATGTTTAATAAAAAAACATCGATGTATTTACCATAGATGTATTGGAGCCGATGTTTTTTTAACATCGATGTGTATACTTGTCGATGTTTTATATTTAAATGAAAAAAGTACCATTATAAAAATTAAAAAATAACCTAGTAGCATAGTTTTCCTAATCAGTAAATTGAACATACTTTTAGACCAAAGAGGTCAAGGGCGAAGGGTCTGAAAAGTAGGGATGCGACATCTATGTCGATGTTTAATAAAAACATTGATGTATTGTTGTATTCTATTAATTGTTCTTATTAATTTTTTTGACTTCGCGTTGACAGTTAAAAATAAAGTCTTGTTATAAATTAACAAATATGCCAAATTACAAAATAAATTTCCTCTCCCAGTGAACATTAATGTTTGAGGTTGTTAAACCAGTTCTAAGAAATGGGGGGGGGGAGGAAGTTTAAATACACTGATGTCTAATAACATCGATGTTTTAATTTTGAACATCGATGTTTTGCTGTCGATGTCGCATCTCTAGTACCTACTAAATTTGGTGATGTTTGACTGTTCGAGCTGAAATCCTGTGTCATGAATTATTTAGACTACAAAATACTCTTGATAAGCGTATCAAAATTACAAGGCATATTAAAAGTATTTTAATCTAATTAGTGGACGAGTTGTTTACGAGGCTACACTCTTGAATCCTCTACGTAAGTTCACGGTTTCTGTACCGTCATAATGCTTTACGTCTAAATAACGACACCCGACAAAACAGGTTTATGATACTCTCCCTCCATTTCACAGCTAATCCATCTTTCACAAAGAACTTTATTCCTGTAATATAAATCGAACCCACGCTCTGGAAGACCACCTGCTGAACCAGATAGAAGTTGCTCATGCATTCCCCGAAAGAGAACAGAATAAGTAACGAAACATGTGCTTCCAAAAGGGACTCTTGATAATATTTCTTGAAGCAGGCCTCCCCCTCGCTCGGGTGGTTTCTTGGGGAGAGGGGGCTGCTAATCCCCTCGATCTTTTCTAAGTCCGTTTCATTTGGATCTGGCAGAGCGTGCAAGAATCAACGCCCCATATTCCTGCCACTATCTTCTTCGGCGACAGCATATTTACTGCCAAATATCATGCTTCCGCGTTCGATAGCAATGCAATTTTTTGTTATATTTAGTTATTACTTCCTTTTTTTGGACGTGCTTGTTCTTCGCTGGCTGGTTTTTCTCTTGGCGGTTGTTCCTTTTCGATATCAGCGAGGGGTAGGGGCGAATGGTTAAGTGCGTTTCTTGCTGCTCAGCGAAGGGTGTTCCGGGGACTGAAGTATTACTCGATTACCGATACGGTGAAAGGATGGAGAGAGAAGATGAGTTCACTTCCTTTCTTCTTCATGTGTGCCAGTCGATATTTCCTCGTGATTTGTGGTTGTCGCGAAGGTATGGTCAACGGATCGAAATTACTCTCTATCGAGCGGAATTGAATCATTTTTATATTTAGAGTGAATAATGCGATATGTGTTTTGGAAGGAGATAACGTTTTCATGGTATTGGGGTTTTATATGGGAAATGGGGATGAGGAATTAGCGCGTGGCGGATTTTAGGATTCACTTATCGATCTTTATCTGATGTTTCTAGTTGATTAAAGGTACGATTTAACATCTTAATTGGTCAGGAATAGTGTCATCAAAATAGGGTGATGTCGTTTTTTCTAATTTTGCAGTGATGTTTTAAGATTTAATTCAATTCAGACATACTGGTTAATAATGCCGTGATGTCCAATCGCCTTTTGCTGTGTCTTTGACATAAGCTTTGTCTTTCTCTGATGTAAATCTATTTGCTTTTTGAAGGATTTTGTATTTAATAAGATCCATCGACTTTTTAAGCATTGCTATTTGTTTTGTCGTTCGACGGTTATTTTTTTCTAAGCAAGGAGCAATTGGACCAAACCTTTCCATTTTAAATTACACGGCTTTTTAATTATTTTCCATTTAATTGCCTTTCCATTTTAAATTACCATTCCATTGCTTTCTCAAAAATATACTAGACGATTAATGACGGGGGAAGCAAGTTAATAGTTGAAGGTTTAAAAATCACTGACGTTTTCATCCTCGGTAAATTAGGTACTGATTTACATTTTACATCTTCTATCAGTACTATACCACACCTAACGAAATCTTGTGACAACCAGAAGGTTAAAACGACAGACATGCTTTTTCTCAAAGTAGCTTTTGCTATCGAATTTTAGAAACTCTAGTCTATTCTGGAATTTGAATTAATGTTGTACTGGAGTAACACAACGGACTATTGTATTTTAGAGGACATCCTTAAAACAAATTTCTGAGTTATTTCACAATTGGTATTTTTCATAGCTTGGGACACTTAATATTAAAGCATAGACGTAACAAAAATACCTTTTGCATAATTTTTTTAACGAATATGTTTTAGATTTAAAAGGGTCCGGGACACAAAAATCGTCAAATTTTCGAATTTTTTTTTTATTATTTAAAAAAATTCTCTGTGTTTTTCTGCTTAAAATGACGTCTAAATCATGTTTCTATCTTAATTAGAACTAGAGATATAGTAATTTTTGTGGTGCGCTGTTTGGAAAATCTAACGCTCTTGACAGTTGTTGTCATGGCAACAAGATCTGTCTTTAAAACTTTAAATGCATTTTTCTCCATGATACATTTTTTCAAGATTTCCTGTATTCAAATTGCTATAAGTCGAAAACCGATAAAGTTTAAGGGTTGAAATTTGGAATATATCTTTTTCAAACATTATACTTTAATTTTGATTCAGCAAATTTGAAACAAATATTTACTTTTAAAAATATGACTTTTTAAAAAAATAGTACCTTAAAATGTTCAAAGATTTTCATTCAAATATTTTTGATTTTTTATTAAATTAATATTTTTTAAATTGCTGAATCAAAATTAAAGTTTATAAAATTGTGAATAATTTACTGCAAGAATTTTTAAAATTGATCAAGAATATTTTGAGTTTTAGCAATTTAAAATGACCCCTCTTTTTTTCAAAAAGTTTTAATTTAAAATTTTTAAATTACGTTTGGAAAAACTTTTTGTTGTGATTTCGCTTATTAGTTAGATGGGTATAATCAGTACAAAAAATTTCAAAATTCTAAATTAATTAATAAAATTTTTTTTCGATGTGTCCCGGACCCCCTTAAAGGTATATATGCCCTCGTGTCGGATAACGATCGTTTGCGCGCGCGCATCGATATATTGGCTGACGAAAAATTAAGAATCGTTTGCAGTTTTTTAATATTGTTTTTATTCTTATAACGGCAGTTGTGTGACAACATTTGAAAATATATCCTCAGAATTTGTTCTTCGACTAGTTGTACGTCGATCTTCTAAAATTTTGTAGACGCATAAAAGCACTCCTCGTGGAGTAATTTCGGAGCCAAAGGCCTCAGTTAATGTACATAGAATTTTGTTAATAAATAAGTATTTTAATTTTTGAGTCTACTTATTTTTGAAGCTTCTGTATCGCAGGGACAGGTACGCATGTTCTGTGCAGATAATACGTGTGTTAAAAATATCTTTAGAATTGTGATATTGTTATCGTTATCTTAGTCGTGTTAAGAATTCTTAGACTAGTTGTACGTCGATCTTCGAAAATTTTGTAGGCGCATAAAAACATTCCTCGTGAAATTAATTCGGAGCCAAAGGCCTCAGTTAATGTACATAGAATTTTGTTAATAAATAAGTATTTTAATTTTTGAGTCTACTTATTTTTGAAGCTTCTGTATCGCAGGGACAGGTACGCATGTTCTGTGCAGATAATACGTGTGTTAAAAATATCTTTAGAATTGTGATATTGTTATCGTTATCTTAGTCGTGTTAAGAATTCTTAGACTAGTTGTACGTCGATCTTCGAAAATTTTGTAGACGCATAAAAGCACTCCTCGTGGAGTAATTTCGGAGCCAAAGGCCTCAGTTAATGTACATAGAATTTTGTTAATAAATAAGTATTTTAATTTTTGAGTCTACTTACTTTTGAATCTACTGTACTGCAGGGACAAGTACGCATGTTCTGTGCAGATTATATGTGTTAAAAATATCGTTAGAATTGTGATATTTTTATCGTTATCTTTAGTTCGTGTTAAGAATTCTTAGATTAGTTGTACGTCGATCTTAATACCTTAGCGCAAATTTTGTATTGACGCATAGAAGCGCTCCTCATGGAAACATGATTTCAGAGCCACGGCCTATATTAATGTACACAAAATATTTGTAAATAAATGAGTATTTTAATTATGCAGTCCATTAATTTAAAGTTACTACATTGCATGGGACAGGCACGTTGTCTGTGGATTAATTTGTTAAAGAATGTCTTTAAAATTCGTGTTCGTTTGAATCGTTCGTATTAAGAACTTTTCGACTAGTTGTACGTCGATCTTAATGCCTTAGTGCAAATTGTGTACGGACGCACAAAAGTGTTCCATATAGAACCATTATTTCACGGCCTCTATTAATGTACATGGAATTTTGTAGATACAAAAGTATTTTAATTAAACAGTCCACTCATTGGAAGCTACTAGATTGCACGGGACAGGTATGTTCCCTGCAGATTACATGTGTAGGCCCCGTGTGTACTTTCCCCAAATTAGTCTTCGTTATCGAACTCAAGAAGCACTAGTCTAATCTAGAGGATATCCTTTAAAAACAAATTGACAAGTTTCTCATAATTATCTCTGTTTCGTATTTCCAGTGCAGCTTGGAGGCCACTAACAAGCAGATCTTCGTTCGGACTTCATCGTCCAATCAAATAAAAGTAGAATATCATAGGCAGGGATTAAAACACGACGAAGAGTCAAGAGAGGACCGAAATCTCTTCTTCATCCCCAATTCACCTAATCAGGAGCTCCCGCGGGAAATTAAGACCCTCCCATTATTTAGGATCCGGTTCTGGAACAATACAAGAAATACTGGAGAATTGTGAAAGGACGCAATGCTTTTGTTACGAACGACTTCTTAATTGGGGAGATGTAGCAAGGGAATTTGGCAGACATATCGCTGTGGTGTTGAGAATAGGGCTGGTATCCGAGAGGTTTATTTATCAGCGTGAACGTACACGCTGAAATTGGGGAAGTAAGTAACAAACCGAAACAGAAAGAATGATGATAGCAAATATTATTTTTATAATCTAAAGGCTAGTTTTTTATTTTTAAATGCGAGACGGAATACGTATTTTCTTTTGTTATAAATATGTATAATTGAAGGAATTCGGGTAACACAATGACAAGCCACTATTCAAAATTTTCAGATAAGTATGTAGTTGAATTTATGTCGTACTAAAGCAACAGAACTATTAGTGAAGGTTAGAGATAAATACTGAGACAGAGTAACACGGTCGGAAGAGTAGACGATGCGTTACGAGTTCAAAACTTGTATCAACCAAAACTATCGTGTACGTGAGGCATGCTCGCATTAAATCGGTCGTGACCTCAAATGTGCCCACGTTGGAGAAGTGTGGAAGTTTGGAGAATGGTGTGACAGCTGAGATGTTGCTATAGGATCTTTTCTTTCGGATTGATAGGAACCGTCACCAATGAAACTACCTACTGGGATCGGAAGGTTCCTGGTTCGAATCCGGGTCCGGGCATGGATGTTTGTAGGCGTATGGTGTAGAATTGGCTGGTGCACCTTAAATCTGTCGTGGCTGAAAGTTCTCACGTTGGGTTGGTGTGGAAGTTTGGAGAGTGGGGTGTCAGCTCAGGTGTTGCTTCGTCATCTGACCGAGGTTCAAAATTACGAGGTGTTGTCCTCGGATCTTTCCCTTAAGGGACTGATCCCGGACCGTCGTCAATAGCCCGTTGTGTTCCTCTAGTACGACGTTAACTAAAAATTACCAATTATCTACTCGGATCAATATTCGTAATTTTGAACCATAATCAGATGACGAGGTCAACACCTGATAAGACGCTGCAAACTTCCACCTCATGCCAACGTGAGGATATTTGAGTTTAAGACATATTTAACGTGTACACACCCGCTCGAACGCATTGGTATTGGTACAAAATTTTCAAGCTAGCAATTTTAAAGTTTTAAAAAATTCCAGCTCAACTCGATTCCCAAACCCACGTGATTCACTTACGAGATCTTACGACAGCTCCACCCACATTCTCCGTTCTATTTTATAAGTCAGAAGTTCAATGGACTTTTTAATATGCTGTATGCGATACTTGCAATTTTTGTATCCTTCGTCAGTCGAACAGAACCTCGAACTGCCTGTTCTGTGTTGCTATTGTCATGTTTTGCAACATGAGGGTCAATTAGACCGAAATCTATGCTTTAAAGAGGATTCCGAACCACAATGAACATTCATGCTTAGTCCAAACCTCAACAGTGACTATACTTGCCTATGCTACATACAATAAAGTGACAAAAGTCATGGGATACCTCCTAATATCGTGTGGGATCTCCTTCTGATTGGCGACGTGGCATTGACTCAACAAGTCGTTGAAGTTCCCCTGAAGAAATATTCAGCCATGATGCCTCTACACAGTCCACAATTACGTGTTGCATGTGTAGGATTTTGTGCACGAACTGACCTTTCGATCATGTCCCATATATGATCGATGGGATTCATGTCTGGCGATCTAGGTGGCCAAATAATTTACTGAAATTGTACAGAATGTTCCTCAAACCAATCGCGAACGATTTTGGCCCGGTGACATGGCGCATTGTCATCCTGAAAAATTCCATCATTGTTTGGGTACATGAAGTCCATGAATAATTGCAAATGGTCTCCAAGTAGCTGAACATAACCATTTCCAGTCAATGATTGGTTCAGTTTCACCAGATGATCCAGTCCATGCCACGTGAAAACAGCCCACACCATTATGGAGCCACCACCAGTTTGCACAGTGCCTTGTTGACAACTTGAGTCCATTGCCTCGTGGGGTCTGCGCCACACTCGAACCTTCCAATCAGCTCTTAACTGGGATCATGACTCATCTGACCAAGCAACGTTTCTTCAGTCATCTAAAAGGGTCCAACCGATATGTTCACGAGTCCAGAAGAGGCACTGTAGCCGATGGCGTGTTGTTACTAAGGTCACTTGAGTCGGTCTTCTGCTGCCATATCTAATCAACACCAAATTTCGCTGCACTGTCTTCACGGACATGTCTGTCGTACATTGATTGTTGCTGTTATTTGACGCAGTGTTGCTTGTCTGTTAACACAGAGTACAGAAAGTGCACTGTCCATTTATACCTTTCTCACACGAAGCTACTCCCATCTATATATTTGCATATTACTATCCCATGACTTTTGGCTCTTCATTGTATTTCCAGTTGTATGGATTATACTGATAAATAATATTTTTATGTGCGTAGGTGATCAATATATAGTACACAATCGATATCATACTGCAGATGGAGTTGAAAGTTATATCCAGACACCCATTCCCTCATTGTTAGTAAAAAGCTTGCAAGTAGAGAATAATGATATAATTGCTGCATTAGAAAATTTTCTGTTCCATTTATTTTGTCTTATTTCAAAAGAACTTAACCGCACTTAACGAATAAATGAATACTAACTGTAACCTGATGCAATGTATCTCCTTAGTATTCAGCTAAAAGAATTAGTTTAAACTTCATTATGATTTCAATGGTAATATTTTTCAAAACGTATTCACTCATTATCATTAAACGAATACATTTTATTAAGAGTGGAGGGCATTCACAGATTCAGTTTTTTAGCATAATGTAATTTGTGACAAAATTCTTATAACAGATGTACGCATTTTGTCATTGAAAAGAATCCAAAGGATTGCTAATCAAGTTGATTTCGTTTTAATTAATGATTCCACGCTAAATGTTTATTTGGAGACGAATGGTAAACATTTCTTTAGATTTCCATTTCAAATAAGATTAGAGGCTTCGAAGAATGTTTGAAGCCCACAGCCGTGGGACACCAAAAGGAAATTTGAAAACTTAATATCAAAACGATGAATTATCAGAATAATTAATTATTCATGAAACTTCACATCAAATCAGATTAATTCATAGCTGTGTAAACGATTAAGCTTATTCTGTTGAGATTTATTTGATCTGGGTTTCTTCATTTATGGAAATGCAATTGAAATTAAGCACGATTGACTTTCAAATATCCCCTTTGGATATGTTAAACACAACGGAATAAAATATTCAATAATATTTTAATTTGAAGTTTGGGACAGTTTCTAGAAAAATTTCCGACTATACATTTATTTATCTATAATTGGATCAGTCACCTGAGTAACACTTCATCTCCAAAAGTTAACTTTCGGAAAATTTAAAAATTACTCGCTGTTACATTATTACAAGTTGTATTGAAACTTAAATTTTTGTAATGTATACGTGTAGGGGTCTGGAAGTTATTTAAGGAGAGAAATTTTTTTTACTCAGCTCAAAGTGTTTATAAAAAAGAAATTAAAAACGCCATTGGGGATGTGTTGTTTCTCAAATGACTGATTTAAGGTGCATTTATTAGGCATAAAATAATGGTTATAGATATTGTTATAAGTAAAAATGTTTTTTCTTTCAAACAATATTTGATTTGAATACTATATGCATATTACAACACTTCTGTAATCTACATACGTTATTTCATCAGTGTTCACTGCACGTCTTCTTCATTTTCATTAAGATCGATAGTTGGTCAGTATTATATTTTAGAATAAAACTCATCACCAATGTCTGCAAGAATACAGTCTCTGAGTTTTTTTAGATAACTAAATATCTTTATGTTTATTGGTACACAATTTTGTCAGTAAACACAGGTTTTAGGAAGTTCTGGAAAGTAGGCTTGTGGTTTTTAAAGTCAAAGCTGTGTTAATTAAGTCCATTAATGAAGGTTTTAGCTCTGCCTTTACCCACATGCTTGTTAACATAAAGTTAGATCCACAAAACTTGAAATGTTGAACTTTTGTTTGTTTGCTCTTGATATGTTTCTTGCTTGAGTCTTAGTTGATATACATTTCTTTTTATAAAATTGGGACCACCATGATTTATAAAATCCTTTACTTTTTCACTTTCTACAGTTTCTACTTGGAACATGTCGTGAACTACCGTGGAATGCAACATTAGTTCTGCATACTGCTTCATTGTAAACATCCTGTAAGTTTTTTAAATTTATTTTTTGATGGCACAGAAGTCCCTGTCACATGGGAAGAAAGTAGGACCTCGTATAGGAAAGTAATTATGGATGCTGTCAAATCGCCCAATTTCTATTAAGACAAAGAAAAGCCTTACAACAGCATTGTTTTTGTTCTGTCCTGCCTCAACGTCAAAAATAGACATGAAGATGCCCAACATTATATACATCAAGATCATCCCCAATATAATCAACCCAAAATGAGCATATTTCATTCGAACCTTTATTTGCCAGACCCCCTCTGACATAAATAAAATTTCGCTTGGTTACTTTTGATAATGCGAATGTTAAACGGAATCTTCAAACTGAATGTCATTTCAAAAGCAACTCATCTCTTGGAGATGTATTGTTTCTGAAATGAACCAACAGTTAACCATATTGTTTCCATGTGCCTGTATATAGGAGTTTACTGATACAGACACATTATACCTCTCGTATCCTGAGGTGTAATGTCTTATGCGGAGTGGACGTGGCTTGCCCTAACCAGTAAATTGTCATGACAAACTCAGTTTTGAAAAAAAGTGGAGATGAGGTGTTTCTCAAATGACTGATTCAATTGTAAAAAGCGTCATTTTGGGTTAACACATCTGATTTATTCGTTCTCTTCCAAATTTTTCTTGAGTTAATTCTATTTTCAGGCCTTGTGCGTACCTAAATCGGTTTAGAATTTGGTATGTAAGTATTATCTTTTGATGTGACGCGTCTATGGAATTTCAACAGCATTGGGGATGTATGCGTGAATAGTTAAGCAGTACAAAAACGCGTTACAACTGTTTTGTCCAATGATTTCTTAAGTAGAAGAAACATCCAGAAGATAAATATATCGTCAAGTAGACAAAGGATGTATATACCTGACATGACCTTCGAACTCAGTATGCATACGCACTGAGTTTGGGGAGGGAGTCCGCAATATATCGAAATTCTATGGAGCTAGGCGATCTATGGATTATTGCAACTTTGGATTGCGTGGAATTACAACTGCGTAAGAGGTGTCATTCGAAAGCTATCGAATTTTTTTGGCTTTCGAATGACATTACATACGCAGTTTTCTCACTTCGAAGGTCATGACAGGTACGGACCTTAGTCTACACGACGCTCTATTTATCTTCTGGATTTTTCTTTTAGTTCCGAAATCCTAAGACAAAACCGCTGGTTTGTGACGCTCAACTTTGCATGCATGCCCACCAGTACAGCTTTGATTTTAAAGACGTATTCACGTCAAAAATATGTTCCCAACTAGCACTTAAGTCAGATATGAATAACTCAAATAAGAAATCAAGCATAAGTTAGTTTTAAATAATCACTCGCTATATATTTCAGTAGTTACAAATGTTTGATTCAAAACAAAATTAATTAGTAATTAAATATTAATTGAGCGATTAAAATGAGTAATTAAGTATTACCTAAAAATATACTAGCTGTGCGCTAAAGTTTCTTAATTGCTTATTCCTATTGATGGTAAAGTGTCGTTTCTCACATTTCATATCTCATTATTTTAATTATTTTAGAATGAATATAATATCCATGACCACACAAATAAAATTCATACCTCTAAACGAAATCCAATTATTCAAGAACATATAACACCACTTTGTGTACGGTTACAAGTGTTAGTTTTTATTTCCAATAAAGAAATGGCAAAATACATACGTCAGTCATTTACCACAATTCGATTGTGAACGCCTTCAATTTGAACCCATTCCCAGTTCGAAAGGCGAATCAGCAATTTTTGATGCTAAATCCATTGTCGTTTATATTTTCTTTTCAGCGGTGATTTCTACCTTCCAGATTTCTCTCTCTCTCTCTCATTGAATTCTACCATCAGTATGTTTCATTAGTGTGGCGAGCTCTTCTGTGCAGTTTCAGCAATATTACGCAGCCCCCATAGCTCAAATCAAGCATATTTAAACTAAGCAACAAAATTGACGAATGAATCCCGTAAATACCGATTTTAAATTGTTTATGTTCGTTGCTCCAATCGATAATGAACAAATAACTTCGCTTTCTCTCGAAGTTTTACTTTAGTGTATGAGAAAATACATTACTTGTCTCAGTCATACTCTCACAACCATGTGACACTAATTTGTTTTAGATCTTATTGAAATGAACAAGATAATATCCAGAGATAACAAAGCAGTGTCCGAAGGCTCTTATCAATTCGATTCACCCCTCACCTTTCCGTGCTCAAGAGATAATAAGTCTCAAAGGAGAGAAAAGTCCTCGCAATCGTATTTCATCGGACGTGCCCTTGGTCTTAAACCTTTTAGAGTCCTTTTTTTGCATCTGTCAGCACGGAAGAAGTCAACTCCAGAAAATGAAAGCCAGTATTTAAATTGCAGAAAGCCAACCGACACGAAGGGAAAAAATGAAGACAAAAAGCGTTGAAGATTGTTTCATCTGTAAAGCATGCAGGCTATTATAAGTGTACGATTCATTTTACATCATGCACGTTCCCTGCGATGGGGAATGTGATGTAGCCTAGCAACCGGTTAAATGCTGACTCCAAATCACTTCAAAGCTATGAGTATCCAATAGGGGTGGGGGAGGTAATGCAAGTCTGGCTCAGAGGAACTGATTCTGAGCTAATATTTTGAGTTGGAAGAAAAACTGGAGCTATACGTAGCTCCTTCACTACATAACTTTTCAATTCAGAAGAAACCAAAATTGTAGATATTTAAATCCTCCTGGTGGTTGTCTCCCCAAGAATCTCGTCATTGCAAAACTGACCAAATCTTGATGGACGAGTTATCTCGTCATTAGAAGAAATATCATGATTAAATCTTATCATAAAAAATCGGCAATGTCTTGATGACAACATACCTCGTCATTAGAAAACAATGTCAGATCTTGATGAACGAGATATCTCGTCAAAACCACTTGGAAGGTTAAGGGCACTGGATTATAAGGGTTATAAATATTTTCATTGTAATTATAAAAAGTGCATGTGTATTAGAGAAAAGATAAACATTCAAAGGTTTGGTCACTAAGTGTTTGGAATATATATTTCAATTACATAAGAGTCCATTTTCTCGACTGTTATTAAGGCCTATAATTTCAGGCTTGGCTGAGTTAATGCATGATAGAATATGTTGGACGCGTGAACTTCTTTATGCACATTGCTAAGAAACTAGACTAAAACTAACAACGGCCTTAAAAAAAATCTCAGAATTTAATGTTGCTCCCTGACTTTGAGTTTTTATTGTGGTTTATGATTATTTAAATCATTGAAACCTTTTTCAATAGAAAAATATCTTAATCCTTGTTCAGTTTAATTTGACCTTACAATATATCTTCTAAAAGTTGATAGTTTTGAAGTTGTAAATATAACAATATACAGCAGTAGTACAGTGTGTCCATAAAAGAATGGTAATGGTAATTTTAGTTAACGTCATACTAGAGCAACACAACGGGCTATTGACGACGGTCCGGGATCAGTCCCTTAAGGGAAAGATCCGAGGACAACACCTCGTAATTTTGAACCACGGTCAGATGACGAAGCTACACCTGAGCTGGCACCCCACTCTCCAAACTTCCACGCCAACCCAACGTGAGGACTTTCGGCCACGACAGATTTAAGGTGCACCAGCCGCCTCCACATCATACGATTACAAACATCCATGCCCGTACCCGGATTCGAATAAGGAACCTTCCGATCTAGAGGCTAACACCTTAACCACTATACCGGTTCCATAAAAGAATGTCCCAGTTTCAATGGTATATTATAGCAGTTTAATTTAGACTATTTACAACAAATCATAAAACAAATTGAAGGTAAACTAACCTAGTTTTTATTACAATTGTTCAATATGTGCAACTTTAGCTATACGGCACACATCCAACCGTAAGCCCGATTCTTCCCCCACTTAAGTCAACAAGTCCAGAGTAATAGCCTTTTCAATTCTGTGTCTCAACTCTGGCAAATCATTAGGTAGCGACGGAACGTTGACACGATTTTTTATAAATCCCCTAAAGAAAAAATTGTCAGGTGAACTTAGAGGCCAGCGAAAAAGAGCTCTGTCTTCTCGACCATTACTACCAATTCAACGGTTAAGGACTTCGACGTTCAACCACTCGTACAAAGAGATTCCAATGGGGAGGGGCTCCATCCTATGGCCAAATAAAGTTTACAGGTTCACCCTCTATTAATTGGGGAGCGAACCATTCTTTCAACATAACCAAAATAAGCCACCCCTGTTACTGTAAAAATTGGACTTTAGGTTAGATGTGTGCCGTATAACTAAAGGTGCACAAATTGAAAATTTGTAAGAAAAACTAGGTTAGTTTACCTTCAATTTGATTTATGAATTGTTGTAAATAGTCTAAATTAAACTGTCATAATATCCCATTGAAACTGGGACATTCTTTTATGAACACCTTGTATGACAAGAAAAATTTAGAAGGGACTGTGTCAGGAGACAGCCGCTAGGTTTAAGACATGGAATACCTCGGTGAGGCCATATGGTGAATGAGACTGAATGAAATTAGTACTACACAATTTAAATTTCACACAACAAATGTTTATTGTTCCGGATATGTGTCACAACGCACTCGCTGTAGATGTTGAAGGTAGTGGCTCTTTACCGATCTCTATGGGTTGAACTTCATCATCCGATTCTAAAACGTTTATGTCTTCAGATATCCTATTTGCGTCGAACTGAGCGGTGTAGGTACTTGACATACTTGTATTAGTCTTTTGTTCACCTTAAAGGTGCGACGCCTATACTTTCAAGAACTACCTCCAAGCCCGTTGACAGCATCGGATGTCCGGATATTCTTGGAATTCCCGTCTTTCGATCTTTCTTCCTGTTGACGTTTTCTATAATCCTTCTGGTGTTTATTATGTAAATATTTGGTCATTTTGAAATTTGAGCGATTTTCAACACTCTAAAGTCTATCTATAAATAACTACTAAATATTTAGGTTTTATTTATATTATTATTTATAAAGAGCAAAGAGACGAAACAAATGACACCTCAAACGTTCTGCTCGCACAAAGGAGACCGGAACTAGACTAAATTATATGAATGGCGCGACGCCTCAACTTTGAGACGCTCTCGCCGGGCCCGTTGACGCTCATCCTCGGATGTCCGGATCTTCTTTGATTTCACTTATCTCGATCTTTCTTCCTGTTGACGTTTCTATAAGTTTTCTTGTATTTATCATGTATATGGTTGGACATTTTGAAATGTGTGCGAAATTTCCACACTTCGAAGACCAATATCTGAACAATTATTAATTACTTAGGGTTTCATTTCTTTTATTATTTATAAAGCGCAAAGAGACGAAACAAATAACTTCTCAAACGTCCTGCTCACTTAATGTAGGCCGGAGCTAGGCTAAATTAATGTGAGCGCATTTTCGTGGCTCAACTTAGCGCTGCAATTGCTTCAGCCGATGACGTCAGCGCAAGATCAATGAGCATTTATAACTTTATTTGTTAAATGCTCTTTTGAACGCGATATTGTTCATTTATGTATCATTTATATGTTTCAAGTTATTAAAATTTTCGCACTTACGCTTTTTTGACACTCAAATATCAAGAGTGATACCCCGGTTTCGAAAGGTAAGACGTATTCTACGTCAAAAATGTGAAATACGTAATCTAAATAAATATTCAGAAAATTACTTCTTTGAACAGCCGCGTTTCTGGTGTTTTAATTATGGCATTTATCTATCGTTCAGTAAGTCCTGAGTTTGAAACCTGATTTGTAAGCACATGGGCGATTATGATTTGGGGAAGGGGGTGCCTGTTAGAAACAACAGCGGTTTTACTCACAAGGTTTTTCAGAAATAGCTGTCAGTTAGCACTTTGTATTTCCAAAGAGGTCAAAGATAGGTTTTACAAAAAATGTTATTTTTTTTTAGATATTTCTTAAGTTCAAAAACATTTTCTAAAGTACAGTGAAACTTCAATTAACCATCAAGTTCGAACCGTGTCCATGAAGATTAACAGAATAGACGGATAACAGAAAAACCTAAACAACAACCATTCCCCATCAATTGCGCATGAACGAATGATTAAAAAAAATAATAATAATACACGGCAAAAAACTTAGGCGTAAAAAAAAACGACTCACCCGATTGCAATTGTACAATTACACCGCAGAACAAAACGGAAGGTAGCAATCGATAGGTATGAATGTTTTCTACAAATATCAATATTTAAAATTGGTCTAAAGGGCCGTCTTCATAATTAATTGGGTGCTCGCTCCGATACTTTCAGTACAAACCCCATCTTTTATCACAAATTTGGTTTTTACGCACAATTTCTGGCGGAAATAAAAAAATTTATCAATTTTTCACCGATTTATAAGTGTTTGAAAATTGGATCTCCTAATGTTGCATTGGTGTTTCACGTTTTTTGTTATATTTGCTAAAAACATTAATTTTTCTTGGAATTTGTTTTTCTATCCTTTGCTACCCAAAAACCTAAACACTACAAACATTTTAACTATCAAACAGAATTTTACTATTTTTTATTAATTATGAAAACAATATTCATAAAAATTATGAATAGAAACATGGGAAAATTTTGATTCCATGCGATTCAAATACTACTGAAACATCGGAATTCCAAATTTCAGGTCATTACATGCATAATTAGAAGCGCAGTGAGACTGTTTGCAAAATTCGATGATTATTATCGTTATTGGGGATCGTTCACAAAGTGAAAACAGAAATTTCTGCCAACAGATCCTGGGATTCAATCATAATGGATTCTGACTGTTGCCAGCTTAATGGACTCTATGCCACGGCGCCTACAACAGATCATTGACAGCGACGGCCACTACACATCATATTAATATTTATAATGTGAGTGTATAATATTATTAAACGATTAATTATAAAGCTTTTGTATGAATTGAATTTTATCACGCTTTGCCAGGCATAATTTAACATAATAATTCAGATGATTCGGAAACATGATTAGCAACCTACTTATACTACTGTAGGTTAGGATTGTAACAATAAACTTATTGGACACAACGACACTATCTGTAACACTCTAACAAACCTTCAACAGTCGTTTTTCATTACTTTTTTATCAAATCCGCCTAAAATTGTGTGGAAACTAAATTTATGATAAAAAATGGGGGTTCGTATTGAAATTATCGGAGCTAGCACCCAATTTAACATAAAGACGGCCCCTTAGACAAATTTTAAATATTGATATTTGTTGAAAAGATTCATCCCTATCTATTGCTACCTTCCGTTTTGTTCTGCTATGTAAATTGTGCAATTGCGATAGGGTGAGTAGTTTTTTTTGACGGCTGTACATGTATTTTATTGACATAAACAAACAATTTACAATTTATATAAAGTACAGTATAATACATACTGTATACATATTCGAATTTTAAAACAGTCTGCCATTTTATTTTCTTGATTCGAGACTCGTGCTTTCTGAGCGGCAATGTTCCGTAATAACGGACTGATGGTTAATAGAAGCCAAGGGTTAAAAGAGTGACCGTTAATCGAAGCTTCACTGTACGTACTTTAAAAAATTATATATACCATCTGTCATACTAAACTATCGGAACTTTCGAAATTGTCAAAAATGTCCCTCAAAAGCTGAATGTAATTTTAAGTGAATCATAAAATTTACTGAAAGCAAAAACCTTCAGTTGTGTGAAGTTTAGAGATTTATTTTAGGGATATACATCCTCACGAAAAACTTAGGTACAATGCAGTATTTTGCATTTAATTTTGTATGTAGAATCTTGTAAAACTTTACCGTCAATTTAGAATGGCGTAGCTTAGAATTAGTTTCTCAACAGTCAATTCAAAATTCATGAGCTTAAGTTTGCACCAATTTTTAGGATTTTTCATCGTTACTGAAATTTTCAAGCTTTTCAATGAACTTTAAGACAGTTATTTTCAGACTCGATTAAAAAAATGGTTGGTTTTGTCTTAAAAATTCTTCCGAATTTCTTTCCTTGGAAGTTGGCAGGCATAGGTAATTAAGTATTTAAAAACATAAAAGTTATTTTTTGAAACACTTTAAAGCTGGGTTTGCTGAAATAAGTACCAACACGACACTATTTCGTAGAATACGATAAAGAATATAAATGTGAAGTCCACTTCAGAATGCAAATATTTTATTCCTAAATACACTTCAGACATCAATATCATTAAAATGTGACCTTACTGAAAAAACCCTTAAAATATTTAGATTACAAAATAATATTTCCAAAAGAAAAATACACTAAATATGCACAACCAAAATGATTTAGTTCATGCCACTGCTACGTGGCTGTAATGAAAACTTAAAGGTCGAAAATATTTCCGTATTCTCAATGTTTCGACTTAAAACATCCAAACATTTGTTTAAAATGCTTGTTTATTTATAATTTAAGTCCTTTCAATTTTCCTTACAGTGGTCACAGTTGGATAATCTATGAGATCTATCGATCAAAAACAATATATTTGTAGGGATTGTTTTCTTTGAAAATCGAAATTTCCTGACAAAGTAGTAGGTGTTTCCTCAATTTTTGTATTGAATGCATATGGCGTTCCTTTGCTGTAAATGAGACGTTTGTCACCAGTGGGAAACATTTCGAAAGCATGCTTATCTGTTAAAAAAAGTTTGAAACACATCCCAATGATCCACATGCGTTTGGAATGCAATGGTGACCAGCGGCGATTGCCTTTTCAGTTACAACTAAAACAGTCTTCATGTTACCTAGTGTGGCCGAGGGGATCTAGAATGCGTTTGAAACACGCCTCAGTGGCTTAAAACGTATAAACCGCAATAGGTACGATCGGGAACACCTGGTAATACTACTGTTCCTCAACAATTTCCCTCTTTGTTTCGCGTTGGAAGTTTTTCCCAGTATGCCTCTCGACAGTATTTCTAAGGTACAAAGAAAATTCCTTTCGAGTTTTACTTCAATAATTTCCAGAGTTTTCAAGAATTTCCAAGACACGCAATTCGGCAACAACAGTGTATCGGTGATCTTAACCCGTGAAAGATTATTCTTCCCGTATGCAAAAATAAATAAATGAATAGACTACGACTTGAAGATCGGAGAGTTAAAACAAATTAATAGAGTATTGTTTTGAAGTGGTTATTTTTAATTTGTTGTAAAAACGTTCACCGGTTCACAAGACAACAATTTTTTAAATTTTGTAGTTCAAACCACTGCGAAATGTTCTTCGTGTTTTTGAATAGATCTCGTTGATAGCAATAAAACGATACTGCATTGTCGCGATGGCGCTCTCGCTTGCCGAGACCGACTGAATAAAAATATAGGACAAATAATTCATTTGAATAATACGGCGTTAGTTTTATACCATTTGTACGTAGGTAACTAACTTTTAGAATACGGCAGGTACAGCAATTGTAACATAATCGCGCCAAGAAAGAATTTAGACAACTGCTAGTACATCAGTTGTATCTTGAAAGTCTTAAGAATCGCGCCAAGAAAGAATTTATACTACTGCCGCGTTACAGCAGTTCTACCATGTAAGTTATAAGAAGCGCACCAAGAAAGAGTCGCTCCAGTTATATCTATAGCCGTAGTTAAAAGGTTAACGTTGCCATGGAGCTACACAGCGGTCTATTGGCGACAGTCCGGTATCAATTCAGAAGGTAAATATTCAAGGACAATGACTGGTAATTTCCAACCACGGTCAGATAACGAGTACACCAGAGCTGGCACCACTCTCCCAACTTCTACACCAGATCAATGTGAGGACATTTGAGGTTAAGACAGATTTAACGTACACCATCACCCGTGTTCCAATGGTCTTTGGCGGAATAAAGTATCGAACTGGCAACCTTCCGTTTGTTGATCCGTTGCTTTTTCAACTGGGCTATCTAGGCCCTTAGACCATTTCTAGAAGTTTACCTACAAAATCGAGGTGGCACACCTTGAAATATTACATAATTTCACCCGCCCCAGGGAGGGAGAGTGTTGGAGGGCTGAAGATATTAACTGGAACTTATTTTTGTCATAGCTCAAGTAAGACCTAGTCATCTGACCGTGGATCAAAGTTACGAGATGCTATCCTCGGATTTTGATCCCGGACTGTCGTCAATAGCCCGTTGTGTTGCTCTAGTACGACGTTAATTAAAAATTGCCATTATCCAGAGTGCCTCCAATAATCCTTTTTGTTGCTTCAGTGCGACGTTAATTCTACTACCTGCCTTATATTTTATCACAGGCGGTCGGCTGTATTTCGTCCCATGCTCTCCGGGAGTTACACTTAGAACTGCGTCAAAATGACAACATAGCGACAAATCAACAAAATTAATTTTTCAATCGGAAAAGGCATCTTTGTATTTCAACGTCGAGTAATACAGTCAAACACTTGAATTAGCAAACACATGTTTGCTCATATACACATTTCTAATTAATGACGCCTAACGTATAGTAGTCATAACGCTTGTAAGCCACCCATTAAGTTTCGTCATCTGACCGTGGTTCAAAATTACGAGGTGTTGTCTTCGGATATTTCTCTTAGGGGATTGATCCTGGACCGTCGTCAATATCCCGTTGTGTTGCTCTAGTACGATGTTAATTAAAAAATTAACAACGGGCCATTGGCGACGGTTCGGAATCAACACAGTTTTGATGATCGGAGGACAGCACATAGTAATATGTAAAAGAAAGTATATTTTCTTTGCTTATACCCAATATGATTTATTTTAAAAATTTCTTACGTACTTACATAGACCCAGAACACCTGCCATCAGAACTTTTCAATCAGAATACTCACTTATCGTCATTCGAATCAATTGTTTCAATGCTGCAAATCTGGCCTGCACTAGTAGCTGCCCTTCAAACTATTAACTACCACATCCTGATGCACAAATTTACAGCGTAAAATAATTGACATAGCCAAAGCTGTACAAAATGTACACGGCCACAGTTACTTAACGCTGTGAATTGTTTCAATGCTGCAAATCTGGACTGCACTAGTAGCTGCCCTTCAAACTATTAACTGGCCGACCAACCGGTATAGTGGTTAAGGTGTTAGCCTCTAGATCGGAAGGTTCCTGGTTCGAATCCGGGTCCGGGCATGGATGTTTGTAAACGTATGGTGTAGAGGCGGCTGGTGCACCTTAAATCTGTCGTGGCCGAAAGTCCTCACGTTGGGTTGGCGTGGAAGTTTGGAGAGTGGGGTGCCAGCTCAGGTGTTGCTTCGTCATCTGACCGTGGTTCAAAATTACGAGGTGTTGTCCTCGAATCTTTCCCTTAAGGGACTGATCCCGGACCGTCTTCAATAGCCCGTTGTGTTGCTCTAATACGACGTTAACTAAAATTACCATTACCATTACCATCAAACTATTAACTACCATCCTGAAGAACAAATTTACAGCGTAAAATAATTGACATAGCCAAAGCTGTACACGGCCACATCTGACAGAAACTGACACAACACAATCTTACAAATATTTATTTTCTTATAGTTCTAAGCGAAACACCCTGTATATTGAGATTAGAAATATACGTTAGAGATAATGGTAATGGTAATTTTAGTTAACGTCGTACTAGAGCAACACAACGGGCTATTGAAGACGGTCCGGGATCAGTCCCTCAAGGGAAAGATCCGAGGACAACACCTCGTAATTTTGAACCACGGTCAGATGACGAAGCAACACCTGAGCTGGCACCCCACTCTCCAAACTTCCACACCAACCCAACGTGAGGACTTTCGGCCACGACAGATTTAAGGTGCACCAGCTGCCTCTACACCATACGTTTACAAACATCCATGCCCGGGCCCGGATTCGAACCACGAACCTTCCGATCTGGAGGCTAACACCTTAACCACTATACCGGTTGGTCGGCATATACGTTAGAGGGATAGAATAATTTAAAAAATAGTTGTTTTATTGGTCGTATAACTTAAATAAACGAAAACTATGTAATTAATTACCTTATGGACTAAAAATGAAAAATTATATCAAGAATACTTTTGAAATAGGGCGTACAAAATGAAGTGCAACAAAGGAATGAATCAAATAAACTGAAATCAAATTACTTAATATTGCTTCCAAACTTCAGCCTGTCGTGTTTTGGTTAATTTTATGAGCACCATTACGCTCTTCGAAGCTGGACTCCTCGAGTTCCAAATCACGCAATGCAATGCCTTTCCACACTTTCGGCTTCAGATATTAATATCCTTCCACTGATGCGTTAAGTTTCCGATTTTCCTGGTGTTAGACATAAAATAAACTATCCATCCCACTTTTCAATGTCAGATTTTGAATTTAATTAAAGTTTGAAGCGGAGATTTGAGGAATCCGAGGTGGTTCTGAGAACCTCTCCGAATTTTGGGGCTTCCTGTCGTGGGCTGCAAGTGCTTTGACGTTCCAGAAGCCAGTCGTTACGAGAGTTAATTTCATGCGTTTCGAGTGGCTTTTGTTAAAATCGGTGCTATCGACAGTTCTGCTCAGAAGTCGGGATTTTTCAGACTGTCGTTTGTGAACTGGAATGATGGGGGATTGGTTAGGTTTCCGGGTAATTTATAGTTAAAATTGTTTTCAGAGTCGTGTCTATAATCTCTATCATCTGAAAGTGGCTGATATTCTCAGGAAGAGATCACTCAACTACGACCTATGCAGTAGATTCACCTACCTTTAATATTTTATTTAAAAAATACAATAAATTTTAATAATAACGAGTCTTCTTTTGAAGTTTATTGGTACTTCCTACAGAAGCTAGACTACTCTTGTGACCGAGACTTTTTATGTGTTGGTATCTACTTGGGTAATGGTAATGGTAATTTTTGTTAACGTCATACTAGAGCAACACAACGGGCTATTGACGATGGTCCGGGACCAGTCCCTTAAGGGAAAGATCCGAGGACAACGCCTCGTAATTTTGAACCACGGTCAGATGACGAAGCAACACCTGAGATGGCACCCCACTCTCCAAACTTCCACGCCAACCCAACGTGAGGACTTTCGGCCACGACAGATTTAAGGTGCAAGAGCCGCCTCTACACCATACGTTTACAAACATTCATGCCCGAGCCCGGATTCGAACCAGGAACCTTCCGATCTAGAGGCTAACACCTTAACCACTATACCGGTTGGTCGGCAGGTATCTACTTGGGAAGAAATTATGTTGTCCATTTTGATTAGAAAATGTTTGAAGACAGACAGTGTTACACGCCTGTTCGACATTTGTATTATAAAATATGGATTTATTTATAGTGTGAAGTTCAGGGGCAGATGTAAGGCCATCTTCACATGAGGCGTAAGAAACACGCGTCTGGCGAGGTTTGCGAGGTCCCGCCATTAAATTAGTTTTTTTTTATTCCTCTAATTCAAGTTACTATCATTGCGACCTTGAAGAGCGGGACCTCGCTAGCCTCGCCAAACGCGCATTTTTTCGCGCCTCATGTGAACGGGGCCTAACAGGGCTTTAATCAACATGAAGAAATTCTTCAGAAGATTCAACATGAAAATAAAGAATAACAATTTAGGACATTTCATACATACTAGGGGGCCCGCCCCCTGCTCGCTAACGCTCGC
Source organism: Metellina segmentata (assembly GCA_947359465.1). Taxonomy (NCBI): domain Eukaryota; kingdom Metazoa; phylum Arthropoda; class Arachnida; order Araneae; family Tetragnathidae; genus Metellina; species Metellina segmentata. The sequence goes on along the minus strand of OX375875.1, from coordinate 67,563,287 downwards.
CAACCCCCGCAATTCTCATTGGTTCGTTGCGCGAACCTATGCTCGCTTCGCTCGCATCAATGAAGACACGTGTCCTAGCAGAAGGGATTGATTACAAAATATGATATTCCAAAAAAAATATTTTTCAAATCTAAATTTGTTGTATTACATAAAAGATATATACAGTACCTCTGAAATCAGAATTTAAATGAAAACTTTGAACAAATTTTTACTCGCAATGTGAGCGCTGCTTTGGAAATTGAATACCCAGCATGTTGATTGCGTGTACATTTCCCCAGTACTCGAGCCACCCATACACTTTTTGACTGAGTTTGTTGTCGAAAGTTGTAGTGCACGCGTCTTGTTGTACCATAATTGTTAGCCTTGAAAATGATCGTTTTTTAAATAGCCCTGAAAAGATCCTCCGCTTTCTTAGATTTCTATTACAAACCGCAACAGCTCGTCTAAAATTCATTTTTTTCAATAAAATTTCATCCGATAACGCTATAGATTCAAATGAGGCGCGAGGCTCCTAGTAAACAAACAATCGCACAATGTTGCCAAAACGCGGTAACAAATAACGTCTTTTTTTGCGTGCCACGTAAGAGAAATATATATATAGATTTTAAAACAACACAAAAAGGGATACCTGTCTGCCATTCACGTCTAATTCAATCGTCATCATAATCGTTCTCCTGGAATGTCCTTGCAACCCTTTACCGGAAGTAGCTCCGTGTTCTTCTGGAATTTTCTCACAACTCACTCTACCGGAAGTCGCCTCGCAGTATCACATTTGATATTGTGACAATCCATGATTCATATGGACGGCTTAAAGTTACAGTGGTATGAGTCCTTTAGTATAATTAGTTAGACACAGAAACCAAATCTAGATAAGAGTCAACCTGATAACTGAAAACGTGAAGTATATTAGATCTTTATTCAACGGCCAACTGACGGCAATGGAAGTTCTGCCTTTTTTTCCCTTCGAAAAAGTGATTTACACCGCTGTAACTTTAACCCGTGACGTTAATTGTGACGTCACGCCGATTGAATCTCTTTGCAATTGGAATTTGGCAGCATTTGACAATAACGAGGCGGCGTTGCCCTTGGTGTTGACGGACAGCCACTTTATCTACGGCTAAACCGACGGAAATGAACGCGCTGGCTGTCCGGTTGTATCGGGAAAGATATCCAACGAGTCGCCAACCAAATCATCAAATGTTTGCTCGGGTACATCAGAACCTTGCGGAACGTGGATCCTTCACAGCCACGATGCAGGATACTGGGTGGCCGCGAACAGAAAGACCACCCATATTCAAAGAGGGCATGTTGCATGCTATGAACCGAAATCCTGGTACCAGTGTACTGGCGCTTGCCGTTGCCACCGGAACGTCTCGATCAACTGTCCATCGCATTCTGCAGGGCGAGCTTTACATCCCTTTCATCTTCAGAGAGTTCAGTTATTGCAGCCGGAGGATCTCCCAAGACGTGTCGCGTTTTCACAGTGGTTTCTACACCAAAGTGCGACCGACACGCAATTTTCCAGTTCTGTTATGTTCAGTGATGAAGAAACTTTGTCAGGTGTAGGGGTGTTCAATACGCACAACGCGCAGATGTAGGCATTAAACAACTCAAACGAAACCCGACCACGAGCCGCACAACAACACTTCACTGTTAATGTGTGGGCGGGTATCGTGGGAAACAGTTTAGTCGGGCTATACATCTAACCACCTCGACTGGTCTCTCGCAAGTTTCTCGTCTTTCTTCAAGAGGTACTTCCGGAAAAGCTTAACGATGTCCCCGCACATGACTGGCGAGGAATGTGGTTTCAACATGATGGGTCGCATAAATTTACTCAAGGTGTGTACATGACCATTTGGAAACAATTGGATTGGGCGTGGTGGTACTTGGCCTCCCAGATCACCTGATTTATCTCCTCTTGATTATTTTCTCTGGGGTGCCATAAAGAGCATTATGTACGGCATGCCAGTAAATTCTGAAATGGACCTGATTTGTACTAATCTCCATTGATGCTGTTAAGATCAGTGAAACGCCAGGTATCTTCGAAAATGTTCGCCAATCCATGTCGCGTAGGTGTCGTGCGTGCATCCATGCTAATGGGCGTAATTGTGAACACCTCCTTTGATGCTTGTAAATCATACATTGTACTCTTTTGTTGTGTAATAAAGCGTTTTACACTACATTTTGTGTTGTGGCCTTATTGTTTCTCTTTAACACGTGAGGTTGACGTTTCCTCCCATGCTTTCCAATGTAATTATCGTTCCTGACGATGTTTTCTACCTCTCCTCCAGGTTTGTACACGAAGTTCCGTGACACCCTGTATGTGCTGAAATGAGTGAAGTTTGTTTAGTGTTTATCTTTCTATTATGAAATTTTTTTCGGTCTTTTTCAGTTTTATTCGCTTTCTGATTGGTAGAAAGCGAGTCACGTGGTAGCGAGTCTTATGGTTCAACGGGCTAATGAATTTGGAGCACGCGCAGACGATAAACACAGTTGTGATTTTTGATTAATTAATTCACAAAATTTGAGAGCACGCGCTAGAGTTTGCAATGTTTTCAGAAGAACCGGCAAATTTGGTCGCCGTTTCCATAGCAACAGTCGAATATGAAAATATTAAGAAGTACTATTACAACAAACACGCAAAAGCTAAAACAATTTAAATTAAGATGAGATTTCCTCTGAATTTTAACAATACTAGGGGGCACGCCCCCTGCTCGCTGACGCTCGCCAACCCCCGGAGGATTGCTTCGCAATCCTCATTGATTCGCTGCGCGAACCTATGCTCGCTTCGCTCGCCTCAATGAAGACATGTGTCCTAGCAGAAGGGATTGTTTACAAAATATGTTACCAAAAAAAATAAATTTGCTGTATTACAGAAAATATATACACAGTATCTCTAAAATCAGAATTCAAATGAAAACTTTGTGCAAATTTTGACTCGAAATGTGAGCGTTGCTTTGGAAATTGAATACCCAGCATGTTGTTTGTGTGTACATTTTCCCAGCACTCAAACGACCCACACTTTTGCATTGAGTTTGTTGCCGAAAGTTGTAGTGCAAGCGTCTTGTTGAACTATAATTGTTGGCCCTGAAAAGGACCGTTTTTAAAATGGCCCTGAAAAGATCCTCCGCTTTCTTTGATTTCTATTATAAACTAACTGCAACAGCTCATTAAAATTTCCTTTTTTTTTCAATAAAATTTCATTCGATAACGCTATAAATTCAATCGATGCGCGAGACTTCGCGATAAACAAACAATCGTACAGTGTTGCCAAAACGCGATTACAAATAACGTCTTTTTTGCGTGTCACGTAAGAGAATTATATATATAGATGTTGTGCTCAAATATTTCCTTTTTTATGTGGAAATGAGATGTTTTGTTCTTGGCATTTTTTAAGACATTTTGTTTTTATTTACACTATATTTCCGTGTTTGAGCCGAGAATTTTTGGAACATTTTCTAAAGTACTGGGGTGGACTTGTATACGGATCCGCTAATCTCGCAAAAAAAAGTAGGTAATTTTCCGTTACTCGAGCGCATGCGATAGATATCGCAATGGTAAGGGAAGGGAACTTTCAATTAAAGTCGTACTACAGGTCCGGAATAAATCCAGCGGCGATCCAAATGGGGATGGATTGTGAAGCAATCCCCTCCCCCTCATTGTTGAAAAGTATAGTTCGCGAAGCGAACTAAACATGATTGCGTAGCAATCATCGCGGGTTGACCAGCGATAGCGAGCAGGGGGCGGATCCCCATAGTCTGAAAAAATAAAATAGACTGTACGTAGTTTCTACTTTTATCGGGTTAAAAATGTTACATGGAATATAACATAACATGGAATTCTAACATAACATGAAATTCTTATTGAGATTTTCGTTTTACCATTTTAAAATCAATTTTTCCATACATGAACTAGAATAGGGATATTATGTATGTTTTCTATTGTATATATTTTATTGTTGACTGATAACGAAGCACAGACTGTTAAGCTCTTGTTTATTATTCTAAAATATTAATTTGAACTTACCGTTTCTAATACAGACAATTTTACATTTTAAAGTTATATCTATATTCTTTGTTTTGTTGGAAATGCAAACTCATACGTAATTCATTTATATTAATTAACATCTCAAAGGCTGTTGAAGAAACAACCAAAATTTATAAAGATGTGAAACTTTTCAGTTTTAAATAGAATCCATATTTGCATAAATTAATTAATATAAACTATAAATGGTTTTAATTAGAGTAATTGTAAGTGTTCTTATAAACGACTTCCTTAGATCATGTCTAAGTTTGTTAAAAGGAATTAATATGAGACGGTGGTATGCAGATTTATGCTAATAAATGAAATGTCTTGTACTGATTAAAATTAATGTAAATTCGATGTTATTGTGCAGACCATAGCGTTTCTAGCTCTGCTAACAATGGAAAACGATTTTACACTCTTTTTCATTACATGGGTAAACTGAGAATTTCTAACTAATTTTATGCTGAATTCAAATATATGACCTAAGCAATCTCTATCACACACAGATTTTTATGTATTAACGATTGTCATATTTCATAATAAGTGGATTCAATACAATATTTGCACATCCTGAAAACGGAAGTAAATATCATATTTTGTAAAATTCCAAGTTAAAACTGAGCTTCAAATTAGAATTTAAAACAGCATTTATTTTTTTTGTTAGCTATAGTATTATGTGTGGGTGTGTGTTAAAAATACATTATGAATACCATCTTTACATACCACTGCATCAGTCAGTTAAAAGCGATTAAACATATATACATGCAAAACATTATGCCCTCATACTTTTATAGCTGTACACTTATTTCATTTTTTCTTATGTATTGCAATATGTACTTCTTTAGGTTATGCCAGCAGTAATCACTCATAGGTGAGGGATCCCTTAATATATCTCTTCTTAATATATCCTCCTCTCTTCCCTTAATCTATCCTAGTCTTAATATATCTCCTCCATAATTCAGATATCGCGGTGGAATATTTCTTTAAGTTCATCGCTGACTACTCTTTTACAAGGAAAGAAGGCTTGTTAGTCAAGTAGGGTAAAAAGAAAGTCAAGGTAGGTTGTCAGGTATATATATATATATATATATATATATATATATATATAATATATATATATATATATATATATATAAGAAATCCAAATGAGAATCTAGAAAATGGATTCTTAAGGACATCGACACCCAAGGTTTTTATTGTAGTTATCGAAAAGGTTTTGAATTAGTTGTTCGTAGATTTTATCTTTGTAGTTCACCAGAAATCTCTTGACCACAGATGTGAATGGTTGCTATGCCGTAAGCTTCTTTCTGATCAGAGTTTCTCAGAACTTTCCTTAACCGGGGACCAAAAAAAGATTCATTGTTTGAGTTTTGCATTACTTAACTTTGTAAATTTCGCCTTTTTTAAATTAACCTGCACCAAAACTGTCATTAGCCTTCTCTAAGTCTCTCATTAACACTAGTTTGATATGAAGACTGGAAGCAAAACACCAGGGGAATTAACTAGACTTGTAACGAACTTTACTATTTCCAGGAGTGGACACATTTCATTTAGGCCAGGTTATAGTTTTCCGTATTCTGATGTGACACACGAGTTTCTTTTTAGATCACAGCATATTGACTACTCAAAAAGGTTATATTTTATTGCAGAGGGAAAGTTCCAGTCAGGCGAGAGATAGAGGGAGGGAGAGAAGGAGATTAGGATGTGGTGTCGTCGCCACAAAACGGTATCGTGAAAACCGTACGAATCGTACACAAGGAGAAGACATCCACCAGCTAAGATATTCAAATTCTTATTATTCTAAGAACATTAAGAAAAATATACAGTATTTACATCATCGAATTAACATCATTACAACAATACATGAAAGTATGTATCATCATGGTCCAGCACGGTTGTAGTACTAATTTTTAAATTATTTTGCGTTGAATGGTATGGATTTATAGTGCTAAGGATTTACATTTAATTTGAAGTGACTTTTTGGAAGTGGTTCCCGTTTTTTACAAGAAAGAAGGGGACTTCCAGCAACAACACCAGGAACTCCCATATATGATATAACAGTCATTTATATAAAAAAAAAATTCAAAAGATGTTTTTGATATGATAAAAACTAAAAAAAAGGTCAATTTACAAAATAATTTACAATTTTTACATTTTTACAATTACAGCAAATTTACAATTTTCAAAAAAAAAAAAAAAAAAAAATAAAAATAAAAAAGTTCAATTTACCAAGGTTCTTGAGGGAAGCAAGAGTTCCTTGAAATCAAAATCATGATGTGTCCATAAGAGGTATATATATCGACAATGTGGAGAAACTTGATACAACACGGAAAGATTCTGGAATAGTCATCATTTTGTATCGCAAGGGATTGAGGATAATGGGGATGTCTTACTTATTTCTGGTGAGCTACGGTTCACGTCGGGCGTATCATTCGGACGAGATGATGAATCGCTGACGATGTCAGCCAACAGACCTCTGGTCTGTGTTGTATAGTAGATGAATAGACAATTCAGAGATATTATTATTAAACACCCGGTCTACGTTGTATCATCAGCAAATGAAAAGAATTTGTACAAACTTACGATACCAAAAATATGATCCTTTACTTTATGATTCTAAGGATAGATTATGGATGCTCACTGCGCGACTCATCTCCGAGTCATGGCTCTTCACCATATCAAAAATAAAATATTATGGTCAACCAGTCTCCGACGAAACTAAAAAAATGGTATGAATTAGAGGGTGGGCATATTTTAATGTATGCAGCTTCGACAAAATCAAGGATCGGGATGATGGCTTAAAAATGATTACCAATGAAGAATGGAAGCTGGCAGCTAAAAAAGGTGACATGACCACCGGCGACACCTTGAAATTATTCCGTTTAGTTAATTGCCATTGACGGTCCGCGCTTTAAAGATTTGGCGACATGCGCTAGTTTCAGTTCGTCAAAAAGTTCATAATAAAGCAACCTTACTGGCGTCTCTTTTTGATTCAGGTTGGAAAGTTATATAATTTGGAATAATTAAATTTTGAATAAAAGTAGGTATTCAAAATCCCCATCAAAGCAAGCGTTTGATCTTGACGAATATTTCGGGAGAGGTTTCAAATCGCTACGATAAAAATTGGCGAAGTTAGAATTTCTGTAGGATTAACTAGTGTGGTGGGTGAAGACTTTATACTGCGGATTAGGTGATGTCCCATAAAAGTTCGGAAGTGCTGAGATTCACAGCCTGTTGGTATTCAGTCTTGGTAATAGAACTGTTTTTCGCTGGAACCGCACTCTCAAAAAGATCAGTCTGGGGATCTTAAGGGGTCAATTAAAGATGGTGCACTCTGAGTTTTCTGAAGTGTCCGTTGGTTATTAAAAAATGTAACGCTTATTTTAGTTTTACAACAGTGATCAAGCGTCATCATCTCATTTGGCTTTCTACTGTCGTCTCCAACGTGCTCTGCACGCAGTCCAAAACGAAAGCCAACGTTAAAAGTCGAAAACCAATCAGAGAACATCTGGACCTAAACCACTTCCAGATAACGTTCTAGTTCACATGTTCTTCTCAACTCGTTGTAAAACTCATGTTCAAAAGAACAGCCGTTGGCGCCCAGCTATAACTAATAAGAAAACATTCGGCATTCCGATGACACAATGGAGCAGGCACCCGATCTGCAAGCGACCCTTCCTAAAGGTCAAGGCGGAAGGTCCGGAATTTCTCACAATGTCACAAGGGTTTTTATGGTGTAAGGTCCAAAAGCGGACAGAGACGCCATGGTCTTGAACGAGATCCTGCAGTTCATTTGACTCAATCTAGTGGGTCTTATCCAAATGGTCAGGAGTGAGTGCATGGGATCGGGATATTCATTTGTACCCATATCGTACTCACTAACACAAAGCATGTGTTTGGTACTTAAATTAAAATGACAGACCTACAAACTAGCGGAGAGTTTTTCAACGAAAGGAAATTGACGTACAGTATCGTTTTCACATATAAAAAATATGTGTTATGTTTGAACCATATACACTCTATAACAAAAAAAAATAATCGACGCACCAAGAAGAAGTGGTCCGATGGAGACAAAAATTGGTGGATAGAAAAATTATGCACAGAATAGAAAATGATTAAAATTTCAGAACAATTGAAAGATTTATTTCAGAGTTACAGTAACGAACTCAATAAGGTGTTGACCCGCCTCTAGCCTGGATGCAAGCTGCCACACGGCGTGACATAGACCGATAAAGCTCCCGGATGGTCTCCTGCGGTATTTCTTGCCAAATTTGCTCCAATTGTCGGACTACGTCATCAACATTCCATACCGGATGCAGTCGCCTTCCCGTCATATTCCAGACATGCTCGATGGGAGAGAGATCTGGTGATCTGGCTGGCCAAGGAAGTGTTTGACAAGCTTGAAAACAGTTCATAGCAACACGTGCCTTATGTGGTCTGGCATTGTCTTGCTGAAAAATAAGCCCAGGATACTGCGAAAGGAACGGTAGCAAAACAGGTCTCAGAATGTCGTCAGCGTACCGCTGTGCAGTAAGTGTACCTTTAATGACGACCAAAGGGGTCCGGCTATCAAGGGAAATGGCATCCCAGACCATAACTCCTTGTTGAGGGCCCGTGTGGCGTGCGATAGTGAAAGCAGGTTCGGCACGCTGCCCTGGGTGTCTCCAGACACGTCTTCCATGATCGTCAGGACACAGTTGGAAGCGGGATTCGTCGCTAAAGACTATACGTTCCCAGTCAGCATCATTCCAGCCTGATCGAGCCAAGCACCACTGTAATCTGGCTCGACAGTGTGCAGGCGTGAGTGGCAGGTGGCGTAACCGTCAGTACGAGCATAGATTTCGCTCTCTCAGCTGTCTGTGAATGGTCATGGTGGACACTCGTGTGTGGGTCGCACGACTGATGGTTGATAGCGATGAATCAGGCGCTGTGACAGCTGATCTGACAATCACTCTGTTCTCCCGATCTATTGTGGCCCTACGTCGACCGCTACCATCATGCCATTGTCCACCCACTCTTGCCAGCATCTTCTAATCGCCGCGTCGCTTCGACTGACAGAACGAGCGATTCTCCGATTTGCCCAACCTGCCTCTTTCAATCCAATGATACGACCTCTTTCAAACTCTGAAAGTTGCTCGCAATGAGCTCGAATCCTGCGGCGAGGCATTTTTTCAGTCGTTGAAAGGTATCCTAAATCGCAATGCAGCAGAAAATTTTAACAACAGCTCAAGAACAACTCCTTATATACATCTGCTGGATGCGCAGTTCCGATGCGCTGGAGATCGCACTATTCATTCATTGGACACCAAATTTTAATCATTTGCATATTTGGTCAAAACATTTTTGCATACGAAATTTCAAAGAAATCGGATGATTCCTTCTTGATGAGTCTATTTTTTTGTTATAGAGTGTATATAAAAGCAACTATACATTTCATAAACAACTAAGCTGCTCCCTGTTGGAGCGTGCGAGTTCGGCCGCGTGATTGATGTTTCAATTTAATTTCTTTCGTTGAGTTTTATTGCGTGTGCAATTTTTCCCACGCTTGTTTTTCGGAATTTTAATTTCATCTTAAACCGGAATTGGAATTTTGATTTGGAAGAGCGATGAAATTAGTTTTCAGAACCGAGTTCAACATTCGTCATGTAAATATGTAGTTTTAATAAATGTCTTGGTTTTAGTTGTTTATGAAATCATGTCCACCAGCCCCATTTGTAAACAGCCCACTTTTGAAAGTTGCAGGATATTAGGGTCTTTCCATAGAAACAATGGCGGATACTCCCTTTGAAAAAGTGAGAAAAATATTCATCACTTATTTTATGATTTAAGTAACAGTAGATTAAGAGATGAATAGAGAGTACGGAAAGTAGTAGGTAGAGTATAAGTTAATAGTATATAAAGTTATTAGTAAGTTGAGTAGCAGATACGTAAGTAGAGTAAGTAAGTAGAAAGTAGAGTAAGTAAGTAGTAAGTACAGTAAGTAAGTAGTAAGTACAGAAAGTAAGTAGTAAGTACAGTAAGTAGTAAGTACAGTAAGTAAATAGTAAGTACAGTAAGTGAGTAAATAGTAAGTACAGTAAGTAAGTAAATAGTAAGTACAGTAAGTAAGTAAATAGTAAATACAATAAGTAAGTAAATAGTAAGTTCAGTAAGTAAGTAAATAGTAAATACAATAAGATAGTAAATAGTAAGTCCAGTAAGTAAGAATTATAGTAGAGAAAATAAATAGTAAGTACAATAATTAAGAACTATAGCAGTGGAGTAAGTTGTAGGTTTAGTAAGTGAGGAGAAGTAAATACAGTAAACAAGTAGTAAATACAGTAAACAAGTAGTAAATACAGTAAACAAGTAGTAAATACAGTAAATAAGTAGTGTAAGTAGTAAATACAATAAGTTAGTAGTAAGTAAGAATTATAGTACTAGTGTAAATTAGTAAGTACAATAAGTATAGTAAGATGGATTAGAGTAGTAGAGTATGTAGTAAGTATACAATAATTATGTTTCAGTATAGTAAATCAGAAAGGAGAAGTAGAGTAGGCAGTATAAGTAACATATTCATTTATTTTCGCTGATTTTACGGATTTAAGTCTTGCGTTTCCACACACACACACACACACGCACACACGCACACACACACACACACACACACACACACACACACACACACACACACACACACACACACACACACACACACACACACACACACACACACACACACGCACACGCACACGCACACGCACACGCACACACACACACACACACACACACACACACACACACACACACACACACACACACACACACACACACACACACACACACACACACACACACACACACACACACACACACACACACACACACACACACACACACACACACACACACACACACACACACACACACACACACACACACTCCTCTGATTTTACTCCTGTACTGCGTATTTCGAAGAAACTAGTTTAAAAATGTAAAGCTCATAAAAACAACTCTAGTAAAAGTTAATGTTGCGATGCTAATTCACGAACACAAAATGTTACTTATATAAATACAGTTTAGGTGTAAGTATTGATAAATTAAAATTTCCTATCGCTAACTTTTGTTCCATGAGCTAACTACCGTATAAATAAATGATAAAACTTACACATTACAAAACGCATGATTTAACTATTAGACAGAAAACTCACAGAAAAACTGCTCATGAAAAGTATGCAGCCAATACATTCCCACGAACGTGGTAGAAAAATTTTAATTATGTAAAAAAGCGTTTTAATAAAAAAAAACATCATCAAATACAAGTCTGGATGTTTTAAGTGTTTTTTTAGTAAAGTCTGAAACCGACGCTATAAATTGTATGTACATAAAGTATCAGCAAACTTAGGGAATCCCAAGTTAATTTCAGTCAATATTTTCAGTTTTTCTTTTAACCAGTAATCTGATTTTCGGCAAGCAATTGAAAGTTGTTTGATCTTTCTAAGATAAACTATAACACGCTGAAATTGGTTTCCATCTTCCCCTGGGATGGATTGTGGCATAAAGAGAGTGATTGCAAAAGCAATTAGTTGTATTTTAAACGATTTATTTTTCCATGGAGCGAAGCGGAAAATTTAATGTTATATGGAGAACATATGAATTGAACTAAATGTATCAAACTTGATCAGGATTAATTGCTTAATTAAATTAAATACTTAATAAATAAGGGGGCTGAGGTAGAATAACGAGTTAGCAAACGGAGGGTCGCAAATTCGATTCTAGGTTCAACCAAAGACGGCGTGTGCGTGGGGGCTGGTGCATGTTAAATATGTTGTGGCCTCAAATGTCCTCATATTGGCGTGGAGTGGAAGTTTAGAGAGTAGGGTACCAGCTCAGGTGTGACCTCGTCATCTGACCGTAGTTCAAAATTACGAGGTGTTGAGCTTGGACCTTTCCAATGGGAATTGATCCCGGACTGTCGCTAATAACCCGTTGTGCTGCTCCAGTGCGACGTTGTTTTTACCTAACCAAACTTAATAAAAACTAAAATATTTAAAATTCACATGAAACGAATCCTTACTATGTTTTTTTTTTTTCAAAACTATTTACAGATTCATATTTGAGATTAGCTACATACAACTGCAATACAAGTAGTCATGTTCCTTGTGGTTAAATATTCTTTAATGCCTGACCAATTATCTCTTCGTTGTTAAAATAGGCGACCTGACGACCATTTACGATCAGGCGAGCCACCATTACAATCATTAGCACCCATACGCTTACTAACTAGGATTCGAGCCTGAGATCTACAGGGTGAGAGATAAGCTTCGTTAGTTTAACTGAACTCAAATATGAATAAATCTATTTCTTAATCGTCAAATGCCAGCTACCTTAGGCCCTGTGCACACATCCGGTTTTTCAACGTACGGCGCCACTGCGGCACCGGAGCCCAACTATGCACACATAACCGTAAAATGACGCACGATCTCATTTCGCGCCATTTGCGATAGATATTCTATCGAAGAAAAGTGTTTATTTCGCTTACTTGGTGTAAAAAAAGTATATTTTGAAACAAAGTAGACGTTACTGGATACAACCATTTATTAATTATTATTTATATTCCGTTTGTCTATGAAAACTAGGTACTGCAGAACGGAGACTCATGTGCGGCGCCGTGGGGAATCGCGGTACAAATTGCACGCAAGTTGGACGTGCGTCACCCCAGCGGCGCTGGAGGCATGTGTGCACTGCTCCAGTGGATCTAATGTATCTCAGACCACACTTGCGTTGCGGCAGCGGCGCCGCACGTTGAAAAACAGAATGTGTGCACCGGGCCTTAAGCATCACTTCACCGCAGAGATTTCACCATAGAAACTTCACACAGAGACTTCACTAGTGCGCTCTGAGATACACGTCTAACGCACGTCCAACTTGCGTGCAATTTGTACCGCAGTTCCCCACGGCGCCGCACGATCGCCGCACATGAATCTCCGTTCTGAAGTACCTTGTTTTCATAAACAAATAGAATATAAATAATAATTAATAAATGGCTGTATCCAATAACTTCTATTTTGTTTTAAAATATACTTTTTTTACACCAAGTAATCGAAATAAACACGTTTTCGATAGAATATCTATCGCAAATGGCACGAAATGAGTTCCTGCGTCATTTCACGGTAATATATGTTTTTTACATATATGCTTAGGTGCTGCAGTGGCGCCGCACGTTGAAAAACCGGATGTGTGCACCGGGCCTAAATCAGAATTCAAATAGGTAGCGCAAGATGCCAAGTGACAGGCACAGACCAATAAGAGATGCCGTCGCGAGCACCGTTTCTACTTCAAGTTGAAATCATTTAAACTTTATCCGCCTCTGATTGGTCTGCACATGTAGCTTTGTATCTTACGCGTCTTATTTGAATTCAGCTTTAGGTGGCTTGCAGTTAACGATTAACAAATTGATTTATTTAGATATGACCGCTTGTGGTGACTGGATTGTGATCATAGCGTTTGTCTGCAACACCTTGAAGGTTTCGGGCCAGAAACCCGGTTTATAAGCTCGTGAATGTTGGTGATTGTTTTTGTTAGGAGTCGAGGCAAACTCCTACTGGGTACTCCTTTAGTAATAGTCGCTGGTTCGCCCTTGTAAAGACTGAAGAGGTCTTCAGATATTACACGATTTGAATAAATTATTTAGATAAAACATGAAGAGCAACTATATGAATATGAATTGCTGATGGCATGGGTGAGCTGTTCGAGCTGCTTGAAACCTGAAATCCGAAGAGAGAAAAAGAGAAGCGGCAAGTAGGACGTGGGAGCGTTGCAATATCATAAGATATAACTCCTGATATAGGAAATCAATGATGTCGGAATTAACAAGTCTTGTGAGAACTCATTTCAATCTGGAAAGGAAAAGAGATTATCAATAAAATATTTAAAGAGAAGTATTTCTGAATTGTGCCATATTACCCATGTAGAATGTCTTAACCGCTATTATCACTTTGAAAGAAAAATCAAATCTGCTCACCTATGATAGAAATTCATTTACTTTATTTGGGGATGTCATGGCATATCCAAAAATACTACATTCCTGCTCTTGGTAAATATAACTTTAAGAGATATTTCAAATGATTTGATATTTCATTTGATATTTGATATAACAAAATGGATACTTCTCAGAATCTTAAGGTAAATATTTCGCTCTTTCTCACAAATATACATGAAGGAAAAGAAGCATACTATAATGCATAATTGTAATTTAGATTTGTAAGATTTATTTAGTTTCGATTTTAAACATACTATGTTCTTAAAAAAAATAATGATGCACTTGACTCCTTTGGAACCATTAATAGCCAAACGACCCCTTACCAGAAAGTTTATCTATATATATATCAAACACTAACGTACGTGGACCCGAAATCGACGTTATTTGTGTATCGTCGAATGGCAACAATCAATAACCCAGATATTTTTAATTCTTGCTGTTTTCAAATAGCCGAGGTCAATTTCTATGCAAAAAAAGGAATTAAATTGTAATATTTATGTTTGAACTGACTTTTAATTTCTTCCTTTGATGTAAAAGTAATTTAAACGTAATTTTGCTACCCGGTATCTGGCCACGTCAGAATTATTGTTTACTTTTTTAATTTGATTTAAAATTCCGTGTTTGGGTATTTGAGTTGACTGCGAGATGTTGCGGACATATTTGAGGATTCCCGAGTATTATAAATATGTGTTCTTTTTGTTAATAAATCATTATTGTCTTCGTCAATATCGTTTATATTACCTATTGCAGAAATATTATTTAGGTAATGGTAATGGTAATTTTAGTTACCGTCGTACTAGAGCAGCACAACGGGCTATTGACGACGGTCCGGAATCAGTCCCTTAAGGGAAAGATTCGAGGACAACACCTCGTAATTTTGAACCACGGTCAGATGACGAAGCAAAACCTGAGCTGGCACCCCACTCTCTAAACTTCCACGCCAACCCAACGTGAGGACAAATATTATTTAGGAGTTAGATTTTAATGATATGTCTATTTCCTGCAAAATATCACGAGACATGGGTAATTTTGTAGCGGTATATGTATATTTCGACCAACTTTCGTTAAATATTTGTCTAAATACGCAATGATTTGAAGAATTGTTTCAAAAAAATAAATAAAATATACAAATCAAAACATGTTTAAATACGATGTGTAAAAAAGTTTAAAAAAAGCACTATTACACACCGCCGAGAGCTAGCTGGCGCAGCCCGGCTAGTACAGTATATTTCATAAAAAATAAAATGTTTGCACATAATAGATTAAAGAAATTGTGAAAAATGTTGCGAACATATTAGGAAATTATTGCTTTAGTCAAAAAAATCCCTGAGAACCTACCATGTGATAAAAAAATTGTTACCGATAGACTGTTTTTTACATGAGTGAATTTGCACCATAGAGATAAAATAAAAATATTTATAGAAAATAGAATTTATTAAACCCAAATATGGCTCAAAATAGTCAAACGATTAAACTTGAAATAATGAATCATAACATAAGTCATATCGTCACTGAAATGCAAAATGTCGTTTGTCAAAAATTCTATTTTTTCTTTTATTATTGCTATGTGTGGCATTTTGGGATTTCCACCTGGTGGCTATAGCTCTTATGTCACCACCTAATCCAATAAAAGTTACAACCGAATGTATTTAATAATAATAGAATCAAATCACAAGGAAAACGATTAGTTCTTTTGCTCCCCTGAAAAATGCAAATTTTAGACATCTTTTGCTCTTTTATGTCGATATATCGTACCCTTGCAAGAAAGTGACACAAATCAAAAAATAAAAATTTTAATGTTATGTCAGTGAAAAATATGTATGAGGTGCTCCAGCGTGTTATATTACTGTTGTATAGAATATAATAGAATTTACCACTATAAATACTTACCTAAAATTTAAAAGAGGCTTATACTATTTCAATATAAGTTTAATAGTATCCTTTAAGGTGATGTTTCTCAAATTCTGCAATTTTGAGTTGCGCCACTTTTCTTGCCGAGGTGCGATATGTCTGTATTGCTTGTATAGAAGAGGAAAGTTTAAGAAAACTTTATCTTCATGCTTCAGAATTGAACCTTTGACATAACATGTGAATAACATGCATGGTAACTTATGAATAAAAGTATTTGAAAGTACTGTCACAGTTGAAGTACGTAAAATATATCAACAATGAACAACATTTTCTTTTTGTAAAAATTTGCTTTCGAATCATACTATTAAACATTTCATTTTCAATGGCCAACCACTGACCTCTTCAGCCAACGGCACTACAAACGGCGAACTGACGGCTATTTTTGAAAATAGGAGGGTAGTTAATTAAAGTAGCACTGGAGAAACACAACGAGCTATTGGCCCGGTCGTACCGACAGGGATCGATACCAAAAGGAAAGATCCAACCTCGTATTTTTGAACCACGGTCACGACCGTATTTTTGAACCAAGGTCATAGATCAGATGATGAAGTAAACACCTGAGCTGGCATACCACTCTCCAAACTTCCACACCACGTTAACGTGAAGATTTTTGATAGCATGAAAGATTCAACGCTCACAGAACCTTATACGCGACTGTCTTTAATTGGATTGAGTTTCGAACTCGCAACAGTCCGGTTGACAATTCGTTACTCTTCCAACTGGGCTACCTCGGCCGGTAAATCGATTTTACTTCTGTCAGGAAAAACCACCAATATAAATGTCCACCAACAACCAGTATCTATGTGTTTACAAACCGGGATTTAATGGGTGGGGGGGGTGACATCCTGAGAAACTCCGTTGCGCTTGACCTTTAGGAAGGGACACTAGAAGGGCAGGTGATCATCGGAATACCAAATATATTTTGATTTTTTTATTGTTTGGGGCCAACCGCTGTTCTTTTAACACGCGCTTTACAACAACATAAGAAGAACAGTTGATATTCGTCCACATGATCTTTGATTGGCTTTTGAGTTTTACCACTGGGTTATTTTTAGACTGTGGCAAAGCACGTTGGAGACGACGGTTAGAGAGATAGTTAGAGAGCGAGCGAGAAGCAGGGGACGAGGTTGGTTCACCGCGCTGGACTAACGATACATATTTTGATCTATTGGAGTAATGATGCCAATGTGACGATGTAAATACTGAATATTTTTCTTAATGTTCTTGGAATAATACGAATTTAATTATCTTAGTTGTAGGTTGTCTTCTTCTTGTATAAGATTCAAACTGTTTTCACGCTACCGTTTTGGGCGACGACACCAAATGGGACAGATAAATTGTAGGACCACTATACAAGTTAGGCGACAATTTTAGACGTTAGAAGAAAATTTATCTTTTACCAGTTTACAAATTTTACTTAAAATAAGTGTGCCCGAATCTGTTAGACGACACACACAATAGCATTAATGCAAAATATATTTTTACTAAATTAAAAAAAAATACCTTATTCTTTAAGATACAAGCTTTATGAACCATATTTGCTATTTTAAGCAAAAATAAATTTTTCTAACTACAAACCGCAAAAACTCGATGCATAATTTGGTAAAGAAATGAGATGGACTGAAAAATAAACAACTATCCAAGAAGGTAGTCATCTGCTTAATAGCTCGGCAAAGCAACACAGATGATAATTAGAACACATAAAGCAATAATTCCTACAAGATTGATGAGCTTTATTCTTCCATCAACAATTACAATTCCCGAACAGAATCGAAAAGGAAGCTTACAAGTAAATATTTAATAGTTCCAGCAACACCAGCAAAAATAATACTAACAAAAAAAAGGGCTAACGACATTTTTCGAATATCATGACCGTGCAGCAGTTAATCGGCATAATCTCCAATAAGAAAGCAGTAAAACGCATCTTCCATGCCCCAACTCCAACACCATTTCCAAACTTTTTCTTGACGGGAAAAAGCGCAAAAAACCTCGAGGAAATGAAAATTAAACTCCAAAGAGAGAAAGAGCTTTTTTATTAAGGCGATGAGGACATTCTCTTCTCCTGGAGGAACGCTAATGTACTGTAACCTGCTTAGACAGGCTTAAGGGGCGAAAAATGTGCGTCGGGCCCATAGGGTGCACTTATTTGGCTGCGAATTTAACGACTTTTGCAGGAGAGAATCAACTCGTTAAGTGAGAGAAGAAGAATACGGGGGAGATATGCGTCTCATGCAATGCACTCGCTGTAGGTACGATTCATTCTGGGACAATTTATGCACGGTATTTTTGTCGGCTATAAAGTGGTTACTGTTAAGAACCTTTCTCTTTCCCATGGGGGAGGTCGTTGTGCGATAATTGAGGCAGAGGCCTGAGCAGACCAGCGAGTAAAGTGTAATTGAGATAGGAATTAATAATCCGACTCGTTCGTATGTGTAGGGATTCGAAGAGGTAGTGGTCTTTAATAGGCAGGATGATTTAGTAGCAGCAAACAAGAGACACTTAAGGAGAGCTGGGTGTTAAGATGGAAGTGGGACAAAAAATTCCCATTGAAAATTCCTCGTCCATTAAGGAAATTTATCGTTATCGTTAACTCAAACGTTTCAGAGG
This sequence comes from Metellina segmentata, assembly GCA_947359465.1. Classification (NCBI taxonomy): domain Eukaryota; kingdom Metazoa; phylum Arthropoda; class Arachnida; order Araneae; family Tetragnathidae; genus Metellina; species Metellina segmentata. The sequence goes on along the minus strand of OX375875.1, from coordinate 67,544,722 downwards.
GCTCAATGTATAGACTTCTGCTTTACACATGCTGCTGGAATCGTTTCTATCATGTTATATGTTAGTAGTGCTAGTTTCCATCATTTGGTGGGGTCGCCATGCTAAAATGAGTTCGTCCACTGTTTTAGCAAGCGGCGAATATTCGAATCCTTTCCTATTCAATTCCTCATTGGTGGTATTTTTCTCTTCTCTGTCAATGAAACTTTCTTCGTGTGTCTATGTCTATTACTTGACGTTGTCTTCGCAGTTTGGCCAAATATGGTCCTTACGCCATAAAACTCAAAACCAAACAGGCAATCCATCTTTTGGTCTTAGATATAACTTTATGTCTCTGATGATTATACTGGTGCAATAGGGTGATTCGTTAAAGTTAAACACGTATCATTCTGCATAAAAAGAGATGAATTCTTAAGTGTAAAAATTTAACTATTCAGTTATTTGCCTCATATGTGATCCTTAACTCAATACCTTTCAGATGACAACTAGTTTACGCATTCTACTGAAATATTTTCTATGATAGTGCAGGTAGCACTAATTACAATCCTTTGGTTATTCATTGAATGGGTTTTATAGTGCAATGACCATATTAGTCTGTGCAGAACACAAGACAGACAACGTAAAGTAACAAACCTTCCTGAAAAGTATTATTGATGCAGAAGAGATAAATACACTCAAGGGGTAAATAACAAGGATTAATCCCGTGCCAACTACGACTCGCAGGTTGTTGGAGCAATTGGCAAAACCAGTGATCAACGTATAAGCTTGGGAATTTGCAACCAGTCTTCAATAGGTTACAGTGGAAGATACACTACCCTACAATTAAGGATCCGACTGCAAGATGTGATGGTATAAGGGAAATAATAAATGCTTTAATAGGAGGATGGTCCTCTACTTGCTGCAATTACACTAGCAACACTTGTGGGCATACTTTCAACAAGGTTGCGATACACAGCTATGGGTATTTGTGTCCATTCCTGCTGCAAGAATATCACCAGCTCAGCTGTAGATTTCGGACGTGGTTACCTGGTCCAAAAGCGTCGCTCTAACTTGTACCACAAATGTTCTATGGGGTTTAGGTCGGGACTCTGAGCAGGCCAGCTATGACGTTTTACATCCATATCTTGATACCACTGCTTGACAGAGGCTGCAACATGACATGAAGTGTTATCTTCCTGGAAGTAACATTCGTCCATGCCATCAAATTGCCAGAGCGTAGGAAGAACCTCATTGTCCAAAATGTTGATGTAGGCGTTGACGTTCTATTGACCAGGAACACCATGCAAATGTCCCAGACCATACCACGAAAAACACCCTCAAACAAGTTTTCGAATTTTATGCACATTAGCTGGCGTCTAGTCCGTTATTGTTGGATAGTGTATAAATTATTACAATTTCTAAATGTGATGGGTACTCAACCCGAAAAAGCTTGTTTCAGAGAAAAATTCTTCAACAGAATGGCAAACCAATTTGTCAATGAATTTGACAATCATTGAGCTATTATTACATAAATTAGCTTCGTCGCAGAACGATCGGTTGTTTGTTTGGGTTTAATAGCATGCAAAACACAACATAGATCAGGTAATGGAAGGTGGACATACACATGGAAGTTTTATTGAAACAGAAGAGAAAAACTCACATGAGTAAGTTCAAGGAAACAATCAATCAATTGGGTAAAGTACCGGTTGAAATTTCTGATGTATTAGCCACTGAATGAGCCATTATTTGAAGACAATTTATGCTATTTCTTGGCAGATGACGGTACTACACAGCATCTGTTGCGTGCTTACCCAAACAACTACTATACAATTGGCCTAGGAATTTGTAGTTTGTTTTGCGGGAAAATAACTTCACTTGAAAGAGTTAAATTAGCAGTGGTTACTTTGAAAGAGATAAATTTAAGAAGGCAAATATTTAAATAACCTGTTATTAGTCTCGTATGCGATTACTGATACTACCTATGAAGCATTATATTTGAATTTTAATTACACTCGTTTAAATTAGTTTTGTTAAGTTGATGTTAATGCTGATTTATTCAAGATTGTGTGTGTGTGGAGGGAAATTTTTCTCCTCTGAAACACAAAACACTTTTAAGAATTTTGAAAGCACAGAGCTTAAGCTAAAATATAGAAAAAAAATGTTCAGGGGCATTAGCAGTCTCCTAAGGTTAATGGTAACCTCTGCTAAAAACCATTAAGTAACAACAGCGGTATTTTCTTTGTTTTATTCGTTACTTAGACGATTTGGAACTGTGGAATATTGTGTACATTTCAATGGGTAAGTAGCTTGAAGTACTTTTTCAAATGTATAACAGAAAGGCATTTTTAACTGTTTTATTGTAGAACAATCAACGTACAACCGCTCATTAAGGTAATTGTGTGAGATGCGTGTAAAATTTTTCTGAAAAACTTGATAGCGTCTTACACAAGGATATCTACGTTAGGGTAAAGTAACTTTTGTGAGCATTTATTTTAAAGAGAAGATTTAAAATAGTTAAGGCCTAAAATATTTATCTCATTGGATGGCTGCTGTAGTTTTGTCAGTTAATACCAAGAATAACGGATCAACGCAATGATTGTCGAGCATTCATAGTTTTTATTTTTAATCATGTTAGCTATATTTCATATATCATTCAGATTTATCTTGACATTTTATGAATAAATTGTGTGTGTTTATTTAAACCACCTCAAGAACGGAATTTAAATTTTGTTGATTTACAAAAACTTTTTTGTCATTTCTCTTTTTGGATAGCTTAAATGTGCCAATCATGTCACAATTATTTAATTTAAACATCGATATTCGACTCTAAGATAAAAAATTACTACAAAGCTTTTCTCAGAAATTTGCGTCAATTATTAATGGAAACACTGAACAGAAATCTTATAGAGAGTATAATTTTCACGTATTTTCTATCACAAGCCTAATTATAGCTTGAAAAATTTAATCGCGTGTTTATTTCTCAGAATTTTTCAGAAGAAAAAAAAACCTGCAACGGAAAAATGTGTACTTGCTAATTTAAAGCTTAAAACTTGAAACACTTTTTTTGAGAAAGTTAACACGTTTTTGCACCTTAATTGAATCAAATCTCTTATCAAAAACTGACTATGCATGAGTTTAAATTTTTACTCTGCACTTCCAAATAAAAATGTAAATATTCAAAACGGGAAAATAATAACGTAACCAAGTTACTTGTTAGAAAAATGGTAATTAAAGGAAAATCCATATAAATAAGAATGGAATGTTTGTCTATGCATTGAATATTTTCGACCCATTTCAGGTTTTCTATCCGTTTTGGATACCTTCTGATGCAAAATCCGTTTCTTGCGCGTTTAGTGTCTGTCCATTTGTCTGTATGTGTGTGCCCGATGCACGTCCAAACGCTTTAATATATGTTCATGACGCCTTGCATACTCTGAGTACTTACATTCATTTAATGACTGAACTTGAGGTCGTAAGTCTGTCCGTCTTTCCGTTCTATGTAGTTCTCCAGATTTCGATTTTGTGTGTTTGTACAGGTATCACATGACGAATTTTATTCCATACATTGTATCTTATTACAATGTACTTTATTTTATACATCAAATATTAGTTTAGGAAATGCAATATTAAACTTTTCTTTATTTTATGTTTGGATGAGTTTCATGCTAAAACATCTGAGTAAGGCCCGGTGCAGATGAGAACGGTTTTTCAACGTGCGCCGCAGCTGCGGCATCGAAGCCGAAGTATGCACACATGACAGTGAAATGACGCACGAACTCATTTCGGGCCATTTGCGATAAATATTAAATCGAAGAAATAGTGCTTATTTCGCTTACTTGGTGTAAAAAAAGTATATTTTGAAGCAAAATAGACGTTATTGGATACAATCATTTATAAATTATTATTTATATTCCATTTGTTTATAAAAACAAGGTACTTCAAAACGGAGACTCATGTGCGGCTACCGTGCGGCGCCGTGGGGAACTATGGTACGAATTGCACGCAAGTTGGACGTGCATCGCCCCAGAATCGCTGAAGGCATTTGTGCACTGCTCCATTGGATCTAATGTATCTCAGACTGACCTTGCGTTGCGGCAGCGGTGCCACATGTTGAAAAACCGTATGTGTGCACCGGGCCAAAGTATACTTAAATCAACCATAATTTGGTGGTTTTGGAATGCATGTTGAGTATTGCGATTACTTGGATTGTTTTACCAGTACTGTTGAAAAATAAATAGTTTTTAAATAAATTATTTTTATGGAATTTCAATTCCGATACTTCATTTATTTTGAGCCTTATTATTATTTTTTTTATGAAATATAAACGATTTCCGAATATTTGAAACAGACGATATTTTTCAACGAACAGGAGGAAACTCGTGTTGGTTGTTCACGCGCGGTGATATTTTCAGTTTCTTTCGCTCGGAATTAATTTCGCATTTCTAAATTTTGTGCACTTTTAGTTGTAAGTTGTGGCAACTGTACGAGATCGAGATATAAAAATAATCACGAATATATTTAGAAAAACTTTTTTCCCGACGTTTTATTTTGTTTTATTTCGATATTTACTGTTATTTTCTGTTTTAAATAATTACTATTTTAATAAATTGCATTCCCTTTTCATCACACGCAACATAACCACAAAGTATTAGATTTAAGGCCCGATGCACACATCCAGTTTTTCAACGTGCGGCGCCGCTGCGACAACTTAAGTACGGTCTCAGATATATTAGATCCAATTGAGTAGTGCACACATATCTCCGGCATCGCTGCGGCGACGCACGTCCAACTTGCTTTCAATTTGTACCGCAGTTCCCCACGGTTACGCACGCACACGCTTCTCCGGTCTCAAACACTTTGTTTTCATAAATAAATGGAATATAAATAATAATTAATAAATGGTTGTATCCAGTAAAAAACGTCTATTTTGTTTCAAAGTATACTTTTTGTACACCAAGTAAGCTAAATAAACACGTTTTCTTCTATAGAATATAAATCGCAAATGGCGCGAAATGAGTACTTGCGTCATTTCACGGCTATGTGTGCATAGTTGGGCTTCAATGCCGCAGCAGCGCCGCACGTTGAAAAATCGGATGTGTGCACCGGGCCTAAAGTGGCAGGTAAGTCGGATTATAAAACAAATTTTAAGTATTATAGCCGTTATTGAAAGAATAACATAAAAAATTCCTCACTAGAACTTTTGAAACATTAAAGCTATATATAAACAACTGCCATTTTTAAAAATGCTAATACGTTACCTTTATAGTTCTGTAATGAAGGCATTGAATTAAAAAAAAGTTCTGTTATTATTAGAGGTGCCACAAAATGCAATTAAATAATGCATTTGGCTTAGAAAGCTTAGTGATGAATATCTTGTCATTTTAATTTGTCATCCTTCCATTGAAGATGGCAAGATTCGACAATGCCCGATGCAAGAGTGCCATCAAGTAAAACAAAAATTGTTGTGTTGACTATGCCGCACTTGCAATAGATTCCGTCATATTTATGAATTGATTTGAGCAGTTTTTATGAAGAAAGAACTCCAAAATTGTGTTTGGTTATAGTAGTAACCTTAGTGTCACCTTTCGTCATTTTGTAGTTTGGCCATATTGTGAAGGTGTGATGTATGTAAAATGTATTACGGATAGATGTGCATGTGTAGGATTTGTGTGCAAAGTAAGTTGTAGAATTTATAAAGATGTAGAAAGGTGTTAAAATATTATTTTATACTACGAAAGACAAAAAAATGACTACATATTATGATGACTATTCTTCAATCTAGAGTTAACCAATTCAACGCGATCAATGTCTGGTAATTTTGCTAGTAAGTAATAAATTGATACGATAAAAGGGACTGTTATAAGAATATGGTAAAGTGTAAACATTGCACTAAGTGGGTCACAAAAGTATACGTCCCACTTCAAGTTTTTTATTTTCATGAACTTTATAAAGATGCCGCGATTTAAAATTTTACCGCATTAATGCTGTCTTTTCTTTTTTGTGTTTTCATTAAAATAGTTGAATAACTATCAAAACCTTTACTAAAATTATTTTAACTGTAACGAGACCCCTGAAATCAGACACAAAAGTATTCACACACCTTCCAAAAAAAAGTACCAACGTTTAAAAAAAAAACGAGTACAAATCAAGGCCTACAAGAGTTTTCTGTGCATTTTGTCTTGCACTTTTGATTGTGTTAAATCTAAGTATCATTGTTTATACTAGGAATTTGATTTAACTTTAACCTATTTAATTCTATTCTACATGAAGATAGAGTTTTGATGAATTTGACTATTTTATAATATGAAATATGTGTGATATCTGCAGGTTTGATGCTCTTTATGAAGAAATCTGAAGAAAATAAATCAAATCTTAAGTAGCTTTGATCGTTTCTATACCAACCCGATTTTTGCATTCAAATCACTACTTTTCAATTACTGATAAAGGTAGATCGAAATCTACTTTCAAATTTATCTCAAAAAGCTTCACATTTCTTTAGGTGTAATGATTAGATGTATTAATCTGTATGTATATAAAATCCAAATACATTCACTGAACACTGTATCTCAAGAACTACAATTTATAGGAAGCTGTAATTTCGCAGAGTAATGCTTCTTATAATGTAAAGCTGCAGTAAGATAGAATTTTGAAAAATTTGACTCCCAAGACTCCTATAATTAACACAAGGTCTAGTGCAAAAACAATTCGGAACACTGTGGAAAACATAGGTTATTTCTTTCCTGTCTTCACACCAATCTGTAGCCATAAAAATTGACACACAGGTAGTCCTAAAAGTATCCCTCGAAGCCCCAATTTAAAGTTTGTTTTACTGCAATAAATGGACACGGACAAGGAAACACGTTCTACAGGGTTTGTGTATTTAAGGGGTTAGGTACCTTTTAAATGTCAAAATATGCAAAAAAATCACTACATTTCGAATCTTAATATCTCCATGAATAAATTATTTACATAAATGAAATTTTGTATGCAGATTTTAACTACCTTTATCTTTTGTAAACTATTTAAAAAAAAGATTTCTAACCCTTAAATATATTGTAAATTGGACCAAAATAAAATGCATTGTTTTTGTTGTTAGAATATCATATGGTGCATTACGCCCAGTATTCTGGGCAAAATAATTATTATTCTGAGCTGAATTTTTTATATACTTAAAAAATATATAGTATAATTACAATGACGAACTCTTAGATTAAAAAAAAATTTCTTAATTTTTTAAAATAAAATAATAATAATAATAAAAAAAAAAAACTGAAATTATTATTATTTTTAAACACAAAATTAACCTTTTTTCAAAAACTTTCAACAGGATAGACAAAAAAGTTGGTCATTTTAAACATATATATGGTTTACATGATCAATTAAATTTTCATGTAATTCTAACCAACCATTCCAGAGAAATCTTGCGCGCAAGTGATAAAATCACAGTTTTGAGATATCGTCGTTTAAAAACAATTCGCTAGTGAATGCTAGTAACAATTGTTTCGCTGTAAAGGAAGGAAACAAATGGAACTAAAAGTAGAAGTTAAAGTACCTTGTTCCCAGATAAAAAGTAAAAATAATAAAACAACGTACATGGAGATGGATTTAGCAATATAGAGCGTAGTCAAAATACATTTTTGTAATCGCCGATATCGACGAAGTACAAAATGTAAAGTAACCATCTGGCTGTAAATGTTTGATTAAGGGCTTCACTCTTTTAACCATAACTTCCGTTCTAGAGTGAAATTTTACACCAGGTTTGTTTTAAAACGTTGCTAAGAAACAGAGACATTAGATTACAACATTAGATCATAATAACTTTTTTGATTTTTTTTTGAAAATTTAAAACGTTCCTAACCCCTTAAGTTAACATAGCGAAATATTGCGGTCATATTTTAGTTGTCGGGGTCATATTTGAAACCCGGGTTATACAGCTAGTATATGCATTACGAACTTATAATAACATCAATTAAATTCAAGTATTCATCAACAATACTACAGCTGCCGATATACTCACCCAAATCATTAAGGAATATGCTCTACATTTCACAATGGCCCTTAATCAAAGTTCGATTTGAGATTTCTTCAAATTAAAAACTGGTATTCAATGATGAATTGAAGTGTTGACTATAAGTTTTCAACTCTGTATTAATGTTCTCGGAAATTTTGGCAACTGGGAATAAGTTTTAATGAATGAAGCCAGGGGAGGGACAATAAAACGTTTAACCCTTTGAGTGTAACAACACAGTTGAATAAATAACCTTATCTATTGGCCTTTCAATCTGTATAAAAATTCTTTTGGTTCTTCTCTTAGAATAGAATCATTAGGAAATATTCTACCGCCTTTTTTTTTTTCAAATAGAATTTTCTTTGAAAAAATTATATTGATTTTTTCCTCAGAATAGAACCATTTTAAATGATTATAGTGGTCCTTTCCTTAGGGTAAAATTCATAGAAAAGATTTAAATTGGACGAGAAAAGCAGAACTGGTTTTAAATCATGCAGTGAAAGACTTCAGGTTGTAAGGTAGAATTATACGTGTGAATACAAGGGTTGAATACCGTTTTTAAGTTAAACAAATACTGATAAGAGTTAAAATATCCTCTCTTTTAAATTTTCAGTTTGACAACTTTAATCTAAACATATCTAATTCGGTTATTTTACATTTCATTAACATTATGTCATTCAAAAAATACCGATTTTACCAGAATCATAAAATATATATTAATGAATACTTTTAAGGAGAATGTTTAATTTTGATGTACGTGGATCTATTTTACACACAAAATTGAAAGATGAGAGAGTTCTTAGAAGTTTATATTTAATAAGTTCTTTAATCTATTTAAAAAGAACCAATAAAACTGCATTAAACCTATACTCGTTTGAGAAATGTTTTTCCATAATGATATATTTAAAACTATCCATGATGAAAGCCTCTATAAATCTATGTACCCGCAGCTATGCTTTCAAAATAAATAAATCCATACACAAATAACAAGTGTCACGATAAAACGATTATGAGTCTCATGAAAAATCTTTACCCACTTTAGACAATAGGAATATCGAAAATAGAAGCATTTAACAAAGGTCATTGAAAAAGCAATAGAATGTCTTCTAATACCATTTCCCCTGAGTTATGACAATAAGCATCTGTTTTTCATATGTACTGTGAGTTTTCTAATGGCTGTCTGCGAACCATTTATTATAAGAGAACAGATTTAATATATCTCGATAGTACTCCAGTGACCATTTTGAATTTAACATCGCAAAATGAATTGGGTATTACTCTTGTGGTGTTTATAAGTGGTCTATTAGGAAGACTTTTACTTGCTGGACAAGATTTAAGTTCACCGTGACTATTTCTTAGACTGTGAATTTATGTTTAACAAATTTTTATGTAGCACTTCTTTGTGCTTGTTTACCTTGTTACATTGGATTACAAGATTAATTTTTTGATCAAACTTGTGGGATTTGAAGTTATTTATTACTAATTGATCAAGAAGGTATAAAGCGTTTCTTATAACTATTATTGGTGAATATATAGATAAGTAGATAAGTTTTTAACATAATATTTACACACAATAAATTCCATAAATGTTTTAGTCAAAGTAATATTCTAAAAAATCGGACAACATTAAATTTAGAAAGAATATAGGGATATTAAACTACTTAATTTTAGCACCTATTTAGTATGTTTAATGTTTATGTTAGTAAAGTCGGTAATTAGAAAAATATTAGAATGAACATTTTCTCCTTACTTAAATTTTAAGATAGTCATGATAATATTTCATAATCACATTTTTTTTTGCATTTAAGCCCGAGTAGTTGAAAATATAATCTTAAATTGAAGTCTTATTATATGCTTATAGTATTTATAAACAACTAGCTCTGCTCCTCGGTTTCGCCTGAGTTTTTTCTGTTTCAGACAAAACAAGTCGCCTCTTTAGCAGTTTCATTACTTCTTTGAGCATAGCTTTGTTCGATTCATTTGCTCTATGTGTTCTTTTCTCTTACGATTTCTCGCCTCTTGATAGCTTTTGACATTTTGCGTTGATTTGAGTTTGTTTAAAAATTAGAATATTCTTGCATAATGTCTTATGTCAAAACTTACTTCTATGACTCTAAGAGCATGCCTTAGCGAGTTGGAAATTCGAGACAAAATAAACTGCTTTCTTATTGATGCCCAGAGCTCAGTGTAAGAGAGTTTTTTATGCTTCAAACTATCAGTTTTCGTCTTGATATATAAGATATAATACGAACAAAATTAACAAAATTATATTAAGCTAGAGACGAGATAGATTCTGAGGATAATTGAATGTAATTCTAAGCTGGCTTAAGAGCATGATATTTAGTTATAAGAAAATGTAGCTGCATAAATTATTTAAATGTACTTCGAAAAAGATCAGAATTGTGAGTCTAGTGCTCTTTGTTAGGTAAATTTCGTTTCAGCAATACTGAGAAAGCTATCTTTAGAACTCGACTTGTTAGGGATTTCAGAAACAGCGTATTTGAACTAGATTTCCTTAGAATCGTATGCATTTAAATCTAGAAAATCCGAAATCTTCTCTTCTCATTTTACATAGAAAAAACACGAAGAATCTATTTAATATTTTGGATTTGCTTTGAAAACCTCCGTGTCTGAGTATAGTCTAACATCCCTTGAAATAAGATGCATGAGTTGCATTTGTAGGAATTCAATTAAAATGTGTTTGAGTCTGAAAAGAATTTTACAAATATAAAAACACCGCGATTGTGAAAGAAAGTCACGTGTGTTTAAGGCATTTTGTATGAATATCAGATAAGGGAAAAACCCTGGAACAAAAAGTTTCTTTGAAATAATCTTCTAAAATACATTTTATATATTCCAAAAATACACTGCTGGCCATCCAAAATGCAACACCAAGAAGGACAAGAGGTATCAAAGTCAAATTTATTAGAGAGATAACACACAGTACAAAGGTGAAATGATTAAAAATACAGCCTCCTGCGAGGTGAGGAAGAAGATGAAATCAGTATTGAGTATTGCGGCCACGCCTGGCAATAACAGCTGCTACATGCCTCGGCATTGTTTGAAAGAGGCTTTTGATGTGTTGTTGGGGTATGGCAGCCCATGCTGCTTCCACATGTTACCAAAGTTGATCTAGTGTAGCTGTGGGTGGTGTATGCAGGGTCAGTTATTCTCCAATATCGACCAGACGTGTTTGGTAGGCAACGGATAGGGAGAACAGGCAGGCCAATGCAGCAATGCAATCTGATGGGCGAAGAAGTTTTGAGCATTGCGTGCCACGTATGGTCGCTCATTGTCATGTTAAAATGTGGCCGCAGGGAAGACTTGAAGGTAAGGGAGAAAAACATGCTCCAAAACCTCAGAGATATTGCGCTGTCTGGTCAGTGTACCGGCAATGTGTTTTAGGGGGATGCGGGAGTGGTATCCAATACCACCCTAAACCATAATACCGGGTGCAGGAGTATGGCGATGCATAAGGCAACAGTTAAGCAACCTCCCCACTCTGTCTCCAGGCTCTAATCTGACCATCTTGGTGTTGCAGGCAGAAGCGTGATTAGTCTGTAAAGACCATGTAGTGCCATTCGGTGGTCCATGTCCACCGTTAATCGCACCATTACAGTCCATCTTGGTGTTGCAGGCAGAAGCGTAATTCGTCGGTAAAGACCATGTCGTGCCATTCGGTGGTCCGTGTCCACCGTGAATCGTACCATTGCAGACACAAAAGAACGTGTTTTTGAGACAAAGGTAATCGCAGCAATGGACGCCTTGCGGACGTTACAATGTGCTGTAAACGACGTCTAATGGTACGGGCAAACTCCGATTGTAGTGCAAAAGTCCGTGTTTGTTGTGATATGGTTCCTGATATGGCAGAGAGATCCATCACTACAGTGCGCACGATATGCCTGTCATCAAGTGTAGTGGTGCAACGAGGCGGGTGCAATCTGACCTAGTCGTTCAATCACTCACTCCTGCATCCATTGATTACAGAATCGCATCACTGTTGCTTGATTACGTCCGACACGATCACCCATTTCTCAGAAGGTTTATCCGCAATCTCTATAGGCAATAATTTTTCATCAGTCAAACTCAGAAACATGCTCGAATGACGCTCGTATACCTCTACGAGGCATACTGAAGCTGCTTATGCAAAACAACTGCACGAAAGAAGAACAATTCCAATAAAACGGCACCTGTTCTCCCTTTATATAGCGCTTGCAGGTGGCGCTACAGGCGCCCATGATGTGCGTCTGCACTGAAATGCTAATTATTTGCATATCCTATTGCGGTATACACATGGTTCAAATTTCACGCGGTTTGGATGTTTCCATGGTGTTGCATTTTGGATGGCCAGCAGTGTACATACTCAATGTGATAGTTGAATGATTGCTAACTATATATATATATATATATATATATATATATATATATATATTACCTATAACCATCAGCGATCATTGATTGCTCTCAGTAAAATTTCTGTTCTAATAATTAAATTCAAATTGTTATCGGTTCTATGAATAGGAACAGTAAAATACCATCACCTTTTCTCACTACATGTAGTACAGAAGTGAAATTGCATGTTAAAATTAAGGATTAAAATATAGTTGACAGTACGGTCTTAAGCTCGGAGACTGTGTGGGCAATAAGCTGACCTAGATCTTCCCTCTTAATCTTTAGACTACGGCCGGTACTACAGTTGTACCATGATCGCGACAAGAAAGAATTTAGACAATGGGCAGTACATCAGTTGTACCAACAAAGTTATAAGAATCGCGCCAAGAAAGAATTCAGAATGCTGCCGTTACACTAGATAACAATCAAATCATGTACTATTAACTTTGATTGTTTTCGTGAACCTGTTTTTTTTATTCGTGACTAAAAGAATTGCCATCCTTATATATCGTGGTAATTTTGTTTTCTATTATGATAGTGTTTTATTATTTAAAATACAGATTAAATAATATGTAATCCTAAAGATAAAAATAAAGTTTCGTTTGTACTTTTTAATTAAAGCACAGAAAAATGTCCAAAAGTTAAGGATAGTCATGAATTCGTATAAATCACGTTCTCCCGATCTTAATTCAATAGAGCTTGCTTGGGATGCTCACGGACTTCACATTGCAGCCTACACATCACCACTAAGGACCATACAAGAACAAAAACGTACTCTAATGTGTGAATGGGACACCTTGCCTCAGGAATACTTGGACAGCCTTGTGGAAAGTATCTGTATGTTATGACGCCCGTATTTGTGCAAACGTCAACATTTTCCTTATAAAATTGCATCTATCAGAGCAAATAGTTCCTCCTCAATAACTAAAGCATACAATGCGTTCACTTAAACATTTCATTTCCCAGTAGCACCAGGGAGATGTGAGTATTCTTAATTTTGTAACCATAGCTTGTGAAATATTCATTTGGTGAAGATACTTGACACGGGATATTCATAAATGACAAAAATGATCTCCATTTAATAGTGCCAATTCATCTGATGTAATATTGATAAACAAAGTTGATATTATGTTCTATGTGATTTTTTAATGTTATGCTCATTATGTTCTATGTGATTTTTTAATGTTATGCTCATTATGTTCTATGTGGCATTATGTTCTATGTGGCATTATGTTCTATGGCATTATGTTCTATGTGAAACATTAAATAAAAATTTGCATAAATATATTCACTTGATATTCTTTAATGTTATGTTCATTATGTTCTATGTGGCATTATGTTCTATGTGGCATTATGTACTATGTGGCATTATGTACTATGTGGCATTATGTTCTATGGCATTATGTTCTATGTGAAACATTAAATAAAAATTTGCATAAATATATTCACTTGATATTCTTTATAAATATTTGTAAACGGCGATGCTAGCCCCTTCTTTACGTTGACAGTTGACTCACTGAGCGATAATACATTCTCGAGTAGAGTAGCATTGCTTTTAACTCGCAACATACAATGACTAAAGATTCACATCTATTGGCTGAAAGAATCACAACAAAGATTCTACCGATGAAGTACAAAACTGATTAGAAGTTACGAAGGTTCCAGGACTAATATATTCCACCATCTCTAACGAAATATACAGAGCCTGTGGGTGAAGCGACTGTCTTTAGATCTCAGAAGGGTTAGTCATGCGGGCTTACGAATCGACTTGTGCTGGTCGGATATCGACGCACAGACTAGGGATTCTAATTACGATGTATATTCACTTTAACCAATCAATAATTGGTCCCTCAAGGTCTTGTGCACACATCCGATTTTTCAACGTGCGGCATCTAAGCCCAACTATGCACACATAACCGTGGAATGACGCAAGTACTCATTTCGCGCCATTTGCGATAAATATTCTATCGAAGAAGACGTGTTTATCTCGCTTATTTGGTGTCAAAAAAGTATATTTTTAAGCAAAATAGACGTAACTCGATACAATTGTTTATTAATAATTATTTATATTCCATTTATTTATGAAAACATGGTTCTTCAGACCGGAGAAGCGTGTGCGGCAAGCTGCGACGCCGTGGGGAATGCGGTACAAATTGCACACAAGTTGGACGTGCGTCGCCGCACGTTGAAAAACTTGGATGTGTGCACCGTGCCTTAGAATTCATTCATGGTTTTTCCATAACCATGGTATAGATCTTGAGACCGAGCAACCGGAAGAAATTGCATGAAGCTGTGTGCACATACTCCGTGTATTTCATTAGAAGGTCGATGAATATATTATATCAAGGTTTGTCAGAGCGACCGAGCAATATCTAATTTGATAGACAATGTGTGTAGTAGTGGCCAAGAACAGAGGGACACTGCATACTTAAATTTATTTTTACAGTGAAATACAAAATTCAGGTATACATTCCGTACCGTCCGGTACAAAAACACGTCTTTCATTTCCGAGAATCTACAACAAATCTAACCTTATTGATGTTCCTATTCCGAACAGTACGAAGATTACAGGTTGTTGATAGTATCAGAACACAGCACTGTCATACATCAGTGTTCGTCTACTAGAGCAGTAGCAACCAGAACACAAGAACAACTGTTCTTATCTGTGTTCGTAATCACCTGTCGGGAGATCGTAACAAGGTTATTTGCAGAGAAGAAACTCAAAAATGTTTTTACGGAGTAAATAAAATATTTCCTAGAGAATGGTAAAGAATATTTTATGCTTCTGTAATCGAGTACTTTGGATTTCTTATTGCAATTGATATCGCACACCGGCAAGAAAAGTGACATCAATTAAAAAATAAAAATTTAGTTGTTATGTCATTGAAAAATATGTATAAGGCGCTGCAGCGTGTTATATTACCATTCTAAAGAATATAATAGAATTTAAAGACATAAATACTTACCTAAAATTTAAAAGAAGCTTATACTATTTCAATATAAGTTTTATAGTATCCTTTAAGTTGATGTTTTTCTCAAATTCTGCAATTTTGAGTTGTGTCACTTTTCTTGCCGAGGACAATATGATTAATCTGATCCAAATACTACTCTTGGATTTAGATGTAAACCTCTTTCTAGGTTGAAGAGAATTCGCACTAAAGGAAAACAATTAAAATTTTTATGAAGAAAATAATAAAATTTTGAAACTTTTCCTTATTAATATACCCTAAAGGGCAAATTAATAAAGATAAGTCTTCTTTTTCCATGGAGTTTACTGACTATTTTAATCCCACAAGTTCCCAATACAAATTTTTCTTGGCGTTGTCTGGTGGTCAAACACGGTCCTTCCACCATCAAACGCAAAATAACCATCATTATTAATTTTTCGCACTCGTATAATGTGTTGCTTATAATCATTAAAAGACTTCGTTTTAATCTTCATTCTATTTTATGTGCAAAGACAGAAGAAACTCAAAATTGTTTTTACGGAATTAATAAAACATTTCCTAGAGTGGTATAGAATATTTTATTCTTCTGTAATCGAGTACTTTGGATTTCTTATTCCAATTGATATGACTAATCTGATCCAAATACTAGTGTTGGATTTTGATGCCATCTTTTTACCGGTATTAATTGACTTTAGAAATTACAAAAAGGATACGTCCTTTTTTTATGTGTAACAAAATAAAAATAGAGAACTGCTGAAAAAGTACGATTTTACATATGTGACTTTAGAAATAACAGAAGACATTTATAGTTCTGCATGTGTGCGTTATTTTGAACAGAAAAGAAAGAACTGTCTGAGAATAATTTAATTTATTTCAATTGCCAAAAGTTTACAAATTATGCAAATGTTCCTTTTTTCATACATAAGTAAGCTGCGTTTACAATGTAACTTCCTATGTAAACTTTGAACACGCGTAAAAATGCTTTATTCAAGAATTTATTGGACTTTAACGAAGAATATTTAAGCATTAAGTTGAGACTGAAATTATGTAGTTTAATTAAGTTATCGTTTGCTATCGTAAACTATCGTTTACTACATGAGAGCTAACAAAACCTGGATCTACGACTTAAAGTAATTTCCGAACCGTTACAGAAACACCCATCCAGACCAAGATTTAAACCAAAGCCTATTGAATCCTTGGCCAGAGCGCGGATTACTCGGTTTCTAAGTCGGCTCGAAAGTATACAGAGAACAAATACAGGAATTTAAGATTTATCTGTGAACTATTTTTACACTTGAATTGTTAACTTGACAACTTCAAAAACAGTCAAAACTCGTAAGTCTAATTTCTAAACACAAACTATGCCAAATAGAAATCAGAAATTTGATAAGACCCTATAAATTTTTCATCTGATTGCAATGGTTATATGTTAAGAACTGACACTCATTCTAATATTACAATCATGCACACTACATGCATAGACGAAATGTTGAATTTTGATTATGTAAGTTACTTTAGACGACAAGATCAGATGTTCAATAAATTGTGAAATTCAATATATTTGACATTAGTAAACCAAGAATTGTTCTATTTCACTTTCATAATTTTTAAACTGAATATTTCAGATTATTCAACTGGGTGTACTATCCGTAATTAAGCATGAAATGTTGATTCACATTATGAGGAGAAAGAAATCAAAGGATCAAGATTCCTTTGTAACTTATTTTCTTTATTTACTTGTGTTACTTTATAAAAACTAAGTAACACAATTTCATAACCAAATTTGAAATTCAAAACTGTAGAACTCACAAAAGACCAATTATATTTGTGGGAACAAAAGAGTGATTTTCAGAGTAAAATATAAACAAACCAAAAGAATTAAGAATATTTTACATCCCCTACCCAAGTGTTCTTACGTAAGGAATTACCTCAAAATGTAGTTTGACGCCGTGTAAGAAACGTTTGACGTTTAATCTAATTATGCGGAACATGCACACGTTTATGACACAAAAATACTAAAAGTTTGTAAAAACACGCCCAAAAGATGTTTAGATTTACATCTGATTGATGTTGACTAATTAGCTATAATATACACTACATAAATTAGGTTGGTAGGTAGTTGATTAAAGTCGTACTGGAGCAACACAACTGGCTATTGGTGACGGCCGGGATCAACTTCGAAAGGAAAGGTCTCTGGACATCATCCCGCAATATTGAGCCACTTCTGAAGATGAGATAAACACCTTGTGACATCGGAGATACTCCGACCGGAAAAGGAAACAATCATCGGAATTTCGGAATGCCGAATGTATTTGGATTGGTTGTATTATGGCGTTAGCTGCTGTTCTTGTGTCGGGCGCTTTACGACTTGAGAAGAGCAGGCGAAAATAGAAACGTTCTCTGCAGTGGTGCTCTTCCAGAATGATCTCTGATTGGTCTTTAATTTTTGCCGGGTGATTTTAAAAACTACGACAGAGGACATTATTGAGACGACAGAGAAGAGAGCCAGAAGCAACGTTTGACGTTGTTCCCGGAAGGAATATTTATAGCCCAATGCTATTTTTAATAACACTAAACACAAAAATATCATTAAAATGTTTATTTTCCCCTTTTTAAAGAAAAGGGCCTCTAACGTGTCCGGATACTCTTAAGGTATCCGGACACGTTGGAAGCCCTTTTCTTTAAAATGGGGAAAAGAAACATTTTAATGATATTTTTGTGTTTAGTGTTATTAAAAATAGCATTGGGCTATAAATATTTAAATTATATAATAATAATTTTGTAAAACTGATAAATAGTTATGAAAATTTAAGGGCACCGGGAAGAGTCAACAAAGGCCAGAAATCATGAAAATATGACCAATATTCGAATGCATATAAAATTTAAGCTATAATAAGTACAATATAAATTTTTGCACACATGTTTGTTACATAATGCATTTTACATATAATAAGTTATACATCAATCGATTCTTATTAGTGCCTTCTATTGAATGCAATTGAAATCAAAAATTCGATTTTTTGAAGAATTGTGACTTCTTAGTGCCCGGAAATTTGTCGAAAACTTCAAATGTGCTACAGGAAAATCTATTCAACCCATTTGTAAAATAATGTTTCCAAAATAAACTACATTCAAAAAGACAAAAAAAATTCGATAAGAGATCAAAAAATGAATACAAGATTTTGATAGTTTTACAGTCAGATATCTTAAAAAAATGGCCATAATTCGAAAACTCTTCAAATCATCATAATTATTCTAGTTCATTCACTAGACAACATTAAAAAGAACAAGTTCTCAAAGTTTTACGAGAATTAATCAATAACTTTTTTGTGTTATAACATTTAAAGTGAAGAAATAATTCAAAAATATTAATTTAGAGTAAAAGCAGTTTGAAGTGCATCGTTTGCTCTCTCTTGCTTTTACTGCTTCTCTTCAATTCTCTTTAAAAATGTTCACACTATTTCCAAAAGAGAAACCATTTAAATATTTGAAAAACCTTTCTAAAATTATATTTGCCAAAAAAAGTAAGTTTTAAATTTAAATTTTGAAGGTTTTTGGTCTTTTAATGGCAGTTTCCGATGGTTTCCAAACCTACTTCCTGTTTTCTTGCCGTGATTAAAATCGTATATATATATATATATATATATATATATATATATATATATATATATATATATATATATATATATATATATATATATATATATATATATATATATAACTTAAAGAAAAAATAAAATATACTTTGGAAAAGCCAAATAAATACTCTATCAAATCAGATCAAAAACTGCTTTTTGAATATGACTGCTTTTTGAATATTATGTATTTAAAAATGACATTTTCAATAACGCGTTCGGATACATTAAGTACACATGGTCGTTGGCTGGATCGATTTCCGAACTGTCATCTCATAGGTTGCTAATCCGCTAAACGTTCGACCGAGCTACCGCGACCCTGTTCCGAATTTTAATCTAGAATTTTATTGACGAAGTTCTGGAATTGACTTCGAAGTACAAGTTGCGCCACGTCACGTACACGAACACATTTCACAACAGAAACACTGCTATAACCTAGAATTGACGGAAATCGCCCCTCACGTGAAAGTAATAAATTATTCAACAGACGACAATCGTGGTACGCTAACAAAAATCAAATTCGTTTTAACCACGTTGATAAATACGCTTGGGTATCGAGCACAAGACGCGCAAAAGCCAAAACAAAACCTCCACCATAGTTATCGCGAAGCCCTTATCGGTTCCAGAAAACCGTGGTTTAATTTTAACGGCACCCCTTGTTTGGTGACAGAGCACCGCATACATTCCGTGGAATCCTCCGAGATCGCAACGGTGCCTCCAGGTAAATTACGCTCCTAATCATTTAATTCGATAAGTTGGCGGTTCTGGCGACATCAGCATTAAAATGCCGCCGCCTTTTCACGCCGCCAGCGGTACGGGGGGAGAACTGAGTATTAAAAATCAGGTATCAATTATTAAGTGTCTTGGAGGTTCAGATTAGGATTCTGTCCCCAAGGCCAAAAGGAAGCTTGCTGGAAAAAGAAGTTGGAGGGAAATTGGTTAAAAATGATTTCTCTTACCTCCTTGTTAGATCTTTGGTTTTAGATGGTAGACTTGTTTGAATTTGTTACATTTTTTGAATCTGTGTGAGAGTTTCTGACAAGCTAAATATAGGTGGTAAGGTAAGGTAATTTTAATTAACGTCGTACTAGAGAAACACAACGGGCTATTGACTACGATCAAGAGATCAATCCCCTAATGGGAAAGATTCGAGGACAACACCACGTAATTTTGAACCACGGTCAGATGACGAGGCAACACCTGAGCTGACACCCCACTCTGCAAACTTCAACGCCAACCCAACATGATGACTTTTGGACAAGGCAACAAGGCAGATTTAAGGTGCACCAGTCGCCTCTACACCATACGCTTACAAATATCTATGCACTGACCCGGATTCAGTTCAAACCAGGAACCTTTCGATCTAGAGGTTAACACCTTAACCACCAGACCGGTTGGTTGGCTAAATACAAGGTGATTCATAAAATATGGGCAAAACTTTAAGAAGTTATAGTTCACATTCCAAAAACAACTTTCATCAAAGAATGCATGGTTGGAAACAAAACGCTAAGGTGCAGGTGCATTTGAAAACTTGATCCTTGCAAATGTTAAAGCTCTATTCTTGTTACGAATTATTGGTAGAAGAACGACAGTAATGGCATGCAAATGTAATACGGGGAAAAAGAAGAACTTGCATGCAAATTTTTGCCTCTATTAATACATAAAAGCCTCTGATCCGAGTATACAACTGTCAATCACTGTAGGTACACATACGAAGATGTTACCCTTCACTAATAAGGAAAAGGCTGATATGCATTTTATCTAAGGACTTGCAAATAGAAATGTCTCAGAGGTTCAACGATTGTACGGAGGGAGGTTTCCTAATAGGCGGTTGCCCGACCGTAAAACATTTGAGCGCTTGCACCAACAGTTGTGCGAGACAGGATTCTTTCTCGCTTCCTGGTCGGATGCAGGTCGTGCAAAGATGGACAGAACGTCAGTTGTGGAAGAAGCCATTCTGGATATGATGGCCGATCATCCAAGTACCCGAGCAGTGGCTAGGCAGTTACATGCATCACAATCCACGACATGATGAATACTGAAGGCTGACGTTTGCATCCTTACCATGTTCAGCGAGTTCAGGAACTGACTCAAAACGACTATCCTCGTAGTGTGGAATTCGCTCCCTGGTTTCTGCAGAAAAGGCCAGTAAATCCAGATTTTGTGGCAACTGTGCTTTTCACGGATGAATGTATATTTACACGTGAAGGTGCATTTAACACCCACAATCAACATGTTTGGGTGGATATAAATCCACATGTCACTTATTCACATACCAGAGACGCTTTTCCATCAATATTTGGGCAGGAATAATCGGAGACCACCTACTCGGACATTATCTTCTGCCAGAACGCCTAGACGGGAAAAATAGCTCACGTTTCTGCAACAACTGCTGCCAGACATGGAGAAGGACGTTCCCACACGCATCCAGAATGTAATGTGGTTCCAGCAAGATGGAGCACCAGCCCATAATGCACAAGAGGTGCGAAGCTATCTGGATTTAACTTTTCCAAACCGATGGATTGGGCGACGTGGTCCTGTAGCTTGGCTACCACGCTCGCCAGATCTTTCATGTATTGATTTCTTTTTGTAGGGACAGCTGAAGGCTCTTGTGTATGAGATCCCCCGTTGAATCTGCAGAAGATTTCGTCGCCAGACTTTCGGCCGCTGCAGGGGAAGTACGCGATATGCCTGGCGTTTTTCAGAAAGTTCGCCAATCCTTTCTTCGCCGTTGTACCTCATGCATAGCCAATGACGGTCACTGATTTGAACACTTATTGTAATCACATGTCATTAAACTTACTTTTGTCACTTATTCTCTTTGTGTGTTTATGTCTCTTATAACAACACCTTTGGCGCCCTCTAGCACCTTTGTGTTTTAATACAGACAATGCATTCTTTGATGATAGTTTTTTGTTTGGATGTGTATACTATCACCTCTTATATATTTGCCCATCTTTTAAGAATCAACCTGTATAGGTGGAAGTAGTGTTTAGATGACGATAAGTGTGTCCTGCTCGTTTTCAGGGATGCGGTAGCTCAGTACGAGTTCGATTCCAACCTAAGACCAACGTGAACAAAGAGGAATGGCGTACGTTAAATCTGGCTTCAAATGTCCTCACGCTGGTGTGGTGTGGAAGTTTGGAGAGTGGGGTGCCAGCTGAAGTGTTGTTCTCGTCATCTGACCGTGGTTCAAAATTACGAAGCGTTGTTACTTGATTAATTCCCTTCGGGATTTATCACAGACAGTTGATCCAGTGTGTGACGTTAAGTAAAATACCTATCTACTGACTACACATATATGATAGTTTATTGTTCAACACCGATTAGATTAAACACCAAACGTTGCCAAACCGGCGATAAACCACAATTTAAAGGTACCCCAAATATGTATCATGCGAGAGTATCAGAAGTGAAATATTCGCAGATTGTCTGGCTTGTTTAGTTTCACTTAAACTCCATCGTCGACTTCTAAGTCAAACAAATTCAAGTTATGAGCTTTTTCTGAACCACTTAACTGACATAGTGGTCATAACGTTTGTCTTCCACCCATTAGATATTGGTGTGGATCTCTGTTTATAAACACGTGGATGTTGGTAATCGTCTGTTAGGAGTACCTGTAGTTCACCCACTAGGTATTTAATTAATATCGCACTGGAGCAACACAACGGGCTATTGACGACGGTCCGGGATAAATAGCGATGGGAAAGATCGACAGACAACACCACGTAAATTTGAACCTCTGTCAGATGACGAAGTCACACTTGAGATGATGTCACTCCACCCTCCAAACTTCCATACGACGTCAATTTCCCATTCGGTGCACTTTCGTAAATTAACACCAGTTCGCTTCTTGTAATGCAGATGAAGCGGTCCAGCGGTCGGAGATTATAAATAAAAAATATTTTTTGCTTTTCTATACCACAATGGCGGTTTGAGCTTAGGTGAAAGAAGCTGAGATTATGGTAATGGTAATTTTAGTTAACGTCGTACTAGAGCAACACAACGGGCTATTGACGACGGTCCGGGAACAGTCCCTGCTGAGGTTATGTGTTTTGACCTTGTGTATGTAAATGAACACAAGAACGTTTGATTTCTTTCTTCTGATTGTTCGGTTCGTGACAACCTTGGCCGCTTTCTGTTGATTGGTCTCTTCTTGCGTACTATTCTACATATATACAATTTTGATTCTGAGGCTCTAAGGGAATGAGGTATCGCCTTATATAGTTGAGTTAGTATAGAAATGACAGACAGAATAAATTTAGGAAAATTCTCGATGCCTGAGCTTAGCTTTTTGGAGTTTCTAGTGATTCAGACAGTCGCGCATATTTCGTTGTTAGTTCTTGTCAAATAATCTCACCTTAAGTACGGTGTGCTACTTGAAATCCATTAAATAAAGAAGTTTTTCGACGTGAACAGACCCTTTAACTAAACATAATCAGTTCTCAGTTTCAGAAACCAATCTTTGAAGGAATTTAACATAGGTTCTCGAATAAACATGAGATAGTTTTAGGCGGCGGTAGGTGGTAGTTGTTTAACGTTACACTATAGCAACACAACAGGCTATTAGAGACGACCCTTTATCCATTCCGAAGCAAAATATCCGAGGATAATGCATCTTAGCTTTGAATAACGATCAGAATACGAGGTAAACATTTGAGGTGTGTGGTGGCGTTACCCCCCAAAACGGTAGCATTAAAACTACAAATCGTACACAAGAAGAATACAACCAACATCTAAGATAATTACGTTCTTGTTATTCCGAGAACAAGAATACACTATTTATATCATTGTTTCAATATATTCCCATACATCAAAATATTTATATCACAAGCCATGGGGGGGGGGGGAAAGCAACATCACCCGTTGCTTCTGGCTCTATTCTCTCGTCTCCCAAACGGCCTCTGCAGTACTTTTTAAAAATGCCCAACGGCAAAAGTCAAAAACCAATCAGAGATCATCGTGGAAGAACACCACCTGCAGAGGACGCTTCTATTTTCACCTGCTCTTCTCAAGTCGTTTAGACACAAGAACAGCAGCTGGCACAAAATACAACCAATCAGTATACACTGACGAGCCTAAACATTATGACCATCCCCACATTTTTCAATGAACTGGTCTGGATGACGTGATGGGCACGTGATTAAGTGAGAATGGTATTTAACTGCTGCTGGAGAAGGTAAGTAATCATTCTTGCACTTACTTTTGCGAGTGATGGGAAAGGCTGCTGATCTAAGCGATTTTGATAGAGCGAAGATCGTAATGGCCCGAAGACTCGGAGCGAGTATCACCGAAACTAACTGCACGACTGGTAGGTTGTTCACGACCTGCCGTTGTAAGTATTCATGCAAAGTGGATAAATGACAGCGACACCAGCAGTAGACGCCAAAGTGTTGGTCGTCCACGCGTCATCAAAGAAAAAGGACGTCGGAGGCTGTCCCGCTTGGTAAAAAGCAATATCGGCTCGAGACAGTGACTCAGTTGACAGCACAATACAATGAGGTCCAAGCGCAAGTGTTTCGGAGCACACAGTTCAGCGAACACTGTTGGATATGGGACTGTGCAGCAGACGTCCCACTCGTGTGCCTCTGTTGACAAACGTCAACTACGTCTACAATGGGACCGGGAACAGCGAGACTAAACCATGGATGAGTAGAACAGAGTTGCCTGGCCAGATGAATCCCGATTTCTCATTTATCCCGTCGAAGGTCGTGTCAGGGTACGCCGTCTGCCAGGCGAACAGTTGCTCTCCTCTTGCACAGCAGGTCATACACAGGCTGGTGGGGGCGGCATTATGTTTTGGGGACGTTCTCATGGGTGACTCTGGCACCCGTAGTTGTGGTAGAACAGACTATGAACGCCAGTACGAGTTGCAGCTGTATTGTAGGCCAAATTAGGCGCAACACTTTATTGAGTCGGTGGTCATAATGTTTTGGCTCTTCAGTGTACATTCGGCATTCGGAAATTCCGATGATTGTTTTATTTTTCCGGTTGGAGTAACTCATGATGTCACAGGTGGCACTACACTTTCCAAACGTCTACACCCCCAAAACATGAAGACATTTGGGACCACGACCGATTTAGTGTGCAACAGCTTCCTACGTAAATAATGGTATTTGAATGGATCGAGTTTCGAACTCGTAAAACTCCAGTTACTAATCCGCTATTCTACTAATTGAACCACCGTGGTCCGAGATATTTTTAGAGGCAGAAATTGATATTTTGTTACGTAACAGGAAATGAAACTTTTGAAACGAATGACTACTTACTTTACTTATTTATTTACGAGTCATGCAGATGAAATTTAATACAAACAGAGTTTTTAAAAGTAACTCCAAGAATTGAAAATTAAATACCGGACTTGGTATATTTACTGTGTTGTCTACTATATCTCGTTCTGTTATATTGCACTTCACTAATCAAAATAAATCATCATTAAAACTTATGCGATACTCAAGGGATTCATACGTTAAAACATACTTGATAGAAGTTTGTTGTTTCGAATTTTGAACAAAAAAACATTGAATACATTGGATGAACACTCGATCAATTCTTTGTATTCATGTAGTTAATTAGTGAGGGTTCACAGAAAGATATATGCATTAATTTTTTAATCAAGTTCCGAAGAACATTAATTATCCGTATTTGAAGTTAATTATTAACAGCAAGCGTACCAAGGCAGTAAATGAGTTCTGATGCAAAAAAAAATTATGGGTAAATTGTTTTTACTTCAGTTGTCTTTGTCACTTCTTGTAATTGTTTTTGGATATGACTCGCTTGGTTTATTTCAGACATTTAATTTTGATTTAAAGAATCTAATTAACACACAAAATGTTTATTTTCTTTGTTTCTAAATCAAACATAATTATTTGAATTTGATTATTTAAAAATTAGAAGTGTTTTACTTGTATAGGATTAATTATAAATATGGGCACCTTTTTATTCTGTATCAGCTTTTAAGGAAATTTAATTTATAATTGATAAAAGTTTCAGTCTTCTATACCTATTATCTATTTGTTGTGTACATAATTAGCTTCCTTGATTCCGGGAATAGTTTACATAAGTCTTTTCATTATGTTCATTATGTTCAACATTATTATAAGTCTTACAATAATGTTCTCTTAAGGAAATTTTCATCACATTTTATTTTGAAATTAACATATCGCAACAGATTTTAATAAGAAATATACATTTAAATTTAAACAATAGTTGTTTCATCTATCACTTCCACAGAGAATATTTGCTTGTTTCATATAATAATTAGTAGATTTAGAATAAAAACACTAATTTCCATAATTTTTAAAGTTACATTAATTCTAAATAAAACTATGAAACTAAAGAATTTGAAGGAACCAGACAATTTTAAAATCAACCCCTGAAAGTTTTTAATATGGAAATTAACTGAAATTAAGTGTTAAATATGAATATACGATGTGTGTATTATTTAGTTTGTTTGTAATTTGTAGAAAAAATTATTTGCTTTGTCGCTCTTGGGGGGCTTTTTTTTGCCAAACGAAGGATAATTAGATCGGGGCCTACGATTTAAAGTGGTTTCTAGGAACATCCATGATTAGACCGAGATTCGAACCCAGAGACTTTTGAAGCAAGGGGAGAAGAAGACTAAATTCAAGAATTACAAATTATTTATGATTGAATTTATATAAAATTATTCAGCAAAACCAATAAAATTTAAATATTAATCACAACATTTTTATCAGAGTGAATTTGATTTTGTGGAATATATGCTTAAAGCCGACATGATTTTTATGACGTCACATGACATTGGGTCGCGATTTTGGTCTAGATCCCGGACCGTATAAAAATATCTACCAACCCTCTTAAAATGCGGAAGAGATCATTTGGTGAGAAATTAGATTGCTTTTTCGTCTACTGATGGTCTAGAAATATAATTTGTTTGTGAAATCAAATTTCACTAGCCCAAATAAAGTGATATTTATATTATATCACATTATTTGTATTTAACATATTTATATTAATATAATATCAAATTTTTTCAGAGCAAAATATTTTCGATCGTGAGTGAAGAACTAAAGTTAAAGAGAAATAAGCTCAAACAAAGTAAGGGATATTAGAAAGAGGAATATGTACTATAAAAAATATAAATGCCTTAAGACAAATAAAAAAGTTTGGCCTGAAAGGTAACTGGTAAACTGCTGATTTTACAGTAAATCGTAAAAAATACTATGAAAATATTTTTATAAATTGAACTGCATTAGACGAGGGGAATTTTTGTCTAAAAATAAACTAATCAGACCGAAAGTGAAGTCTCTACTTATACGAAATGCGTTATCATATAATGATTACCTTAAAATGTAGTTTTTCTCGATTTTGGCACCGTTTGTTATTTAATCTGTTTTCTGCTGGCCAATAAACTATCACATATAAATTTGCAATACAATCTTCGACATTTTTATTGGAAAATGCTGAAATTGTATTTGAAATTTGAACAACACGCGTACCAGATACGTATATCAAAGACCGTATCGCCATAGAAACACCAACTACCGCCACCTACATTCAGCCTGACAAAAATTGCCTCTCGTATAGAGAGGAATTAATTAATATTTGGTTGAAAAACTCCAAATAATTAGTGTGAAAGGCCACAGGATTATTTATCAGTTAATTGATTAAGCTGATTAATCGATTACTAAATTCCTTTCATTAAACATACAGATTTAGTTTATTTTTTTCACGCAGCAACTGTGCCATAAAAGCATTGGCAATTATATTGTACTTACGATATTTAAAATAGATACTGATTGGGTAATCAATATTAATGTAAATGCGAAAGACTATCATATCCTTTTGATATCACCGGTATAGTGGTTAAGGTGTTAACCTCTAGATAGGAAGGTTCCTGGTTCGAATCCGGGTGCGGGCATGGATGTTTGTAAACGTATGGTGTAGAGGTGGCTGGTGCACCTTAAATCTGTCGTAGCCGAAAGTCCTCACGTTGGGTTGGCGTGGAAGTTGGGAGAGTGGGGTGCCAGCTCAGGTGTTGCTTCGTCATCTGACCGTGGTTCAAAATTACAAGGTGTTGTCCTCGGATATTTCCCTTAAGGGTCTGATCCCGGACCGTCGTCAATAGCCCGTTGTGTTGCTCTGGTACGACGTAAACAAAAAAAATTACCAAAATTACCTTTTGATATCACATATTGTTTGTTTTGGAAACACGATATTTAGCGTACACTCTTCCAATAGAACGGGATTATATTTGTTATTACTATGAAGTATTTACATTTCTAATCATACACATCAGTTACTGTATAACTCTTCTGATTCCATGAAGTTATTTTAATAGCATATGAAGTTTTCCTTCAAAGTGATCGAACAGTTTTTGGATTCTAAGTATTCCTTTATAACATTCTATGTATGTTATATTTTATGTTCCCAATCTTTCATAATATCTATCTATAACATCTTTATTGACTCCTATCAATTCTTACTGAACTATATGCGTATTATGCTCTTTAATTTGATACACAGTATGGTAAAATTAATTAAATTTACACGGATTTCCTTATCCGTGTAAAAAAAATGGGACAACATAATTACCCCCGAAAGACAGAAGGATATAAACACCCTAGATAGCTGGAGTGTTGCAATGGTGTCTAGCTATTAACAAGTGAAGCAATAAATAATGGAAAGTTCCATTTACACAAGTGTTCTTCCAGGCATCTTGTTTTCGATTATAAAAACGCGAAAATCTTCTCAAAACTATCATTTCATTATTTTAACATCTTTCTTGATTTAATGTAATTAGATTTAACTTTTGTAACGTTGCTCATGAATAAAATGCATTCAAAATGTCTCATGAAAAATATTTGCACGAAGCGCTAAATGGATTATGTATTAATTGGTTTTTAACCATTCTTGTGTGTGTGTGTGACATCTCAAGTAATTACGCAAGTTTATTATGTGCCAAACATAATTTTTTGCTTCCTCCAAAATTTTTAATTGCGTTTTCTAAGACTTATTAAAGATAGGTTTTATGTAGATTTCTAACAACATATTTTTATTAATGCATAGACAAATAACCTTGTTGTGTTTTGTCACCCATTTATAAGAGGACAGAATTAATCTTAGAAAGCAGTTAAGAGTATATCTATCTATCTATAAATATAAATATATATATATATATATATATATATATATATATATATATATATATATATATATATATATATATATATATATATATATATATATATATATATATATATATATATATATACATCTTATCAATTAGTATCAATCAATGATAAAGCACAAACGGTAGAACATAAATACATAAATATGCAAAAGCAGAATAAGAATAAGCATTATGATGCTTGACTTTGGAGAATTTAATATCTCTACTATTATAAAAGAAAGTGTTTGTTTGTTTAAGGTCGCAAAATCCTGACGATTCTATGGCACTTACAGCAATGAGATTTGGCACAAAGGTAGTCCAAATTATTTGCAAATTTTGGGTCGCGGCGAATTTTAAAATTCAATCTAGAAGATTTTTAAATGAATTTCGTAGTTTTATTCTCCATCGGTTTTTCAAACGCGGAGAACTTTTTTTACTCATACGATCTTGCAGTCAGGGTTCGGAATCATGCCAAGTTTTTTTCAACCGCAGGACGCGGAGAAAATAATTTTTTTTCGTTTCTACTTTGATTTTGCGCGATTGATTTCCCAGCCAGACGATAAATCTTTTAAAAAAAGTCAAAGTTCTTTTTTCTATCTCCTAGACCGTTATAGACTGAGTAAAAATTTCAACGGATTTGAAATCTGCTGAAAATTTCAGATTATATTGATACCTAAAAATATGATTTTCTTTAAATAAACAATTTGTAATTGAATATATCTTCAACTGATTTGAAATCTGCGGAAAATTTTAAACCAGCTTAATAACTTACACCACGGGCACGGGCAACGCCGGGCTAGTATGCAATAATTTGAAAGATATTGAAGTTTTTTTTGTACTTGTGAGTGTATCGTTATTTTTCGATGAAAAATATATTTTTATAATAAGTGTTGAAGAGTTCCTTTTGATTCATTACAAGCAATTACACCTACATGTACAGTTTTTAGGAACTTGGTCAAAGATTTCGCAAAACACCTGTTCCTTTAACAATTTCGAAATAAGTTAATATAATAAAAAGTAATATAAATTTCGAGGTATTCTTTCAACTGTCAATAATTTTCAATTGTTGCAGAATTAGAGGATATGAGTGTCTAAGATGCCAGCGTAGGCCAAGCCAGTCATCCATCCGCAGTAGGAACGCAATGCTCGCGTGCTGGTTTTTTGAAAATCAGCCCATAGAAGCTCGCCACGCAGCAACCAGTTTCCAATGTCTTATTTGTCATGTAGAACAGTTGTAAAAACACAATTGAAATAACAAATGAACTGTTGTAAAAAATAATTTTTTTTCACACAAAATTCAAGTTTTTTAGCTTCTGAAGGAGCGTGACACATCAAACGAATAGTCGATTTCGCTAATTCGTTGCTAATTTTTTTATGACGAAAAATTCAACATAAACCAAATTTATTTCTCTGATGAAGCACACTTCACCTTGCAAGCTACTTAAATAAAAATGAGACACTATTGTGCAGATAATCTTCACCTTACAGATGTTATACCCTTGTATTCCCAAAATTGATCAGTAGTGTTCAATCAATGCGAAAGAAATAATTATGCATTCTTTCTTTGAAAGTAATATTAATGAAGCCTCTTACATAGAAAGGTTAGAGCAAAGGTTCTACCCCAAACCTATAAAATATACCTATAAATAGTTCTACCTATAAAATATAAACATCGTCGTACGTGGTAAATGCGAGACGGAGCTAGTCCTCACATGAACTGAGAAGCTCTTTGACAATCTACAGAGTGTGCGATGCTTATGCAATTTGGCCGAGATTACGAGAAATACGCTGGAGGTGGTGTAGACCCGAATCCTGATAACTTCTTTCTATGGGGCTAACTGAAGGATAGAGAGATAAAGAATGCACTGAAAGGATATTTCTCGTTACATAGGATATTGCACGAATGATATTACTCGTTACATAGGATATTGCACGAATGATATTACTCGTTACATAGGATATTGCACGAATGATATTACTCGTTACATAGGATATTGCACGAATGATATTACTCGTTACATAGGATATTGCACGAATGATATTACTCGTTACATAGGATATTGCACGAATGATATTACTCGTTACATAGGATATTGCACGAATGATATTACTCGTTACATAGGATATTGCACGAATGATATTACTCGTTACATAGGATATTGCACGAATGATATTACTCGTTACATAGGATATAGCACGAATCATATAACTCGTTACATCAGGCCTCGAAATAGATTTTTTAATACAGGTGCACTTTGTGCACCTAAGTTTTTAAATTAGGTGCACAGATATTTTAGGTGCACATTTAAAATAACGTAATGTAAAAGAATTAACTTAAATATAAACTACTTTATTAGTTGGGTATGTTTAGATAGGTTAGTAGTAGATAGTAAATAAAAATATTTAAACAATTTTTTTTATGTGGGAAAATATTACTTACAAATATTTAGTCATCATCAGACATTGATGGGCAAAAAAGGCATAAAAAATAAACGAGTACACTATATTTTAAGCAGATAAAATCTGAGTTTAAAGATTAATAATGGAAATATTTGTTTACGATATGCAGTGGCTAGACAATTTTCAAGAATTCCTCCATCTTTACACTTTATTGAAACACGAAGTGTTTACAGAAATGCGGGATTATACCGATCGTTCGCGGGTGTTCAAGTGATCTAAATTCTCCCTTCTCCGGCTGTTGCGACAGTTGCTTCAACAGAACCATCTGAAAAAGGTTTCGATCATCAGAAAGTTCTGGTGGCAGTGGCACCAAGTAAACTTTCCTCCCATATAAACCCGTTACGACCCAACGATTTTGTTTTTACATAGTGTGTATTTAGGAATTTTAATTACGTTCCTTTAGAGCGAGAGAGGTCTATACTACAATAATTTGTTCAAACATCAAAATAACATAAAACACGTTTCCCCCTTTTTGTTAAGGTTAGGTGTACGCGTGCACCTGGTGTGAAAAAATTAGGTGCACAATTTTATTTTCTTGTGCACAGTGCACCTGTGCACCCGGGTATTTCGAGCCCTGAGTTACATAGGATATTGCACGAATGATATTACTCGTTAAATAGTAATAATTGTTAAATAGTAATAACTCTAAGAATTGCGTGGTAGGTGGTTGACTTAACGTCGCATTGGAGCAACACAACTGGTTATTGGCGACTGATCGGGATTAATCCTGAAGAGAAAGATCCTAGGACAACACCTTGGAATTTTGAATCACGGTCAGATGACGAGAATAATTGTGTGCAATCACTAGGATTAGTTAACACAAACCTTACACGAAGCTCAAGTGACAGTTCTATTTTAAGCACACAGGTGTTTTATACGCAGAAATGCTAACGAATTACGTCATTCCTGAATCACAGCAAAGTAATGCAACATCTGACGTCATGTGGATGCAAGATGGCACTCCCCCATATCGTGAAACATGTGTCAAACGTTTGCTTGAATAGCACTTCGATGACAGAAAGATATCCCCCCATTTCCCATTTCCATGGTCACCACGATCTCCTGGCCGAAGACCGATGAATGTATGGGATACGGGGATATTTGAAATCAAAAGTGTACGAGATAATCGTCCTTTGTTAAAAGAAATCATTGAACAAAAGGTTCTGAATATTCCTTCTTCAATGTTACATACATCAGTGATTGGTTAATTGTTTAGGGATTTTATGGATCAGGGGGCCATATATAGCCAAGACCATGCGACAGTGTTGTCCAAAACATCCAGCATGCAATGTGTCATCAGCTGTGAAAGCAGCCAAGGGAAAGTGCTATGGTCGATCACATTTCAATAATGAAAAGTAAAAAAAAAAATAGGTAATACGATTCGGAAATTTGGAAATTTTTTAACATGTACCTCCAGGGGTGAGAATTTCCCCTCACACAGATATTCATACATTTTGTCTTGATAAATTGTTACAAATTACATTACTATATAGCATTATAGTTTTAACATTAACAATGAAATATTAATTTTTATTCTAAAAGTAATACATTTTAAAAGAACATTATTTTATATTTTTCTTCTCATTTTTCGAATTGCTACATGATTTGTCTACATGTTTGTTTACATGTTATATCGATTCATTATTATTTCCAAAATAATTAATTCGTAATTATTTTGGAAAGTCTTGCTGTGAAACACGAGAGGGTTTATTAGCCTAAAAAAGTTGGATTTACATCGCAACTTAAGATCTTCACATTTGAAGCAGTCTTTTTTAACGCTTTAAATGTCGCAATTTCCAAATGGAACAGTTTCCATTTTTTCTGTTTCTGAAATTGCCGCTAAGTAGAATAAATGACTTTAAGCCTCTACGTGCCAACGAAGCCTCATAATTTAACTCTTCCCATTGAAAAAGTGAACTCTCTCAAGGGAGCGATTCTGTTAAAGCTCTGAATCATTGATTTATAAAGCTGGGCGATATTAAGATAGCAGTTGTGCGAAGCAAGTTTGAGGTTATAGTATGGACAGTTTTCTTTTAAAAATTAATTTCAAATAAAAAGATTAGTGGATGTCAGCGTTTAACACTTTGGCTAATTTATCAAGATTGGAACAGAGCCAAATGTATGTCTGATTCGGATGGTTTCTTGATATATTGGGGAATTAAATAGATGAATATACATATTGCTTTGTTTTAATGGCGGAATCCTTTGAATTGGGCAAAATGCATTAAAATGAATAGTTTAATAACGTTTTAAGGAATAAATTTGAAGCAAATGTAGAAATTATTTTTCATTATATACGCATATTTAAACATTGAATTTATTGATGACGACCATTGGACAATAATTCCCCATTTTCTCGCAAGACACACTGACTGGTAGTATCACTCTTATTGATATATTATTGGCAATTTACAACACAACACTTACTGTTATGCTCTAAATGTTTGTTTGAGAGATACACGTGTTTATAAAGAATTTATAATTGTTTTTTTTTCTGGTTGTTAATCACTAGTTTTATGACTTTCATTTATTTTAAGGATGGATTTCGATTCAATGGTTTTATGTTGTCCATCGGGATAATATTTATTGGATATTCTGCTCACATAATAAATAAATTATTTATTATTGTTACAGCACAAATCAGCTTCTAGTTAAGCTAAGAAAATATATGGAACACACATTGGGTGAAATAATTAAATTTTAAAATTTGAATATAAATAGAAGTTTTATATTTTTAATATAAATTTTCAGTATGAAATGACGTTTCTTGTTATACTAGTAATTATTGCTTCATACATGAATTTGTGTTAAACATATGAACATCTTTATTTTCCATATTTCTTGACGAATATTCTAAACCTTTACAATTCAAAGCATGTCACAAATAAGATCACTTGTCACAAATAAGAATCTTGTCACAAATAAGATTTTGGGGGAGGTGGGGAATTATATTATCTTAGAAAGCATTTTTGTAACTTAAAACAGTGGTTTTCAACTTTTTATACTTTCCATACCCTCTGGAAATGTGTATGTAACGGGAGTATATACTCATATATAGATAGATAAAACTATAATTATAGAATGGGGTAAATAAATAAAAACATTTTACACATTAAATTTAAGTGCATAAATTTAAAGTGTCGAAAACCACAAAAATAGCATAGGCACTTTAACATATCCTATAAAATTAGAAATGTTGGTTAAACTCAAAAACATGGTACCATAGCCAATTAACAATGAATTACCATCGCCAATGGGCGACAATTATGGAATATGGTAACCCATTGCTGCTTATCCAAATAACTGTTTGGAGACCCAAATTTTAGTCCCGATTTGGCGAGGGACAGGTACCAGTATCTTGAGTTTTTGCAAAATGTTTTACTGAGGAAATAAAAAAAATAGAGGACGATTAAGTAGATAAAAATAGTAATTCGTAACCTTTTCGCCGGAAAAATTTGCCAAAACCATTGCAAAATTATACTATTCACCTCAACTCAAAATAAACGAAATATTTCTGTACTTACAGGAACCACTATAATCAAAACTTTGTGGCGACTTTTGAGCTGTCTTGGCGTACCCCCCAAAACTTTTTTTTCCTATTAAACCTAAATGTTAATGCGTAATTTACGTTGTGTAATTACGGCGATATGGAGAGAAAAAGAAAAAGAGAGAGAGAAAAAGAAAAAAGAGAGAGAGAGAAAAAGAGAGTGAAAAAGAGAGAGAAAGAGAGAGAAAAAGAGAGAGAAAGAGAGAGAGAAAGAGAGAGATAGAAAGAGAGAGAGAGAAAGAGAAAGAGAGAGAGAGAATTCCTCCTTGGGTGTATTTCTCTGTTCTGTGTCATTAAACTGTCATTGTATGTCTTTCTATTACTTGATATTGTTGTGTTTGGGTCTGTATGGTCAAATATAGCTCTTGCGCCATAAACTACAACAAACCCACCCTTTTTTTAACATCCTATTGCCGGAATACGAAAAGGGTAAAATATTATCGTTGAGAGACATGAAGATGGTCTAATGTTCTGATTCTAATTCATTAGCATAAAATTATGTGCGAACAATTTTAAATAAATTCAATTAAAGTAAAACTAATCCCGCGTTCGTACTCACTCCCACAATATGAAAAAACATTAGCTTTGAATGTTTGATAACTGAGAAAACTTTTATAAAAAAATTGATTTTGATATCAATATTCAATATGTCAAACATTTATTCAATAATTGGTTACATTCCAACATATATTTTGACTAGTCAAAATATTGCTCGCACGAGAACATAACTGATATCTAAAGACAGGATGTATTTTAGAGCTTGTAAAGCTTATATTACCTGTGAAGAAGACTCATAAACAGTTGATCGTTGGCATGAATTACGCAATTGATAGTCACTCATGTTGAAGAGACATGATTGGTCGGCTGAGTAATATAATTATATGTGCTTCAGAATATAGCAAAGGATTTCAAAATTACATCCAATGCAATCAAGCCGAAACCATCGTAAGCATTAAAGGGGCTAGATGAGAAATTTCTCGAATGGTTTGATTGTACAGCTCATGATTGCCATCCCATAAATTAGATTATGTCTAGTTCCTGATTGATAGAGGTTCTGAAGTGAACACGTTTAATAAACGGTCCGTTAGGCACAGTGTTTTGCAGCATTTGTAACTGTCGAAGTGGTAATGTATGTATAATAGACACGTTTAGGTTCATAGGTCAATGGTAAATAGATGTGTTCGAACTTTAGGTAAACATTATAATATGAAGACAATCACATACTGTCTGTACCTCGCCAAGGGTTCTAATAATTAATTTTAGTATTTTCTAGGCTGATGTTTTATGTTTTATGTCATGCCAAAACTACGAATCGTAATTCATATCCTAAACCCCAAAATTCGAACCTAAAATTTCACCATTGCACTATTATTCTTATGAAGCCGAGGGGTTGCCGTGATTGGTTGCGTATGGCGGAAGGGCCATATTTGGCCAAACTGCGCCGAAAGAGGGAGGAGGTTGGTAGGTATTTAATTAACGTCGCACTGAAGCAAAACAACAGGCTATTGGCGACGGTCTGGAATCAACCCACGGAAGAAAAGATCCGAGGACAATACCACGTAATTTTGAGCCACGATCCAGCAAGGGAGGAAAAGAAGCTTAATGATAGGGATTTATCGCTCGGGTACCTCGGGGTTAGGATGACCGTATGCATCTAAGGAAGATTGATTGTGTAGACAACACAGGTTTGATTTCTCCCTCGATATACTTATTTCTATTCTGTGTTAGTCTACACGCAACCAGTCATTCCTATTCTGTTAACCCACGAAAGAAAAGATCCGAGGACAATACCAGGTAATTTTTAACCACGATCCAGCAAGGGAGGAAAAGAAGCTTAATGATAGGCATGGGCCAAACAGAAGAGAATTTATCGCTCGGGTACCTCGGGGTTAGGATGACCGTATGCATCTAAGGAAGATTGATTGTGTAGGCAACACAGGTTTGATTTCTCCCTCGATATACTTATTTCTATTCTGTGTTAGTCTACACGCAACCAGTCATTCCTATTCTGTTAACCCACGAAAGAAAAGATCCGAGGACAATACCAGGTAATTTTTAACCACGATCCAGCAAGGGAGGAAAAGAAGCTTAATGATAGGCATGGGCCAAACAGAAGAGAATTTATCGCTCAGGTACCTCGGGGTTAGGATGACCGTATGCATCTAAGGAAGATTGATTGTGTAGGCAACACAGGTTTGATTTCTCCCTCGATATACTTATTTCTATTCTGTGTTAGTCTACACGCAACCAGTCATTCCTATTCTGTTAACCCACGAAAGAAAAGATCCGAGGACAATACCAGGTAATTTTTAACCACGATCCAGCAAGGGAGGAAAAGAAGCTTAATGATAGGCATGGGCCAAACAGAAGAGAATTTATCGCTCAGGTACCTCGGGGTTAGGATGACCGTATGCATCTAAGGAAGATTGATTGTGTAGGCAACACAGGTTTGATTTCTCCCTCGATATACTTATTTCTATTCTGTGTTAGTCTACACGCAACCAGTCATTCCTATTCTGTTAACCCACGAAAGAAAAGATCCGAGGACAATACCAGGTAATTTTTAACCACGATCCAGCAAGGGAGGAAAAGAAGCTTAATGATAGGCATGGGCCAAACAGAAGAGAATTTATCGCTCAGGTACCTCGGGGTTAGGATGACCGTATGCATCTAAGGAAGATTGATTGTGTAGGCAACACAGGTTTGATTTCTCCCTCGATATACTTATTTCTATTCTGTGTTAGTCTACACGCAACCAGTCATTCCTATTCTGTTAACCCACGAAAGAAAAGATCCGAGGACAATACCAGGTAATTTTTAACCACGATCCAGCAAGGGAGGAAAAGAAGCTTAATGATAGGCATGGGCCAAACAGAAGAGAATTTATCGCTCAGGTACCTCGGGGTTAGGATGACCGTATGCATCTAAGGAAGATTGATTGTGTAGGCAACACAGGTTTGATTTCTCCCTCGATATACTTATTTCTATTCTGTGTTAGTCTACACGCAACCAGTCATTCCTATTCTGTTAACCCACGAAAGAAAAGATCCGAGGACAATACCACGTAATTTTGAGCCACGATCCAGCAAGGGAGGAAAAGAAGCTTAATGATAGGGATTTATCGCTCGGGTACCTCGGGGTTAGGATGACCGTATGCATCTAAGGAAGATTGATTGTGTAGACAACACAGGTTTGATTTCTCCCTCGATATACTTATTTCTATTCTGTGTTAGTCTACACGCAACCAGTCATTCCTATTCTGTTAACCCACGAAAGAAAAGATCCGAGGACAATACCAGGTAATTTTTAACCACGATCCAGCAAGGGAGGAAAAGAAGCTTAATGATAGGCATGGGCCAAACAGAAGAGAATTTATCGCTCAGGTACCTCGGGGTTAGGATGACCGTATGCATCTAAGGAAGATTGATTGTGTAGGCAACACAGGTTTGATTTCTCCCTCGATATACTTATTTCTATTCTGTGTTAGTCTACACGCAACCAGTCATTCCTATTCTGTTAACCCACGAAAGAAAAGATCCGAGGACAATACCACGTAATTTTGAGCCACGATCCAGCAAGGGAGGAAAAGAAGCTTAATGATAGGGATTTATCGCTCGGGTACCTCGGGGTTAGGATGACCGTATGCATCTAAGGAAGATTGATTGTGTAGACAACACAGGTTTGATTTCTCCCTCGATATACTTATTTCTATTCTGTGTTAGTCTACACGCAACCAGTCATTCCTATTCTGTTAACCCACGAAAGAAAAGATCCGAGGACAATACCAGGTAATTTTTAACCACGATCCAGCAAGGGAGGAAAAGAAGCTTAATGATAGGCATGGGCCAAACAGAAGAGAATTTATCGCTCAGGTACCTCGGGGTTAGGATGACCGTATGCATCTAAGGAAGATTGATTGTGTAGGCAACACAGGTTTGATTTCTCCCTCGATATACTTATTTCTATTCTGTGTTAGTCTACACGCAACCAGTCATTCCTATTCTGTTAACCCACGAAAGAAAAGATCCGAGGACAATACCAGGTAATTTTGAGCCACGATCCAGCAAGGGAGGAAAAGAAGCTTAATGATAGGGATTTATCGCTCGGGTACCTCGGGGTTAGGATGACCGTATGCATCTAAGGAAGATTGATTGTGTAGACAACACAGGTTTGATTTCTCCCTCGATATACTTATTTCTATTCTGTGTTAGTCTACACGCAACCAGTCATTCCTATTCTGTTAACCCACGAAAGAAAAGATCCGAGGACAATACCAGGTAATTTTTAACCACGATCCAGCAAGGGAGGAAAAGAAGCTTAATGATAGGCATGGGCCAAACAGAAGAGAATTTATCGCTCAGGTACCTCGGGGTTAGGATGACCGTATGCATCTAAGGAAGATTGATTGTGTAGGCAACACAGGTTTGATTTCTCCCTCGATATACTTATTTCTATTCTGTGTTAGTCTACACGCAACCAGTCATTCCTATTCTGTTAACCCACGAAAGAAAAGATCCGAGGACAATACCAGGTAATTTTTAACCACGATCCAGCAAGGGAGGAAAAGAAGCTTAATGATAGGCATGGGCCAAACAGAAGAGAATTTATCGCTCAGGTACCTCGGGGTTAGGATGACCGTATGCATCTAAGGAAGATTGATTGTGTAGGCAACACAGGTTTGATTTCTCCCTCGATATACTTATTTCTATTCTGTGTTAGTCTACACGCAACCAGTCATTCCTATTCTGTTAACCCACGAAAGAAAAGATCCGAGGACAATACCAGGTAATTTTGAGCCACGATCCAGCAAGGGAGGAAAAGAAGCTTAATGATAGGGATTTATCGCTCGGGTACCTCGGGGTTAGGATGACCGTATGCATCTAAGGAAGATTGATTGTGTAGACAACACAGGTTTGATTTCTCCCTCGATATACTTATTTCTATTCTGTGTTAGTCTACACGCAACCAGTCATTCCTATTCTGTTAACCCACGAAAGAAAAGATCCGAGGACAATACCAGGTAATTTTTAACCACGATCCAGCAAGGGAGGAAAAGAAGCTTAATGATAGGCATGGGCCAAACAGAAGAGAATTTATCGCTCAGGTACCTCGGGGTTAGGATGACCGTATGCATCTAAGGAAGATTGATTGTGTAGGCAACACAGGTTTGATTTCTCCCTCGATATACTTATTTCTATTCTGTGTTAGTCTACACGCAACCAGTCATTCCTATTCTGTTAACCCACGAAAGAAAAGATCCGAGGACAATACCAGGTAATTTTTAACCACGATCCAGCAAGGGAGGAAAAGAAGCTTAATGATAGGCATGGGCCAAACAGAAGAGAATTTATCGCTCAGGTACCTCGGGGTTAGGATGACCGTATGCATCTAAGGAAGATTGATTGTGTAGGCAACACAGGTTTGATTTCTCCCTCGATATACTTATTTCTATTCTGTGTTAGTCTACACGCAACCAGTCATTCCTATTCTGTTAACCCACGAAAGAAAAGATCCGAGGACAATACCAGGTAATTTTGAGCCACGATCCAGCAAGGGAGGAAAAGAAGCTTAATGATAGGGATTTATCGCTCGGGTACCTCGGGGTTAGGATGACCGTATGCATCTAAGGAAGATTGATTGTGTAGACAACACAGGTTTGATTTCTCCCTCGATATACTTATTTCTATTCTGTGTTAGTCTACACGCAACCAGTCATTCCTATTCTGTTAACCCACGAAAGAAAAGATCCGAGGACAATACCAGGTAATTTTTAACCACGATCCAGCAAGGGAGGAAAAGAAGCTTAATGATAGGCATGGGCCAAACAGAAGAGAATTTATCGCTCAGGTACCTCGGGGTTAGGATGACCGTATGCATCTAAGGAAGATTGATTGTGTAGGCAACACAGGTTTGATTTCTCCCTCGATATACTTATTTCTATTCTGTGTTAGTCTACACGCAACCAGTCATTCCTATTCTG
This sequence comes from Metellina segmentata, assembly GCA_947359465.1. Lineage (NCBI taxonomy): Eukaryota > Metazoa > Arthropoda > Arachnida > Araneae > Tetragnathidae > Metellina > Metellina segmentata. The sequence continues at coordinate 67,503,623 of OX375875.1, read as the reverse complement.
TTAACCCACGAAAGAAAAGATCCGAGGACAATACCAGGTAATTTTTAACCACGATCCAGCAAGGGAGGAAAAGAAGCTTAATGATAGGCATGGGCCAAACAGAAGAGAATTTATCGCTCAGGTACCTCGGGGTTAGGATGACCGTATGCATCTAAGGAAGATTGATTGTGTAGGCAACACAGGTTTGATTTCTCCCTCGATATACTTATTTCTATTCTGTGTTAGTCTACACGCAACCAGTCATTCCTATTCTGTTAACCCACGAAAGAAAAGATCCGAGGACAATACCAGGTAATTTTGAGCCACGATCCAGCAAGGGAGGAAAAGAAGCTTAATGATAGGGATTTATCGCTCGGGTACCTCGGGGTTAGGATGACCGTATGCATCTAAGGAAGATTGATTGTGTAGACAACACAGGTTTGATTTCTCCCTCGATATACTTATTTCTATTCTGTGTTAGTCTACACGCAACCAGTCATTCCTATTCTGTTAACCCACGAAAGAAAAGATCCGAGGACAATACCAGGTAATTTTTAACCACGATCCAGCAAGGGAGGAAAAGAAGCTTAATGATAGGCATGGGCCAAACAGAAGAGAATTTATCGCTCAGGTACCTCGGGGTTAGGATGACCGTATGCATCTAAGGAAGATTGATTGTGTAGGCAACACAGGTTTGATTTCTCCCTCGATATACTTATTTCTATTCTGTGTTAGTCTACACGCAACCAGTCATTCCTATTCTGTTAACCCACGAAAGAAAAGATCCGAGGACAATACCACGTAATTTTGAGCCACGATCCAGCAAGGGAGGAAAAGAAGCTTAATGATAGGGATTTATCGCTCGGGTACCTCGGGGTTAGGATGACCGTATGCATCTAAGGAAGATTGATTGTGTAGACAACACAGGTTTGATTTCTCCCTCGATATACTTATTTCTATTCTGTGTTAGTCTACACGCAACCAGTCATTCCTATTCTGTTAACCCACGAAAGAAAAGATCCGAGGACAATACCAGGTAATTTTTAACCACGATCCAGCAAGGGAGGAAAAGAAGCTTAATGATAGGCATGGGCCAAACAGAAGAGAATTTATCGCTCAGGTACCTCGGGGTTAGGATGACCGTATGCATCTAAGGAAGATTGATTGTGTAGGCAACACAGGTTTGATTTCTCCCTCGATATACTTATTTCTATTCTGTGTTAGTCTACACGCAACCAGTCATTCCTATTCTGTTAACCCACGAAAGAAAAGATCCGAGGACAATACCAGGTAATTTTTAACCACGATCCAGCAAGGGAGGAAAAGAAGCTTAATGATAGGCATGGGCCAAACAGAAGAGAATTTATCGCTCAGGTACCTCGGGGTTAGGATGACCGTATGCATCTAAGGAAGATTGATTGTGTAGGCAACACAGGTTTGATTTCTCCCTCGATATACTTATTTCTATTCTGTGTTAGTCTACACGCAACCAGTCATTCCTATTCTGTTAACCCACGAAAGAAAAGATCCGAGGACAATACCAGGTAATTTTTAACCACGATCCAGCAAGGGAGGAAAAGAAGCTTAATGATAGGCATGGGCCAAACAGAAGAGAATTTATCGCTCAGGTACCTCGGGGTTAGGATGACCGTATGCATCTAAGGAAGATTGATTGTGTAGGCAACACAGGTTTGATTTCTCCCTCGATATACTTATTTCTATTCTGTGTTAGTCTACACGCAACCAGTCATTCCTATTCTGTTAACCCACAAAAGAAAAGATCCGTGGACAATACCAGGTAATTTTTAACCGCGATCCAGCAAGGGAGGAAAAGAAGCTTAATGATAGGCATGGGCCAAACAGAAGAGAATTTATCGCTCAGGTACCTCGGGGTTAGGATGACCGTATGCATCTAAGGAAGATTGATTGTGTAGGCAACACAGGTTTGATTTCTCCCTCGATATACTTATTTCTATTCTGTGTTAGTCTACACGCAACCAGTCATTCCTATTCTGTTAACCCACAAAAGAAAAGATCCGTGGACAATACCAGGTAATTTTTAACCGCGATCCAGCAAGGGAGGAAAAGAAGCTTAATGATAGGCATGGGCCAAACAGAAGAGAATTTATCGCTCAGGTACCTCGGGGTTAGGATGACCGTATGCATCTAAGGAAGATTGATTGTGTAGGCAACACAGGTTTGATTTCTCCCTCGATATACTTATTTCTATTCTGTGTTAGTCTACACGCAACCAGTCATTCCTATTCTGTTAACCCACAAAAGAAAAGATCCGTGGACAATACCAGGTAATTTTTAACCGCGATCCAGCAAGGGAGGAAAAGAAGCTTAATGATAGGCATGGGCCAAACAGAAGAGAATTTATCGCTCAGGTACCTCGGGGTTAGGATGACCGTATGCATCTAAGGAAGATTGATTGTGTAGACAACACAGGTTTGATTTCTCCCTCGATATACTTATTTCTATTCTGTGTTAGTCTACACGCAACCAGTCATTCCTATTCTGTTAACCCACGAAAGAAAAGATCCGAGGACAATACCAGGTAATTTTTAACCACGATCCAGCAAGGGAGGAAAAGAAGCTTAATGATAGGCATGGGCCAAACAGAAGAGAATTTATCGCTCAGGTACCTCGGGGTTAGGATGACCGTATGCATCTAAGGAAGATTGATTGTGTAGGCAACACAGGTTTGATTTCTCCCTCGATATACTTATTTCTATTCTGTGTTAGTCTACACGCAACCAGTCATTCCTATTCTGTTAACCCACAAAAGAAAAGATCCGAGGACAATACCAGGTAATTTTGAGCCACGATCCAGCAAGGGAGGAAAAGAAGCTTAATGATAGGCATGGGCCAAACAGAAGAGAATTTATCGCTCAGGTACCTCGGGGTTAGGATGACCGTATGCATCTAAGGAAGATTGATTGTGTAGGCAACACAGGTTTGATTTCTCCCTCGATATACTTATTTCTATTCTGTGTTAGTCTACACGCAACCAGTCATTCCTATTCTGTTAACCCACGAAAGAAAAGATCCGAGGACAATACCACGTAATTTTGAGCCACGATCCAGCAAGGGAGGAAAAGAAGCTTAATGATAGGCATGGGCCAAACAGAAGAGAATTTATCGCTCAGGTACCTCGGGGTTAGGATGACCGTATGCATCTAAGGAAGATTGATTGTGTAGGCAACACAGGTTTGATTTCTCCCTCGATATACTTATTTCTATTCTGTGTTAGTCTACACGCAACCAGTCATTCCTATTCTGTTAACCCACAAAAGAAAAGATCCGTGGACAATACCAGGTAATTTTTAACCGCGATCCAGCAAGGGAGGAAAAGAAGCTTAATGATAGGCATGGGCCAAACAGAAGAGAATTTATCGCTCAGGTACCTCGGGGTTAGGATGACCGTATGCATCTAAGGAAGATTGATTGTGTAGACAACACAGGTTTGATTTCTCCCTCGATATACTTATTTCTATTCTGTGTTAGTCTACACGCAACCAGTCATTCCTATTCTGTTAACCCACGAAAGAAAAGATCCGAGGACAATACCAGGTAATTTTTAACCACGATCCAGCAAGGGAGGAAAAGAAGCTTAATGATAGGCATGGGCCAAACAGAAGAGAATTTATCGCTCAGGTACCTCGGGGTTAGGATGACCGTATGCATCTAAGGAAGATTGATTGTGTAGGCAACACAGGTTTGATTTCTCCCTCGATATACTTATTTCTATTCTGTGTTAGTCTACACGCAACCAGTCATTCCTATTCTGTTAACCCACAAAAGAAAAGATCCGTGGACAATACCAGGTAATTTTTAACCGCGATCCAGCAAGGGAGGAAAAGAAGCTTAATGATAGGCATGGGCCAAACAGAAGAGAATTTATCGCTCAGGTACCTCGGGGTTAGGATGACCGTATGCATCTAAGGAAGATTGATTGTGTTGACAACACAGGTTTGATTTCTCCCTCGATATACTTATTTCTATTCTGTGTTAGTCTACACGCAACCAGTCATTCCTATTCTGTTAACCCACGAAAGAAAAGATCCGAGGACAATACCAGGTAATTTTTAACCACGATCCAGCAAGGGAGGAAAAGAAGCTTAATGATAGGCATGGGCCAAACAGAAGAGAATTTATCGCTCAGGTACCTCGGGGTTAGGATGACCGTATGCATCTAAGGAAGATTGATTGTGTAGGCAACACAGGTTTGATTTCTCCCTCGATATACTTATTTCTATTCTGTGTTAGTCTACACGCAACCAGTCATTCCTATTCTGTTAACCCACGAAAGAAAAGATCCGAGGACAATACCAGGTAATTTTGAGCCACGATCCAGCAAGGGAGGAAAAGAAGCTTAATGATAGGGATTTATCGCTCGGGTACCTCGGGGTTAGGATGACCGTATGCATCTAAGGAAGATTGATTGTGTAGACAACACAGGTTTGATTTCTCCCTCGATATACTTATTTCTATTCTGTGTTAGTCTACACGCAACCAGTCATTCCTATTCTGTTAACCCACGAAAGAAAAGATCCGAGGACAATACCAGGTAATTTTTAACCACGATCCAGCAAGGGAGGAAAAGAAGCTTAATGATAGGCATGGGCCAAACAGAAGAGAATTTATCGCTCAGGTACCTCGGGGTTAGGATGACCGTATGCATCTAAGGAAGATTGATTGTGTAGACAACACAGGTTTGATTTCTCCCTCGATATACTTATTTCTATTCTGTGTTAGTCTACACGCAACCAGTCATTCCTATTCTGTTAACCCACGAAAGAAAAGATCCGAGGACAATACCAGGTAATTTTTAACCACGATCCAGCAAGGGAGGAAAAGAAGCTTAATGATAGGCATGGGCCAAACAGAAGAGAATTTATCGCTCAGGTACCTCGGGGTTAGGATGACCGTATGCATCTAAGGAAGATTGATTGTGTAGGCAACACAGGTTTGATTTCTCCCTCGATATACTTATTTCTATTCTGTGTTAGTCTACACGCAACCAGTCATTCCTATTCTGTTAACCCACGAAAGAAAAGATCCGAGGACAATACCAGGTAATTTTGAGCCACGATCCAGCAAGGGAGGAAAAGAAGCTTAATGATAGGGATTTATCGCTCGGGTACCTCGGGGTTAGGATGACCGTATGCATCTAAGGAAGATTGATTGTGTAGACAACACAGGTTTGATTTCTCCCTCGATATACTTATTTCTATTCTGTGTTAGTCTACACGCAACCAGTCATTCCTATTCTGTTAACCCACGAAAGAAAAGATCCGAGGACAATACCAGGTAATTTTTAACCACGATCCAGCAAGGGAGGAAAAGAAGCTTAATGATAGGCATGGGCCAAACAGAAGAGAATTTATCGCTCAGGTACCTCGGGGTTAGGATGACCGTATGCATCTAAGGAAGATTGATTGTGTAGGCAACACAGGTTTGATTTCTCCCTCGATATACTTATTTCTATTCTGTGTTAGTCTACACGCAACCAGTCATTCCTATTCTGTTAACCCACGAAAGAAAAGATCCGAGGACAATACCAGGTAATTTTTAACCACGATCCAGCAAGGGAGGAAAAGAAGCTTAATGATAGGCATGGGCCAAACAGAAGAGAATTTATCGCTCAGGTACCTCGGGGTTAGGATGACCGTATGCATCTAAGGAAGATTGATTGTGTAGACAACACAGGTTTGATTTCTCCCTCGATATACTTATTTCTATTCTGTGTTAGTCTACACGCAACCAGTCATTCCTATTCTGTTAACCCACGAAAGAAAAGATCCGAGGACAATACCAGGTAATTTTTAACCACGATCCAGCAAGGGAGGAAAAGAAGCTTAATGATAGGCATGGGCCAAACAGAAGAGAATTTATCGCTCAGGTACCTCGGGGTTAGGATGACCGTATGCATCTAAGGAAGATTGATTGTGTAGGCAACACAGGTTTGATTTCTCCCTCGATATACTTATTTCTATTCTGTGTTAGTCTACACGCAACCAGTCATTCCTATTCTGTTAACCCACGAAAGAAAAGATCCGAGGACAATACCAGGTAATTTTTAACCACGATCCAGCAAGGGAGGAAAAGAAGCTTAATGATAGGCATGGGCCAAACAGAAGAGAATTTATCGCTCAGGTACCTCGGGGTTAGGATGACCGTATGCATCTAAGGAAGATTGATTGTGTAGACAACACAGGTTTGATTTCTCCCTCGATATACTTATTTCTATTCTGTGTTAGTCTACACGCAACCAGTCATTCCTATTCTGTTAACCCACGAAAGAAAAGATCCGAGGACAATACCAGGTAATTTTTAACCACGATCCAGCAAGGGAGGAAAAGAAGCTTAATGATAGGCATGGGCCAAACAGAAGAGAATTTATCGCTCAGGTACCTCGGGGTTAGGATGACCGTATGCATCTAAGGAAGATTGATTGTGTAGGCAACACAGGTTTGATTTCTCCCTCGATATACTTATTTCTATTCTGTGTTAGTCTACACGCAACCAGTCATTCCTATTCTGTTAACCCACGAAAGAAAAGATCCGAGGACAATACCAGGTAATTTTGAGCCACGATCCAGCAAGGGAGGAAAAGAAGCTTAATGATAGGGATTTATCGCTCGGGTACCTCGGGGTTAGGATGACCGTATGCATCTAAGGAAGATTGATTGTGTAGACAACACAGGTTTGATTTCTCCCTCGATATACTTATTTCTATTCTGTGTTAGTCTACACGCAACCAGTCATTCCTATTCTGTTAACCCACGAAAGAAAAGATCCGAGGACAATACCAGGTAATTTTTAACCACGATCCAGCAAGGGAGGAAAAGAAGCTTAATGATAGGCATGGGCCAAACAGAAGAGAATTTATCGCTCAGGTACCTCGGGGTTAGGATGACCGTATGCATCTAAGGAAGATTGATTGTGTAGACAACACAGGTTTGATTTCTCCCTCGATATACTTATTTCTATTCTGTGTTAGTCTACACGCAACCAGTCATTCCTATTCTGTTAACCCACGAAAGAAAAGATCCGAGGACAATACCAGGTAATTTTTAACCACGATCCAGCAAGGGAGGAAAAGAAGCTTAATGATAGGCATGGGCCAAACAGAAGAGAATTTATCGCTCAGGTACCTCGGGGTTAGGATGACCGTATGCATCTAAGGAAGATTGATTGTGTAGGCAACACAGGTTTGATTTCTCCCTCGATATACTTATTTCTATTCTGTGTTAGTCTACACGCAACCAGTCATTCCTATTCTGTTAACCCACGAAAGAAAAGATCCGAGGACAATACCAGGTAATTTTGAGCCACGATCCAGCAAGGGAGGAAAAGAAGCTTAATGATAGGGATTTATCGCTCGGGTACCTCGGGGTTAGGATGACCGTATGCATCTAAGGAAGATTGATTGTGTAGACAACACAGGTTTGATTTCTCCCTCGATATACTTATTTCTATTCTGTGTTAGTCTACACGCAACCAGTCATTCCTATTCTGTTAACCCACGAAAGAAAAGATCCGAGGACAATACCAGGTAATTTTTAACCACGATCCAGCAAGGGAGGAAAAGAAGCTTAATGATAGGCATGGGCCAAACAGAAGAGAATTTATCGCTCAGGTACCTCGGGGTTAGGATGACCGTATGCATCTAAGGAAGATTGATTGTGTAGACAACACAGGTTTGATTTCTCCCTCGATATACTTATTTCTATTCTGTGTTAGTCTACACGCAACCAGTCATTCCTATTCTGTTAACCCACGAAAGAAAAGATCCGAGGACAATACCAGGTAATTTTTAACCACGATCCAGCAAGGGAGGAAAAGAAGCTTAATGATAGGCATGGGCCAAACAGAAGAGAATTTATCGCTCAGGTACCTCGGGGTTAGGATGACCGTATGCATCTAAGGAAGATTGATTGTGTAGGCAACACAGGTTTGATTTCTCCCTCGATATACTTATTTCTATTCTGTGTTAGTCTACACGCAACCAGTCATTCCTATTCTGTTAACCCACGAAAGAAAAGATCCGAGGACAATACCAGGTAATTTTTAACCACGATCCAGCAAGGGAGGAAAAGAAGCTTAATGATAGGCATGGGCCAAACAGAAGAGAATTTATCGCTCAGGTACCTCGGGGTTAGGATGACCGTATGCATCTAAGGAAGATTGATTGTGTAGACAACACAGGTTTGATTTCTCCCTCGATATACTTATTTCTATTCTGTGTTAGTCTACACGCAACCAGTCATTCCTATTCTGTTAACCCACGAAAGAAAAGATCCGAGGACAATACCAGGTAATTTTTAACCACGATCCAGCAAGGGAGGAAAAGAAGCTTAATGATAGGCATGGGCCAAACAGAAGAGAATTTATCGCTCAGGTACCTCGGGGTTAGGATGACCGTATGCATCTAAGGAAGATTGATTGTGTAGGCAACACAGGTTTGATTTCTCCCTCGATATACTTATTTCTATTCTGTGTTAGTCTACACGCAACCAGTCATTCCTATTCTGTTAACCCACGAAAGAAAAGATCCGAGGACAATACCAGGTAATTTTTAACCACGATCCAGCAAGGGAGGAAAAGAAGCTTAATGATAGGCATGGGCCAAACAGAAGAGAATTTATCGCTCAGGTACCTCGGGGTTAGGATGACCGTATGCATCTAAGGAAGATTGATTGTGTAGACAACACAGGTTTGATTTCTCCCTCGATATACTTATTTCTATTCTGTGTTAGTCTACACGCAACCAGTCATTCCTATTCTGTTAACCCACGAAAGAAAAGATCCGAGGACAATACCAGGTAATTTTTAACCACGATCCAGCAAGGGAGGAAAAGAAGCTTAATGATAGGCATGGGCCAAACAGAAGAGAATTTATCGCTCAGGTACCTCGGGGTTAGGATGACCGTATGCATCTAAGGAAGATTGATTGTGTAGACAACACAGGTTTGATTTCTCCCTCGATATACTTATTTCTATTCTGTGTTAGTCTACACGCAACCAGTCATTCCTATTCTGTTAACCCACGAAAGAAAAGATCCGAGGACAATACCAGGTAATTTTTAACCACGATCCAGCAAGGGAGGAAAAGAAGCTTAATGATAGGCATGGGCCAAACAGAAGAGAATTTATCGCTCAGGTACCTCGGGGTTAGGATGACCGTATGCATCTAAGGAAGATTGATTGTGTAGGCAACACAGGTTTGATTTCTCCCTCGATATACTTATTTCTATTCTGTGTTAGTCTACACGCAACCAGTCATTCCTATTCTGTTAACCCACGAAAGAAAAGATCCGAGGACAATACCAGGTAATTTTTAACCACGATCCAGCAAGGGAGGAAAAGAAGCTTAATGATAGGCATGGGCCAAACAGAAGAGAATTTATCGCTCAGGTACCTCGGGGTTAGGATGACCGTATGCATCTAAGGAAGATTGATTGTGTAGACAACACAGGTTTGATTTCTCCCTCGATATACTTATTTCTATTCTGTGTTAGTCTACACGCAACCAGTCATTCCTATTCTGTTAACCCTCGAAAGAAAAGATCCGAGGACAATACCAGGTAATTTTTAACCACGATCCAGCAAGGGAGGAAAAGAAGCTTAATGATAGGCATGGGCCAAACAGAAGAGAATTTATCGCTCAGGTACCTCGGGGTTAGGATGACCGTATGCATCTAAGGAAGATTGATTGTGTAGGCAACACAGGTTTGATTTCTCCCTCGATATACTTATTTCTATTCTGTGTTAGTCTACACGCAACCAGTCATTCCTATTCTGTTAACCCACGAAAGAAAAGATCCGTGGACAATACCAGGTAATTTTTAACCGCGATCCAGCAAGGGAGGAAAAGAAGCTTAATGATAGGCATGGGCCAAACAGAAGATAATTTATCGCTCGGGTACCTCGGGGTTAGGATGACCGTATGCATCTAAGAGGAAGATTGATTGTGTAGGCAACACAGTTTTGATTTCTCCCTCGATGTACTTATTTCTATTCTGTGTTAGTAAAATTTTAATTGTGTGTATGTGCCTTAACTTGATGTCGTTTGACACGGCTTGGCTGATATATGGTCCTTGAGCCATGAAACTTAACCAACCAGAATGAATTCCCCATCGAAACAATTACTTTGTAGACTTGGGTGTTTGATGTGGTGCCGATGATTTAATGGCTTAGAACGATTGGTTATTGATATTATTGCACAAGGTGCATTAGGAACCGACACGTGATCAACGCGCTATCTTCCGACATTGGCCAAATGTGACTCTTGCGAAATAAAATCCAACTATCCAACCCTGGTTCTTAGGGCTTCATAAAAGCTATAGTGTCGACTGGTATAAATACGACGCGAGTCCGGAAAGTAAGTTCCGTTTTATAAAATAAAAGACAAAGTAATTGTTTTTCAAGCCAATTTTAAGTTTACATGAAAGATCATTTCTTGAACTATTTTTCTACTGTTTCCACCGATGTTGAGATATTTGTCGTAGCGGGTGACCAACTTACCTATACCTTCCTCAAAGAAAGTTCCCCAACCAGAAATGTTATGATAGCCATATTTTTATAGCATTTTTTGTGTCGTTGTCGCTTTCAAAGCTCTGACCTACAAGGTCACTCTTCATGTGCAGGAAATGATAGTCACACGGTGCCAGGTCTGGGCTGTAGGGGGATGATCGAACTACTGGCAATCGAATTCTTCAATTTGCCTTTGAGTGACACCAGCAGCACGGGGACGAGCATTGTCTTGAAGCAATTACTTGACTAGACATTCCTCTCTTTTGTTTTAAAGTGCGCGCCTGTGTTTTTACAATTCACTTCCTCACCATACTATCTCTCATTGCACTTTCACCATAAATCTTAGTAATTTGATAATGGATTACAACAGGCTTAGCGTTCATTGCATTCAAAAAACGAATTACAGACCGAATCTCACAGTCGGTGGGTTCTTCGACTGTCTTAAACATTTCTAGCGATCACAAGAAACTGAAAACATTGTTCAGATTGACCGTAATAGTGTCAGTAGAAAAGTAATGGACAAAGGAGACTGTTGCGTATGCGCGGAGCACTGTCAGTAGTGCTGCGGTGACGGAAGAACGAAACGGAACTTAATTTCCAGTCGAGCCTCGTAATATTAACCATTAGACTACTGCCGGTACTGCATCTGTAACATGATCGCGCCAATAGAGTTTAGACAACAGCCAGTACATCAGTTGTACCTTGAAAGTAATAAAAAATCGTACCAAGAAAATTTTTTGACTATGGCCGGAACAGCAGTTATACCTTGAAAGTTATAAGGATCGCGCCAAGAAAGAATTGCGGCAGCGATATGTATCTTATATGTATAACCGTAGTCAAAACGTTAATGCACTATGAAAGGTAATTTAAATGTAATCAAACAAACCAGACTAAATGCTAAGATTTTATGGAGCAGCTACCGGAAAAAGGCAATCTATCTTAGGTCAGCTGGTTTATGAATTGATGTGAAAGCACGTTGGAGTTTTCTGCCACATTGAAAAGCATGAATGGCGATCGACGTGAATGTTTCCCCCCCCTGCTAACTCGTTATAAATACTGTTGCTTTCGGTACCAAACACGATATACGTAGATCCAGAATCCGTGCTAAAGACGACAATTGTGGAACTGTTATTTGTTTTAACTGTTTGAATTGGTTAACGTTATCACCTGTTCTCTAATTTAACTAACAGATTCGTTTAAAACCACATGACTCTATTGATTTCTCCTGGGAGCCACACTATAATTCAGTTACCAGAATCTGTCGCACGATACATATCGGGGTTACATTAAAATATAATTGATAGCCGCTTTGGAGATAGCTGGCGTTAACCAATCAACTATCATACTATTTCAATTCGGAATTTATTGTTTGGAATTATTAATGATGTGGCTGAAATCGTGTTCGAAAAAACAATGACATAATGGTAAAAATACGTACAGGAAATACGTTCCTCTGTCAAAACACTACAACTCACATGTATTGACCAATCATACATCAATTCGCAATTCATTTCTTTCGAATTTTTATTAGTGAAGTGCTGAAATCTTGTTCGAAAAACAAACTAACTGACGTAACGTTCGAAATTGTACATGAAATACGCCCTCCGCTGGAACATTAGCCAAATCTGTAAATCGCTTGATAGAAAATGCCTTCTTATATAACCAAACACTTAATTTTAAATTAAGAAAAAATAGAATTAATATTTGCGTACTTAAATTAAGATTTAGATTTGAAATCCAAAAAACACCGGATGGCGATCGAGTTGAGTAATATTGAGACATCGCACTCTAAAAAATCCAATCCTTGAAACTATCGATTGGAAAAATTCATGAATATCAATCTGTTCCATCAGTCTGACATTGTAGGATATACGCCTCGAATAATCAAACTGTCATCGAAAGTCAGCGGAGGCTGTTTGGAGTGCTTTTCTAGGATGCACCGCATATTTCTGACGTGGTAGATAAGACAGAAGACCCCATTGCTTATAAATGAGTTATATTATCTTACACAATACAAGGGGGGGGGGTAACCCTGATTATTGAATTCTGAAGTGTAGGTTTAGACGAGTAATTCTTATGGGCAGCTATGAATCTGCAAGAGAAATGTTTTTTCTCCCCATATTTATTGGCTTTAAGCAATAAATTGTCAAATAAATGTTTTGTTCTTGAAGAACTAAACTACTTTTGCAGTACTGTATCCAATATTTACAACCCAATGCATTATTTGGAATGTTCTCATTTACCCCAGTGTAAATCGAGTTGTACGTAATTTTGAGCTCCTTTGAAACTTGCCCAGTTGGTAGAGTCGTGTATTAACAAATGGATGAGAGCAATTCGAAACTTGATCATTCAATAGACCGTCGTGTACGTAGGGGCGGATTAACGCTAAATCTGCCGTGGCCTCAAATGTCTTCAGGTTGGTATAGTGTGGAATTTATACAAGAAGGTGGATCACATCCTAGGACTTCACCCTGAACCTTCACCAGTGGCCAGTGCAATGTAAATAAAACTACCAACCTTACATACCCCTAAAAACCATACAACATAATTCAGTTTTTTGAATTTTGAATTTGAATTCAATGTGATTCCTATCGTTTCATTTCCTGTACGATATTTACATTTACTGAATTCCTTATCAGAATGTCATTCCATTTTCAATAGTTGATCGATAACATGCTGTAGCATTCCATATACCCTGCGAATTGTAAGTGGCTCGAATGTTGTAACTTACCCTGGGTGTATATCTCTCTTCTGGGTAAAGAAATATGTTAGTGTGCATATCCATTTGCTTGACGTTGTCTGTCTTGTGTTTGACGCAACTTGGCCTTTGCTTTTGGTGGATGATAGATAGCATTTTACAATCTCGACAAGAGAAAGTAGAATTAAAAGATAATTAGTAATTTTTTTTTTAAATTAACGTCTTACTAGAACAACACAACGGGCTGTTGACGACATTTCGGAAATAATCCCCTATGGAAAAGATCTGAGGACGACACCACGGTCAGATGACGAGGCAACATCTGAGCTGGCACCTAACTCTCCAAACTTCCACACCAACCCAACCTCAGGACTTAAAGTTAAGAGGAAAAAAATTATAGGTAACGACAAATTTGTGTATGCTCTGAATCTGAGTTGATTTTAAAAATACCATTCTCCATCAAAGAGTGAAAGTTTTCATTTTATTTATTGACATGAAGATATGTTTTATTAAAAAGTACTAAAATATCACTATTGGATATGAAATGACAATATATCAAAATGACATACTTTTTGTGACAAAGATAAATTAAAAAATGAAACCTAGCTTTCCCTTCTGATTTTTGTCATTAAATATTACCTCACCTTAGAGTTTTGCTTCTTCATTACCTTCTTAAAATCACAAACTATCTGTAAATATCTTTGAAAAATAAATAAAGCGCATTTTTTAAAAATCTCCCCCCTCCTCTGCTTACATTATTTTTATTTTAATATCCGCTAATAATATTGTCCAATTATCTCAGATATTAAACAAATCAAGTGCTTTAATTAAACCCGTCGTTTAAAATGCCACCTTACAAAAACAAGCATCGATTACGGATATCCAAGGTAAATCAGCCTGTCACAAACACTCGCCCGAGATCAACAAACTAATCCGCGTAATTTGTAAACGCACCCTCGTTGAAAGACCCGTTTTTTTAAAGCGCATTCTTTTAATTAACTCTAATCAAAATATATTACGACAAACAACGCCGTCTCGATCGCAGCTATTTCTCAAAAGATTTCGCGTTTTTTCACCGCAGAGCACCACATTATTTATTTCAGACTTCTGTTGAACATTAACTAATTAATTCCACCCCTTTCCAAACGATATGAAATGAAAATAATAGCAGGAATTTCCGATGAATTTCTCCTAAGATCCTGGGTCACGTGAAGAAAAAGATCTCGCTCGTGGGTCTGGTAGTTTTTTTTTTGACCCGATGAAGATCAGTCACTTCATTTTAATTAGCCTTCTTGACAAGAAATGACGAATAATTATAGATGTTTTACATGATTAGATATCCTGTTTGATAAAAGTAATTATCGATAGCGCTTCTCTCTCCGGTTTAAGTTCGCTGTTAATGGATTAAAATATGCTTCCTTGCGAAGATGAGTTTAAGGGAGATTGATTTGGCCTTGTTAATGATGAGGTCTGCGATTGTGATTTTCTCTCTTTTGCGATGAAAAAAGGTGTCTTTTGTAAAGAAATAATAATGACGCTTGATTAATCGGAGTTAAGTTTGGTAACTCATAAGGAGCATCTCGAGGTATGAGAAAGGATAAAAATAAAAGCAAGAATAGATATAAATACGCTAGCGAAAATTTCAAAGTAGCTGTTTGCGAAATAATGTTAAGCTCTGCTTAGGGCTACTTTAACTTTAAATATTTATTTATGGATATCCTCTTGAGCATCTGATATTTGTATCGGTTCTGCGAGATACTCGTTTCGTTATATTGATGACATTATAATTTTTAATTCACCAGATTTCAGTGATTTTTTTGGAAAGAAATTTATTTTACATAATTAACCCTCAAAAAGTAGCATATTGATTTTCACAAACTTTCTTTCTTGACTTAATGCAAGTACTACATTAATCAATGATTATTTTCAGTTTACCATGAACGAACTTCTTCTATAGGTTTCTAATATATCAGTATTTACAGAAATATTATCTATTTTTAAATCCATAGAATAAATAATCATATTTGCAGAAATCAAATCACTGTTAATAAACATCTTAAAATCGTCCTCATGAATAATATTAACTGTTTTTTCTAAAAAGGTTTAAAAAAACTTCAAAGAAGACTTATCTGCTCGTATTAAATTATTTGTATTTTCTAAGTTGTGTAATTAAGTATTATAATATGCAAACAATAATATGCTATCTTCATAATCTATACATAATAATTTATTTTGTATATCAAAGGACCTTAACTGAAGAGAGTATATACATAATTCCAAATTATACTAGTATTATAGTATTTTCTCTAGTGTGAAATATCCTGATGGGGTGAAAAATGGTTTACATTTTTGAATATTCTGCTTTCAAAATTGCATCAAAATCACATAAAAAAAGAAAAAACTTTTTCCAGTGCAGAAACACAAATATATTTTTCCAAATATTTATTAGTTTTATTTATTTCAAATTTGTTTTATGAATTTTTCGTCAACACTGATCTCTAATGGTTAGCATAGACGTTAACTTATCAAATTCTGGCAACCACAGCGTTCACTTAGATACAAACGGTTTATTTATAGTATATTCCTATTATGGATTTCTAGGCAACGGAATGGTACTCTCCGGATTATGGGCCAACCCATTTATCTATGTATTGATGGACATATAACATCATAACTCGTTTTACAACTATACTCTGTGTAATTTGGTATGTAAGCGGACAACGAACTTATTCAGTACAATAGCTAGCCTTTCTGGAATAACTGTTAAGACTTAAAGGATCAACCAAATTTTAACCTGGTTATCGTACTCTATGAAATCTAATATAGATAATTTACGGAGCTAGCGATTTTATGTGAAATTACATCAAGCTTGCATAAGATTAGCCATGGATCATTTCCGATCAAACCCTAACCTTATGAGTCTGACTCGATTTTGGATTTACTTCAGTATCATTTTTATCTTTCAAAAGGTGGGATTTCTTGGAAAGAGAAATTAACTGCAAAAAAGTATTATTTCTAGCATTTTAACATACAAAAGCCATTACTTAATATTTCCCTTCACAATCAAACGCTTCAAAAACAAAATTCCCAATAATCAAAATATCCTCTATCAAACTATTCATTTTCATGCTTAATGCAAGTTTCAAAAATAGCTATAAAGGTTTGAGGCCAAGCCTAAGAGAATAATTGGCTATTATAAGGAAATCTAATATGCTAAAACATTCAGATACGTAGCAAATTCATTTTATTTTTTCATATTTATTTTTTTATAAATGTATAAATATGTTACTAAAATGTAAGTAGATATTTAATTAACGTCACTATGGAGCGATACAATGGGCTATTGGCGACGGTCCGGTATACTGAATTGAAGGCTTCGAGGACGAAACCTCGGAATTTTGAACCATGGTCAAATGACGGTGAATATCTGAGCTGTCACTCCAAACTTCCGCACCACTCCAACGTGAAGACATTTAAATCCACGACAGATTTAATGTGCACCAACCCTTACATACACGCAAGACGGTCTTTGGTTGGGTCGAGTTTCGAATTTGAAACCCTCCGGTTTCTAATCATTTACTCTTCGTACCGCGGCACACTAAAATATATGAAATTCAGAACTAGGGAACAACTAACATGGTTTTGAAGTCGAACTACGTTACTTGTTTATTGTACAATGGCAACAACGAATATGAACACTATCAAACCACGTTTATTTGCAAATTCATCCGCTTAGTTTTGATGTGATTGATTTGAGCTATTAAGCTGCATATTATTACTAAACCTCCACGGAACAGCTCGCCATTTGAATGAAATTATTCAAATATCTGATTACAGAAAGCAACACGAAATCTGGAAGATAGAAATTAGCGCAGGTAAAAGAGCAAAAATAGGTTTTGTATCCAAAAATGTCGAATCACCATTGAACAAGGAAATGGGATGAAACTGATATATATGTTTAAAATCTAACTGTGATAACATGACTGAGGTATGTATTTTTTTTTAACATGAAACGGATATTAGCAACCGGAGGGCTATGAGTACGAATCCTACCAAAGGCAGTCGTTTACATGGGAGACTGGTGCACGTTAAATCCGTCGTGGCCTCAAATTTCTCACGTTGGCGTGGTGTGGAAGTTTGCAGAGTGGGGTGCCCGTTCAAGTGTGACGTTGCCATCTGACCGTGGTTTAAAATTACGTGATATTGTCCTTGAATCCTTCAATTCGGGTTTTATCCCGGAACGTAGCCAATAGCCCGTGCTCCAGTGGGATGTAAATTAAATACCTACTTACCTACCATACATTTTATTGGAAGGAAGAACTAACTCCAGTAAAAAGAATACAAAATGCTGGAACAAATTTTTTGGATAATTTATTTCATCCGGGGGTATGAAATACATTTATGTGACTATTTATTGAAATGTATTGAAATACGACTTGAAATGTGAGTAACAACAATCTTTGCCATAAATGGAAAAAGCAATTAAACAGATTACAGAAAATTATATGAGCAGTTCTGCTAGAACTGTTTAAAAGAAAAACAAAATATAAGTATAATAATGTTTAAGACAGCAATAAATAGACAATAATTTAGAGTGAACATCCGACAATGAAAATGTAATGTGCAAATATTATTTCACCTTTATCTGACGTATTTTAAAACTTAATAAAGTTTAATTCTGTATTAAAATAATAAAAACATTAAATTTACTTTAAAACGTACGCATTTATGCATGAGATTTTATGATTTTGAAATATTTATTTTAAGAATTGTTAGTGATTTATTCCCTTTTCTTCTGTCTCTTTCAATAGCGGTACTTTTTATTGCTATTTACAGGACAGAATATTGTCTGGTAAACAGCATTTATCATGGACACGAATCATATGCAACTAATATACGAGTTTTAACTTGAAAATTCTGAATGGACATGATTTACGTATATTAGAACTTCGAAAATTAAGCTGGCATCTGAACCGAGCATTTTGATAGCTTAAAATATCCGAGTATTTACCAAATCAAATATCTATTTCAAATTCATCTGAAAACACATCTTAAGGGAATGCGACAACCCCTTAGCTCATTAGCAATAACTCAGAGCATTTTATGTTTAGGTCACCTGAATTTGCTCAAGGGACTTGTTAAATGAAGGGATCTCATGTTAACAAGCTAATACCCATGTGCGCAATTAAGAATATTTAAGAACTGCTTGCTATTT
This sequence comes from Metellina segmentata, assembly GCA_947359465.1. Taxonomy (NCBI): domain Eukaryota; kingdom Metazoa; phylum Arthropoda; class Arachnida; order Araneae; family Tetragnathidae; genus Metellina; species Metellina segmentata. The sequence goes on along the minus strand of OX375875.1, from coordinate 67,485,186 downwards.
TTCCTAAGCATTCATTTGAGACGTAATTTAAATGCACTTATTTTGAAGAGAATAACAAAGTAACAAGCAATCAATACAAGGAGAATCTCATTGAAAAATAAATTATTTACGTTCTTGCTGCTCCTAAAGAAGTTTTAAAACAGGAATTATAAAAAGACGCTTTGAAACATTTCACAGAAATAAATATAAATACGCTTTTTTTCTATTAAAATTTGAATTAGAAAACAGGTTTATGACAGGTCTCAAGCATGCAGCCTATGTAATTTCTCAATATGGATAAAATGTTTTCATTTTTGAAATGAGAACAGATTAGTTGTCATAGAATCTGAGAAAGTTACATTAAGTGTGTCTTTTAAAATTCAGAAAATGTTAATAAAAGTATAATCTGTTAAGGATATAATGGATTCTCCCTTTTTGTAAATTTCTATTGTTTTTTCCACAACTAATTGGTTTCTACCTTTAGACAAATAAATAAAATAATAAACAAGTAAAACCTTAGTCAAAATGGTGATACTTTAAAAACTTGAAAATAGGCTTAACCCTTCATGTGATTCGACAAGATATATCTTCCAAGATATGGTCAATTATGCCAAGGACAAGATATCTCGCCGAGACAAAACAACCCTATGCTCTATTATTCCAAGAGGAACGAAGATTCAAATCGGAAAAACAAATTGAACCTTTAAGAGAATTGGTGAGAGTTTTGAACAGGATATTGCACCAGAGGCTGATTACTAGAGAACAGTTTTCGACGCAACGATAAACTCTTATCTCTTCTCTAAAGATTCTCTTATATTCAAAGCGAGTGAGAGGAAGTTAGATTCTTCATTTACGGATTTTTGGTGTACAATTGTATTCTTATGTGCATATTACGAGGATGATATTTGACTGTCTGGGCAGTATAATATTTAATTCTACAATTTAGGAAATACGAACAATTTAATACGAGTAGATAATCCTTTTTCCAATTATTTTAGAAAACGTTTAGGAAGATTATAATGATTGAGATTGTTTTTAGTTTTTAAGTTGTTTAGTAAGAGTGATTTTGATCTATGAAAATATGCTTTATACAATGGACTGTAAAAAATAATATTTCTATTAATACTGATAAAGACAAGGGACTCATTCGTTGATGTTAAATTGAAAACCATCTCTATTATCATAGATATCAATGAATAATTTAGTACTTGCATCAATATGAATGTCTAGAAAGTTGGTGAAAAAGGGTAAACATTTGATGTTTTTTGAGGGGTTTATTATATAAGATATGTTTTCTTTTTTGAACTGAGCATTTGTTGATTATTATGGTATTCGGAAGTGGCATATTAAATATGGTACTAGGAAGCCAATCTGTATTCCATACCTTTCGTAGATCACGCAATACTTGAATAGCTCTGTGCTGTATACTTTGTAACTATGTTGATAAGTTTATATAGTTAAATATAATAAAATTAAGATTCTTCTCCTTTGTTTTCTTTTCTCTTTGCGGAGTTTGTTTTCGACATCATGAATTTCTGCAATTGATTTCACTTACTTTTTTAGCTTGAGATGAAAGGATTTCGTGTCACGAAGATTCTCCTGTTGAAAGTGGATTGTGATTCTGTATAGACAGCTTTTTATTCATCGCAATTTCTGTTGCCCGATATGAATTGCATAGTAACTTCTATTTTCATTCAAGCAGCTGAAATCATGATACCAAACTAAGTGCAATTTACTTACATATATCCCTGTTATTGTTCGACTATCTCAAGAAAGGGACTTCGCCACACCTTTTATTAAGGCAAGTTTTTCATTCGTTTTTGCCTTTGTGATTTACTCGTTTATGTCAACAGTAATTATTTTGCTTGTGACTAAATAACACACTAAAAGGTCACTTAAGAATGAATACAGCAACCTTCTCCGAATAAAGCGTAAAATAAGGCAATCAAATAGTCCTGTTCCACGTGATGTTGATGGCGAGAAATTGATCGTGGTTAGGGCTTGAGATCAAAAGGTTCCTGGTTCGTATCAGGTGGTTTGTCCATCTGCAGTGAGTGTACGACCTATTAACGGATTGTGTCTAAAACGTATAAATGGTTCTAACGTGAACTCACTCCCCGTGGTGCGTTAGGGTAACACCAAGTGGTTTAAAATTTGGTCTTTGTAGTACTACGATGAATGACATTCAATTGATAGGTCATTGGAAAAAAACGTGACGCAGGTGGGACCTAGTCTCTTTTCGTGGGCGTGGCACTTTTTGCTTTTGTCGAATAAAGAGTGCGAGCAGGAGTGATTGACAGATAAATACGCTTTCATTCCTCTCTTCCTGTGTGTCTAGAATTCCAAAGACGGATGGATTTCATTTACAAACAAAGTTCAACTCTGATTTTTATCGACTCTGAAATTTATCTACTTATCCGTTTCTAGTATGTAATAATTAAAATTCCAGATTCTTATTGGGCTTTCTACACCGACATTTCTTAAATAAATGCTTCATTGTTGTAAAATTTTCAAAAACTTACTTAAAGTACTTCTTTTCATTTTGCTATTTAATTAGCTTTTTTTTGTCGATGACAGCAAAATCAAAAATCTAGTTCAAGAGCAATTTTCAGTGTTAATAAAAGATTCAGGATACGAAAAGCGGAGATATAATTTCCTGCTACCCAGATGCTTTCACATGACACATAACGCGGGTGTTTTCTTAAAATGTAATCTGTCGTCAATAAGACGACACTTGATGATGGAATCTAATTGACGTTGGAATTTTTTCTCGCGACATACTGAAATCGAAATCAACTGACGCCACATCCAGAAATACGTGCAGGAAGCACGTTCATTACCACCATCTGCATTTAGCTTGACAGAAAAGATCAGTTAGAAACTATGCAGAAAAACAGTATAGCTACTCAGTAAATATATTTCAAAATTTTTTACTTAATGCTGTGTAGTATAATGTAAACAGTAATCCGTCTGCATTCATCCCGGAATAGTTTAAGTAGGAAAAAGACTAATCAAATATAAATATAGCATTACTTCTGCATCTGGTTGAAAGAATATCTTAACACCTTCAGGGAATTAACGAGTAAAATGTCGTAGCCTGTTCCCCTTCCTCAGACTCCGGTGTTTACTATAGCGAATGTTTTTGTAAAAAAGTATTTAAAATACGAAATCAGTTCTTATAGTGTATTATGCGGCTTAAAGACTGTTGATGTTCATTTTTATGCTATAAGAATGAGCATCAATCGTTTTTAAGTATCTTCAGATTAAAGAAGCTACAGACTTCGCCTGTAAAATATATAGAGGAAGGTGTCGTACTTTGGGACAGCTGTACCTTGAAACAGTTTATATTTTGCTGCCTCCTTTTGAGTAAGTACCAAAATAACACATTGTGGTTTACCATTCGCCACCAGAGAAACTTCTCATAAAGATTGGCACTCCACAGGTGTTTGTTGTGTTTGCTAAACAACTAAATTAAATACGTCCTCTGGTAAGTAAATATTTGTGATTTTTCAATTTTGATTCTTGTATTTTCACTGATTATAATTACATTTTTTAAGGTTGGTTAAGTAAGTTAAAATTATGTTCTGCTGAATGATGATACGATTTCAATGTAAACATAACCTGATACTACTTTCTAGACTGTTTATTTGTAAAGGCAACCAGTTGTACCTTGGGACATCACAAGATACAACAATTTATTTTGCCCTTTGATACAACAGTCTGGGTTTACAAATACACTAATACCCTGAAGTTACGCGATAGGTGGGACCGACGGAAAATCGTGTAAGTCGAATTTGCATAAGTCGGGGCATAAAATTTATTTAACTGAGACCAAAGACTAACTAAAACACTAGTTTCGAAAAAAAATATTTAATAAAATTGCAGTTCTTTTTATGCATATCAAAAAAAAAAAAAATTAAAAAAATTAATGTGCAACGTAGAAAAGTTTTTCGATGTCGATGGCTTCATAAAATCTAACAAAATTGCCTGACGATACAATGCCTTCCTTTTTTCACTCGGAATTTCTTCGTAACAAACTAATATACATTTTTATTCCTTGCTTTGTATCTATAACGCGTTCTTCGTTGGAGTCAATGTTTTCTAAAAATTTTAAGCATCTTTCATCTGTCCGGGCAGCGCAGTTGGTCTTCGACAGCCGTCAAGTTGGTTTGGAGTGCAGGTGATTTTTAACTGATTCCCTGAAAAATCTGATGACACAGAGAGATCTGCTGGAGAGCTCGAGCTGAGCAGAGGTGTTTGTTTTGTAGTGCTCGTTTATAGGGCCAAGGCCTGTGAATTTTTGCCTGTTTTGCTGAGCCCAAGACACAGGGATGCAAATTTCTATTGTAATATAGTCTATACATAGCTTTTTTTGATAAATAGATCCAAGTTATTTGTAAATTAGGCTGTTTTGTTGTGTTGACAGGCACACTACTCGGCCCACTACGTTACAAAATATCACAGCAAGAGAAACCCTAAAATAGCGGGTGTCAGTGTTACCAAGCGATAAAATGTTGAAACTGTGTGTAATTTTGTTATAAATATGGAATTTAGTATGTGCGAAATTGATTTATTTTGTAGTCTACTTTAAAAATCTAAAAGTAACATGTATTCCAAGGAATAACAAGTATTTCAAGGTAAACATGTATCCCAAAGTACATGTATCCCAAGGTACAACAACATTATCCCAAGGTACAACAACATGTATCCCAAGGTACAACATCATGCTAAACCTTGGGATATTTGCATAGATTAACAAAATAATATATTGAACAATTAGTGTTCGAGGCAAATTCTTCCAAAAGTAATGAATGTAAATAATTGATGGAAAAAAACTAACTGCAGCTACATTATGGCCTCATGAAAAATATTTGCTGAAATCTGTTCCAAGGTACGACTTCTTCCCCTACTATTTTGAAAAAGTTAGTTCTTTTACAAATCTTTATAAGATGGTACTCGTAACAACCTGGAGTCTACTGTCTTCCCAAAAGTTATCTTAAAAAGCTTGTTTTAACTCAAGGGGCACTTGATCTCTACAAAAATAATACTTCAACACAAGTTAGTTAAATTTTCATGGTCCAAAAAGATATTATACTTGCACATCTTAGTAGTTTCTTTTCACGCGTATTATAGATCTTTATGTCTGAGACATTCTTCATTCCGTAAATGCTAAAGGTAATCGATAGTCGATTGCAAAGTGGGATATTTGATAGTAAACTATCGATCGAAATAAAATTCTTCTATCTACTGTCGACTTCTGATGTTGTTTGAAATTATTCTTTTCGTGGCTTGTTTGACATTTAAAGCATCGGATGTTAATTATGCTTATAAAAGGAATCAATAGTTCCAAGTTATAAAGGGACTAGTTAATTTTCAAAATAGGGTAGTGCAAGGAAAATAAGTTAATTTTTCGGCAGAATAAAGGTGATAGTACTGCAGTTCTTCATGTTTCTTGATAAAACTTTTTGTACCATTTTTATTCACTTTTTCTCCTTTTGGAAATACGAGTAGACTGTTATGGGGAAAGTTCCCGATAGTTTTGTTATCAAGAACAGACAAAATAACATGAAAACTAGCGTGTAAATTATTTAGGGCCTTTGTATCCTAAGATTGAATTTAGTTTTCATATAACCAAGTAGTTAATGTATGGTGAAGTCAAATCAAATGTTTTTTTTTTCATTAAACAAAAGAAAACTTATCCACCTCAAAATTAGAACAATAGGCTTACAGAAGTAAGTTGATTTATCAAAAAAAAAGTAGAAAATTCAATTTACTTAAAATTACAAGATTTGATGAATTTAAAAAAATCTAACAAAAACACTGAATTCCACTGGCTATGTTTTATACAATCTTCTCAAATAATTTTGAAGGCCCATTCTGGAATTATCATATAGAGGAAAAATAAAAAGCAAATGATCCACATCTTCTGGCTGATTTTTTGAACAAACGCCCCTATTACACGCACTTAGCTTCATTCATAACCGCACCTTTAGATTCATCAGTATAAAGATTAAGGTATTTAGTAAAATTTTCTTACCCGGATAAAATTATATTATTTTTTCTAGCCATGGAAATTTTGCTAAATATTATTTTGATTGTTATATTGTTTTATCATATTGAAGTGAAAATTGCATAAAAATAAGATATTATACCTTTTTTTGTACAAAAAAGAGATAATTGAGGGACAAATTAAAACAAACCGTTTTCTAATTTAGTAATGAAAGTGAAATTTACCTAAGAATACCTTATGAAGTGTATTAAACAATGAAATTCTAATGTGGGTCATTAAAAAGGTTTTCGTAATATATATTACGGATTAATCGTTCATAAATCTTTTGATGTGATTCTTATTTATTTAGATTCTTATTTCTAACTATTTCTAAGCTCACGGTATATCGAAAGGAATCTGACTGTCGATTAATTGACTTCTTTTTACAACTCAATAAGAGCTAGTATTATTGCAGTCACATACTTAAATTGTGATTTTATCACCTTAGTAACTATTTGAATGTTCTCAAACGAGGATATACTCAAAATCTGCCTTAAATTGAAGTGGATGATTTGGATTTTTGTTCTTAATTAGTTAAAAAGATACATAAAGATTTAACTATAAAGATAGAACTTGTTTTTGAATGGATCGATGTATATCATTATTTATGGGGAGAGTAATACAAAGCATATACATATATAGTAGCACAGATAACAATAAATTATTTTTATGTTATTCCGAAATATCGGATGATTATTTCTGAGAAATTTCTAAACATTTTCAATGCAATTTAAATGTAATCTCGTAGTTTACATACAAAAGGTTTCTATAAGAAAGTTTCAGTGCAAGCATAAACAAACTACTGGAAGAAGAAAAAGTACTTCCTCATATGTATGGTAAATAACTATTCTTAACGATTTACCAGAAGATCAGGTTTAATGCTGTTATAAAGACGTTTCATGGTTATTCTCTAAAATTAAATTATTCGTGTGGAACAATTAGAGCCACTCTTCATGGAGCAGTGATTTGTAACATAAGCGTTGGGCATGTTTCCAGAAAAAAATAGTTGCATACATGATTTATTTTATGAGAGGGATTTTCAGGGGTAAACAGACAATCTCCCAGATGACGAGGATTGTACGAACGGTTACCCGCAAAGGAATACAGACAGGAAGCACATTCTACCCCAAATACACAAGCGCCATCTACACCTACTTTTACCGAAGAAGTCTCACATAAATGATGTCTCGAAATCGCATTTGTATAAAATACACATCACTCCCGGAATGAAAAAGAACCCGATCAAAGACCGTCGTGTACGTAGGGAGATGGTGCAAGTTAAATCTACCGTGACCTCAAATATCCTCAGATTAGCGTTGTGTGGAAGTTTGCTGAGTTGGTGAGTGGTGACCGTGGCTCCAAATTAGAACGTTTTCCCGAATCTTTCCCTTTGGGATTAATCCTTAATAATTAATAATTGTGATCGTTATTAATTACCGACCGCCCCCTAAACCGTTTATAAACAAAGAGTTTCTATACTTAGTTCATTTCGCTCGGCAAAATAATTTCCATATTGGCGCCACGAGTCATCAGCAACAGATCACTTTCAAACGAAGTCTTCTACACGTTTTGATCTTAACCCTTCTTTGCATGATTTTTTCTTTACTGGTGAAATAAATCAAGGTGATATAATTCATGTTCAAAATTAAAGGAAAAATGGTTAAAAAAATCTTAATATATATTTATAGTATAAATTTAGCAAAAAACAATATGATGGTATCATGTGGTATTTTTAAAATTAAACGCAAACTTTTTCAGAAATTGCTCTAAAAATAACAGAAACACATGTTACAAACCTTGCTTCCACTCGTTTTCACTTTTTTTGCAATAGAAACTCAAATATAATAAAACAAAATTAAAAACGAAATCATACGTTTATTGCAACTACAACAAACAGCGGAATGACAACTTCAAGCTCGTTTTACTGATAGTGACACTTGCTTATTTTTGACAGCTATGTTTTTTTATGCAATGGACATTAAAAAGGTATCCAGACACGATCAACTTAAAGTGAACTTGTTCTTTTATATAATTTTTGGGCATTCAATGTTATGATGGAAATTTCCACCATTATGCAAAGAAGGGTTAAGCAATATTCAAATGCTTTCCAAACCTGGAGGATTCAACTGGCTTCAAACGGTTCACTCATTCTCAGTTTGTTTACAAAACTGATTCCAGGCTCCATTCAGTCATATGTGTCTCGGGAGATGCATTACAGTGTCTCAGGTGCAAGTCTTTCCTTTTAATCAAGAAGGCGCATTCGCAGAATACCGTGTGCCTATATTATTACACTTTTATGCTACATTATTTTATTTTATATCATTTACTATTATCACTATTATTATTTTATATTATTTATTTATATTTATTACCATTACCACTTATCATACTAACACTACTATTATATTATTGTACTAAAACCATTACTCTAATGCTACATTTCTATAAGATTATAAGGCTTCATTAGAGCTGCAGCGTTATTACACTAACATTATCAAACTATTTACATTTTACTATTACTACATTTTTTCACAACATTACTGTTACATTATAACACTAACGCTTTTATACTGTTTATTTAAATGTTACAGTATTATTACATAATCTGACTACATTACTGTAATTACTTTATTAGATGATTGTTAAGACTTTTTACATTAGTACACTAACACTACAGCTACATTGTTAGAGTTTATTTTGTATAATTACATTATTAGACTAATTAACACTACTTTTGACACCATTTGAACCAGGAACCTTCCGATCCAGAGGCCAACACCTTAACCACTAGATCGGTTGTTCATAACACACAACTGCTATTACACTATTCAACTAATATTGTACTGATTACACTGTTGCTATATAATTAAACAGCATTACAATGAATGCATTCTAAAATTAATAGTATTATTCGATATATTACATTTTTGCAGGTATGTCTCACTATATGGTGTATCTAAACGCTCCTTGAAGAAGCAGTTTCCATACTTAAAACCATTTCCCTCACCATTATAATTAACTGCTACATTGTTATAGTTTATTTTGTATAATTACATTATTAGACTAATTAGCATTACTTTTGACACCATTTTGCTAGCAATACTACATTAATGGATTACACAACTGGTATTACACCATTCAACTAATATTATATTGATTACACTGTTGCTATATAATTAAACAGCATTACTATGAGTACATTATGATATTAATAGTATTATTCTCTACATTACATTATTGCAGGTTTGTCTCACTATAATGGTACATTTAAACGCTTCTTGAAGAAACATTTTGTACACTTTAAACCATTTCCCTCATCAAAATAATTTCCAAATCCGTATTATTCTCTGTATTACATAATTGCAGATTTGTCTCACTATAATGGTGCATTTAAACGCTTCTTGAAGAAACATTTTGTACACTTTAAACCATTTCCCTCATCAAAATAATTTCCAAATCCGTATTATTCTCTGTATTACATTATTGCAGATTTGTCTGACTATAATGGTGCTTCTAAACGCTTCTTGAAGAAACATTTTCCACACTTTAAACCATTTCCCTCACCAAAATAATTTCCAAATCCGTATTATTCTCTGTATTACATTATTGCAGATTTGTCTCACTATAATGGTGCATTTAAACGCTTCTTGAAGAAACATTTTGTACACTTTAAACCATTTCCCTCACCAAAATAATTTCCAAATCCGTATTATTCTCTGTATTACATTATTGCAGATTTATCTCACTATAATGGTGCATTTAAACGCTTCTTGAAGAAACATTTTGTACACTTTAAACCATTTCCCTCATCAAAATAATTTCCAAATCCGTGCCCCGATTCCGGCACACGAGCCATCAGCAGCCGATCACTTCCAAACGAAGTCTTCCGCACGTTTTGATCTTGAGCAATATTCAAATGCCTTTCGACCCGAGAGGATTGAACTGGCTCCAAATGGCTCACTCTCCGTCCTTCCGGGAGCGCAACATTCATACACTGAGTGGCCGAAATTCTCAGTTTAATTACGAAATTGATTCCAGGCTCCATTCAGCCACGTGTGTCCCAAGAGATGCATTACAGCGGCTCCGACGCAGGCCTTTCGTTTTCATTAAGAAGCCTCATTCAGAGAACACGTGTGCCTATTTTAAGGCATGAGCTATGATTTGGCCGTTTTAGGAGAAGAGTTTTAGAACGGACGTTTTACGACGGAGGTATGAGGAAGGGGAGCATTGATTTTAAATCAAACTTTCGCTCTTATTAGATTTTTGGCTTAAATCTGTAGCGGAGGAAGAGTTTTAAGGTTCTAACTAATCATCGATAAAGGTGATGCTTGCGTTTGGTACCTGCGAATTTTTGTTGGTGTCTTGTTTTATGAATAAACCATTCGTTGGGGGAAGTGTAAAATTAAGAAATGCGTGTGAGCTAAGATCCCAGATGAACAATGCCTTTAAAGGAATACTAAAACTAAGCATTTACCTTTATGAATTAGTATAGTATCGTACTGTGTCTGAACTAGCTCACAATGGCTTAATTTACTTGTAACGTATTTCACGTTACTTTATTTTTAACTAGCAGTACCCGTGACCTGTGGCAAAGTTATGCTTAAGTCAACCTCGCTGATTTCGACAAAACCAAATTAAACAGTACTGAACAAAAAATTGCATGAATGATAAATCTGTGCTCAGATGGCAAAATGCTATAAGTAATTTTTTTTTTAAATTTTTCGACAGCAATTTTAAGATTTAAGATTCAACATGTGGTTCGGTGGTTTTTGACTTACTACAATTTTACACCTTTGTTTTCTCATAAACTGAAAAAGAAAGGCTTACGACATTTTGCCACCTTCTAAACATGAACAAAAAAGACTCCAGGATGGGACTTACTCAATTTGTTGGGAATAGTGACTTATCAGATTTTTCCACCTGAGCACAGAAATATTAACGCTATACTTTCAAAACGTTTCGAAGCTAAAAATAAAATATAGCTATATTTACAAAAAGTCTTAAAGCTAAAGAGAAATCAAGAAAGATACGAATTCAAAAGTAAGTCAGGTCTTTAAAAAGTCTTAACGCTAAACCTCACTGATTCCGACAAACAACGTAAACGATAATTCTTCCAATTTACAATCCGTTAAGAAAATGAAAAGAAAAAAGAACCAATAAAATTAAAGTAGAATCGGCAGAGATTCGAAACATGGCACGCTCTCAATATTTTCTAGTAGCCAAAAAGTAAGATAGTCCATTATGCACCGCTGCAGAAAGTGGAATGAAAAACGCGCGGTGAAAAAAGCTAATAAATTAATTAAAAAACGTACTTGATTAAATTTTAAAATTCGGGCTTCGAGGTAAATTCTTCATGATTGTAAGTGCTATAGATTCGTATCGTCACTTCCCACAGACAGACACACACAAACACTTCATTTTATAATAGTAGAGATGAGATAGATGATTTGCTGGTGAAGGTAGGTTAGTTGAATTACCGGCTACACTTCCAATGGCACTACTGCGGCCCTTGCTGGCAAAACAAGGTTTTCAACACAGTAAATTGTAATCACACACATTATCACTCCTTGTACAAATAAAAAAAACTCACCCAGCATGGAGTGTTTCTCTCCATATTCTTGATATTACTCAAAACACCTTGGACTATCATTACATTTTGAAGGTCCCAGATTGTACTTCCCTGGCTAGACTGGAGAAAAGATTAGATGCATGAATTTTTATATGAGAGGAGTTAAGAACTTTAAAACTTGTCCATGCTCCGCAACCCCAGCCACACCTTCCATTATCTTAGATTATATCGGGTTTTCTGTGCTGGACAAACAAATATTGATTAATCTCTGTGACTTGAAAAACGTGGCCTTTTGGTATTAGTTTAGGTTTATACCTTGACCAAGTTATTAGTAATAATTGTTTGGTGATTTTTTACTAACCCTCCAAGTGGTTTTGACGAGATATCTCGTCCATCAAGACTTGACCAAATTTGAGAATGATGAGAAATCTCGTCTTGTTGCCACTTTTGTTGATAAAGAGTTGATCTGGTCACTTTTATTTCAAAATCGTGATTGTGTTTTTCTATGACGAGATATATTGTCCAACAAGATCTGGCCAGATTTTCTAAGCCTCTAATTTCTAAGTTTTTCTAATTTTTCCAGCCTTTTCGAGACCATCACCAAGAGGGTTAATGAATTGCTATTAGCATAGTTTCTAACTTATTAAAACAAGCATCCATTTTTGATTTTTTAATGATAGAAAATTTAAAAATTTTGGACAAGAATGTTTTTATATCTGATGATAAATCATTTTTCCTTAGTGTTAAAGACCACATAGACTGTACACTTGATTAAGAATTAGAATAGTTTCAATGAATGTGTAATCTGCTGTTTGGTTTTGTGCAATTTTAGGATAACAATAAGAATCTAGGTATAATTGCAGTAATCTTTTTTATAATCCTTTGATTTTGAATACCTCAAGTGTAGCTACTTTAAAGAAGGTAAAATGTAATAGAAATGATGATTTTACAATCGCAATCTGAAATCCTCTTTGATTTCTCACTATTTAAAAATAAAAAGTACATGGATGCTATCCTGGATTAATATACTCTATACATATTGTTGAAATTAATGATATCTAGAGTGCGATCTTTATGCGACATGCCCGTGTTATGTCGGGTAGAAGTGGGACATTCTTAAAATTATTGTTTTGTTCTTTTTAATGTTTTCAGTATCTGGTAGGCCAAATTTGAGACTACGTAGACAGAGATGCCAACTACAACGGATTCTCCGTAGTTTTTACGGAAGTGAATCGGGTACTACGGATTGCGGAATCAGTGATTTTTTTCTACGGAAAAATTCAATTTTATTTATTTTTCACAACACATAAATTAGTTTACTTATTTTGTATTTTTTCATTATTATTATATTGTTTTGGTAAATGGGAGAGAGTGCTTAGATTTAATTATTAAATGGTTTTAAGTGACACTCTGGTGCAAAAAACTGTTCTAAACTGTCACTAGTTATATGCAGGTGACAATTTATTTTTACCACTTGAATCCTCATTCTACTTGGAGCAATACGACTTTTTTACCTGGAAGATATATATCTTCCATATCAAAACTGACCAGAACGTGTTTCTAGATCGTGGACTAGATATCTAGTTGAAACACTTAGAGGAGTAATTAATAAATACTATCTCGCACCCCAAGAACATAACGTAGTACTATAGGTCTCATATCATAGGATAATTACTGTCAGACAAACGTGTCAGTATTTTGTATTGTTATGCATGAATAAGAAACATATCAATCGTATATTTCAATGCACTCTTATTGAAGATTTCACCGCAAAAGATAATAAACGACTGAATAGCAGTAAGTGATATCTAGAAATCGTATCAATTTTCTTAACATGCTAAAGCTAGTGAATGATTACTTGAGGAAATAAGCTTTTGAATACATGTAGCAATACGTGACTGGGGAATTTTAACTAACCATACCCAGAGTATTTATTTCTTTCACCGGATTCTTTTATTTTCCCCGGTAAGTTTACTCTGCAAAAGTACTGAAAATTCAGATAATGTTTCATCTTTGTTGTCCTGAAGAACTAAATGAATTCCCGAGCATATTCCTTTTGCTCAGTTTCGAACAATAGTCTAGTTACGAGACACACGCCTTTCTTTGACCTGCAGCTGACGTTGCACATTTGATTCAAAGATACTAATTCAATACAGTAATGGTGACCGAAAAATACAAACATACAAACGAACAACGCCGTCTGGGGACAGTAGAGACTGAATAATCTCATTTAACGACATGCCTTCCCATTCACGATATGCCAGATCTTTGTGAGGGAAAGACCCGTTTAACTTTTATTTTATCAAACAGGTCTAGAACTGACATCACAATCAAATTATCATGCATTACTGTTTATATCTGATTCCTGCTTTGATTACTAGGTGCTTTTTCAATCCCCATCTCGCCGCTGGAAGAGAAAGTTAATCATTTCAAGCTGATGCGCATTCAATGTAGGGAAATTAAGTAAACACACACATAATTATGCTGTGCTTTGAGGAGAAATCTAGTTAGGTCATACATTAGAATGGCTGTATCGGAATAAACAAGATTTGGAATTAATATTTTTCACGGCATCTAAGCAATGTTTGCATAAAGTGATAGTTCGAGATAATTTTTAAATCTTCAGTCTCGCTATTTACTTCTAGGATACAAAAGAGGTCATAAGCAAAGATAAATAATTCCCATCAGGGATTTAAACCACTGCTTCTGTTTCTTTCAGTATGGATTTAGGGTTTTCAAGAACATTAATCACAAAAGCGTTGAGCAGTTCTGGTATGCGATTGATTGTCCCTAGGTTCATTATTACACCACTGCTACACTATTAGACATTACAAATATTACTTCTTATAGCCCTTGGAATTACTATATTTATACACCAGTATTATCAAATCACTCATTTCACTATTAATACACTATTAGGCTACATTAATATGAATGTTTGTTACATTATACGATACCCCTACAGTATTAAACTACATTACTATTATTATTTTATTAGACGTCATTAGAATTATTACATTTTTACAATGACACTTCCTGACTCTTAATATATCTCTCACTACTAAAACATTATTAAACAACAATAATATGATTTTTTTACATTGTTACACTAACACTACGTACATTATATATATATATATATATATATATATATATATATATATATATATATATATATATATATATATATATATATATATATATATATCTGTTACTTGATTATTACAATTATTATAATTATATTAATGGGTACTACAATTACTAGATTTTATACGAGCATTATTAAACTATTCATTTCATTACTACTTTTAACATGATTATTTTACATTATTATACTAAAACTACTATTACTTTAGTAGACTGCATTCATTAATTTTTTTCATAGTTACAATAACACTAACATTGCTTGTCATTTGATTATATAGTACAAAATTTTTACTTTATTAATACAGCTACACTTTACGTTTATGAGCGGTGGCAACGGCCTTGCCATTTTTTTTTGGCCCACTTCTAGTAGCGAGTTACGATAAATTAAGGCAACCCATCTGTCTTTACGGTTGTTGTGGCTTTCATGGCAACCTCGGCGGAAACTTCCACTTTTCATTTTGAATATTCTAGAAAGTTCTTCCAAAATCCGTTAAAATCGTTTGATTTCATTGGTTCGTTTGAAATTTTTTCTTTCCTCCCATTGGTTACTTTGTTTTTAAAATATCATTTGATTGCATTGGTCCTTTTAAATCGTTTTATGTGATACCATTGGTCCATTTATTTGTATTTCGACAGTTGCGGAATTTTTTATTTTATTATAATAGTTTTCACGAAAGGATTAAGAGTTCTATTTTTTGACCATTTTCGTTTTCATTATTTATTTATTTTTTCACGCAAGAGTTCTGACGTTATCAGGTTGTATAACTTCTTGCTTTTTTTTTTCTTTTAAAAATCTTTCTCTTTTCGAACAGTCTACTGTATTTAGTGTAATTGATAAATTTCAGCGTATATTCTTACCCAACATTCGCAGCTTAGTTTTTCTGCTAGTTCACTTATGTGTTTTGAAATGTTTTTAAGCTTACTACTTTTTGCGAAAATGTTTTAAAAATATACTTTTCAAAACGTTTTTAAATGTGTTTTCAAGCTTTCATTATCCGATGTAAAAAGAAAAAGAGTTATGAAATAATTATTTCCTTGGCAGCTTTAAAATTACGCCAAAAAATCGCCAAGTCCGTTGCCACCGCTCATAAACGTAGAGTGTAGCTGTACCCTTTATTACAATTGTTATATTCTTACACTTACATTATTAAACTATTCATTACACTATTACTACATTATTGAACTACTACATTTGAATGATTTTTTTACATTACACAAACATATATTATTTAATTAGTATTAATACTAGTGATATAATCTTAAACAACATGACATTTTAAATTCATTATTAAATTAACCCTTAATTCACTATCAAAAGAACAGGATCAGTAGCGCAGGTCAGTTGGTAGAGTTGCGGATTATCTACTGGATGTTGCGAGTTCAAATTCGATCCAAGAACGTGTGGTACGTGGAAGTTGGTGAACGGTAAATGTATGTCATGAAATATATCTTACTATTATAAATTTTTTTTTTGCAATCTTTTTCAGGTTTATTCGCTATGTGATTGGTAGTAGCGAGTCACGTGATAGCGAGTCGTATGGTTCAGCGGGCTAATGAATTTGGAGCACGCGCAGACGATAAACACAGTATTTTTTAATTAATTAATTCATAAAATTTGAGAGCACGTTCTAGAGTTTGCAATGTTTTCAGAAGAACCGGCAATTTTGGTCGCCATTTCCATAGCAACAGTCGAATATGAAAATATTAAAAAGTACTATTAACACGCAGAAGCTAAAACATTTAAAATTATGATGAGATTTCCTCTGAATTTTAACAATATGTTGTGCTCATATATTTCCTTTTTTATGTGGAAATGAGATGTTTTGTTCTTGACATTTTTTAAGACATTTTTTTTTATTTACACTATATTTCCGTGTACAAGCCGATAATTTTTGGAACGTTTTCTAAAGCTAAAGTACTGGGGTCGGCTTATATAAGGATCCGCTTATCTCACAAAAAAAGTAGGCAATTTTCCGTTACTCGGGCGCATGCGATAAATATCGCAATGGGAAGGGAACCTTCAATTAACGTCGTACTAGAGGTCCAGGATCAATCCAGCAGCGATCCATATGGGGATGAATTGTGAAGCAATCCTCTACCCCTCATTGTTGAAAAGTATAGATTGCAAAGCGAACTAAATATGATTGCGTAGCAATCTTTGGGCGTTGACGAGTGATAGGGAGTAGGAGGTGGAGCCCCCTAGTGTTAAGAAATAAGTGTTTGGAGAATGGGATGACAGCTCAGGTGTTGACCTCGTCATCTGATAATAGTTTAAAGTCACTAATAGACCGTCACTAATAGCCCATTGAGTTGTTTCAGTGTGGCGTAAATTCAACTACCTACTTACCAAGATAAGAAGATAAGCTATTTTGGAATCTTGATCAAATGTGCGAAACCAGTCACCGCTTCTTTTCAATGCAAAATTTACGAAATTAACGTTCCTGGTAGTTGTCTCGAAGTGGTATGTCTCATCATTGGCAAAACTGATCAGTTATTGATGGATGAGATGTACCGTCATCAGAATAGTAACCAGATTATCATACAGTTATCGGCAAAATCTTGATGACAAGGTATCCCGTCTTTAGCAAAGTTAGTCAGATTTTTATGGACGAGATATCTCGGCAATAGCACTTGGAAGGTTAAAATTAAGATAAAAAGTGTAGTTAAAAAAATAATTTTCTAAAAAAACTAGTACATCCTATTTTTGTCAATAAAGTATTGCTCACAGCATTAGTTTATGATAAAACCATTCATTATTAATAAGTATAAAAACTAACAGAAAAACAGTATCTTGTTACGGGTCAATATGACATAAATAAAGAAAGGTACCATATCTTTTTTTTGCACTCTTAAGACGTTTGCGAGAAGATAATTTTTATTGCTTTGAGTCATTATTTTGTTTCTGATTAGTATAAAAGAATTGACTTTAAAGAGCTATAATTCATCTTCCAGTGTCACCCCTACTGCCTTGTTTCTATAGCAGCCTCATCTAGACTTTGCGGTGAGCGTACTAGATGAATTTGATGTTTTATAGGAAACATCGATGTATTTACCACCGATGTATTGGAGCTGATGTTTTTTAACCATCGATGATTATAGTTGTTGATGTTTTACTTTTAAATGAAAAAAGTACCGTTATAAAAATTAAAAAATAACCAATTAGCATAATTTTTCTAATCAGTAAATTGAACATATTTTTAGACCTAAGTGGCCAAGTGTGAAGGGTCTGAAAAGTAGGGATGCGACATCGATGTCGATGTTTTCAAAATTTCGATGTATTTACCATTGATTTATTGGAGCCGATGTTTTAAAATTGTCGATGTTTTTACGTTGTCGATGTTTTATTTTTGAATAAAAACAGCACCACAGTAAAAATTAAGAAAATAACAGTGCAAGTAAGTATTTGTCAGTGATGGCGACATCTGTCCCATCAGTAAGAGTTTTAACCTTAACTGGTGGGATAGTTAGTAAAAAAAAAAAGTCGGCTTAAGGTAAAAAAAGTTAAACACCTTTTTTTTACAAACTGTAAAAAACACATATATTGAGGCATATAATAAATATAGGCCCCAATATTTTATATTTACAGTGAATAAAAAATAAATTAGTTCTGTTTCACTCCTTAAGTTGATAAATAATTAATAATAACTAACAATAATCATTTTGTTATGTACCTACCTAATTGTACTTATAGTAAGAAGTAACTATGTCAAATGGTAGTAAATATTATTATTTTTTTTATTATTCAATTTCAAAATGAAATATACGTTAATTGTACGTATAAATTTTTTTTTGACAGTTAAAAAAAGTCTTAGTTATGAATTAATAAACACAGCAAATGATAAATACCCCCCCCCCCCTCCCCCACACACACCGGCGAACATTAACGTTTGAGGTTGCTAAACCAGTTTTTAGAAATGTTGCAAAAAAAGTTTAAGAACACTAATGTTTAAAAACATCGATGTTTTAATATTGAACATCGATGTTTTGCTGTCGATGTCGCATCCCTAGTTCGAGTCTGACATCTTACTCCATACCCTTAGTAGGATGGACGTTGAAAGTCTGCAGGATCGTACTTCGAGGAACACTTCCATTAGATAAAATGCATGAACGTATTCATTTTTCATGTGTAGCACTGTAAAATAGTGTGGCGAGAGCAAAATTTGGGTACTATTATAAAATATTTCCCCCCAAAGAACCTCCACCAACAAGTTGTGTTGCTCCAGTGCGACGTTAAGTAACTACTTACCCCCAATAAAACCACAAAATACTACTTTTCAAGTGCTGCTCCTTTAGACATTGGATCTGCTCCTTTAGACAGTCATCACCTGAGCTGAGCCTCTGCTTTGGGTTCTAATCCTGGCGAAGGATGGATGTTCGTAGTAGTTCAGAATTCACTCTAAGCTATAGACCCCGATCTGATTAGCCTTCGTGTAGTAAAAAAAATGACTATCCAATTTTGGAAAGAGGGCTACCATGACCACGTGTGTTTGTCCAACTGCTCCCGCGAACTGGGAGTTGTAGACGATGGGGAGTTTCTCTTCTTCTCCGAGTGAATTGGTCTCTTTTTTGTAATTAAAACTTCCTTATGAGTGCATATTAATTGATTTGACGCTGTTTGTCTTGTGTTTGGCATGGCTTAGACCTTTGTACCATAAATCCCAAGGACGAAAAATTTTAAATTTAGAATAGCCATTATTGTATAACGGTAAGTGAATATGGATTGTAACTATACAAGATTTGATCACCTTTTCACTCGATAAAGAGATAACATACGAGGAGGTAACCCAAAAGAAACCAGAGAGAATTTACAATACATCAAGTATTTATTTTTACAATTTTCCATATTTGTAAGCTGATGTATCCGTTTCAGTACCGGATTTTCCCAACAGGAGACAAAATGTAACTGCAGCGCGTTGTTCCCGCCATCAGTAAAATCTAAGAACGCCCAAAACTTGATTTAGAAAAAATTTCATTCACTTGCTCAAGGTCAACACCTGATGACGCCGCTGATAGTGGAGATCCACCACAAGCCCACCTAGTGTTAGGACCCCGTACTATATAAGCCCCGCTCACCAGAGCATCTTTTTTTTTTTTTGGGGTTCCCTCGTATTTCTGTATTTTCGTAAAGTCTATTGAATGTCTTAAATTTATACCTTCTGTAAGACCTTTAATATCTTGGAGATTTATTGCAGCCGCATGAATTTATTTACATTGACACATTGAAGAAATCTTACGGTAAAAAAGAGAGTTCTTGAACCCGGCTGGGATAAAATATCCGAATGAATCTTTTCATATTTATTACAGCTAGTTTTTAACATTACGTGGCATATCATAACCATTAGTGTCGCGAGATTTTCGAGCTGTCTATTCCTTTTACCCTATAATACACTTAATGACTAAGTAACCCTATGTATTGGTTGAAAGAATTCCAGGAAATATTTTATGCGTTAAGAAAGTCAAAACTGATTAGAATTCATACAAAGAATACTGTAAGTTGCAAAAACGGATATATACAGATGGTCTTCTTTGAGAGTTAAAGTACTTATGTCCCAGCTTTTGTCTACTTAAAAGTCATTATAACTATAGATCCAGGGAATATCAACGCAATAATGGTACGGTTATTATTGAAAATGGAGAAATTTATTTCGGAAAAATAAAATATATTTTGTGATGTAAATTGCAGAAGATATTTACATCTTGCATTTTAAAATACTTCTAGACAGAATTTTATTATTAATTTTATTTCTTTACTTTATCTTATAATAATGCCTGTTAATCATAACAAAATTTAGATTTTCTCCCATACAGTTTCATAAGAGCTGTATATAATATACTAAATAAGAATCTAAAATGGCTATTTTAAAATACCATAATTTGTGTCATTGATATTACAGAGCTTTGAAAACAATACAAATGATTCAAAATAATAGAGTATAATGATAATTTATTTCCACATTTAACTAGAATTAAAGAACATTTTTTAATTTTAAATTATGGAAATCCGCAACGAAATTTCGATTATAGAGACGTGTCTATTTACTTTTAATATCCACAAAATACGTAGATTCTTAAAATGTTTTATAAAATTCTTTTAGAGTTTCTTTTTACTGTTTCTTTGGGTAAATCAAGAATACACACACGCATCAATGACGCACTCACTAACTCACGCATGCACACGCACTCAAATTAGGGTTGTATGTAAATTAATACTATAGAATGCTAACCAAGAAATGTATATTTATTTTAAATTATTCTTATAATTGCCTTCAGACCCTGATACAAATGATATTGATTTAAGCAATTTAGATTTCAAAATGAATGGTAGATTTGTTACGGTATAAATGTTAATGATTACTTTGGAAATTTAATGTTGCAAAATTGCCCTGCCCTATTTAATTTATCAGAATTCGATATTTTATACAGCCTTTTACATTAAATTTGATAGTTGAATATAGACGAATTGATATTTGAACATTATAACTTTATTGTTGCGTAAATAGAGATTTCTAGGTACTCAATAATATTTTAACATAACTATAACCTTTGTTGTATACATAAAGCTAGAAGTATAGTACTCTGATCATTCGTTTGACACATAGACTTGAAGTAAAAGTTGACAGCATTGCAATTGAAAGGAGCTTCGAAAAATTGTGACTAACATGACCTGTAATTTTCAATGGGTGTATTCCTTTCTTCTTTATCAGTTAAACCGTCCTTGTGTGATTATGTCCATTGCTTTACGTTGTCAGTGTTCTGTTTGGGTAATTTGGTAATTTTTAATTAACATCGTTCTAAAGCAACTCAACGGGTTATTGAAGACTGTCAGAGATCAATTCCCTAAGGGAACTATCCGAGGATAACACCACGTAATTTTGAACCACGGTCAGATAACGAGACTTCTTCCGTTTGGGACAGCATGGATAAATATAGTCTTTTATCATGAAACCTCCCAACAAACCAAACCCAACCTATATCCGGTGGGCGCAATTGTTGTCCACAATGCGCTATTATTTTATATATAAAATAAATACCTTTTTTTTAATCGTGGCTCAATGAGTTTGTTCAGTTAGGAAATATAAAAATGTAAAAGCAAAGCTAGCAATGGTAATCATTCTATGTGTCCAGGGTCAAGAACTAGTAGTAAGAACTCTTAGACTACTTTCAGTTGAAGGGAGGAGTCCCTAATCCATCATCTGATTACTTCACAGACCAAGAGAAGACGACCATCCATTGATTTTATTAAATGATTGGTCAGCATGATCTAGAAGTAGACTTTTTTCTACAATTGCTTCGCCCCAATCTATAGAAATACACGCTCACACATTTTCCTATCATAAGATGTTATATGATCAAACGAAGCAATAAGATGCCGAATTGCCTAACCAAGTAGAGCAGTCATGTGACTATTAGTCGACATGTTAATCACACTCTAGAAGCTCCTAAATAGCAATGCTAAATCTATTTATATTTCACGTCTATGCACCAGAAACCCTCGAGAGCTGTAGGCTGGCAGACCAACAAATAGCCCGTTGTGTTGCTCCTCCCCTATATCTATCTATCTATCTATCTATCTATCTATCTATCTATCTATCTATCTATCTATCTATCTATCTATCTATATCTATTTATCTATATATATATATATATATATATATATATATATATATATATATATATATATATATATATATATATATATATATATATATATATAAATGATGGTTCAACCATCTCAACTGTGATTGTTCTCTTAACTATTGTATACATTTAAAATTGAATTAAGTATGACCCGTAAGTCTACGGCTCTTTTGAATTTACATCACACGAAATCATGGACCCTCTCGAGCTGATTTAAATAACAGGAACAGACACACAGACATTCTTAGTCAAAGAGGAAACTGGAACTTTCAACAAACGGGACTAAAAGTCACTTTAGTATATTGCCCCATAACGCAGATTTCTTGAATATCTCCACCCTCTACAGCTTATGTGTGTGTGTGTTTCTCTTAGTTGATGAAAGTCATCGCCATGCTCCAAGTCGTCCGCCTGCCACGAAACGTTTAATTGATGTGTTTATTCACAACCCTACCGTGCCTTCTTCTTTTAAACGGAACAATAACTCCGGATTTAAAAGGAAACTCCTGAAAGCGGCATCCGGAATAGTGGAGAGAAAACGGAAATTTCATTCTGGGAACTTGGAGGGAGATTACGTTGCGGTGCAGTTTACATATTTGATTGTGAGCACATTAACATAATAGATGGCATTTTTCCTAACGAGATGTATGCACACACGGACCGCTTACACCAGGTGCCTGTTTTCCATATGAATTAGCAGTTTCGAGATCAAGGGACAAGCTGTATGTCGGCATTGTGCTGTGGGATAATACGTTTTTCACCTCCAGTGTTTGGCACGAAAGTGAGATAGGATTATTTCGAGAGTTTGAAGCTCATTCTTGCAAAACATTTTTGCGTGAAGCGTTAAACGGGATTTCGCAACAATGCTCTGCTTAAACGACGATTTGAGATGATATTAAGCCTGTTAATAAATCCATGCGTCATTGAATTTTAAAACTACGCTTGGGGAATGCGCGTGATTGCTTACATCTAAAACTAAATTAAGTATTACCCGTAAGCATGAAAAGGAGTTTTTTTTTAAATTTCAAACACTTAATATTATGGTTTGTCCCCAGCACGTCGCACACTTAATATTAATGCTGTTTATAAATCACACGCTATGGAATTTTTAAAAGTACGTATGGGGAAACATATGTAAATGATTTACACTTTAGGAGTATTTTTGAATTTTAAACACTTTGAGGGAAATGGTAATTATTGAATTGGGAATTCATTATTTGACTATAGATTAAAACACCGAAAATCAGGTTTTCGGATACACATATTTTTATGTACTTACATTTATAATTGTGTACCTTGTGCCAGGCATACTTTTTACTTTTGAAGTACTCATTATTTCATGCATAAATGATCAATGGAAATTCTAATTTCTATTCTATACTCTTTATAGCCAATTCGATGAATTTTAGGAATTAGAATGTTTCTGGAATTTTTGTTTTTGAAACTACGTTTTAAGAGAGCCAATGGGGATTCGAATGTTGCTCGGCATGGTTTTATTTTTTAACCATCCTAATGGTTGACTCGAAGAAGTACTTTAGTCATCATCAAAACTGACCAGATCTTGATTTCGTCATCATCAAAAATTAATACTCGATGATCAGATATTTTGTCAAACAGCTTAGAGGATCAAAGGATTATATTATGCATACATATAGATAGTGATGCAAAGGGTGGAAAAAACTAGGTTTATTCCGGGGAATAAACCCGGTTTTTTGGGAAGGAAATATCGAAAATTTCCAATGTTTCAAGAATGGAAATATGGCTTATTTATAAGTGTCTCACCTCATGTATCTGGCAATTACTGTTTATAATGATGAAATTTCTAAACATTTGCCACTCTGATGCTTTAGAGTCTTTGGACTTTAACATCATGTAACAAAACACTTATTTAGAAGATATTTGTAATCCTAATCTGTTTCTAATTTTGTTGTGAATAAATGCAAAATTTGAAAAATGATTTTTAAACATGCAGATGAAGCAGGGCATCCTTGAAGATGTTCTATTAGTTTCAGAAAGGTTGAATCCACATGCCACTTTTTCTAGGTTATCCCAATAAAAAGAAGGTGATGCACTGTTCATAATCTCATATGAAAACTGAAGGAAAACTATAAACAATTGGTATAACACCTTATGAATGAATTTTGCTATAAAACTGAACGGAATTTTGCTAGGTCATATTGCTGTACTGGAAATATGAAGAATTAAACAGAATAATTAAAAACTAACAAAAATTATGCTTTTAATTTTATATATGTTATAGAAATATGTATTTCGTAGCCCAAACTCTTGTATCTCATTCACTATAATTTCTCCCAAACATGGTTGATACTATAGCTTCTTAAATGTGTTATTAAATCTGCATTTGTTAATGGAAATCAGCGACCATCTTGGACTACGATGTTCATTTCATATTTACCAGTTTTCCCCACTGGGATTGGAAATGTTAATTTTAGACAGGAAAAAGTCAACCATGGTTGCTGCCCACTGGTTGGGAATTATTGATCTAGATATTTAATCGATGTGCAACATATTAAATCATAGTTTCATCCCCAATCTGAGTACCTTATATATGCACTTTACTGATAAAACACTGATGCTATAAAAATGATTGGTATAGTTTGTTCCCTCAATATTCCCAATGTTCTTCAAAGTTCCGAGTATATTCCTCCAAACTCCCAAGTTTATTCGCCTCTTCCGAAATTGATATGGTTAATGGTTGAGCAAGTGCAGCATGTGCTAGGTCCTTCACAATACTTCTGGATTGAGATGACGCTACATCAACTGTTCTGATTTCCACGGAGAGGCATGCAATGAGACGACGACGGTTTTCTACTGTGGTAGACAAGGATGTATGTTGCCGCGATAACGTTAATAACAACGACTTGGAGTCAAAGGTCAACACTCGCATCACTGATCCCCTAAATCCAGAGCTATATATCAGAGTGTTCTACTTCACTTGTAATTTTAAGGAATGCTTGAAGGTTTCCCGGACTTCAACTGTCAGCATTGAACTGGAAGGAGGAGAAAGAAGATTTCCAGAACTCGAACTGAGTTGAGGTGTTTTTGTGGTACTCCGTGGAAAGCTGGTTTTGAGTCAGTTTGTATTTCCCTTTTGCCGCTTCCCCAATCAAGGTTCACAAATCCATGTTTAATTCTGTAAATAATGTAAATATCTGTATTTTATAATAGATATATAGTTTGACTAGGGGGCCCGCCCCCTGCTAGCTAACGCTCGCCAACCCCCGGAGGATTGCTTCGCAAACCTCATTGGTTTGCTGCGCGAACCTATGCTCGCTTTGCTTGCATCAATGAAGACATGTGTCCTAGCAGAAGGGATTGTTGAGGACAAAATATGATATTCCCCCCCAAAAAAATTTTAAATCTAAATTTGCTGTATTATAGAAAATAAAAATATAGTACCTCTGGAATCAGAATTCAAATGAAAACTTTGAGCAAATTTTGACTCGAAATGATAGCTCTGATTGGAAATCGAATACCCAGCATGTTGTTTGTGCTTACATTTACCCAAGCACTCGAGCCACTCACACTTTTTCATTGAGTTTGCTGTCGAAAATTGTAGTGCAAGCGTCTTGTTGATCTATAATTGTTGGCCCTGAAAAAGACCGTTTTTTAAATGGCCCTGAAAAGATCCTCCTCTTCCTTTGGTTTCTATTAACTGCAACAGCCCGACTAAAATTCTTTTTCTTTTCAATAAAATTTCATCCGATAACGCTATAAATTTAATTGAGGCGCTAGGTTTTATGGTAAACAAACAATCGTACAATGTTGCCAAAACGCGATAACAAATAACGTCTTTTTTGCGTGCCACGTAAGAGAATTATATATATAGTTTGTATTTTGGGGTGAGTCGTCGTTTTTTGGCACAACTGTCAGCTCGCTGTTTCACCACCGTCTCTTTACGATACGTAACCTACTCTGCAAATTATTTATTGTATAATTATCTATACTGAAGTTTTGTTTAAGTCATTTAAATAATGTTTCTCCATACTGCTATACTTCCCTGTATCCTCTTCGTCCCCTTAATATTTTAAAAATAACCACGAAGAGAAATAGT
Organism: Metellina segmentata; assembly: GCA_947359465.1. Classification (NCBI taxonomy): domain Eukaryota; kingdom Metazoa; phylum Arthropoda; class Arachnida; order Araneae; family Tetragnathidae; genus Metellina; species Metellina segmentata. The sequence continues at coordinate 67,458,732 of OX375875.1, read as the reverse complement.
ATTTAAAATGTATGTTTAAAAAATTAAGCATCCTATTATAAATATGTATTACTTTACACATAAGTCATCACTGCCAGTTTTTATTTTTTAACCTACTGTATTCAGTAATTCGAAAAATCCCCTTATTTCAAAGCTGCGTTTTACATGGATGCGATTGAAGTGAAGCCACTATAATTTCTTTTACTTTTGAAGAAAAAAAATAACCTCAATAAATATTTTTGTATCATTGTATTTAAAAAAAATTTAAATAACCAGTAAATAACCAAATACCTTTAATTTCATACTGAAATGATCACTGAAAATTATTTTAATTTATATTCTATATTACAGCTTTATTCGATTATAAAACATGTTACTGGAATTTTTACTTGAAGAAGATAACTCTAAGTGACATTCTAAGAGAAGGTAATAAAGATAGAGACGTCACTATTTCGTTAATAAAACTGCTAAAAATAAGCTACAGTAAAAAAATATTATAATTTAATCGAACTATGTATCGATCCATTTTTAATGGCTTTAGAATGATTTCTCCTATCTGCAACTTAAATCGAATATATCAGCGATGTTTTGAAGGTGAAAAAATGTCTTCTCAGAATTTTGCACTGGCAAGATATGTTAGATAGCAGTATCACCATTAAATTGATTAATGGTTTTGCTGTGCCATTAGCAGAAAAATACCGTTGTTTATGAATTTTCTGAATAAAATTCATAAGGAGTGTACGCATTTTATGGAACTACATAAGTTTCTTTTTCAAGCCAAGTACAGTTAATCTCATAAAAAATGAGATTAATGTTATTAAAAGGTGGCAGTTGTTTTTCATTATGGTGTTTGCATGTAATGTAAAATTAAAATTCTTTGAACTCTTGAGTTAGTTTAATTCATCTAAGAAACGTAAATAGTAAGACACAGTAAAACGATTCCTTAATTAAATCACAAAAGACTAGCAATAGTGCCTTTTTCTATTTTAAAACGAACAAAAACTGCAATGTAAGGTCTGAATCATGCCTAAGACATCTTATAGTCATATATACTGTGTATTCGTTCAGTATACCTTAACTCACTATTCTCATAAACTATACAAAAAATACAAAATTAAGGTTGTAAATAGAAACTTGTTAGCATAAAGTTCTCTGAAAAAATGCGTTAGCAAGTATGGAGATTTTTAAAAACAGGAAATTTTTTGTTTGTGAAATAATTTATTCCATTCATAAAACAGTTATTATCTATATATATATAATTCTCTTACGTGGCACGCAAAAAAGACGTTATTTGTAATCGCGTTTTGGCAATACTGTACGATTGTTTGTTTATCGCGAAGTCTCGCGCATCGATTCAATTTATAGCGTTATCGGATGAAATTTTATTGAAAAAAAAAAGGAAATTTTAATGAACTGTTGCAGTTAGTTTATAATAGAAATCAAAGAAAGCGGAGGATCTTTTCAGGGCCAACAATTATGGGTTTGTGAGCGTTAGCGAGCAGGGGGCAGGCCCCCTAGTAATATTTATTCTTCCAGTATAACCTAACTTTATGGTTTCGTAAGAAGCAAATTGATAGTTCATTTTTAACACATGAAATGACAACAACTACATAAAATGTTAATGCGTGCATTATTCATTGACAGTGTTCAACATTACTGATAAGTTACGGACTCAAATTAGGTTTGAACTGATTAATGAACAATCCCTTCCAAGTAATTGTATTAATTTAATTACTCCTGTCTCTTAAGTAATTGCCATTAACCACCTGGGATCTTGATTTTTCTTCCCATTTTAATTATCCCTCACCTTCTTCCTTCACCATAGGTGTATTTATATCTCATGTGTCAACAAAATCTTTTTGCGTGTGTATGTCCATTCTTGATGTCTGTTTTGTGTTTGGCACATCGGGTCAAATGTTTCCATTGTGCAATAAAAGCCGACCATTCAACCCCATCTTTTTTCAGCGAATTATCTGTAAATGTACTTTTACTATGACTATCCTTTTATAGAGGAAAAACAAACATGTGATGCTCATTCCTTGTACTGTAGCCCTCGAAAAATTTAAATTGAAGGTTATATAAAAAATAGTGAATTTTTTTCATTCTTTTCAATGAATAAATAACCAAACTACTGCTTTCATGCGCATGATTACATTCTCTTCAAGGGGACATTAGACTTTCAAAACCATGAAAATCCACTGAAAAATCAATGCGGTAAAAGTGACTTAATATAGAATTCTATTGAGAGAAAAAAATAATTTTTCAATTTTGACAATTTTTTGACGGAGTTACATACACAACATCAAAGATATAGTAGATGAGTACAGTAAGTCTAATAGAAACAAGTTTGATTTTTTTGACGTTCTTTTGTTTTCAAAATGTTTTGATTTGTTTGTATGAAATTGTTTTGGAATAATCTTTGAAATCTATTGTATGTAGCTAAGTGTAAATGGAGAGTTCATAATTCATTGAAATTTAGGAAATTTGGCTCTAAAATTTTGCATAATTTGTGCCTTTTTTGTAAAATTTTGTGTGTTAGTATAAATTGTTTTCTTTACAATTGAGTGATATTTGTCAAATGAAATTAATTTGATTTCTACAATTTTGCTAACTTATCAAAATGTTTGACGACATTTTATGTAAGAACTTCCGTCTGACTTAATATTTTTGAGCGATCGCTTAGATTTTACAGTAGGAAACAAACAGCGGTGTGCAAATTTCATAGCAATTGGATAATAATGGCAAAAGTTTTTTTTGGAAGTACAGTAGAGTCCCGATTATCCGAGTTAATGTGGACCAAAACCTACTCGGATAACCGAAAAACTCGGTTAAAACGAAAACTGTACATAAAATAAATCGTATAGGTTTAAATGTATATTTTAACAAATACAAAAATTATACATACACCACATGCAATTCATATTGTTACGATAATTAAAGATTTCGAACTTAAAAAGTCCTTAATTGTTTTCTGTTTTACGTTACTTTGAAGTTTTTCTGCAGCAATGTTTCGCCATTTTTTTAAGGATAGTATAATTGCTGGTGTCGCTTCTTGTTTTTCTATATATTCAATAGCTCTTTAGATAGCTTTTATTCCATCTGTATGGGAGATTTTCATATGTCGACTTTCATCGTCACTGTCTCTCTCTCTCTCTCTTTTCATCATCGTAGATTCATTTTCCTTATTGACGATCATTTTATCTGTAATCTCTTGTTGTTTGTCAGCGTTTATCCAGTCACGGATTTCGTTTTCCTGAGTGTTTTTGTGAGATCAAGTTCAGAATTTTTTTCGGTAGTTTTAAAAATGGAAAATGTAGAACCCCCCAAAAAATCCTATAAATATTTTTGAATAGCTCGGTTAATCTGAAACTATGGATAATCGGAGCTATGATAATCGGGGTTTTACTGTGTACTGTTCCTATAGATGCTGCGATTCAGATAGTACCTGAAGCAAAAGAAATCAATAGTTCGTATTATAATCTAAGAAATAAGTTATAAAATAAGAGCATCGTTAAGGCTTTTAAGAAAAGGTATCATCGATCTAAATTTTAATTTTGGTGTATACCTAATCGATATTGAAATGCAGCTTGTTTATTGATTAAAAGAATTATTTTGAAAATAAGAATTTTTAAATGATATTGACATGCCCTTCGAAAATTGCATTTGTTTGAAATTATTTTGTTTGATGTAGATTTTAGCGTAAGAGGGTAAAAACTATGAACATTGAAAAAAATGATCGAAATCGCTTCAAATCTGATACTTTCCTGTCCAATCATCATAATTTTTCTATAAAGGATAATTTAACTGTTTATGTAATTGTTAACTGAATTTACTTAGTACTTAAGCAACAAAACGGGCTATGGGCGACTGAGAAATCGAAGGGAAAATCAGAGAACACCTCGTAAGTTTGAACCTCGATCAGATGACAAGATTGACACCTCAGATATCAACATAGTAGTAACGACAAATTTAACGTACTTCTTCCCCCACATATTCGACGTTATTTGTTGGATAATTTCGAACTCGCAACCCTCCGGTTGCTAATCCACGACTTTATCAACATGTCTATCGAAGGCCCCAGCAACTAAATATGATGTACTTAATTTCTGACTTTTATAAAATTTGCCTGCATTTTTTATGACAGACCCAATAATAGTAATTACTTATTTTATTTTATGAACAAAGTACTTTGCAAATATGATATTACGTGAATGATTTACATTTTTGGATTTCTGCATTTCAAATTTCAATTTATCGTTAAACTATTATTTTAAAGATGTTTTGTTTGTATAACTCTACATTTCATAACATTGTTCCATTAGCCATAATTGGTTATCATGTTTCTATTAGTAGAGAAAAATATTAGCAGTATCGCTATTTTTTTATACACAATTTTACAACAGTTATATATTTTACATAAACTCAAATATTTTAAAGTTGGAAATAACCATTTGGATGAATAACTTTGATATACATGGAATATAGCTGAAAGAGGAATATAAGTACTTTGGTAATTAACGTTGTACTAGAGCAACACAACGGGCTATTAACGACGGTCCGGGATCAATCCCTTAAGTGAAAGATCCGAGGACAACACCTCGTAATTTTGAACCACGGTCAGATGACGAAGCAACACCTGAGCTGGTACCCCACTCTCCAAACTTCCACATCAACCCAACTTGAATAAGTACTTTGGACGCTTAAATATTTAGAAATGTTGGAGACCAAATACTTACGTATTAAACATAGTTTTAGACGCAAATAAATTTGAAATGTCTGTATAAAAATAATAAAAATATTTTGATGTTTTTTCCACTGTTTTTCCGAAAAGTAGTTCAAAGGATGAAAAAATCGTAAGTTTAAAAATAAAAAGATTTTGTTCAGGCTGCAGTTAGTTTTTTGGAATTGAAATATCTTCGAATTCCTTAAAGACAAATGCAAACAATAAGCGACAAAAGTAATCAACAGGAAATTCAATTTCTAGATCAATGATTTGTTTTTACATAGCTTCCGAGCAACAGTCGTTAAATTGAAGAAGATTGAAAAATTCTCGTTTTTGCATGCGCAATTTGTAGTACTTATGTCTCGAAACGCTAACTTCTCTTTACCTACTATTAGAACGTATTGTATAGTCCTTGAAAGAATACCCACGGTTTAATTGAATTTAAAATTGGATTCTTTGTTTTCGAAACATGTAGTGGTTGTGATGTCATTTCGTTATCCCTCATATTATCTGTTCTAATTTAAACTAAAAGCCACCAGTACGTTTACTGAAATTTCAGTTTCATTTTACAAGCTCCAGTTACGCTAAACGTATTTTCGCACCACCTGTTTACAGCCTCTTCAGAGTTTTCAATACTCCTTTAAACATCATTTTCTTAGACTTACGATTTTTTTAAATCTAGATGACTAGTTACGAAGGTTTTTTTAAAAAAAACTTTCAGGGTTGGAAGGAAGAGAACACATAATTAAATCGTATTCTTACAGGGGCAAATGTCCGCAGACCCATCTGGATTTGATAAAGGTGCTGTTCTTCAGTGCAGCAGCTGGACAGTTTGTACTGCAATCCATGCGACGACACTGTTAATAGTTCCTTACTGTCGGCGGTCGCAAATTGGAGAACCGAATATGCAATTGCTTGCCTTCATTTGAATTTCTTCCAACTCTTTCCATCCCTTGGTGCTGTCAAGCTGGCACGCTCTTGGTAGTCGTAACTTTAAACAACGACGGAACTGATTGTCCTTGGTGGTGGTAACTGAACATTGACTGTAGAACAGTTACCTTCCATGGATTTGATTCCCACCTCTTCCATGTATTGGCGCTGTAGCGCTGGCATTACTATTGGTGGTCGTAACTTTAAACAACGACGGAACTGATTTCCCTTGGTGATGGTAACTGAACATTGACTGTAGAACAGTTTCCTTCCATGGATTTCATTCCCAACTCTTCCATGTATTGGCGCTGTAGCGCTGGCATTACTATTGGTGGTCGTAACTTTAAACAACGACGGAACTGATTGTCCTTGGTGATGGTAACTGAACATTGACTGTAGAACAGTTTCCTTCCATGGATTTCATTCCCAACTCTTCCATGTATTGGCGCTGTAGCGCTGGCATTACTATTGGTGGTCGTAACTTTAAACAACGACGGAACTGATTGTCCTTGGTGATGGTAACTGAACATTGACTGTAGAACAGTTTCCTTCCATGGATTTCATTCCCAACTCTTCCATGTATTGGCGCTGTAGCGCTGGCATTACTATTGGTGGTCGTAACTTTAAACAACGACGGAACTGATTTCCCTTGGTGATGGTAACTGAACATTGACTGTAGAACAGTTTCCTTCCATGGATTTCATTCCCAACTCTTCCATGTATTGGCGCTGTAGCGCTGGCATTACTATTGGTGGTCGTAACTTTAAACAACGACGGAACTGATTTCCCTTGGTGATGGTAACTGAACATTGACTGTAGAACAGTTTCCTTCCATGGATTTCATTCCCAACTCTTCCATGTATTGGCGCTGTAGCGCTGGCATTACTATTGGTGGTCGTAACTTTAAACAACGACGGAACTGATTGTCCTTGGTGATGGTAACTGAACATTGACTGTAGAACGGTTTCCTTCCATGGATTTCATTCCCAATTCTTCCATGTATTGGCGCTGTAGCGCTGGCATTACTATTGGTGGTCGTAACTTTAAACAACGACCGAACTGATTGTCCTTGGTGGTGGTAACTGAACATTGACTGTAGAACTATTTCCTTCCATGGATTTCATTCCCACCTCTTCCATGTATTGGCGCTGTAGAGCTGGCATTATTATTGTTGGTCGCAACCTTAAGTACTGACTGTAGAATTGTTTTCCTTCCATGGATTTTCTTCCCACTTCTTCCATGCGTTGTGCCTACAAATAAGTCATTTTACATAAGTCATTACTAAATAATATGAGTTCGTAACTACCTAAACTACCTAGGAATGTTGAGTACTATAAACGGGAAATTTATCAACATTTAATTTATTTAACTGTTGTAATTGTACATGTCACACCCCGGCAAGTAAAGTGACACAACTCAAAATTGCAGAATTTGAGAAACATCAACTTAAAGGATACTATAAAACTTATATTGAAATAGTATAAGCTTCTTTAAAAATTTAGGTAAGTATTTTTATGGTGGTAACTTCTATTATATTCTACAGAATAGTATTGTAATACGCTGGGGCACCTCATGCATATTTTTCAATTACATAACATCAAAAATTTAGTTTTTGACCTGTGTCATATTCTTGCCGAGGTGCGAAGTGTTAAAAAATAAAAATTTCAACCTGGTGGCCGCATAAAACTGTGGAATTGCCAGAGAAAAATTAATCCAAATTTTTTGAATAACTTTTCTCTTGCGATTAGCCTTATGTTTTACGAACCCGAAGTTGTCACTCCACACTATATAAGACTCTAAACTAAATGATGAGTCGGGATAGTAAAAATCTGTAAATCCCAAAGAGACCGAGAAAATGTTCGTAAAAATGGAAAGTTTGCATAAAAAAAAACTAAAAACTGTGTTTAATAGAATCTCATGAGAGTCCGTAAAATAGGGGTTCGTCAATAAGTGTATCAATTTTAATTTTAAATGTAATTTCCTGTAATTTTTCCGGTTCCTTTCATCTCCAATTAAAATTAAGATCTGTAGAAGGATTAAATCATTTTTAATTTATTATCAGGTTATTAAGTATGTTTTTTTTAGTTTTTAGTGAATATTATTTAACCCACGTCAGCTTTAAATTTATCAAACATTTCATTATTTCGAAGGAAAAAATTACTTTTTATAAGATCCGTGGAAGCAGCTCGACTAATTTGGCTTTTAGCTCTGATGTGATAAATTTCCCCTTTCCTGCGATATTTTACATATTTTATGTGATGAAAAATAGTTCACTGAAGATGAATGGATGTGTGATGAGAAACATAATTATAATGTTTTCTCTCAAGTAAGCTCTTAATATCAGAACAGATAGAAGAAGCACTTACGGTACCATTAATCATTTGACTACTTGAACGTTAGTTATTTTTGGTGGGGTTGTTGCGTTTGGAATTCCTACGTTTTATTCGTCATTTAATAACAATTAATGAGTTATGGACATCCTTTTTTGTGAACGCAGTGTTTAATTTTTCATTGATAGCTCTGGCTGCACAGGACTTGGTTGTTTTTCGTTTTCGTTTTCATATTGATTTAGAATAAATCTCACGCGCAGATTTCAAATATGCTGATGGTGTTTTTAAATCAAACAAGTTACTTCATTTGGTAGATAATTTTTTTAAAAGGTTCGAATACTAAGAGATATTTTTTGTCATATCTGTTAATAACAACGATAAAATATTTTATTCTTAACCCCTTTTTTCACATTTTACTTAATTAATTAGTTTCTTAAAAGTTGATAGATTCAAGTTTCTCATTTAAAATATCGTTTGAAATATTCTCTTTTTAATGGTGTATGAGGATTACCAATGATCAATATGTGCAGTTAATAAACCTATCATTCCTGGGGTTCACATGCTATTATGTTTTTATTTCCAATGGCAGCACTTACAAACACTACTGGAAAACAAAAGTAAAATAACACACTATAATATAGATTAACAAAAGAACATCTACGTAAACAGTCTATAAAACCCAAATCGTCCTTCACTTCACAAATACAGATAAAATACAGCGAAGTAGAGTATTGATCCGAATCCTGTTGGTGTGATGGGATCATCAGAGTTCCCAGCATCTCTCTAGGCATAGTGGCCAGAAATCAGCTTGATGCGATAGATACTGGTCTAAACAATCCTTGTATTTCAAAACACACCCATAAAACGACAAACTATATCAGAGTACTATATCAGACGAATGAAGAAACCAAACTCTTCAACACAGATTCACACTTGCTATCAGTGAAATTTTACTAAAAGTATTCACCGGGGATTGGGGAGGTCTAAGTTCAGGTTCAGGAAAACGCGTAGCTCGACACGTTATCCTGGTCTCCGCAAATCGTATCTATCTGAATCTATTGAAACCATCGAGGAAATATAAACGCAGAGTGACAAATGATAATGTGCCTACGATCATGTGACCAGAACTAGTACTAGTAGCGACCCGTAGACTACTTTTGTATTAACGGAGTAACCTAACATTCATCATCTGTTTAGTTCATGGGTAGGGAGAAAACACCCATCCATTGATTCATTATCTGATCGGTCCATTGATTTATCATCTGATAATAGTATAGTTGAGGATTTCAGCATTTTGTGGCCACTCTGAAATGCTGATTCAGGCACCTACCTTACATAAGATGTTGCATCGTCAAAGATGCGATAAGAGAGTAAATCGGTCGACCAAGTCAATTTTTTATAGACCAGTCATGTGAATACTAATTGACATGCTCGGTCGTACATGTCGGGTCACAGTTTATAAAGCTCCTTTCAATAGCAATGCTCAGTTTACTTATATTTCACATCAATTATAGAAACCGACTAATGTAGATTTGGGTGCTCATAAAGGGCACCGTTCCAGATTCAAGCGATGTGAAAGATTTTTAGCGAACAAACCATTTTCTATGGAAGCAGCTCTCTCGAATCTTTTCCAGTCTTATGATTCCTAATGGATTCAGATGGATTCGGATTGTACACAATTCTATTGGTGAGGTGGGACCTTCAGGATTAGAACCTAAGACCGGGATAGTCTTAGGTTCTCAGTGGTTCTGTATCCACTTTTTGTCATAATTTCCAGTCTAATCAACCCTCGTTTTACAAAGAACGTCGGTAGAGTGACAAGCTCAACCAAATGAGCAAAAAAGTCAAGCGTCAGCACAGATCCAATCTAACTCACTCGAAAACCTATTGAAAGTATTCAGCATCCAAGTTCAGGTTCACAAAAGCGAATAGCACGCCTCATATGCTCGGTCAATCCGAACCGATCTGAATCCAGTAGAAACTGACTAACGTAGATTCTGGTGCATAGAGGTGAAACAGGTCAATCCAAGTGGTAGCTAATTCTTCCCGAATCTTCTTTATTTCTCTTCTACTGGATTGAAGATCGATCCAATCCTGTTGGTATGATGGGTTGGTTGTTTTGGTAATTTATGACACAAGGGCCATATTTGGCTGAACTGTGCTCCAAACACCAAACGTCAAGTAAAAACTGTCACGAAAGGAAAAGAGTGATCGGGGAATATGATAGGATGAAAGCAGGAAATGATAGCTTAGGTATACCGAGAGAGCGAACCCCCTTTTAATGTATACCCTCAGAGATAGAATCCCAGTTTAGGCCTGGGCGTTTCCAATGGTTCGGAGTCCGTCTTATGTCATAGGTCCCGGCCTAATTAACTCTAGTATTGCAAAGAATGCCCGTAGATCGACAAGCTGAGCCAAACTAATAAAAAGTCAATCGCCATAGCAGATTCACTCTCGCTCTCATTGAAACCCATGGAAAGTATTCTGCATCCAAGTTCAGGTTCACGCAATCGCATCGCCCGCCGCATAATTGCTCGAACGGTCTTGGCGACTACAACCCATTGCTCACCCTTCCGCGTAATGGGGCGAGCGGAGACTCATCCCCGAGCTCGAACCACTTGACTTTTCATGGTCTTTTCATCCCCGACAACCACTGACATGATTAATAGCGTTCCCACTGAACGTCATCATTATCCGGGTCTTCTCGTTACTCAGCCACGTCAAGATCTCACTTCCGACGGGCACATAATTACGTAATTACCCCAGTAACATCTGCGGACAAGTCAAACACTTGACTTAACGACCCCGTCTGCCTCGTTACGGGCGGAGGCACTTGGGTTTTAGTGGGTGGTGCCCCCCCCCTCGTCTTTGTTTTTAATATCTGTGGGGGATCCGAGAGTCTTTTTTTTTTAGAGACGCGCGTGTTGTGGCGTCGTTTCCCGCTATCGGGATGTCCGTGGCTTTTTCTGCGATGGTGTATCATTAGCAATGGAGTGCTCGTCCAGATCTGGAGGCATTGTTATGGAGAGAGCACTTTACAGCTTGGTATGTGAGACCACTTGAGGGAAGCCGTGGGTCTCATTAGCTGGAGGTGAAGCAAAGGGGAAAGGCAGGGATGGCTTGACCGTGGACGGGTTTAAGTGTAAGTGGGGAACTTTCCAGCTTTTCGGTATTTTTATGTACTTAAAAATGCATAAATAAGATATTAGAGGAAAAAAAATACAATTAATTAGAATATGTAAAAAAAAATACAACTAATTAGAATAATTAGAAAAATAAAAGCGCTCTAGTTGTGGGGTACATTTGAAAAAAAATGTAATTGATATTTTGTTATGTTTTTAAACTGTAAAAAGGGATTTCGTTATGGGCAGAGGTACTTGGGTTTTAATGGTTGGTGCCACCCTCTTTTGTGTTTAATATCATGTTTAGAGACGCACGTGCTGTGGCATTGTTTTTCGCTACTGGGATGACAGTGATTTATTCTGCTATGGTGCATAATGAGCAGTAAATTATGCATCCAGATTAGACTGCAATGTTATGGAGAGAGCTTTTTACAGCTTTGTGTGTGAAACCACTTATTTGGAGCCTTGGATCTCATCAGCTAGAGACGAAGCAAAGGGTAAATGTAGTGATGACCTGACGATGGATGGGTTAAAGTGTAGTGTGGAACTTGCCGCTTTTCCGCATTTTCATGCCGATTTAAATGCGTAATAGATGGATACAAATGCAATCTTTATACACTACTCTACAATAAAAGATAATACAGCAAGATGTGATGATATAAGGGAAATAATATATGCTTTAATAAGGGAATGGTCCCGCACATGCTGCAATTTCACTAGCAACCTTTCTGGGCCAACTTTCAACAAGGTTTTGATACACAGCTAAGGGTATTTGTGTCAATTCCTGCTGCAAGAATGTCGCCAGCTCAGCTGCAGAAATCGTACGTGGTTCCCTGGTCCATAAGCGTCGCGCTTACTCGTTCCACAAATGTTCTATGGGGTTTAGGTGGGGACTCTGAGCAGGCCAGTGAAGACGTTTTACATCCACATCTCGATACCACTGCATGATAGAGGCTGAGACATGACATGAAACGTTGTCGTCCTGGAAGTAACATTGGTCCATGCCATAAAATTGCCCTAGTTTAGGAAAAACGTGATTGTCCAAAATGTTCATGTAGGCGTCGGCGTTAAATTGATCAGGAACAACATGCAAAGATCCCAGTCCATACCACGACAAACACCCCCAAACAAGTAGTCGGATTTTATGCACATCCGCTAGCGTCCGGTGATTATTGTTGGGTAGTGTATATAATTCTCTTACGTGGCATATAAAAAAGACGTTATTTGTTATCGCGTTTTGGCAACACTGTGCGATTGTTTGTTTGTCACGAAGCCTCGCGCCTCAGTTGAATTTATAGCGTTATCGGCCATTTTCAAGGCCGACAATTGTAGTTCAACAAGACGCTTGCACTGCAACTTTCTTCAACAAGCTTAATGAAAAGGTGTATGGGTGTGTCGGGTGATGGGGAAATGTACACACAAACATGCTAGGCACTCGATTTCCACAGCAGCGCTCACACTCCGTGTCAAAATTTGCACAAAGTTTTCATTTTAATTCCAAATTGTTCGAGTTCTGATTCCAGAGGTAGTGTATAACTTTTCTGTAACACAACAAATTTATACTTCAAAAATATTTTTTTTTTGGAATATATTTCGTAAACAATCCCTTCTGCTAGGACACATGTCTTAATTGATGCGAACGAAACGAACCAATAAAGATTGCAAAGCAATCCTCCGGGGGTTGGCGAACGTTAGGAAGCAGGGGGTCGGCCCACTTGTTAACTTAGGATATGTCTGTAAAAGTTCTGCAATTGTGAGTTACTTTGAAACACAGAAGCGACTTTTTGTTGTGTCATTACAATCAGTAAGTGTTTTCGCTACAGCTGGTGGCGCTTGAGTTTTAGCGGGTTTTGTCTTCTTGATTTTGGTTTCATTTTTGATCATCTCTGTGGGAGAGTCGAATGCCTTATTTAAAGGGCCACGGTGTGGAATAAAAAATATTCTATAACCGCCTATGTGGTATAGTGGTCATCCCATTTGTTTGACCCCTGTAGATCCTGGGTTTGAATAGCAGTTTGTTAGAGCTGGGATACTGGTGATTGTCCCTGGTATGAGTAATGGCGGCCTACTCACTGATTTATTTTTACAAATAACCGTCAGTTAGCCCTTGAAAGACAAAGATGTCAATGGACGAGCATTAAAACAGCAATTTCCTTCGATCAGAATGTCGGTGACTACTGGTGTATATCATTAGCAATGGAGTGCTCATCTAGATTCATGATTTCAACCCTAAAATATATTCCAAAATGTAAAATACTCTGAATTATTTTGAAGCATTCACTATAAGTAACAATTATGCTTTGAATATTGCGAATATACCTCTACATAACAATAGAAAATGCATTTTTCTCACTGTTTTGTCCTATAAAATGGTTGGTCATCCATCTTTTCAATATTGATTAATGCTTCTATCTTTCCAGAATAGCTGAATACGAAAGGAAATTTTCATGTTGCAATATTCAAATCACTTGATTTTAGAAAATACAATTATAATGATAATTGATAATAGAATACTCATTTAAATTAAAAGGGACTCTAGAAAATAACGAGATTCAGAGTCTTGGAGCATTGCCCGAGATGAAGAAAATGTGCTTCATGTGTAAATTTTAATTACACTCTAAGACAAAAAAAAGTTGCACCTTGGAGGAATTGTCAGAATTCAACGAAATATACAAGGTTGGTAAAGTACTTTGTATATGAATGAGTAAATGATTAAAATTTGAGACTGAAATATGCAAACTTTATTGAGAAAAATTTAAAAAGTGGTATCATTCAGTTTGGCATAGGACCGCCATAATTACTAATGCATTGTTAATCCGTAACTTGGATTTGTGGTCTTATGACCATAGGTCCGAAATTATTTTCCTAAGTAGAAGTCAAGGGCAGCTGTTTGCTCTAGTCAGTATGGCTCTCCATATAACTTATTTAAATTACTCCTTGAACATTCTTCCTCTTAAAGTGGAAACAATAAATATGTTTTGTTCCAAGTGGAATTCTATTTTAAGTCACATATTCTACATTCTTCTATTTTCTTCAACAGACTGCTTTAATCCAACAACATTACATTACATTTTAAAATAAATATTACTACTTTTAAGTCTCTGAAAACAGCACCAGACAAAGTTTTATATGAGTTATTTCCGAAAATTTATGAAAGGGTGTTGGAAAGGGTTAAGATTTATACACAAAAGCTTATTATTTCAATATTTGGCATTATAAATTGGCTAACAATGCTTAGTTACTGTTGTACACTGTTTCTCAAAGTGTGCTTTCCCTAAACTGTGGCATTTAAGGAATCTGAGGGATGTGAGCGCGTGCAAGCATCTCTGAATTTACTTTTAATTTTTATTCAGCTTTCAAGTGCAAACAATGATATTTTTGGTGAATATACTTTAATTATTCACGTGCAAACAGTAACCATGGTATGGAATGTTATTAAAAATTAATTTGGAATAAGTTAGTTAATATTGCATTGGAGCAACAGAATTCGATATTGGCGACTTTGAAGAATGGGAGCTGGAGAGAAAAAGCGAGTGGATCGCAATTTCTTGGTAACTTTGTATCGTCTTTAAGTATTTTAATAAATGTTTAAGTTTTTTAACAAGTGTTCCTCTCCATGCATGCAACAGAAAAGCTTATCTACAACTATTTAATTCAGTCGAACTGACATTATGATCATCCAAAGAGTGAAAGGTAATCACCTCCAAGGTAAATTAAACTAGGATGACCGAGATACGCTTAGACATTAAATGGCAGCGGTGGGATGGGAATATATTCCAACAGGTGTGAAAAGCTGAAAACAAGAAATATATGAGATCCTAGGGATGAGAATGAGTATATAAAATACTAAAAACTTTTGTCATCTAAAAAGCAATCCCTACTTTAAACAAACACTTATCCACACAAACGCACTTACTACAGTGCTGCATTATCATTTGCTATTTTAACTAAACAAAGGAATCGACAACGATAGTTGCCTGTGGAAGAATGATGCTGACAAATTAGAGACAAATTGGAAGTTCATTTGACTCATCCTTTACATTACATAGCGATTATTTTTATTTTGCTGACTTTTAATTTGTATTATTTATTAAAGTTAGTGATCAATGTATGTTAATGTGCTCTAATTCATGTCCTGTTATTTAATTTTTGTAACTTCTATTCAAATTTGTGTTTCCAAACTAGCTCGTAAAATTTTTAAAACTACACAGCTGCATACTCATAGTGCAAAAAGTCGTATGTTTTAAAGCTGCATTTTTCAGGATAGCAAAGGAACTCTAATCGTTTCCTTATGTGATTTGATTCCATTATTATTATGTACATTTGGTTGTTACTTTTATTGAATATGCCGATGATATCAGATTTTAAAAACACGTTGGAAAATCCCAAAATGCAACATCTTATTACATAAAACGCTAGATTCTTCAGTGTTTCCGAGGCTATTATAATTTTGATAGTTTGTGTGACCTCACGAGTGGTCAGAGTTTCAAGTTGTTTTGATTGCTTGTGTGATGTTACGTGCGGAACAATATACCAAATATAAAAAACCTTATATTCAAAATCGCCATGAAAATAACATTGAGTATAAAACGATTATCTCGTACGCTGCTTATTGTTTTACCAGTGATGATCTAAAATTACGTTTTCCAATACTATTGTTTTACCTGTATTGCTCAAGAACACCATGCGAAAGCAAGGCAGGTTGGCAGATAGTAATGGGAAAAGTTTTATAGACAGTAAGTGAACCACAAAAGTTGATAGATAGTGGTGGGAAAAGCTTATACATAGCAAGTGATCACGCACCGTCAGGTTAAAATAATATGTAAAGGAAATTTGACCAAAATAAATAAATTTGTTATGCACCCGTCGTATGAGTTGCCATTTATCCTAGTAGTATCCTACTAGCATTTATCCTAGTATACAGCCAGTGATCACGCACCGTCAGGTTAAAATAATATGTAAAAGAAATTTGAACAAAATTAATAAATTTGTTATGCACCCGTCGTATAACTTGCCATTTATCCTAGTAGTATCCTACTAACATTTATCCTAGTATACAGCCAGTGACCACGCACCGTCAGGTTAAAATAATATGTAAAAGAAATTTGAACAAAATAAATAAATTTGTTATGCACCCGTCGTATGACTTGCCATTTATCCTAGTAGTATCCTACTAGTATTTATCCTAGTATATATCCAGTGATCACGCACCGTCAGGTTAAAAAAATATGTAAAGGAAATTTGACCAAAATAAATAAATTCGTTATGCACCCGTCGTATGACTTGCCATTTATCCTAGTAGAGTCCTACTAGTATTTATCCTAGTATAAAGCCAGTGATCACCCACCGTCATGTTAAAATAATATGTAAAAGAAATTTGAACAAAATAAATAAATTTGTTATGCACCCGTCGTATGACTTGCCATTTATCCTAGTAGTATCCTACTAGCATTTATTCTAGTAGTATCCTAATAGCATTTATCCTAGTAGTATCCTACTAGCATTTATCCTAGTATATAGCCAGTGATCACGCACCGTCAGGTTAAAATAATATGTAAAGGAAATTTGACCAAAATAAATAAATTTGTTATGCACCCGTCGTACGACTTGCCATTTTTCCTAGTAGTATCCTACTAGTATTTATCCTAGTATATAGCTAGTGATCACGCACTGTCAGGTTAAAATAATATGTAAAGGACATTTGTGACCAAAATAAATAAATTTGTTATGCACCCGTCGTATGACTTGCCATTTATCCTAGTAGTATCCTACTAGCATTTATCCTAGTAGAATCCTACTAGCATTTATCCTAGTAGTATTCTACTAGCATTTATCCTAGTAGTATCCAACTAGCATTTATCCTAGTATATATCCAGTGATCACGCACCGTCAGGTTAAAATAATATGTAAAGGAAATTTGACCAAAATAAATAAATTTGTCATGCACCCGTCGTATGACTTGCCATTTATCCTAGTTGTAATAATAAAAGAAGGAAATGGAATTTTTGACCTACGACATTTTGCACTTGGAGTGACGTTGTATATTTCGATGAAATTTAAAAACCATAGTCACAGCTTCACTTTAAATTTATTACTAGCTGACTGAGTTCTTCAGATGGGCTGTTGAAAAAGCTTGTCACCGAGAAAATAGCGTCGAGTCAAAAAAGTATGGAATTCTAAAGTGTAAAGCAATTAAAGCAAAATATTTACAGACGTCTAAATTGTCGTTATCAAGACGAATAGAAAATCCTCTGAAATACAAACCAGTGTTCTTACTGTATATCTGAAGCGGATGTGCCTGAGACATCTGGAAGAGTGAAACTCCAGAGAGGCACCACATATAACGCATGGCTGGTCATATAAATATTCCAACTTCCCAAACTTCTCGAGTTGAAGTAGATGAAAGATTGGAAGTCCGTATGTAAGGAAAATATTCCATTTTTCTCTTCCTTCCACAGTGTTTTAAATTGTGCCGATATTTCAAAATTTTCGACACATAGGGGAGTATTTTCACGGGGTAGAGGATTCTGAATATCAATGGTGGAGCAAAACTTCTCGCATATGAGGTAGGAGGGGATTTGGGGAGAATTCGGACAGGATTTAGCGTGTTCGACGCATTCAGCGCTTTTTCTGTCAACATGGCCGACGTCCGCTTATCTGTATACGTCGACTTGCTCAATGTCCTTTCACGTGAAATCCAGCACCAGATTGACTATGGAGAAAATGAATTTGGAAAATATTGAGAGCGATTGAAAATATTTGCTCTCTCGTCACCGAAGAATAAGAGGAGTGTGAAATGTGTTTTTTCTTGTCCTGTTGAGGATTGGCAACGTTTGCAACCCAGCGGAATTTGAATATATCGTGAGCAACTCCAATCAGTTTGAAAAATGTAAGTAATAAATTTCAACTTGCTGAAGTTGCTGCGATATATAAGGATAGTTTGAAGTATAGCTGTCCGTCAAATAAGTCCCTTATTCACAGGTAGGTGATGCCCAGGTTATTCATATTTATTCCAAATTTTATGTATGGGTCATTAAGAAGCCTTTGAGAACGAATTTAAAGCAGTAGCAGATCCAAGAGCTTCTTTGAAAGGGTAAATAGATTTTTAGTAAGGTATACACTAATCACTACCCTACAATAATGGACCGGATACCAATATGTGATGATATAAGGGAAATAATACATGAATAATAGAGGGATGGTCAGCCATGTGCTGAATTACACTAGCAGCCCTTCTGGGCATACTTTCAACAAGGTTTTTATATGCAGCTATGGGTATTTGTGCCCGTTCGTCAGCTCAGCTGTAGATTTAAGACGTGGTTCCGTGGTCCGTAAGCGTCGCTCAATCGTGTCCCACAAATGTTCTGTGGGGTTTAGGCCGGGACTATGAGCAGGCCAGGAAAGACGTCTTACATCCATATATTGATACCACTGCTTGACACAGGCTGCAACATGACATAGCGCGTTGTTGTTCTGGAAGTAACATTCGTCCATTCCATAAAATTGCCAGAGCGTAGGAGGACATGACTGTCCAAAATGTTCATGTAGGCGTCGTCGTTCAATTGACCAGGAACAACATGCAAAGGTCCCAGGCCATACCACAAAAAATACCCCCGAATACGTAGTCGGATTTTATGCAAATCCTCTGGCGTCCGGTTCATTATTGTAGGGTAGTGTATAATATGAAAGAATCACAGCATATATCTAAGTTTTACATATCTTTATATAAAAACGAATACCCACAATTCACATAAAACTCTGTAATCACTATTCTGTTAGGTAGGTAGGGATTTAATTAACGTCACACTGGAGCAACATAACGGTCACCAGGCAACTGTCCAAGATCAAACACGAAGAGAAAGATCCGAGGCCAATACCAAGTAATTTTGAATCACTTTTAGAAGACGAGGTCACGCCAAAGCTCACTCTTCAAACTTCCACACCACGTCAACGTGAGGACATTTGAGGCCGCGATAGATTTAATGTAAACCAGCCACCATGTTCACGACGGTATTTGGTTGTATTTAAACTCACAACCCTTCGGTTGCTAATTAGTTACTTTTCCAACCGGATGCATGTACTATTCTGTTAGGAAAGGGGCGGGAGACGCCATCAAAATATTGCTCTGCTATGTGTTAGGTTTGGACCTAATTAGGTGAAAATATTTACCACCACTTTTCTACATTCATTTTAACTTGGAAATGATATTATATGATCCTATGCAAGTATAAAGTAACACTTTTCTAAAAATGTTGTTAATTTTAGGAATCATGGCTTTGGAATTAACAAATACCTAAAATATGTCAAGCAGTGGGTTTAGCTTATTAACTACATGTATAGTACTTTAATTCTCTTGAGTTAATAGATATTCAAAACAGAATACTATGTAATTTATTTCGTTTAATATACAATTATGTTCAAAATCAAGGATAAATAAATCCGAAACGAATCCTGTGCCAAGTACTTGTACTGAAGTACCTCAAACTACAAGTGAATATTCCACAAACTATTTGGAATAAAATAAGAACATCCACTAGCATAAAACAAATTTTTTATAGTACTCTTGGGTAAAAATGAGAAAAACGATTAAATAACAGAACATGTAACTTCGTTCTTAAGTTTCATGTACAAAGTTAATAATTAGAAAGATTGAATACTTTTACTATGTAATATATGGGAGTTAGTATCATAAAATGAAAATCTATAGTTTTCAGACGGAAATGGGGGCGGAAATAATTCTGGAATATAAGATCTCAAAATTAGAATTAATTTAAATATTTCATGAAAGCTAACTAATTTTTTAAAAAAAGTTTTATTTCCCTAGTAGTTTAAGTACACTTCATTCATCTTAAAGTTTTTACTTCTACTAACTAAAAACAAGAAGCAAAAATCTTGGCAATGCCCAAATTTCAATCCATCAACGTCATTACGGATTACCCTAATTATTTCACCCATTTCAGTTTAAGTTAGAGATTGAGTTACTTAGAAAATTAAAACTGCTTTGGGGTTGACTTCTAAACAGCATTTCTTTGGAAACTTAATGAAAATCTATGCGTAAATGAAAAATGAGCATAAAAGAAATGACGTAAAAGAAAGTTTTTTAAACCTTTCTTAAGTTTTAAAGTGTTAATGACTACATATTTCGTTGTGATGTTGATGTGTAATAGATAATTCACACATGAATATTTATTGTAAATACATCACTTTTAAGGTGACAAAAATCAAAAGTAATTGAAAAATTTATTTTGCAATCATATTCTAATTTCTTATGTAGCATAGATCTACATAAATAAAGGTACAGCTTCAGTTTACGTTTATAACGGTGGCAATGGCCTTGGCACTTTTTTTGGCGCATTTTTAAAGTCGCCAAAAAGAATTATTTTAAATGAACCAATGAAATAAAAATACAGTTTAATGGATTTTGAATAAACTTTCTAGACTATTCAAAATTAAAATTTTAACTTTCCACTTGCCGAGTGTGCCATAAAAAAACCGCAATAACCGTCACACAGACGGGTTGCCTTAACCTGCCATGACTAGAAGTGCGATAAAAAAAAAGCGCTAAGATCGTTGCCACTGGTACAAACGTAGACTGAAGTTGTACCTAAATAAAAATGGAGTGTTTGTCTATCAAGTATTTGTTTATTAACTCATCCGTTTTGTGGGATTTTAAATCATAGTAAATGGTTTCCTAATTTAGCATTTGTCTGCGCTAGTACCTACAGGGTCAAAACAATTGTGAAATTGTGTGAATTTGTAATTTGTTTTCACTTATAAATCAGTAACGTTGAATGAACTACTAAGCTCGTCTTTTTTTACAGATAGTGTGACTGATAGTCAAACAACATTAATAATGTTGTTTGTGAAAGAATCACACATAAGATCTCATTGCTTGATGAAATTCAAAATATGGTTTTTAAAACATTGAATAAATAACAATGAATAAATTATTTAACGTCACTCGGTCTGCATTTTGTGCAGATTTATACTAAATCGGTACAATACCCATACCATTCATACTTGAATCAACGCGAATTATGAATAAAAAATTGTTTTCTAATGCCCTAACATTTACCTTTGTGGTTTTGTTGCACTGACGTTTATTTGTGAAGAAGCACCTAGTAGGTTAGCCATCAATATTCTTAAGAGGGCTCATATACCGAAATTCGAACCCAGGACCTATCGGTGGCAGACTGCCCCTACAAATACTCTACCAGTTTGGTTGCATTTTGAAAGTATAGAAGGGGGACGTGGTAGCACAGTTGGAGGAGTTATGGAATCGCAACTGGAAGGTTGTGAGTTCAAACTCGATCCAGTCAAAGGCTGTTGTGTACGTCAAATCTGTGTTGGTCAGGTCGGTCTGGTGCACATTAAATCTGTTGTGGCCTCAAATTTTATTTCCTCCTTCAAAGATATACGATTACGGGTCATTTATCGACAGATAATTCTTTTTTTTGGAATCGGATTCAGTAAATTCCAACACCACAAATGTTTTTGAAACAATAATAGACCGGGCAGCAAGATGTGATGGTATAAGGTAAATAATACATGCTTCAACACGGGGATGGTTCCCCTAGTGCTGAAATTACACTAGAAACCCTTCTGGGCATACTTTCAACAAGGTTTAGATGGACACAACTATTGGGATTTGTGTTCATTTCTGCTGCATGAATGTCGCCAGCTCAGTTGTAGATTTCGGATGTGGTTCCCTGGTTCGTAAGCGTCGCTTTAATTCGTCCCACAAATGTTTTATGGACTCTGAGCAGGGCAGGGAAGACGTTTTACATCCATATCTTGATACCACTGCCTGACAGAGGATGCAACATGACATGAAGCTTTGTCGTCCTGGAAGTAACATTCGTCCATTTCATAAAATTGCCAGAGCGTAGGAAGAACCTGATTGTTCAAAATGTTCATGTAGGCGTCGCGTTGTATTTACCAGGAAGAACACTCAAAGGTTCAAGGCCATACCACGAAAAACACCCCCAAACAAGTAGTCAGATTTTACGCAAATCCTCTGATGTCCGGTCCATTATTGTAGTGAAGTGTATTTCCCAGATATGATGTTTATTATGTAATGCATAAAATATGCAATATATAAGGCTTAAAGACATAATAAATTATGTATAAATTATATAAGATATATAATGCACAAATTATGTCTATGTAATGCAAAAAGTCTAAAAATTATTACATCGAGGATAAATAAATATTATTAAAACATATTATTAAAAAATTATGGACACCGAGATTTTCGGATTGGGTAGGGTATTTCCAAATTTAACGATGTTAGAGTATGTTTATTAGTTTACATTGTATGTCTTATGTTTGGCGCAGCTAGCTCAAATATGACCCTTATGCTATAAAACCCCCAAAATAATCAACACATTAATTTCCTTTTTTAAATTCGATAAGAAACAAACGTAAATGTACAGATAGGAAAATGCCCATCAAGAATCACTGAAGACACAGATTTCACCAAAGTTTAAGTCTTCAGAACAAACGGACCGTGAGACCAACTGAAATTAGGTTTTTAAAAAGACAGGTCTTTTACTTAGGTCCACAGACAGAAATAAAAACTGAATTTGTCCTATTCGAATTTCCTTATTTTAGTTTTGTACTAAGAGAATCTTCATTCTGAATTCACATAATTTTGACTAAATTCATAGGGGAGTATCAAGAATACCAAAATTTACATATTTAGGTAATTTGCTTTTTTAAACTAGATAGGAAGTAAACAAGCAGTTTATAAGTAGGAAAATAACCAATAAAGAAAAACTCTCGACTCAGGTTTTCAAGTTTAAAGATGTCGCGAATAAAAGAACAGTGATCAAATTACATAATGTTTTGGAAGCATTAGTAAGTAGAAATAAAAACTAAATTTTTTCATTTCTAATTCCCTTAATTCAGTTTTGTACTAAGTCAATATTCTTTTTAGATATAAATAAGACGGACAAGATCCATACAAAATATTCATGATGATTTATGGCCACTGAAGAAATCTAAACGTGATCATATCAAAAAATTTATAGTTTTAGACTCCATTCCACGTACCCATGTCTCAACTTTCCATCAAGAAAAACTGTAGATTCAAGTTTCAAGTTTAAAAACATTGCAAATAGAAGGACCGTGGCCAACTAGCATTAAATTTTTAAAACTCTAGTGGTAGAAGTAAAATCTGAATTTTGTCTCGTACCTTATTTCAGTTTTGTTTGTACTCAGCGAATATTTTTATAGATTCACATAAGACCGATAAGATTCATACAAAATATTCTTGATGATTGATTGATGGCTATTGAACAAACTCTATTAGTAGAGGTAAAATCTGAATTTTACCTCGTCTAATTCCTTATTTCAGTTTGGTAATAAGCGAATATTTTTTATAGATTCACATAAGACTGACCAGATTCATATAAAATATTCTGGATGATTGGTGGTCATTGAAGAAACCTAAACGTGATCTTATCAAGAACCTCACACTTATAAAAGTTATACACCCATTCCACGTTCCCATATCCCAAGTGTTCATCAAGAACAACTGTTTACTCAGGTTTCAAGTTTAAAAACGTTGCGAATAAAAGGACCGTGGCCAACTTAAAACTAAGTTTTAAAAATTCTAAAAAAGATAAATATTCTGAGTTTTGCCTTGTACAATTCCTATTTCAGTTTTTTACAAAGCGAATATTTTTTATAGATTCACATAAGACCGACAAGATTCATACAAAATATTCTTGATGATTGATGGCCATTCAACAAACATAAACGTGATCACATAAAGAACCCCATATTTATAAAAGTTTTACAACCATTCCAATGTATTGTACCCATGTCCCAACTGTCCATCAAGAACAACTGTATACTCAGGTTTCAAGTTTAAAAACGTTGCGAATAAAAGGACCATGACCAACTTACACAAAATTTTTAGAACTCTAGTAGTAGAAATAAATTCTGAATTTTGGCTCGTTCCTCATTCCACTTTTTTATAAAGCGAATATTCACTGTAGATTGGCAAGGGTCGTACACAGTATTTTTGATGAATGATAGCCATTGCACAAACCTACTACCCATATTCCAACTGTCCATCATGAACAACTGTATACTCGGGTTTCAAGTTTAAAAACGTTGCGAATAAATGGACCATAACCAACTTACAATTAGTTTTTAAAACTCTAGTAGAAATAAATTCTGAATTTTGCCTCGTTCCTTATTCCACTTTTGTACTAAGCGAATATTCACTCTAGATTGACAAGGCTCGTACACAGTATTTTTGATGAATGATAGCCATTGCACAAACCTAAACGCATCACATCAAGAATCCTCGTACTTATAAAATTTTTACATCCCATACCACGTACAGAAAGCCAATGATACCAACATCGAAGCCATTAAGCGGCGTTCTGCTACTTTTATGTCCAGTCTTGGTGGACTACATCTCCTCCTTTTAACTACGAATGTCCGTCGCAGAACCCCCGTCTCCTTTCTAGGCAGACTTTTACAGCGGGAGTATTACGAATGCGAAGACTACAAATAGTCTTGATTAGGTTTGAGAGAGCTCTGAAGCGCCGTGTAGTCCGGAGCTCATTGAATTTCCATGCAAAGAATATAAACATGTCAAATCAGAATCACTGGGTTTGAAATACCGTTAACTTATGCAGATATGTCTGGTGTTTGCCGTTCAGCTGTCGATCGTTTGGCAGAAAAGAACGTTTGGGGGGTGGATGTCTAAAGGGGTTTTTATGCTGGCTTTTGGATGGGGTATTTTTTTTTAAATCTCTACTCCGCTGTTTTTTTTTATCTTGCTTGTATTTTTAAACTGGAGTTGGAAATCTCGCCGTTTCAGACGTGTGTATTGTAGTCCAAAGGAGAAGTAAAGGAAGTTTTAGATGGCGGTGCGTTCTTCTTTGTGTGTCCTCGCGCTGTCTAAGTGTTTTTCAGGGTTTAGTGGATACTGCTTAGTTGAGTTAGATGACTGGGTAATAAAAGATGAAAGACTAGTTCTTACTTGGAGGGGAGGTTGTTGACTTGAAATGTCAAATGTTATTTTGTCTCTCTGCAGTTTTTGTGTTGTGTAGTATCAGTATAGACATGTATAAACTGTTTTTAGAGTGTCATAATTAATTATTAAAACACTTTTGACCTACTGTGATACTGCACGAAATCGCGCTTGTATTTTAAATATAATATAATACTGAATTTAAAGAGAATAGAAATAGCATATAGTATCTTACATTTCAGAATTTTTTAAACAGATATTTAGATATAGATTAGAGATGACTGAAAAGACCTATCTGCTAGAAAAGTTACCATCTTTAAAATTAGATATAATAAGAACACCCTACACAATTTTCAAAAACATTAGGCCATTTCAGTCAAGAGTTGGAGTAAAGCCTACTTGTAAGAAATGACAGACGTGATGAACGTATAATAGAAGTGATAGTTCAGAAAATTTATGATATGAAAGTCTAAATTCTTTTATCAAACTAAAAAATATTGTTGGTTTATGCGCACTATGTGCTGCCAAGTGTCCATACAGAGGTAATTAAAAAAAGTACTTGATCCAAAATATACAATCCTGTCACATCTATGAAATCCCGAAACGTTTATGGAATTCTGTTGTCATAATTTTCGTCTATTTGTTGTCCTGTCCAAAGAAATTTCTACCTGAAGAGAAAAGGAGATGTGTTTAAATTTCCATATAAGCACATATACTTAAAAAATGAAGACATGTTCTTAAACACCATGTCTCCATAAAAATTTGTGAACAAAATATATTCAGAAAGTCAACCTAAACTAAGAAAAAGTAGGCATTTCAGATTGAAGATATGTGTTACATAAGCTGAGAGTTTTAGTGACTTCTGTTACACAAAGTTATTAAAAGGAGTAGAGTTTACGATCACAATTAAATCGTACCATGTTTTTGGTCAATTGATACTGTTATGTACTTAAGGGACAAAATTAGATGAACAGGTTATCCATAAACTTCTACAGCACTTAGTAAAGAATAGATATTGTGCACTTCAGTTGTTACGAGATTGATTCCATCCAATTACTTTCCTTCATTGATCTTGTTAAACTAGAGTAGAGCTTGAAAGCGATAAAGCCAGTTGCTTTCAGAGTTAATGTACTCAATGAGGTTGACGAGTATCATTCATTCAGTTCTCGGAAAACAAGTTACGAATTCGTATATCTGCTGCCCGAATATGGATGCTGGAAGGTTTGGTATTAACTTTAACCCTTTTATGCTACGAAGTTTGTTTTTGATAAGAAAGGTTTTGAGGATGAAGACC
Organism: Metellina segmentata; assembly: GCA_947359465.1. Lineage (NCBI taxonomy): Eukaryota > Metazoa > Arthropoda > Arachnida > Araneae > Tetragnathidae > Metellina > Metellina segmentata. Next base: position 67,432,361 of record OX375875.1, on the reverse strand, counting down.
TATCCCCTTAATTGAATGTATTCTGCATCCAACACAGATTTAGTAATTTCAGATTTTACATCTATTGACTGTCTCGGAAAGGTATTTCGTCAATAGCGAAACTGACCAAATCCTGATGAACGAGATATCGCGCCATGATAAAAGAATAGACAGTATCCTTATGACGAGATATCCCGTCATTAACATAACTGGCCCAATGTTTATGGACTAGATATCTCGTCATCATAGAAAAGTCTACAATTGCTGGATGGCGAGATATCTCGTCGTTATCAAAAATGGGTAAATCTTTATGGGTATTATATCTCGTCAAAACCACCTGAAAGGTTAATGGGCATGCCGTTTGGAGAGTATAAGAGAATATCAAATGAGAGAGTATTTAGTAGCACAGCCTTTGTATCTAAAATATTTATGAGGCGATCGCAATTTTACACACTTGTACGAGATAGCAGTCACGGTGAAAAGAAAACCAACTTTCCACGAGGGAACGTGAATATCTCAGGTGTAACTAAAGAAAATGCAATTCAAAGCACCAGCGCATGATTAATTGTGATCACATGCTAACGAGCACATTTTTTTTTTCTAATGGCGGGCACATTTGACCTAAGTCATTGGCCACTACAAGGCCGGAAGTGATGGCCACTTGTGAAGGAGCACCCAGTGGGAGGACCATCATTGCTCCTAACAATTTATGCTTCGTAATTTTGAACCATGTTCAGATGACGAAGCAACACCTGAGCTGGTATACGCTTACAAACATCCATGCCCGAACCCGGATTCGAACCGGGGACCTTCCGATCTAAAGGCTAACACCTTAACCACTATACCGGTTGGTCGGCACGAGCACATTAATAAAAATTCGAATTCTGAACAAAAATGATTAGAATAAAAAAAATACAACCACCCAAACGGGTGTCTGTAGTACTTGTTTAGAGGAATCTGAAAGCTCTTTTTTGATGAATTTCATCCATGTAGTATTCAAATGACTGACAGCTAGTATATATCTTAGAGGGATCCCTACAAATGTATCCGTTACAACCTACACTCTTCCCTGCATCACTGCTAGCCTGTACAGACCTTCTTCCCCAGCAAAATGTTTCCTAGGATCCTTTAACCGTTCCTTGTAGGGAAAAGTAGAACTCCACTAGCCGGAAATCCCGTGACGCTTAGAGGGTTAATCCTTTCAAAGACTGGAGTTGTGGACATACACTCAGCCGTGTCTGAAAGGATTGAATCATAGTCATGCCTTAGTCTTATGAAACAAAGACTTAGTGTCCGAAATTTTCTGTCAAACTAAATATAGGTGACTCTAGTGTCTCTGTGGCGATACGAATTTCTTGTATATTATCTACCATGACTCCAGTTAGTTTGCTTTTCGCATTGGACTCGTTCCACTAGTAAAAATTCCAAAGAATACATCTCAAATATGATAGTTGATTGGTCAACATAAATTAGATTAAGCGTCCAACATTTCCGAACTACATTTTAAGGAAATCCCGATGCTTATCATGTGAGAGCTTATGGACAGCAGAGGCAAAATCTTTGAAGACAATCTGGCTTGTTTGTTTGCACTGAAAATCCTTTCCATATGATGACAAACGAAAGTATTAATTAATCCATTTAGATGAAATGTAGAACTCGACAGGATAAAATCTATATTAAGACAACCAGTTTCAACTAGTATCTAAAATCTTTCCTCAGACATGCACGTATCAATACGAAGCGAGTAGGGTACGTGCGAATTCATTCAGAAGCACACGACATGGCATATTTTGCAAGTGGCACGTGCTCGAATCGTCTTGTGCGACAAAGTCGAAGCACAGAACCCTTCAAGTTGTATAATGAGCGATGGACTCAATTTAGACTCATAAAATTACGACGCATCGAAAATACTTGAGCCGATTCCAAAAGCGATTTACATTTCAATTGAATCCGAGCCGTAACCACACGAGGGAGAGCAAAGAGGGTTGAATAAATGAGCAACCTGCCGAGGTAAAAGTTCCCTCCCTTTTGAGGCAAACCAGCCTGCAACTTCGTGATGAGTGAAACCCCTCGTATATCTGTTGCTCATAAGATTTTAATTGCATTCAAATTGCGTTCTGGCATGTTGACGGCAGAGCGGGCTTTGAGAAGAGAGGGGAAATCCATAACAACATCAGAATTCGGGAGCCGTCAGCAACCGTTCCGTGTATGCTCAGATTTTGAATAACTAATGAGGGATGTGGAAAGCCACAGTGGATTTAGTCCATGATGTGTGGGGAAACAGCTAAATCAGGAACACATGGTGGAGGATAGGGTTGCTTCAAGGAAAAAGATTTGCTTTCTTGGAGTGTAGAGTTTTGTAAAGGCAAGAAAATTTACAGCCGGCGGTGGACTGGAAAAATATTAATTAATATTTCAAGGCGTGCATTTCTATTTCCCCAAAGCAAAAAAACTAATTTTCGAGAGTTGAAGTTTTTTTTTAGCTTCAACAGAATATAAATTACAATGTTTTAACCCTTCTAGTTAATGTGTGTAGGGTTTTCAATGCTTGAACCCTACACTCATACAGTATATGGCCGAAGTATTTGGACACTGCATGTTTATCAGAAAAATGCTCTATTATTTTCACGATTTCCTGTCTTTCACCACGTTGTTTACGAACACAGATGGGTTATACGAACAGTTGTTCTTGTTACTATTTGTTCTAGTGGACGAACACAGATGGGTTACACGCAGAGTTGTTCTTGTTACTATTTGTTCTAGGGGACGAACACAGATGGGTTACACGAAGAGTTGTTCTTGTTACTATTCGTTCTAGTGGACGAACATCGATGGATGACTTTACTTGAGTTCTGATGCGATAAAAAACATGAAATATTGAGTGCTGTTCTGAAAAACAACACGAATAAGGATAGATTTGTTGTACACTTCAGAGGAGTGAGACGTGTTTTTGTACCGGATGGTGCGGCATGTATATTTGAAACTTTATATTATATTGTAAATTAATGTCAATGCCCAATTTAGGTGTGCAGCGTCTCTCTTTTCATGGCCACTACGACACACACTGTCAATCAAATTGGACATAGCTCGGTTAATTATTCTATTTTGTAACAATTATATAATCCTTTTACTTGTATTACAGCTGCAACACGTCGAGGCATATTTTCCACAAGTTTTCTGTAAGTCTGAGCAAGAATAGTTCGGCCCTGCTTCTTGCAAGGCTGTGAAAAGATACTGTTGTGCGTGTCGGTGTCGTACTCATCGCTCCAGCTCGTTCTACAAGTGCGCGATTGGATTGAAATCGGGGCTCTGGCCAGTTAAGCAAATTCTCCTCATTTTCAGGAAACCAGTCCAACACACGTTTTGCAGTATGACATGGAGCTCGATGTCTTGTTGGAAGAAACAACCATCATCGCCGTAATATTGGCATAGTGTAGGCAAGGCACACACACACACACTAAAATGCATCTTTCTCCGAATTACCCACAACGTTGAGGTACACGTCAGCGTTCATGGAAACATTTGCATAAAGCATTCGGCCGAGTCCTAACCAGAAAGAGAAACACACCCACACAACACCCACACCCACCCACACACACGCCCACCCCCCCTCACACACACACACTAAAATGCATCTTTCTCCGAATTTCTGCAGCGTACAAATACTTTTGAACATTTAGTGTAGGAAAACCTGGGGAGTTTTGACCACATTTTCAGAAAATTAATTTTCTAAATTTTATTTTGACAGTTAGAAATTAATATGATAGGAAATATAATGTAGAATTTCACAAGGAACACAAATATATTTATAATAATGTAAATAATAATTTTTTCTCTTTACTTTATTATTTTTTAAAACATACACAGGTAAGAATGAATAATTTTAGAATGGAGTATTAAATATATTTTACAAGATATGTAAACATTGGTATATACAAATATTAATATGATAGTTTAAATTGTTTTTTGTTTAAGAACTTGCATTGTAAAACCACTAACAGTACATTATAGCATTATGTTAGAGACAATAATAAAAATTGTCCATGCAATAAAGTACTAGAAATTCGTCGTAATGATGTTAAATGTTTTATTCTGTTTATAAACAGTAAATTTACAACACGTATAGGCAATACCGTAATTTCAATTTATATATTTATCTCAGTGGTATGAATTGTGTGAAAAATCAAAGTGCATTTTCATTACAATTATTTCAGTGCCACCTGAAGACATAGGGCATGTCAGTTTTGTCACATCTGTTAGATAAACAGATGAGTCTTCATTTTCAGACTCATCTGTTTCTGTTCTGTCAGTTCATCTCATCTGTTTCATCTCATGGAATGACTCATCTGTTTCAGACTTCATCAGATTCAATTCTCGGGAAGACCATAAAAAGCGCCATAGAATTAATTACCTATGGCACACACAAATACAAATACAAATACAAATATTGACGACCAGCTACAGGCTCGAGCCCAACAAGGCTGGTCCTTTGTTTATGAATTCCCCAATTCCCACTGACTATCCAATTGTATCTTAAATTCGTACACTCCCTTTGAATTAACTATATTTTCTGGCAACGCGTTCTAACTGTCTATTACCCTATTAAAATAGCAGTTTTTCCTTAAATCCCGATTAAAATGTGTCTTATTCAATTTATACCCATGACCCCTTGTTCTGTTATCCCTATTGAAATTTAAGCCCTCTGTGTCCCCTTGTTTTACAAACTTGAAAAGCTGAATCAAATCCCCCTCCTTCTTCTTCTTTCCAGTGTATACATGTTTAGCTTACTTAAACGTTCATTGTAGTCGAAATTTGCTAGCCCCTTTATTATTTTTGTAGCTCTGTGCTGAACCCTTTCAATTGATTCTATGTCCTTTCTCATATATGGAGCCCAGAATTGTACAGCATATTCTAGATGTGGTCTTACTAAACCCTTATATAATGGCAAGATTATATTCTTATCCCTTGAAGTTACAGTCTTTTTAATATACCCCAATAACCTATTAGCCTTTTTACCCGCAGCTGAACATTGGTGACCCATTTTAAAATCCCTGTGAATTATCACCCCAAGATCCTTGACTGTTTCTCCCTCCTTTACCTTTACTCCCTGCAGACAGTACTCGGCTCCACTGTTTCTGTAACCCATATACCACACAGTAGCACATAATGTATTTAAGCTATCCCTTTCACCTGACGTTACTTTCGAAACTTGTTTTTCACCATTGCCAGCTATTAGTTTCTTTGGTTTGTGTACAGTGGGGATTCCAATTTCTTCTACATTGTAAATGACTTCAAGCCCAAATTTATATTCTTTCAGAACTTTTTCAAATTGTTAGAAACTTGCCTACTGTGAATTTATTGAATGCAGTTGATGTAAACAAACTTGTGCTTCAGGCTTACTTTATGTCTGTGTATGAATCCATGTAACAACTCATAAGAAGCTATTTTATCTTGGGCCCCTTTGTTGAGAATTTTTTTATTGTTAACAATTCCAAACTGATATACCAACTGTCTAGTAGTCTTTAGAGTTAATCCATAATGTAGTTTGGATGACACTGATAAATATTCTTTCAAGAGTCTTTCTTCCTCATCAGTAAAAATTTGCCCAGTTCTGTAATTAGACTCCATATACCGTCTTCTTTATTTTTACTCAATTTCTATTTTTTTACATATCTCTCCGGAGTTTTCCAATCAAAGTCATAATCTTTTGCTGTGCTACGAATGCTAAAACCTTCATCAGCAATTCATAACTTCTATGGAATGCTTCTTGTGAGCTTTTGATCTTGGTTTATGGAAAAAAGGCATATGAGGAAAAGAAATAACATTCAGTTATATATAATTAATGCTATAATCAGTGGTGCAGATCAGAAGTGTACCACAAATTTTTTTTTTTGGAGGGAGCCACCAATTTTTTTATTAATGTATTTTTTGAGGATGCAAACGACGCAGTCCTAATTGCTAAAAAATTATCACGTACCGTATAAGGATTTTAATGGGTATTTCTGGGAATGAAAGAAGTTTAATTTAAATAAGATTTTAATTTAGAAGTTAAAATAATATCATAGATTTTCAAAAATATTTAACTAAGGGAGCCTTGACCCACTGGTCAACCCTACCTTATATGGAATGGTTCAAGCCTCCCAACATGGTCATTTTGAAAAGAATAACACATGGGAATTTAGGTCTAATTCATTGTACAAACTCTAAGGCTATAGTCAAAGCTTAATATGTTAGTATCTGTGAAATCTCATTTGTTTATATTTATTTCAATTGGTTTATCTGAGAACATCTTACAGAATATATCTAAAATACTTACTTTTTAGGCAGAAAAACACTTGATTTTTAATCTTTCCACTCTTATTTGAGCTAGTTGCATGAAACTAAGATGGATGCCTGAGTATCTTAGTAGACTTGACTGCCTTATAATTTAAAAAAAAAGCTGAAACACTTTTAAATAATAAAAAATCAAGGGTGGGCAAAGCCTCTCTTATGGTCATGACTCCCCAGGTTCCCCTATAACCGTTCAACAACCTCCACTTTCTCATTTATGTACTCTATCAAGTTTTGTCCTTCTATAGACTAATATAATCTTTTCTAGGATTCTTCAAGCCAAAATATGTAGTTATTTAGTCATTATGGTGTGGGGATAAAAACACAATATCATTGAGATCAGAGGGTTAAGAATGTTTTTAATGTGTTCCCATTTAAAATCACATATTTCCATTCATTAAAAGAATGAAAATTTCAAAAATATGGCTTCCTTAAATGAGTGGTTTTATACATATAATAGAATCAAGGAATTACAACCTAGCGAGTAGATTAGAATAATCTCTCTATGGTTATTATGTTATTTTTTTCAATACGAAGAATTACTTGTAACCTTTTGGAATATAAAAGTTGGACAGGTAGAAAAGTATTAATTTTATTCTTCAACATGTTTCTACCCGAAAACCTGCTTAAGATTTTAAGCCCTTTCTATCATATGGTTATACTCATATATTTGAAAAAAAAAATAGGTTCTATAAATGAGCGGGTTTTCAGACGTATTACAACAGAATTAAGAAATTAAAATATTTGGGGAAAGTTAGATTAGCCTCTCTATGGTCATTGTTTGCTACACGAAGGATGTTTTTTTCGTCTTTTGGAATATGAAAGTTAGATTAATAGAAAATTCGAATATTCGTTTTTCATCATGTCTCGACCCGTGAATTTTTTGTTTTATACAACCCCGTAATTCCTTTTTTTACCTTCTAGTTATAAAAATAAAATAATTTTTGTTTTGTTTTAGGAAATGATTGGTGTCATACGTTTGGCGGTTTGTTTGTTCCAAACCCCAGTTTTGCTTAAGTAATGAAATCATGTAGACATAATATCATAATGGATAAAACACGCTTTAATAATATATTTGCAACTCCAGGAAATTAGCTTATTTACATCAACAAGAATATAACGTAATTGCACAGTCTGCGAGTCCGAAGAAAAGAAAGTTAAAATGGATCTAAAATTCAAAACGAACGGTCCTTCTTTTTGTTCTTAATTTTTGCATGCTCGTAGCTCGATAAAACTTTCGAAGCTCCGATCGGAAAGTCAGAATATATAGACCAGTTACCATTGGTGGTCAATTAGGAGGCCATTCCCAAAACTCAAGCACATGACGTCACCGCATGTTTTATTTTTTATTTTCTTTACTTAGCACGTTATGAGTTGTTACCTGGATGCAGTTTTGCCTATACATACGTATTACAACACGGAATTAAGGAATTGTAGCCTTTCGGATAGGTTAGGCTTAGTGTCTCTACAGTCACTGTTTACTACACTAATGATTATTTGTAGCCTTTTGGAATATGAAACCTGGATTTATAAGAAGGATTTATAAACAATATCACTAAAAGTTTTGTTTGGGGGAGGGGAGGGTTATGCGGTTTTCGTTTTGTTACATAAGAAGAACACAAATTTATTTCCATATACTAGACAAAGAAAAAAGTGTGCTCTTTGGCGAAGATAAATGTACTAGCATTAAAAGGCAGACTATGATAAATGCACCAAAAGTAAATTTCTTGTTAGATTTTCTTTTACATAAAAATATAAGTTTTGAGTAACACAATGGATCAGCTAGACATTTGATTTCTTGCAACATGATGGAATTACAAAATTCTCTAGCACACACTACGTTATGCAACTTTTAATAAAATATTTAAAAATAATGGTTTCCTCTAAACAATAACTTCTATTATTCACATGGTTGAAAAGAATCGTGAGGGAAAGACGGTTAAGCTAATTTATTCAAAATAGTTAGCTTATGAATTCTTACCTTATCCAAAGAGGAAAACTTTGAAGAAAGGTTGGTTTAGTGGGAACAAATCAAGCACTTCTAAAACAAGTATCGATGAGTTTTTAGTAAGGTGGATTTAGTAAATGCTAGTCAACTAAGAAATCAAAAATTTTGAAATCATTTATAAATAAATAAAACTAATCAGTATAAGCTGAAACAGCTTGTGTGAGTTCGTCTTTTTTCATTCACATTCACATAGTTACAACAGTTTATTTCAGGTACATTTACACTGCTGTTTGTAAAAAATGCATCACCATGAAGGAATCATTCAATTGAAAATTTATAGCAAATGTCAATTATAGGATGTTATGCAAAGTAGTAAAGTTTCAGAGCCACCACGCATGCGTTGTGTGAGCAGCGCCCTCTGAACTGATGCTAAAAGCGTATAAATAGAGGTCTGTAGAGGGACATTGAAAATAGTGCATAGTTATTTTTTAGTGGCGAACGTTTAGTGAGACCTAAATATTCCTCCACGACGAAATAGGGTGAAATTTCAACAACTTACGGAGTTTGAACGGGGGAGAATCATCGGCCTTCGTGAAGGAGGATTTTCCTATCGCGCAATAGCAGCTCGTGTGCAGCGGAACAATTACACAATGGTCAGAATGCGAGTTTGGAAGCAGTGGACCGACGAGAACCGGACAGCTCGAAAAACTGGGAGTGGACTACGGAAGGTGACTTCAGCGCGCGATGATAGACACCTGGTCCACATGGCGGTGAATGACCGTACAGCTTCCTCCAAGCAGTTGGCAGCACTTTGGTCTACTGCTACAGGTGTACTAATGTCGGCTTCGTCAATTCGCCGACGCCTGATGCACCGTGGACTGCTTGAAAGGATTCCTTTATACAGGATCCCCCTCACGCCAAACCATCGACGCCTGCGTTAGCAATGGGCTCATGAGCACAGAGCCTGGCGGGCTGATTGGCAACAAGTTGTCTTTTCTGACGAATCTCGCTTTAATTTGTGGAACCCTGATGGCCGCATTCGTGTTAGACGCTATGCCGGTGAACGCTGCCTTCCAGAGTGCGTGATCGAACGTCATAGTGGCCGAACACCCGGAGTTCGGTCTGGTCTGGAATGCGATTTCGTATCATGGACGATCTCATCTACTACTAATTGAGGGTAATCTGAATAGCAACATGTACGTCCGTGAAGGGGTAGAGTCCGAAGTCATTCCCTTCCTTTAAGGCATCCCTGGAACTATATTTCAACAGGATAATGCACGCCCACATGTTACAAGGAATGTTCGGGACTTCTTTTCAGCCCAACACATGGAACTTCTTCCTTGGCCAGCTTATTCGCCGGGTATGTCGCCTATTGATCATGTGTGGGATTTGGTTGGTCGGCGTCTCGCTCTTGATCCGCGTCCTACAGCTTCAAAAGACGAACTTTGGGTGCGCATACAAACAATGTGGAATTCTCTTCCACAAGCAGACATTCAGCATCTGTTTCACTCCATGCTACGTCGTATAGCAGCACTTATTGCAGAGCGTGGTGGCTACACCAAATACTGATGTTGGACACTTAATATTGATTTTTTTTTGCTTTGAAAATTTATTCATTTATTTACACTAATACAAGCCGTTTGTGTATTAAATTTCATTTAATCCTGATTACTCCTTCATGGTGTTGCATTTTTTCCAAACAGCAGTATATGTTAAAGTAAAATGAGTGAATAATTTAATTCCTCTATAAAATCATATATGATGTTACACGATAAGAACATTGTAATGAAATCTGCTTGGAAATTTATGAAATTAATAACAGAAAGGCTCAAATCTGATCCCAAAGACATATGTGCTACATGGACAAACTATTTTACTCTGTATGTATTTTAACTCGCTTAGTGTCATGATATTATGAGATTTAAGAGTATTGTAGCATTACTTTTACATCACAACATACATATAATGATTAAATGACATCTATTGGCTGAAGAAACCCATGAAACCTATTTTTAACCTTTAAAGATGGTTCTATTGATCCGTTTCTTAGAATAGAATCTTTGAAAAATTCTCTATTGGTTCTTTCCTTAAAATAAAATCATTTGGAAAGATTCAATTTGTATTTTCGTCAGAATAGAATAATTTGGAAGGATTATACTGTCCGTTCCTTAAAATATAAGCCTTTTGAAAGAGAATCTACTTGTCCTCTCCTTTAAATATAATAATTTCGAAATATTTAATCTTTCAATAGCACCCTTTGGAAAAATTCCACTGATCCTTTACTTAGAATAGTATCTTTTCGAAAGATTTTATCGATCCTTTTCTTAGAATAAAATCGACTGCAGATTACTGGTTGCAAAGTCGAATTAGTGAACCCCTTCGAGGGTTCATCTAGAATCAATTAAAACTTTTATCTTAAAGAACAGATTAAGCTGTTTCCAAAATTTTTTTTAAATTTGCATAAAACAAATCGTTAGGAGAAATGCAACTTTTGCGATAAGTATTATCCAGAAGAAGAAATTGTATTGACAGAAAAAAGATGTTTGAAAACACTTTGATAGATGTCGTTAACACCAATACAGATGTCAGAAGTAAATAAGAGTCTTTAAAACAGAGGAGAGTGCTCAGTGGATTCTCTAGTCAATAAATTACTAAACTCGATGCGCAGGATAATTTTTTTGCGAGAATATTAATTTTACCCGAACAAGCCTTGTTGATGAAGTTGTATTAAGTGAGCGGATAGTAAACATCTGTTGCTTTACAAAATTTCCGATCCCTGAGATATCTAAAGACAGGAAAACTTGTTGCTTCATGCGTTTTGCTTAAGCTCTTTAGAAGATTTGAAGGAGCTGGTCGATTGGAGGATCGTTCACAAAGCGGAAGATCGTCATTAATCAAGTCCCGTGTCAGTTCCGTGGCATCTGACATGGAAGAAATGTCTTCTGAAACTGCTACTGGAACTATCACTGCACATGAAATTACAATGAGATCGGTTGTTCCTGCATCCCCCATTTGGCGTATCCGTATTGAATTTGTATCTCTATAAGTTGCAATAACTTCCCCAGCTTCTTTTCAAGAAAGAAACTCTCTATCTACTAACATTAATGCAGGACGGGGCAGCAGCTGATTTGACCACTGTAACAAAGTAATTTCTGATCAACATTTTTGGTGAGAATAGTATTATCAACACGAGGTCATGGTAACCTGCAGTACCTACTGCAGGTTATCGTGAACTCCTCGGTCACCAGATTTGAAACCAACTTATTTTTAGTAGTAGGAGTATTTTAAGTCTATTGTTTATCTATAAGATACTAACAATTTTGGGAATTGAGAGAAAAGATTCTGAATAAGGTACGTTTCATCAATCTAGGCATGCTGTACGTAGTCAGGGGAGTTGTCAATCGTCTCAATTATGTCATACCTTTTGGTAAAGGGCATGTCGAGCATTGCCTGGTGTAATAAAATTATAACGCACTGAAATAATTATTTGTATTTATGAATGCTTACAGAGCCATCTACCGATGGGCTTTCAAACTACATTTATTTTCTCTCGACTTAACTCCCCCATCTGAACTATTCATGTAATATATGCTATACTTCAATGAGACAATGTTTCGCTTTCTTTAATCTACTTTTCATCCCTACGTTTTCAAAGATCAAATACCTAAATTTCCTAGATGTTAAATGCTATATAAAACATGCCTTAAAAAAGATTTTATTTCTTCACAAAAGTAAAAAAAAAATTCCCTCACTGGTTTTACATAGAATATTTTTTACCGTAATGCTTAAACTCTTTATAGGTTCTGCACTAACCACAATGCATGATATTAAAGGCCCTTTGGTATTAAATCCGTTAGATACTGAATAGGGTTAACTGTATTTCTATAGACCGTCCCTGTCTATAGAAATACAGATACTCTTGTACTAGCTGAATCGTAAACCTTTTAACTGATATTGCATGAAATATAAGAAAAATCAGTTACTGTGCCTTTACCCTGCTTCTTTTCTACTTATTGGAAATAAACTGACATGTAACGAAAAATAACTGTGTCTCCATAAAAAATAAGCTTAGTGGTAAGCCAGAACATAAAAATATACATCTGTATTGCTATTTTCCAGAAAGGCTTTAAGAACATTTGTAAGCAAATAAGAGATGAATCGAAAAAGTATGGATTAAAAAAAAACTTAATATTACTATATGGGCGTTCATGATCAAATGTAAGCCGCCTCAATGAAGCTTGTAACATTCGTTTTTACAAACATTGATGAGATGTATGTATAAAAAGCAAAAGTGAATTAAAAGCATAGTGAAAATCCGAAAGTTTCTTTCAGGGGGCTTACAAGTTATGAACGCTCAAATGCAACGTTGAAATATCGTTATGCATAATGTATGAAAATATGCCGAGGGAATAAAGTATGAAGTTAAATAAAAGAATAAATAAAAATATTTTTCTAAATTTTAAATGCTTAGAAGGGAATTGTGAATCAGACACTTCAATCTTAGCTCATTATTCATTATTAGCCGTACATTCATTCTCTTAAAAACCTTCAATCATTTTTGGATCTGTCATTCGAAGTAGCTGGGTTTCACTTCCATCATCTTCATTCTACAACATCGTACATGTCATTTTTATTCTACAGATTTATCACATAAAATCCCAATTTTTGAGGTTGTCAATTTGAATGGTGTGGTCGCTATCGAAGGTTCAGTCGATTTATGTAACTTTTCTGTGGAATTTACTTTAAAGATAAAAGTTCTCTTTGAAGATAAGATTAGTGTCGAAGCTCGAAAACGATTCAAAACGTCACCAAACAAATATTGACAGTTAGATTTGGATGACAGGATGAGTAACGTAATGGCCAGAGCGGCGCCAGAGGGATAAAGTGATATGACGTAGACGAGGTACTCAGTTCAATGTCCGAATATGTGAATTATGTAGATATACTTATGTAGAGGAGAATAATAATTACTCGAAATTAACACCGTTTCGCCTAAACTAAAATGAAAAAACTTGTTGTATATATATATATATATATATATATATATATATATATATATATATATATATATATATATATATATTTCCACGTGCCTTTTACAGTTTTGCTGCCCATTGCATCAGAAATAATTCATTTCTGCAAGCTAAGCTAAATTCATCTTCCCACGCCGTGATCCATCTGTTCCCATCTATTTACTGTAAAATGTCCCATCAAATGATACCATATAAGGCAATGAAATTTGTCTGAGCTGATCAATGAATAATTAATTTGTTGATACGCAACTTGTAACTTGTTGCGCCATCTCTTATAGAACTCGAACCGTGACTGTGGTCTAATAAAGACGTCTTTTTCATTGCTCTCTGTACTGCTCGTATTTTATGAGAACTAAGTAGTGAGACTTGTAGAAAGTCGTCATATATATATATATATATATATATATATATATATATATATATATATATATATATATATATATATATATATATATATATATATATATATATATATATATATATATATATATATATATATATATATATATATATATATATATATAAAAGCATACAAATAGGATGTTGGATGCTTGAACTATTGTTTATTACTTTATTGCGAATATTCAACAATTCATTTACATTTTGGACAATTTAAGTTAAGATTTTCATTGAAGGATAATTTTATTGATAGGCCTGTGTTTGAAGCGTAGTTCGTTAGCTTTCGAATGACACGCAGTCGTCTTTAGCAATTCAGTCACGCTGGCCTAAAGTTCGCCCAGCACCTTAGAATTTCGACATATTGTGGACCTTTTACTCGTACTCACAGTGCACCTGCACACCTGGACCGAAGGTTATGTCAGGTATTAACATTCTTTGTCAACACAACGCTATATTTCCTTCTGGTTATAAATCTTAAGCCCAAACAGTTGTAAGACTCGACTCTTAATGCTCATACTCTTCCAAATTTAAAGATATATTCATGTCGAAAAGCAATTCTATGCTTCTTCTCGGCGCTCAGATGGTTAATATGTATAAATAAAGTAGTATTACGTATTATAACTGTACAACTATGCACTATCTATAACATAGCATGACTGTAGTATTCGATATTGTAAGGTAACAATATATAGGTGCGTAATCCATACTATACTAACACAACCCAGTACGTCATGTCACATGAAGTAATTCAGTGATCTCTAATATTAACACAGTACTAATCTAATATTAACACATACAACATAACCTAATTAAACATGATAACGACACGACATAAACAGCACCAAACACAAAATTACCTTACCTAACTCTTTCAAAAGCAACAAAAAATAAACATCCTGAGCATCTCAAAAAAGAAATAATTATTTTCTTTTCTGATTTTTCGATTTTTTTAGCCTTTTTTTCACAAGGATAAAGTAAGTGGGTAGGTAGGTATTTTAATTAACGTCGTACTGGAGAAACACAACGGGCTATTGACGATGGTCTGGGTTCAACCCCACACGTGAAAGATTCGAGGACCACAACACTTAATTTTGAACCACTAATGTATGTAGGAAAAACGGTTTCTTGACAAGGGTATCCAGGACTCAATTTATTTGACGGCAATTACTGTAAATATTTAATGGATTTATTGCTATGAGTTTAGAAATATGTATGGAAATTAATTTTTGCTGTGACGTATTAAACTTTTTGAAATATTGTATTAGATGCACTGTATTACTTTAGTCTTCAGGTAGCTAAGGTAGCAGAATTTACTTCGCACTGGAGCAACACAATGAGCTATTGGCGACGGTTTGGAATCAATCCTCAAGATCCAATTTTGGCTTTTGATTTTAATATAAAATACAAAACATAGTTAAATGGTTATTATATTTTCTCATATTAAGCAAAATGTTAAGACTAAAACGGTATTGAGGGTGGGCCATTATATAATTTATCACCCCATTTGGTTTTACTACAATTCGTTAAATAATGAAAAAGGGAATGAACTGTAAACGAAAAATGGTAGTTAAATACTATAAATTGCTCATTATAGAGTTTTGAAAATATATCACACAAGCATCCACTACAAGAGCAGTGACAAAGTTTTTATCATGTTACCTGACTACCCTGAGTTCCTTGTAGTAGAACGGCTATTTCATCTCGAATATATTGTTTGAGGTCATGCAGAGTTTACTAAAAGAAGTTTACCAAGAAGAAAGTCAATGGCCTCCAAATTCGGTGACCAAGACAGTCAATTTAAATTAAGACAGTTGCATCATTCTTTTGGGTATAAGCCAAAAATATAACGATGCACTATTGAGGAATATAGTAATTCACGAAAAACAATTATGATTTTTTAAAACTCTTGAGAGGTTTATATGAATTCTGCAACCACCACTTTCCATGCATGACATCTACACTGTTTTGAACTTCTTGACCAATAGAATCTTTCCTAGTATTATTTCAATCAATAAATTTGGCTACCTAGTCATTACATCGTCACTCAAAGTGCAAAAGACCGTATGGGCGCCTTCATACGAAGGAGATCGATCACTCAGACTGGTCTGAAGGCAACGGAACTTACATAAAAACCATAGGAGCACTTCACACGAGAAGACTCACAGGAGACCGTTATGAGAGACTAAAAAATAGTCACCCAGGAAGTTCAGTCGCCGGCGACTTTTTTTATGTCGTGGTTTATTTTATTCCAGAAACAAAACAAAAGAGATTTTATATTCTCTAGTACAAGTTTATATCTTCGTGATCTTTAAAGATAGAGTGAAAATTTCAACGGATTTAAAATCTGCAGAAAATTTTACACCAGATCGATACCTTAAATGTGACTCTCCTTAAATAAATAATATTTCTACTGTAACTTTTATATTTACGTCAAATGTGGCTAAATTCGTATTGCGAAAATATAGAAGTTGCAATTGAAATTTATTTATTTAAAGAAAATTACATTTACGGTATCGATCTGGTATAAAATTTTCCACATATTTCAAATCCGTTGAAATTTTCAATCTATCCTTGAGGATGCCGACTTTACAAAAAAAGAACTAAACAATGCTTGTAAAAAAATCTGTTTTGCGTCTCTTCGCTCGAATTGTTTGTGCGCAGGAAATGAATCTGTAAACATTTCCTGGTGACAATCTCAGGCGACCGGTCTCAGAGATCGATCTCCTTCGTGTGAATGTGCCTTATGTTCAAAATATGCATTTTTCAGGAGAGCAAAAAAAATTAATCGTTTTCCTTATGATTTGATTCTATTATTATTATTATATACATTTGGTTGTATATTTTATTGGATCAGCTGATGACATTAGAAGTTTTGACTTCAGGTTGGAAATCTCAAAATGCTGCCATATAGCAATAATAAAAGAAAAAAATGGAACTTTTGGTGTCAGACCTTTTTTACTTTGAGTGACGATATGTGTTGTGGGTAATCTCTCCCCCATAGCAAAATCTCATGACTCTCAGGGGTTAAAAATCTAAAAGGAAATGAAAAAGTTATAATAAAAATAAATGGGATGATAAATTTCGGGTATGTATAGCCAAAGTATTTGAATTTACGTTGGATCAGTACAATGCATTGGCGATGACCCGGGATCAATTCCGAAGGATAAGTTTTGCGAAATCCTATATTATGAACACTGGAATACTTGCAACACTTTTGATAGTAGGAATTGATTTTATTTTGAAGATTATTACATATAAAAAAATATATTGAAAACCCATGCTTATCAAAAATAACATCCTCTTTTATAGTTTTGTTTCAGTATTGTAAAATTTAACGAAAATTGTGCATTTGCCTTCACTATAAAATTTGTCGCTTTTTATTCACAAAAAAGTGCTGACAGTCATGAATATTAATGTTGACCCTTCAATCCAATTATATCTAGAATTATGGAAACGGCCTGGATATATTGGTCTGAAACAAACAATATTCTTAGTTCACAATTTGCGTCATCGCATATGTGGAGATACAACATCAAGATAATTCTAAAAATGTTTCTGACATTTTTCAGTTGAGCACAATAAAGATACTGTTAGTCATGATGGTTAAAATTGTCCCTACAATCCGAAGAGTATCACTTGAACAGTTGTTGTTGTCGTGTCTATGCATACAGTACTAGTGCAAAAGTTTAGAGTCCTCCAAAAACCTTGGTGACAAGATCTGCAAGTTCTGGAGCTCGATGGCTATGGAGGATTTCGATTGGGGGTGCTCCAAGTTGCAAGAGGGAACCGATAATGGCCTGGCAGTCGAAATAATGACCTGGAGTTAGTTGCGATTGGGGACAGTACCTGCAGATGGGATAGGATTTTATATTAGTTCGTGAAATCTTCATGCCTTTGAAATGTCCAGTAACCTAGCTATTGTAGAGGAGAAGTTTCTTGGGCAGTTTAGATCGGGGATTGTTGCCTTGCTAAAAGCTTGCACAGTGGAAACGACTTGTACACTATCTATCAATAAGTATGTAGACACCCATGCAAATGACGATATCTGCAGTCCTGATACACATCACGTCCTCTGCTGTTAAATATCGTGTAGGAAACCACATTGGCATTGGTCGCATACAAGATGCCACGAAGTGCAGAGTTGTCTGATTTCGAGAAATGTGTAATCGTCGGGTATCACAGAAATGGCCGATCCTTAAGGAACATATCTAACGAGCTGAATTACGCAAAATAGACAGTGGCTTATGTGATTCAGAAGTGGATGGTGAATGGTGATTGTCGAAATGTGACCCGAGTCGGCGGACCCACGAAACTGGGAGATTTAGACCGACGGGTGCTGTCCAGAGAAATTCGTAAGAACCACACTCAACCGATGGCCCACATACTCCAGGTGTTTCAACAGGCATCCGGGAGTGTTGGTTCGATTAATATCATCCGTAAGGAAGCACATCTGCTTGGTTTTCATGGTCGTGCTTCCACCCATAACCCTTTGATCACCAAGTCCAACCGCGCTGCTCGTTTAATGTGGTGCAAAGCACGTCGAAAGGACCGTAGATCAGTGGAAACAGGTCATCTGGAGCTACGAATGAAGGTTCACCCTCTCCCGTTCGGATGGCGGGGTCTGGGTCTGGCGTCTGCCTGGAAAACGCCTCCTGCCAGAATGCATTGTGCCCACAGTAAAGTTCGGCGGAGGTGGAATTATGGTCTGGGCGTGTTTCTCCTGGTATGGACTAGGACCCTTGGTTCAAATTCATGGTAAGCTCAACGCCGAGACCTACTGTACTATTTTGGATCACAGAGTGCTTCCTACGTTGTGGCAGTTTTACGGGTTGGACCCATGTTATTTCCAGGACGACAACGCCAGCTGTCATGTTGCGAGGTCCACCATGGATTGGTATGGTGACAATGGGGTTAACCGAATGAACTGGACTGCCCAAAGCCCAGACCTTAACAATTTCGAGGATATCTGGGACGATTGGATCGCCGAATTAAGGGGTGCAACAACCGTCCAAAATCGCCGAAGAAATTTACATGTCTTCTCCAAGCCGAGTGGGTTAAAATACCACTAGCCTTCATACAAGGACATGTGGAAAGCATGTCCCGGAGGGTTGAGGTTGTACTTGCCTCTCGAGGAGGCTCTACCAACTATTACATAATAATAATAAACTTTGTTTCTTTTTTATCATAGGTGTCCAAATATTTATTGGTAGATAGTGTATATTTAGGTAGGACACCAACATTATTTTTGTTTGTTCCCAACTTGCATCCTTATATATGTTGAGATGGGGAATTAAGAGAGTTATAAAATTTCTCTCACTTTTCAGTCGACCGCAACAAAAATCCTGTCGGTCATGATGGTTAAAATTATCCCTACAATCCGAAGAATATAACTTGTATATTAAAGGTCTGACGCCTACAATTCTATGCTTAGTTAACACTTGCATCATTATATCTGAGGAGATGCAATTTCAAGAACTCTAAAATTGTTTTTCTCTTTTCAATTGTTAACAAAAATGCTGTCAGGCATGAAAGTTAAATTGGCCCCTACAATCCAAGAAGAATCTGTTATATGGTGGAAACAACATATATATTTACGCCTGACACCAATATTTTTGTTACTTCACAACTTGCATCACTATATCTGTGGAGATGCAATTTCAAGAACTCAAAAAATGTCTGTCATTTTTCATTTGAGTATAACAAAAATGGCTGTCAGTCGTAATAATTAAGTTGTCCCTTTAATCCAAGGAGACGGTGGAAACGACTTGTACTTTCATATAAAAACATCCATCTAAACTATCTTCATCTATTATCTTATCTTACACCAACAACGTTATTGTTAACTCACAACTTTCACCACTGCTTCTTTTGAAGATTCAATTTTAAGAACCTTACGTGTTAGAACATAGATTCTATTCTGCATGCTACCACTCCACTTTCCCTCCGAAAGGTCTGGCTCAGGGTTTGATTTTGTATGTTATGCGATTTCGAGTCGTTTAGCGGAGAATGGGTCTGGAACAATATTCCCCGGGGTCAATAGAGCTTTTGTCAGAGCTCATACGATTAACGAGGATATTAACGCTCTTTAAGAGGGCACTTTTGTGCAAGCTTAACTACGTGGGGACGTGAGATGCTTACGGTGCAATGCGTTTCTGCCCCTGCTTCTCTCATTATGCATTCCACGGGCAATATTTCCATGGACATGCTCCAACTCAGGGGAAGAATTGTTGCTCTCCGAGACAAAGCTATCGGCTGAAATTTAAGTAAATAGAGCGGTGGATTATGCTGGATTGTCCTCCTTTTTTGCTAAATTTACTCGCACATGACTTGAGGCTTTTCTTGAGCGATTGCGATCGATTTTGTGGAATCGTTTCTGTTTTGGTATTGAATTTGAAAGGTGTAATTATATTAAAACTCTTTGTTTGTCTTCACCACCAAAATTGTCATTTGCGATTCTCTTCACATTCATCCCCAAAAGCTTATCCTAACATGATTCAATTTAATGATGGTAACCCAATGGTTGATCCAATACAAATTGGTGACCAATGAATGGAAATCAAATTTGTGAAAATTCGAATTCCGACCAATCCATAGAAATTGAAAAGAAAACCCAATTCAAATAGCAACCAATCAATAGTGGAAATCGAATGGACAACCCAATTCAAATAGCAACCAATCAATAGTGAAAATCGAATGGACAACCCAATTCAAATGGAAACCAATTAGTGGTAGTGGAATTAACGACCATAGTTGAAGTATATTGAGTGCAAAATCTCAAATAGATGACAATCACATCCAGTTGTCTCATATATTTAACTCTTAATTAATTAGTTTATCAAAATAATTTATTTTCATTATAAAAACAAATTTGAATGTATTACTTAAGAAATATTCAAGAAAATTCAATTTTCTTTTGTAACAAGTCAGAATATATTACATTTTGATAATTCACGTACATAAGTTTCTCAGTATGCCTGTTGATAGTCATGGATTAGAAACCAGAGTGAGTTATAAGTTCTATCTAACAAAATACCATCACGAATGTAACGCATGGTGAACCTATACCAGGCCTCAAATGTCTTCACGTTGACGTGGTGTGAAATTTTGGAGTGTTGGGTGCCAGTACGTTGTTGACCTCGTCATCTGCCTGTGGTTCAAAGTTACGAGGTGATATCCTAGGATATTTCCCTTTTGGATTGATCCGGGTGAATTAAATGCAACTACCTACCCACTATATATTGCATATCTAATAAATAGGAATATGTTACCCCTTTATTATTTTTTTTTTAGAATTGATATAAATAAATTTATATTTATTCTATCTATAAATAAATTTATATAAATAAATTTAATTTATTCTAATTGATATAAATAAATTTATATCTATTCTAAAACAAATTGAAATTTATTGTTTTATAACTATTGAACAATATTTATAACTCATCAGCTAAATTTAATCATATTCCTTAATGAGTGATGTTTGCATGGGATAAAACGTCGTAAAGGTCTACTGAGTTTAGTCCCTCGTAGTGAAGCCGTCGACAAATGGTGCAATCACTTAAATTAGATGATTGAGAGTTGTTCCCACTGCCCGTTGGATGTCTGCAACAGTGACTGTTGGATCAGTACGCCCTTGTCTTACAACGCGTCAATTTTCCCTCTGTCCGGTTTCTCTAGGCCTTCCTGAGCCTGGTTGACGCTGGCTTGTGCCTTTTTGTATCCAGCCGCTGATAACAACGTACAGCAGTAACATCATTACAACCAATATATTGCACAATCCGTCGGTTAACTTCAATTAAACAACATCGACGGAACTCAATGAGAAAAGATGTAACCAACATAACAGCATGAGTCGAAATGAATTCGCTGAGCTACTGGATGTCTTTTTATGCCCCATACATGATCTGTATCGGGTGTTATGCCTCATGCTACCAAAGAGGTAGTTTTATTTTAGCAAAAAATTTATTGACCTTACCTTCAAAATCTGTGTATCTCTAAAGCAAGCTGAGTTGGTGTATTGAAGATTTCCAGAGAATAATAATTTATTTTACAAGTAGAAATGATTAAAAATCTGAAGAAAATTTGGAGGTTTATTTGGAAAACAAAAGAAACAGAACAAAGCATTATTGAAATTTGAAATGGTAAGCAATAGTAATAAATTTTATGTAAGACAATAAGCATCGTTTGTTATTTTTGATTTTTGTTACAAAACGATTCTTTTAAGTTCTTTGATAATATTACTTGAAATACATAATAAAATGTATAAATTTTACTGAAAAAATAGTTACGGAAAAATATATGATTTCTAAGTCTAAACACGTTTTTGAAACTGAAACTAGTCTTTGTTTTCAATGGTTTAAAAGGACAAACCGACATATTTTTTCACAGTTCCACAATATGTCAAATTGCTTTTTGACATTCAAACTACGAAGCATCTGGAAACTTTAACTGAAGATTTGTGTCTAATTTCTATTGCTGTATTTACGAGTCTATACTAGAATCACTGCGTGTCTCAAGATTTATGTACGAGAAACAATATATTATAAAGCTGAAACTTACAGACAAATCCTAGAGAGGGAGAGCAGCAAAGAAGTTTCAACATTCACATCATCTCAAAAATGATTCCATAAATTAACAAGACATTTTAATGGGCTTTATTTCACAGTTGTTCTGAGCTCATGGAAAAAATTTTCTCACATAATATTCCTTTAACCAGCGTCATCTTCCAATGGAATTGAACAGTAAAGAACTCACATTCCAAGACGAATGCAGCAAATTAAGAAGAAATCTTATCCAAACCAACATTCTTTGAATTAGAAACGGTTAATTCTAACTGTTGCAGACAAAACTCTCATTCCAACAGATGACTCCTGAAAAGGAATTATCCCAAAGCCCCAAACAGAACCACGACGTAAATCAAAGAACGAAATCTTTATTCGTTTTTCTTTGAAATAGATTTTCTCTCTCTCTCTCTCTTCAGGTTTTGTAAAGGAAGACCAAATTGAAATATTGTATCAGAAGTAAGCTTCGAATCTTTTAGCCATTATTCGTTTTCTTGGTTATACACTCATGAATATTTCATGGCCTTCTGAAATCCCTGACTTTCTGGCTCTTTCCTCTAGCGCGGGAGGAGCGTTCTTTCGCTTTTGTATTCGAGGATATGGCCGCTTGCGAGTGGGGGTAAGAGTGCACTTAAAATTGATTACAATAAAATGTGGACATGTGCGCTGTCTACGCCATAAAAAATGTCTCCGACCGTAAGACGGTAGCTTATTGTTCCATTTTCAGTCCCGTTTGAAGGCCGCACAGAAGAAATATATGTATATAATCTCTCTCACTCTCCTCGAAAGTATATATATATATATATATATATATATATATATATATATATATACTTTCGAGGATAGTGAGAGAGGCGGTAAACTTCAGATAGTGCTGTAAACTGGTGCAAATATTATAAGTGAAATATTAAGGTGGATCTGTGCAGAAAAAAATAAATGCGTTCACTAAGAGCGAAGATAAATAAACAAATCGTTCCAATTCACACTATTTCTGGAAATGTGTTTTTTCAACGCTAAATGCTACCCTGGGTGTATTCTTTCTATCTTCTGTATCAGTAACAAACTTTCCCTTATGTGTGCAAATTCATTCATTTCGATTGGATTTTCCTGTGAACCTTTTCTGTGTATTTTTCTTGATTTTTCCTGCGAACCATTTCTGTGGATTTTCCTTGATGTTTCCTGTGAACGAGTCTTTAGAGACGCCTCCAACTGCAGCACTTCTAATGCATAAGCTTTGTCCTTATTGTATCCGTAGTTGTTCTTCCTTCTGTTTTTCTTTATCCTTTCTGTCGTTAACTAAAGTCGTCAACAGTTCTTTAACGAAATCTTCCTCATAGTGCACACTTTTGTGTTTAGCGTTAAAGATATCACTAATTCTGTCGTCAGGATTCCTATTCTGTCATCAGCCTAGTTCATCCGTAAGAACTCTGTCTTTAACGCCAGAAACGTTTCGTTCTGGCGTTAATCACCGAATTCACTAATCAGTCAGTCACCGAATTCACTAATCATCAGTCGTAAGTTCAGGCCTCACGTTGGACGCCAGTTTTTGATAGAATCTTATCAGGAAGGGTATAAAATAATCAAATCAAATCTCAAGATGTGACATAACATTTATTTTCAGACAAGAAACGAAAAAGTACACATCTCCAAACGACTACGCACTCTCTTCTAAAACATTTACGAAGCACTCGCTTTCAATTGGAACAGACGTTTAAACCTTCAAACAGGGCGTATGCGCGAACACGCGTTCTTGAATCCAGATGAATCCTGATTGGGGAGGAAAGAAGAAAAACAATGGTGTTCTGTTACAATATTTATAGCACTTAGAAATTCACAAATGTAAAAACACATATTTCTAAATCAAATTTTAAAGAATTTAATTCTAGAGTTGCCAGATACCAAGTAGCTTAATTACGCTTTTAAGATCAATGGGTTTTTCGTTTGGGCTTTTAGTGTTCCATTACAATGTAAGTTATGTAAAATAATGTACTTAAAAGAGCTTTTTTCACTTATAAAATATTTGTAAATTATGCAAATGAAGAAAGGAAATAAAAGAAATCAGTTCAAACTTAATTACAATTTTTAATTGTTTATGTATAATGTTTTGAAAAAGAAATATCGAACATTGCTGGTAAAACAATTTTTCTGTAAAATGTGATTTGTTGCCTATCGCAATCGTTTTATTTGTTATTGTTATTTGTTATTTCTATGGGAATTTTGAATTGTTTTTAGCCTCTTCTGCATACTTAGGATAAATATAACTGGGATTAATGCAGCATGCGTTACTCCCAGGGTTCCAAAGAATATGTGTATCAAATTTGGTGTTGATTGTTCAAACGGTGTAGATTTGTATAAACAGACAGAAAGACAGACGCCAACTGTTTTATATTATATGTAGACAGAATTAGCCGGTGTTGTTCGGGATGAATTGGTTAAATGTTGATTCAAAAGTTATCACTGTAATAATTTCTTTTTCATAGAAAACTGCAAGTATCATTCAACTGCGCAGAAAACAATTTTTTCATCGTTTTGACTTTTTATATATCCATTTTCATATAACCCATATCATATTCATCGAATCTACTACTGTAAGACAGAAAACGAAAGGTGTTTTCTATGGTGATTACTACAGATGTCGATTTTGAGTTTTGAGGTGATTTCGAATTTCCCACTGAGCGAATTTTCAGTAATAATTCAGTTTTCGGCGTATCGTCTTGCATTTAGTTTTTCTATGAATATCGTTTACTTATGTCAATCCTGCACCTGGTATACGATGTTTACGAATTTCCACATCAATACGAGAGAATGGAAATTAAATTCATACGGCATTCGTGATTAATTTATTTTAAGCAAACACACTTTTGCTTGAAAATCACATTCAGTTGCCAGTGGAATAACGGATCTTGTTTTAAAAATAAATGTTATCAGTGTAGGTAAATTAATCTTAATAGATTACAATTTTTTCAAAATAAACATAAAACAAAAAATATAAAAGTAGTTTTTGCAGCGTTTGAAAAAGAGAAATATTTGCTTTCAACGAACGATTCACATGTACATAACTTGCATGAAAACTTCAATTTGTAAAACAAGCAACCTATACTTTCTCTTACTTGAGACAAAAAATTCAAATTTCTGTGATACTATTTCAAGATCAACAAAGTCTTGTTTAAAAAATTCACTTTACTCCAACATACATTCAGTTTTAAATTGAATCTTTACGGTACTTTTTTTAAATTCAGAGATTAGATTTCTAAATGGAAACACATGCATCTATTTAGAATGATAGTTGTATTTACTTGAGTATGGTGTACTGCTTTCAACGACACCCATGGAACACGAAAAACAAATACAAATTTAATTGATTTTCATCATCCTTCAATGAAAATCTATACAAAATTTTTGAAATATATTTGAACTACATCATACGACCACCCGTTTTAATTTAACGTAACCCATCATTTTAAAGTGATTTTATAAACTAAACTTTTATAAACTAAACTTTTATAAACTAAACTTTTATAAACTAAACTTTTATAAACTAAACTTTTATAAACTAAACTTTTATAAACTAAACTTTTATAAACTAAACTTTTATAAACTAAACTTTTATAAACTAAAACTTTTAAATTCCTCAATGTTATTATTTCACTCAATGTTATTCCTATGGCGACTTCGAATTATTTTTAGCCGCCTGTGGCACACCTTGGGCAAATAGAAGGTGGGTTAATAAGTACCCTACGTTACCGACAGGGTTCTAAAGAGTATGTGTACCAAATTCTTGGTAGATTAGTAAAACGGTGTGGATTTGTGTAGAGAATAAACACCAACTCTGCTTTGAATCCCTGTCATAAGATCTCAGAAAGGTAAGTCACGTGGGTTTGCGAATCGACACGGGCCAATTGAATATCAAAGCGGGACTAGATATTTTAGTCAAGCTGGTCAATAATCAATTAATTATTCGAATTAATATATTTTCCCAATGCAACGTGATAGATATAACCGAGCAACCAGAAGAAATAATTTGAAGCTGTTTGCACTCACTCCATGTTTTTCATTAGAGGGTCGATGAGTCCAGGCACTCTATTTAAGTATTAGATTTCAAGTTCTGAATGTAATTTAGTAATGAGTTATTTTGAGTAATGGCATCGAAAATTTTCTTGCCGATCATAATGTGCACTTAACATTTACATCGTCAGCTTAGAGCAGAAACTAAACTCATTAACTGACATTTGTTCGGAGGCACTAAGTACTTATCTTCATGATAATGAGAAATGTATTGTCATATTCTAATCTGTTTGAACAAAAATTAAGAACTATCAAATTGTTATTATTTATGTGATAACCGAGGCATGATTTGTCGCTAAAGATGTAGTTACCGAGGCATGATTTGTCGCCAAGCAATTTCTCTTGCCAAATGAAGATGGCGACCATCTTGGTAATTCGATTAGTTATACACTCATTGCCATATAAATTTGTGCAGCAAGAAATAATTGTGGGATCATAACGAAACTTGGTATGAAGTTACATGCCGGCCAGATATTAAATTATTAGAAATGCAGCGTGATTGCGCATTGCGTAATGCCACTAGAGGGCGTTGAACTTCGTTCTCCTTGGAAAATAAAACAGGTAAGCAGAACTTGTTTAAGTGTACTTAATCTTTTGCAAAGGAAACGCTGAGGTAGACATGCCGTTACGCCGCCATCGAAGACAATATGAGCAGCTGTCAGAGTTCCAGACGGGAATAATAATCGGGATGATGGAAGCTGGGTGGTCAGCTCGGCGAGTAGCTCGTGAAGTAGGCCGTTCTGATTTTACTGTGAGGAGGTGTTGGGACCAGTGGACAGAAGATACGTCATTTACACAGTGACCAGGCTCAGGACACCCTCAACAGACCAGTCGTCGAGAAGACCGTCGCATCATACGACACTCACACGTAGAACCAACTGCCTCATTGGCCGCTATCCAGACACAGTCAGCACCTTCACTACGGGCCCTTGTATCTTCCCGAACCATCGCAAGGCGCCTGGCTGAAGAACATTTGGTATCGCGGCGCCCATTACGTGTGCTGCCAATGACACCCACCCACCGACGCCTCCTTTTGGAGCGGTGTTGCGCACGACCGGATTGGACTGCAACGGAATGGAACCAGGTCGTCTTCAGTGACGAATTTAGATTCAATTTAAGCAGTGATGACAATCGTGTTCGTGTGTGTAGGCCCCGTGGTGAACGTCTCAATCTTGCCTTCGCTTTACAGCGACACACCGCTCCCACAGCTGGTGTGATGGTATGGGGTGCCATTGCTTACGATACACGGTCACCCCTAATATTGATCCATGGCACAATGACAGCCCAGCGGTGCGTCCATGACATCCTTCAGCCACATGTGATACCACTCATGGCAGGGATCCCAGGAGACTTTTTTCAACAAGACAATGCTCGGCCACACACAGCAAGGATGTCACAAGACTGCCTCCGCCACATTAACACCCTTCCCCGGCCTGCTCGATCCCCAGATTTGTCACCAATCGAGCATATCTGGTATCATTTGGGACGGCAAGTCGGACACCCTACGAGTTTGGGCGAACTAGAGGCGCGTTTACAGCAACTGTGGAACGAGATGTCTCAGTACATCATACGGAACTTGTATGCTTCAATGCCCGCTTGTATCGAATCGTACATTCGATCTAGAGGTGGTCAACAGAGTACTAAAACTTCCGTTCATTTGTACTTTTTTCTGCAATAAATGATCCTTTTTCTTTCATTTTCTAATCACTTACTTATATCATGTGTAAAATTTCGTTTCATTTTGACGACTTTTTCTTGGTGCGCAAATTTTTATGGCAATGAATGTATATCGAAGTGAAAATGAGGAAATGCACAAAATTAAAAGTAAAGAATAATTTGAAGCAAATTTTCTGATTCTGTCTGAGAGTACCGTAAATCTACACGGTTAATCTTTGCATTTATGGAAGTAAAATTGAGGAATGCATAAAAAAAACAATAAAAAGTAAAGTAAAGTAAGTTTTGTAATCAAGCCAACTTTATGGCACCACTCAATCAATTTTAAGCTCTCTGGATTTGCTATAGACTCATCATGCATTTTTCCAAAAAAGCCAGTAAAACTATCCATTGCTACACCTGATCAATGGATCGTGATATCGTGAAAAGATCGTGGACAAGATTTTGGAAATCCAACGGAACAACGAGCACACAAATGCAAGCACAGAGCACAAAAAAAAAAAAAAAAAAAAAAACCAGTGAAATGGGGAAATCCGTTGCAATCTAAAAAATGCCGTTTAAGCGGTTACCAATGAAAATCATTCTCAAGGGCTAAACCAATCATAGAACGCAATAATCCAAGTTTCGTTTCCATGCTAAACAAACTTTAGGGTTGCCTTAAATCTGGATAAAAACATCAAGGTTGCCATGCTTGGCTAGAAATCGCCGTTGCCCCGTATGTGACATCTCTACCTTGTTTTTGACAAAACAACTAGTAGTCCTCAAACGGCTTTTTTGAAAACACATTTATTTTGTTATTTAATGAGTTTCTGCTCTAAGTTAACGAAAGATTGCAATTTCAAGAAATGCGATATACATTCTTGGGTTTAAATTGCAGTTCGTCAGGTGAACGAAAGCGCAAAGAATAGAGAATTTTCGTTAAATTTTATTGAATATTCTGGAGTCGAACATTAGTGCCCATCTGACTAATATTTAACCCTTCAAGGGGTTTCGACGAGATGACTCGTTCATCAAGGTCCAACATTGTCTTAATGACGAAATATCTCGTCGAAATAAAATTGCCCTATTTCCCTATAACTACCCTATACTCTAAGGGAACGAAGGTCCTTGTAGTAGAAAAAAATTGTCCCTTGTACAGAGCTAGTGACAATTTGGAACAGGTTTAGTATTATAGTCTAGTAATTTCAGATCAGTTTCTCCAACCCGAAAATAAACCATCAGGAGAGTTAATATATCACTTACTGAATCAGTTTTAGATATGAGTTAGTGAATTACAATTATGAGTTAATATGACCTGTCGCTCCAAATAATGTTGTGAAAGTTTGAAAGTTGATTCAAATGACCTATTTAGATGATTATGTAATAAAAACAAAGAAATGCGTGTCTGGTATTTCGTTTAATCTCTATCTGTCTTGAAGTAGTATTACTATCTCTGTCTTAGTAGTAGCATATCTAAGCTACACGGACTTGTTTATGTTAAAGTTGTGAATAAATGTTTATTCAGATGAAGCTACAAAACGTAATTAGGCTCTACTGTAACTTTCATTTAGCCTGAGGATTCCAATTAAAAACCTTTCTCCCCAGTTCTGACCAAGAGTTTTTAATTTTCTTAAGATCGGGGTTATTCCCAGATAAGTAAACCAGTTTTATCTTCTCTTCAAGAAAGCTTCACCCCTGAAATGTAAGACGGCAGGTGAAATTATACATTACTCCATTATATAGATGGAGTAAGTGTTATGCACATGCGAATACTTGCCATTTTGGCTAGGCGACAAGGCATTAAATTACTTTTTCTATGAAAGATCGTTTTAAGGGACAAGAAGAATCTCTATATTTTTCAGCATACAATGTACCATCAATAAGGTGAAGTCTACCTACCTACACACACTTGAAAAATGAATGTATAAATATGTTAACTTGGTGAATGCTGCAGAGTTCCAATAATTTAATAAAAGTAGTACCTTTTTAAAAGCTGGATTCACATATGTGGCAGAAAACAGCCGTGGTTAAAAATATAGGTTTTCAAAGCATACAGTTTGACGAAAGTAACACGAGGGAGAAAAGAAATATACCTGATTTTAGTAATTCGTCTTCCAAGAAAAAATTAATCAATTTTCATTGTGATAAAAGAGTATTCTTTACCGTCAATGAATTATTTTTCAAGTAGCATGAGCGTATGATCAAGATTTAAAAATAGTGAAGACAGATTTCACATGAGTGAACCTTCGAAATGGTTTCTCCAAGCTATATTGTTCATCAAGATTTGATCAATTTTGATAATGATGAGATGACTCATCATCAAGATACTATCAATTTTTTGATGATGATGCGATCAAGATCTGATCACTTTTCTTATATTGATCGGAATACTGTTTTATTGTAATGACGAGGTATCTCGTGCAACAAGATATGATCAATTGTGATAATGACGAGATACCTCATTGTGATAGCTACCAGTAAGGTTAAAAACAATGTGAAAAGAAAATAATGCACATACGACATAATATTCATGTCTCAAGAATGACAGAATAACATAAATGCCAATAACCATAAGTTCTATTTTAACTATTATATCAATCTGATCCATGAGTGTCTGGCATAGTTTAATTTCATTTCCCAATACATTTTTATCTGTGTTATTCTTTAAAAATATTTCGACGTTTTTTAGGCTTAGAAGAAATTAATTTCAAGAGAAGTGATGTGGTTGTACGGTACTAAGCGGGATATATATATATATATATATATATATATATATATATATATATATATATATATATATAGAGAGAGAGAGAGAGAGAGTGAGAGATAGAGAGAGAGAGAGAGGAAGTGAAAATAAAATTGAAGCGAGGGAATTTAATTCCTAGTCATTTTGATGACTGGAAAAATGCAGCAGGTGACACCTCCAATAAATTGTTGCTCATAAGGCAATAAAGAATCAGAGGCGACAATAGTTCGAAGCAAATTTCTACTTCACAAAACTTTAAATTTGCTGAAGTCAACCATTCAATTAAAATTAAAGAATTTAAAGAACAGAAAAGTAGTCTTTTGAGATGTTAAAAGTTTTTAAAAATTAAACAGGAAAATGAAAACGACGATTTATAGTTAAAAAGTGTTTAGGGGAAGGTGTCATACCTTGCGACAGTTTTAAACAAATATTTTTCCTGAGGCTATAATGTAGCTGCAGTCTGTTTTTACCATCAACTGTTTACATTCATTACCTTTGGAAGAATTTGCCATTTTTTATTTATCTGTACTTCGAACACTAACTGTTTAATAAATTGTTTTGTTAATCTATGCAAATGTCCCAAGGTTCAACGTGGTGTTGTACCTTGGGATACATGTTATTTTGTCTTAGGATGCATGCTGTTGTACCTTGGGATACATGTTATTTTATCAGGATGCATGTTGTTGTACCTTGGGATACATGTCGTACCTTGGGGTACATGTTGTACCTTGGAATACATGTTATTTTATCTTAGAATGCATGTTGTTGTACCTTGGGATACATGTTGTACCTTGGGGTACATGTTGTACCTTGGGATACATGTTGTACCTTGGGATGCATGTTGTACCTTGGAATGCATGCTTCTTTTAGACTGTGTGAAGTAGACTACAAGATAAATCTATTCGACACATACTAAATTCCGTAATTATTAACAACTACTTAGTTTCAACATTTATAATAGTAAATAATGATTCTGAAAATTACATTACGCTCTTTTTATAAATACAATATTAGAAATCAAGAATAAACCCATTAAATGAAACTAAACTTAAGCAACAAATTCTAAATTGAGCTAAGCAAGTAAAGTTATTGAACATAATAGGCATTGAAATTAACTGCTAACTTCAACACATTTTTCTGTCTTTCTCTTTCTCTTCAGAATTCTTCCTCCGTTTTTTATCAAGCCTGTCAACACGACGAAACAGTCCAGTTTACAGATAGCTTGAGTTGATTTTACAAAAATAACTATATATGAACTATATTACAATAGAGATTTGCATACCAGTGTCTTGGGCTCTGCAAAATAGTCAAATAATCAAAGGCCGTAGCCCCATAAATGATCACCACTGAACAAAAACCACCGCTCAGCGCTCAAGCTCTCTAGCAGATTTCTCGGTGCCACCAGAATTTTTAAGGAATCAGTTAAAAATCACATGCACTCAAAATCAATGGTATGGCTGTCAAAGACCATCTGCGCGGCATGGGCAAATGAAAGGGCCGAAAAAATTAAAAAAAAAACCTCCAACTTAGAACGCGTTATACATAAAAAGCAAGGAAGCACCTTTAATTTTAACGGCAAGGAATAAAAAAATGATTAGCTTGCAACGACGAAATTCCGTGTGAAAAAAAGAAGGCATTGTGTCGTCAGACGAATTGGTTAGATTATATGAGGACATCGAAATAACTTTTTTACGTAACACATTAATTTTTTATATTTTGTTTATTAATATATATATATATATATATATATATATATGTGTGTGTGTTATTTTGGTACTTACTCAAAAGGAGACTGCACAATATCAACTGTTTAAAGGTACAACTGCCTCAGGGTACGACATCTTCCCCTTTATTAATATATATATATATATATATATATATATATATATATATATATATATATATATGTGTGTGTGTTATTTTGGTACTTACTCAAAAGGAGACTGCACAATATCAACTGTTTAAAGGTACAACTGCCTCAGGGTACGACATCTTCCCCTATACTATAAAAACGACTAGGAAGGAATATTTCTAAAGGATGTTTGAAGAAGAGTTGAGTTTACGGTTTAATTTTAGAAACTATTAAAATGTAATAATTCATATGAATACATGACATTATATTTTAATATTTTCAAGAATTCATCGTGAAATGGAATATTTATTGGAATTACGGATACTCAAACAGACAGGAATAATTCGACTGAAAATTTTAAGAAATTCATTGCTTTTAATCATATTAGTCTGAGGGTATTTAGAAACTGATCAGGAATGATTTTATTTGAATCTTTATGCTAATACACGATGTAAAATATACATTAATCCTAAAACGAAAAATATTAAAAAAAATCGAAATAAATTAACACAGAAACTCATTTGCTTTAAGTTATGAAAACATAGTATATATGTTGGGAAATATTTATGAATATATATTGAATAAATATTTTACGTTATGATAAAAATCATCATATTTAAAACAGATAAATACGTTGTCAGACTTAAGAAACTTAAAGGCAATTACAAAGTAGAATTATTTAATAACTAGCAAAATACCCGACCTTACTCGGTTTGAATTGGTTTACTCTAGATTGAAGAGATAATCAAAATATATAATGACTTAAGTTTTTTGTAGAATAAAAATTTATTTTAACACCTTTCGCCATCTTTATATTTTCTACAACTTACTTTGGACACAAATCCTACACATGCATATCCATTCATGTAATACATTTCACATACATCGCACAATTGCTGTATGACAAAGCTACAGCATGACGAAAGGTGATACTAAGGTTACTATTATAAAAGACGATTTTGAGGGAGATTTGCCCTTTCTTAAGTTCTTTTCATGTTCAACTCAATTAATTAAAATTACGATTTACGGCGAGTGCTCTCGCACTCATAGTCGACAAAACAATATTTTTTTAAACTTGTGGCACTCTTGCCTCCGGCATGCGACATTGTGAAATTTTGCAATGTTCTCCTGTCATTATTACAACGAATTTTTTAAAGCTGAAAAAAGTTCTAGTTTGGATTTTTAAACATTATTATTCTTTCAATAACGGCATTATTCTTTAAATAACGGCATTATTCTTTCAATAATGGCATAACTACACTTAAAATTTACTGAAAATTTATACTGACTTACCTAACATTTTCAAGTCTAATACTTTGTGGTGCTGTTGGGTGTGATGAGAAGGAAAACACATTTATTAAAATAATAAATATTTAAAACAGAAAACAGCGAAATAAAACAAAATAAAATAAGTCGGAAAAAATTGTTCTAAAGATATTATCTTGGGATTCATTTTTATCTCTTGATCTCGCACAGTTGCCACAACTTAGAACTAAAAGTGCACAGAATTTAGAATTGTGAAATTAATTCAGAGCGAAAGAAACAGAAAATATCACTGCTCACTCGATCTTGTTCAATCCCGATCGTTGAAAAATACCGTCTGTCCCAAATATTCCGAAATCGTTTTCATTGCGCTAAGAACAAAAATAAGACTCGAAATAAATGAAGTATCAGAGCTGAAATTCCATTAAAAATATAATTTTTTGAAGAATAATTACTTTTTCAGCAGTACTGGTATGGCAATCGAATAGTAGGAGAGCTGATGACGAATTTTGGGAAGGTACTTTAGGCACTATGAAATTGTAAAATAGTAGAATTTCAATGTTAGTTGAATAGGGAATCGAAGGTCGGGAACGCCGTTTGCGGTTATTTCGCAACTGCGCAGCATAGGATATTTGCAATAAACGAATCCCACCGAGTATCCTTTAGGCACTTAGAAATTTTTTTAATATCTTAATTTAGCATTCATAGAATGCAGAAATAACACTCCCGGACTGTTTGGACGGTTTTAAAGTACAACCCGACTGCCCCGAACTTGTATTATAATGAACGCAAAAAATATTCTTTAGGCACTCTGAAATTTTGATAGCATGTTTATTAATTACTATTGAAAATATGTGCAAAAAGCCAGACGAATACGGCGGTTTTAAATAATAACCCGACGCAAATAAAGATTTTACATAAGTATCGGCAGCTGCCGGTGAACTGGCTACCCTAGAAGGCAGTGCCTTGGCTCGCCGGTCTGCGCTTGATTCCGGAGGAACCACGTGACTCGAGTTTGATGTGCAGCTCGAGCTACTTAGCCCGGTGCACACATCCGGTTTTTCAACGTGTGGCACCGCTACCGCAACGCAAATGCGGTCTGAGATACATTAGATCCAATGAAGCAGTGCACACATGCCTCCAGCGCCGCTGGGGCGACGCACGTCCTACTTGCGTGAAATTTGTACCGCAGTTCCCCACGGCGCCGCACAGGAGTCTGCGTTCTGAATTAGCTTGTTTTCATAAACAAGTGGAATATAAATAATAATTTATAAATGGTTGCATCCAGTAACGTCTATTTTGTTACAAAATAAACTTTTTTTACACCAAGTAAGCGAAATAAATACGTTTCCTACGATAGAATATTTATCGTAAATGGCGCGAAATTAATTCGTGGGTCATTTCACGGTTATGTGTGCATAGTTGGTCTACGTTACCGCAGTGGCACCCCACGTTGAAAAACCGGATGTGTGCACCGGGCTTTATAAAGCATTTTGGATGAGTTAATTTTTTTTCACGCAAATGTGAACACGCTGAAAATTTTTTTGAGCTCATTCTAATTTTTTTAAAGGTTTTTTAAATACGGTTTTGCTATTAACACTTTAAGCATTAACATATGTACATGTGTATATAACTATGTATATACATAGTAGTCCGAGAGCTGATGACGAATTTGGGGAAGGTATTTTAGGCACTCTGAAGTTGTAAAATAGTAGTAAATCAATGTTAGTTGAATAGGGAATCGAGAGTCGGGAACGGCGTTTGTGGTTATTTCGCTACTGCGCAGCATATGACATTTGTAATAAACGAATCCCACCGAGTATCCTTTAGTCACTTAGAAATTTTTTTTAATCTCTTATTTTAGCATTCATAGAATCCAGAAATAAAACTCTCAGACTGTTTGGACGGTTTTAAAGTATAACCCGACTGCCCCGAACTTGTATTATAATGAACGTAAAAAATATTCTTTAGGCACTCTGATATTTTTATAGCATGTTTATTAATTAT
The DNA here is from genome assembly GCA_947359465.1 of Metellina segmentata. Lineage (NCBI taxonomy): Eukaryota > Metazoa > Arthropoda > Arachnida > Araneae > Tetragnathidae > Metellina > Metellina segmentata. Next base: position 67,396,525 of record OX375875.1, on the reverse strand, counting down.
TATTGAAAATATGTGCAAAAAGCCAGACGAATACGACGGTTTTAAATAACTACCCAACGCAAATAAAGATTTTACATGAATGCGACAAAAAAGTCTTATGGGTAGATATGAGTACGAGAGAAGGTTTATCGTCTGCGCCTGCAGTTGCCGGGGTCGCTGAACATCTTGAAAGCTGTAAACTTGTTGTTTCATCACAGCTGAAAAATTTCTGTAATATCGAACATGGTACCCTTTTCTCGTTGTTGCATCTGAAGTTGGAATCACTTTAGCAAATTTCAAGCCGTTTTTTTTGGCGAATTTTTAAAATGTTTTTGCATTGTGCTAGTCTTTCTTCGATAAAAATAATCACTTTATCATTATTGTTTTTTTTACAAATTACACAACTCAAAGTTTTTAGTTCCATTATAAATTAATGATACATAACATATAAAATATGTAGTCTCTATAAAAACAAATATTATCTTTATAATAATTGATTATTTCCATGTATACATAGTTATATACATGTGCATATGTCAATACTTAAAATGTTAATAACACAACTAGATTTTAAATAACCTCAAAAAACAGTATGACAATGAACTCAAAATAATTTTCAGCGTGGTCACATTTTCGTTAAAAAAAATAAACTTCTCCAAAATGCTTTGCAAGTAGCCTGAGCAGTACAATAAACTAGAGTCACGTGGTTACTCAGCAATCAATCACACACACCGGCAAGCCAGGGCCCTGGCAGCTGCCGGCATCCAGCTGATACTTATGTAAAATCTTTATTTGTGTCGGGTAGTTATTTAAAACCGTCGTATTCGTCTGGCTTTTTGCACATATTTTCAATAATAATTAATAAACATGCTATAAAAATATCAGAGTGCCTAAAGAATATTTTTTACGTTCATTATAATACAAGTTCGGGGCAGTCGGGTTATACTTTAAAACCGTCCAAACAGTCTGAGAGTTTTATTTCTGGATTCTATGAATGCTAAAATAAGAGATTAAAAAAAATTTCTAAGTGCCTAAAGGATACTCGGTGGGATTCGTTTATTACAAATGTCATATGCTGCGCAGTAGCGAAATAACCACAAACGCCGTTCCCGACTCTCGATTCCCTATTCAACTAACATTGATTTACTACTATTTTACAACTTCAGAGTGCCTAAAATACCTTCCCCAAATTCGTCATCAGCTCTCGGACTACTATGTATATACATAGTTATATACACATGTACATATGTTAATGCTTAAAGTGTTAATAGCAAAACCGTATTTAAAAAAACCTTTAAAAAATTTAGAATGAGCTCAAAATAATTTTCAGCGTGTTCACATTTGCGTGAAAAAAAATTAACTCATCCAAAATGCTTTATAAAGCTCGGTGCACACATCCGGTTTTTCAACGTGGGGTGCCACTGCGGTAACGTAGACCAACTATGCACACATAACCGTGAAATGACGCACGAATTCATTTCGCGCCATTTACGATAAATATTCTATCGTAGGAAACGTATTTATTTCGCTTACTTGGTGTAAAAAAAGTTTATTTTGTAACAAAATAGACGTTACTGGATACAACCATTTATAAATTATTATTTATATTCCACTTGTTTATGAAAACAAGCTAATTCAGAACGCAGACTCCTGTGCGGCTGAATCCCGCTTCCAACTGTGTCCTGACGATAATCGAAGACATGTCTGGAGACGCCCAGGGCAGCGTGCCGATCCTGCTTTCACTATTGCACGCCACACGGGCCCTCAACAAGAAGTTATGGTCTGGGGTGCCATTTTCCTTGATAGCCGGACCCCTTTGGTCGTCATTAGATGTACACTTACTGCACAGCGGTTCGTTGACGACATTCTGAGACCTGTTTTGCTACCATTCCTTTCGCAGTACCCTGGGCTCATTTCTCAGCAAGACAATGGCAGACCACATACGGCACGTGTTGCTATGAACTGTCTTTAAGCTTGTCAAACACTTCCATAGCCAGCCAGATCACCAGATCTCTCTCTCATCAAGCATGTCTGGGATATGATGGGAAGGCGACTGCATCCGGTATTGAATGTTGATGACGTAGTCCGACAATTAGAGCAAATTTGGTAAGAAATACCGCAGGAGACCATACGGGAGCTTTATCGGTCTATGCCGCTCCGTGCGGCAGCCTGCATCCAGGCTAGAGACGGGTCAACACCTTATTGAGCTCGTTACTGTAACTCTGAAGTAAATCATTCAATTGTTCTGAAATTTTAATAATTTTCTATTCGGTACATAATTTTCCTATCCACCAATTTTTGTCTCCATCGCACAACTCCTTCTTGGTGCGTCGATGTTTTTGTTATAGAGTGTATAAACACACACAAATACCTATTTTGCTAACAAATATATGTTGATTAAAATTCCATGAAAACGTAACAGGCCTGAATTTAGCATACTGAATATCATAATCTGTTAAAAGCATGTCTTAGAAAAGCTGCATTTATAAATATCACTAAATATAAATTGCTAAATATGTGAAGCTCTAACTTTTCATTATTATGCATAATTAATAAAATATAAGCATTTTAAATATTCAATTATGTAGTAGTATGAAAAATGTATTAATAAAACACTGTAGTTAAAGGGGATAACGATAGTAAAAAAGTAAAAAGAGTAAGGAAATTTTTCAAATGTAAATATTTAAATTTTCTACTCATAAACACAACAAAGAAATAAATTTTAAATGCTAATTTAACATCGTTTTGCGAATGTAAAGTAATACTGGAATCTATATACACTATTTAATACTCATACAGACCATACGTATAAATCTATTTGCATAACAATGTATAACATATGCACTGAACGGGTATCAAATATATACGATCCGTATAAAACTCATTAAAAAATACTTTAGGTTCTGAAACTGAATTTAAATATAAACTTCGGCATTGTAAAATCAGTGTCCGTCGTGAATAGCCAGTTGTGCGACTCCAGTGCGGGGTTAATTCACTACCTACCGAACAAACGTAGTGTTAAATAAGTTATGATATTCATCAGTTGATAGGTAGGTTGTTAAATTATGTTGGAACAAAATAAAGCGATAGTAATGACGACCCGAGATCTATATCGAAAGGAAAGATACACTATCCCACAATAATGGGCCGGATGCCAGCGGATTTACATAAAATCCAACTACTTGTTTGGGAATATTTTTCGTCCTATGGCATAGAACATTTGCTTGTTGTTCCTGGTAAATTGATTGCCGACGCCTACATAACATTTTGGACAGTCAGATTCTTACTACGCTGTGATAATTTTATGGAATTCGCTTGTTTCTTCCAGGACTACAACGCTCCATGTCATGTTGCAGCCTCTATCAAGCAGTGGTATCAAGATATGACTATAAAACGTCTTCCCTGGTATGCTCGGAGTCCCGACCCAAATCTCATAGTACATTGTTGGGAAGAGTTAGAGCGACGCTTACAGACCAGGGAACCACGTCCGAAATCTACAGCTGAGCTGGCGACATTCTTGCAGCAAGAATAGGCACAAATACCCATAGCTGTGTATCAAAACCTTGTTTAAAGTATGCCCAGAAGGGTTCCTAGTGTAATTGCAGAACGTGGGGGACCATCCCCCTATTGAAGCGTGTATTCTTTCCCTTATACCATCACATCTTGCTGTCCGGTCCATTATTGTAGGTTAATGTACGTTCAAAATTTCGGTGGCACCTCGAGATTTTCATCCATGGTCAGATGATGAGGTCAACACCTGAGCTGGCACCCCACTCTCCAAACTTGAGCACCACGCAAACATGAGGACATTCGAGTCCACGACAGATTCAACTTCCACCATCCCCCGTGTACACAAAAGAATTTGTTTCGACTGAGTTGCAAACTCGCAACCCTCCAATTGATATTTAGTTGCTTTTCTAACTGGGCTTCTTCAATTTAGAATATATAGAGCAGAAACGCATTAACTGACAAAAATAATTTTTAACTGCACATTTTTTAAAAGAGTAATTATTACTTATGTAAAAAAATAACCATATATTATAATCCTATTAATAATATTATAGATAATTTAAACAAATTACAATCCATGCATTTGCCATCACTATCAAAATAATCATTCAGTCTCTTGGAAAAAATATCAGTTGATGAGTTTCTGCTCCAAGCCAACGATATACATAAAATTTTTGAAGATATTCTTTAGATTAGCTTTTTTCTAGATAGAAAAGTAGAAATTTTTAAACTGGTAAAGTGTGCGTGTTTTTTTTCATTGCGTGAAGATTTATTTTTAAAGGTGCAATTTCTATAACGCGTCTGATGCATGCGGCTTACGCAGAGTATCTATTGCAATACGGCTGACGCATTGTTAGCGCTTCCATAGCTGACGCATTGTGGGAAACAGTTCCATAACCGGAATTATATTACAGAATTTTCCTCCACATATTACATAATTTTCATTACTTAAAGGGTTTTCATGTTTTATAGCTCATTTTAAAGAACAGTATGTTTTGTTTAATGTGATGTATTATCTGTAAAAATCGATGGAGGAATGATGTAATTGACTCCCAATGAACCTGAAACATTCCATTGTAGCAGTGCTCTGCGTCAGCCGCATGCGTCAGTAGCGCTTTAGGAATCTCACCTTAAGAGACATGCTCAGTGAGTTGAACTCAGATAGTCTTTTGTCTTCTCAGAGTTACGTTAGTTGAATTTGGGTTTTATTGCTAAGTGCGTTTCTTTGACTTTTCGCTACTACGCTTATTGTTTTCTAGACCAGAATAAGGTAAAGCTAGGAGAGTCTGCACACAATTGGACATAATAATAAAAAACAATCTAGCTATCAACTTTTTGCTAAACTACAATTAAAAACTAATATTAAACTAAACTACAAAAAACTACAATTAAATTGTAAACAATAATAAATACACTTAAAGGGGGATAAGATCCACCATGTTTAAGCGTTATTTTAGTGGTAACAAAAGTTAACCTGCCGCACAATAAAGGTTAATAACAACTTTATTATTTTTTACAAAATTATTTTTCAGCAAATTAATTTATCACCGAATTTATTTCAAAAATTATGTTTTTTTTTTGTCATAAATTGTTTCAAAATTAATTCATTCTTGTTTTATATATAATTTGCAATTTATGCAAAATTTCCAATAAGCTGCGTAATCTCTCCTAGGATAAAAACGAATGGAAACAATGCGTCATCTCTCCTAAGTAGCAGATGCGCAAATATTCCCATTTCGGTAGCAGAGATGGCGCGGCCTTTTATTTAAACATGGCCGCTTCTAGAAAGAACCATTTGTGTTCGCAATGTTCGTCTAGGTTAGCAGACTCATGAGAAACCGTTTATTAAAAAATATTTTGTACTATTGCCATTCTATAAAATTTAGAGAAAGAGATATGAAAATTCAAGTGCTTATCTTGGGAAAACAATGCAAAATAGCGATGTTTTATCCTAAATGCTCGGAACAAACAACCTGCACTTTCAAGTAGACACTCCAGTACTGCTGTTGGACAACTATATGGAGTCGCTGCGCGCGCACTCACCTTCCTCCCCCCGACCCTCTTTGTGCGCAAGCCTTCCGACCTCGCAATCTTTCCTCGCTTTACCTTATAGTGATCTTTAGACTGTTGAAGAGTATGTGTATATTTCTTTCATTGCACGAATGCTTCTGTTTGAGCGACACACTCGATGCAAAGAAGTTTTACCCTTTTGTCTTCTCAGAGCTATGTTCTTTGACTTAGAGTGTTTCACTTGTAAGCCAACGGTATTGATTACAATAAATGCATATTAATTTCCGATAAGATCTCTATCTGCAAACGCTTATTACAGAGTGGATAAAATACACGCATATATAGATACACACGGACATCTGTTTAGGAAAACAGCGTTTCAGTCCATTAGACTAGACTATGGAGTTGAATGTCTTTTTTAATAAAGGATTGCTGGGTTTAACCTTGATTAAGGAATGTAGAATAACCCCAAGGGATAAAATCACTCATACAAATGAAATGAAGTGGTCTACCCATTTAGATTTGTTTTTCTTATAGGCTCTGGAGATCAACTAGACATGTCTAGCACTACTCATTAATCTTTTAGGCTCCAAAACTAATGCACAAGATTGTTTTTTTGCAACAAGCACCTTAGAGAGAAAGAACTTTTAGGGCTAAAATAAGTATAATTGTGTTTAGCATTCGTAAAAACATCTGAATTTGTACTTTATTAAATTTTATAAATGGTGCTAGTACGGTTGCTAGTCCGATGCCCTTCCAACTGGGCAACCGCGGTCCACTATAATGAGTATTACTATAAGAAAGGTCCTTTTATCATCCCACATCTTCGTGTTAGAACTTTGACTTGAAAAGTAAATTAGCCAGGTTTCTCACTCTTTATATACAAACATGTGTACTTAAAAACAAAGTAACATCATTTTCTTTACATTAAAATTAGACTTTTATTGTTTCGCTTATGGATCCTTCATACTTAAATTTTAATTATAGAGGTATAGTCGTGGAAAAAATCGAATCACCTCTTTTATTTCGAGCACAATTCATACTTGAGTAAAATCTCAAAGGGGTATTATTCAATAGGGAAATTCTCTACAAATTCAAATCCAAAATATTTGCCCAAGGAGACTTTGTATAAAATTTTGCAAGAGTAGCGAAATTTCTACTGCAATACCATATTTGGATGCCATAATCAGATTCTACATCGTTAAATTTGTCTATTTATGAAATTGCATGACTTACAAAAACAACGAAATTTTTACTGGAAATACCATTTTTTCATGCCATAATTAGATTCTACATCGTTAAATTTGCCAAATTATGAAATTGCATAACTTTATGACCTTTGTATTATCCTCTAAAAATTCAAATCCAAAATATTTGCCCAAGGAGGACTTAGTATAAAATTTTGCAGGAACAACGAAATTTCTTCTGCAATATGATGCCATAGTCAGATTCTACATAATTAAATTTGTCTAATTATGAAATTACATGACTTTACTACCTTTATATCCTGGTATATTAAATTCTAAACTTGGTGTCAATTTCAGGGATCATATCGTCACAGAAAGTCACTATTTCTAGATCGAGATTAATTGTAGTTATAGCTACCCAAATTTCAAATTCAACACTATTTCAAATGTATTTTTCAGCTATCCGAGAGTTATTATATTTGTTATGAAAGCGTAAACAATTCAAGAATTACATACGTTTTTTTTTAATTCTTGGTTGCCCCTAAAATCTTAATATCGAGAAAAATTTAATG